>CM034241.1:21269850-22469850 GCA_019916065.1 Vitellaria paradoxa | reverse complement strand
CCATTAATAGACTATGTAAGCTTACAAGACCCAGGCAAAGATGGATGAATGAAGTAAATTTGGCAGCTGGGAAATTCAGCAAAAAGTCTTTTGAAAATACCATCAACAAACTAGCATGGTATGCTATGATTTATAATATATGGATAGAAAGAAATGCAAAACTATTCAAAGGAATATCATCACCAGTCCAGAGCATGGTGGGAAAGATAAAGCATGAAGAGAATCCTCACAAACTACTAAGATTAAGCCCACTTAAGCTAATGTAGAAATATGTAACAACTGAGGAATCCCAAAGTTTTGTATAAATCATAATAGTTAATTCTTTTGTAAATCGAAGGTATGCCCACTAAATCATATAAATTTTTCTCCCTTTAATCCAAAATATAACACTTACTTACCAAAAAACACTGTCCTTGATTTACAATAAATTATTGCCTTGCCGTCAAAGAAAACCAATATCAACATGCTAATTGATGATAAGATTGAAACCAACCTCCCAACTCAAGAATATCAAATGTACTAGTTTTAATGTAAATTTTTGTGCAAACTGGGGTATCCCCCTACTCCTTGCATAGATCATCTAGATACTTAAAATTTTTGTAACATAAGGGAATGCCCCCAAGATATTGTAATTTCTCCCATTAAGCCACAGTATACTTACCTATTAAAAAAAAAAAAAAAAAACAGAGACTGCAACCTAGAAATCCAGTTAACCATTGAGGACAACTAAATGAAGTATTGCAAGCATGCAACAAGATTCCTCCTAAAAAGCATAAATCTAGAAATTCAGTTACACATTGACTATATAAAAACAAAAGCACGGAAAGCATACATCAAAGTTGGCTTAGTAAAGAACATACGTGCCAAAGAAGAGAGGAAAAAAGTATATAGATGCTAGTGCAACCTAACTTTACCTCATCAACTACTAATTTTATCTTAGAAGCAGTATCTTTCTTAATTTGTTTCTTCCTCTTTGCTCTAAGTTCTTCTGCAATTCATATTTAACCAAAAATAAATAAAATCAAATTAGATCCTATAGCCCGAGATGAAAGAAACATGAAAAATAATGGTAAGAATGAAAAGAGAACAACAAATTATATACAAAACCTTCTCGTTTTGCCATTTTTTCAAGTGTAATCAGCCATAGCTTTTAGTTCTATATTGACAAGAAAGATCGACAAATTAGTGCAAAAATTACTCTAGCAACAAACAGGAAATATACATACATCAAAACTGTAAAGGTTGCAAAATCTATCAAACAAATAAGGAAAACTAAATCAACACTAAAACAACTAGAACAACATGAAAATAAGAGTGCAGAAGTTGCCAACCATTTCTAATTCGTCCAAAGGTGCATGTGCATATAGATAGTAAAGAAAAATTTAATTAAAAATTTATTAATTAAGATTCACATGTGACACAAACTTTCTAATTCGTCTAAAGATGCATGTGTATATAGATAGTAAAGAAGAATTTAATTAAAAATTTATTAAATAAGATTTAGTTGTGAAACAAACATATCGGTGATTAGCACAAACCTTTTGCAGCATTGACTTAGTTAAGAATATATTCTCGTTCTTGTGGATTAAGCAATATTTGTTGGGCTTTTGCTAATGTCGCATAGAAGACATCATTTTAAACTCACTATTAAATCAAATCAAATGCTAGACAAAACATTCAACCATTTTATTTAATTTTTCGATCAGCAGCATAATAAAAATTTATTAATGAAAATAAACTGAATAACATAGGAAAAGAAGGATAAGATATCCCCCAAAACACTAAGCTGCAAATGGGACTGTGCACTAATGCAAACCAATTCCAATGAGATACTGTCAAATAAATAAACTCAAATTATGGAATAATATATAACCAAAAAGAGATATAGGACCACATCCTTTCCCATATTCCATTGATATCTTCACTTTGGTCTTCAAATAATCTTCGAGTTCCTTTCTTTCAAAAAAGCCTATAGTAGAGCCATCACTGCCACTCTTCACAATATCTTTACTCTTTCGCTTTTGCCATATCCCCTGACCTCTATTATTAACATATCAACACAAAAGACAGAGGGCAACCCGAGACATATTAAAGCTGAAATATAGCTTATTCTATAATGCTAGAGCCACATGACAAGGGAAAAAAATGATCTAAAGATTCAGAATATCTTTTATAGAAAATGCACTATTGTGGAGATAATGCTAAATGAGGTCTGTTATTTTGAAGAGTATCACAGGTACTGAATTTTTCAAGAACCAAGTTCCAACAAAATACTTTGACCTTAAAGGTTACTTCACTATCCAAAACATTCTGGAAGGAAGGAAAGAATTCAGATTTTTGTAGTCTATTAAAAGATCAAAGAAAGATTTGGATGTAAAATTACATAAAAACGTTGGACTCCAAATCCTGTTGTCACTTGAATTGAAGCTTAAAGAGATAAAAAGGTTCTAAAAAGATGCATATTCTTCTATTTATAGCTCATTTAGATTTCTGAAATTTTGTCAATCCCACCCATGGACATGACCAATTTGAAACAAAGGAGGCAATAGAGTAGTTATGATTTTTGCTCAAACAAAGTAGACAAGAAAAATTGCCTTGAAATTAGAATCCCCAACCCAATGACCTTCCCATAATCAAAGTTTCCCCCATTACCCACATGATAAGTGATATGCTCCAACAAGATAAGTTACAATTGAGAAATATTTTTTCAAGGAGCTCCTTTACTACCTTTGACCATAATTTGAAAGCCCCCCACCTCGTGAAGACCATATTTATTCTTACCAACAATGTCTGTTGAGGTGTAGATAAGATGTAAATAGATTAATTATTTATGTTAATGTATGTGGTAGGTGAATTAAATATAGTAGTGGTAAGTGTGTTAGGTGAATTAAATAAAGGAAATGTATCTAGTCATAAGGTGAGTTAAATGTAGGAAATGCATCGGTCATAGGAAAAGTGAAAGGTCAATCATGTAGCCACCTTGTACATCTATAAAAGGATATACATAAACCCAGTTGGGTGTGTGATTTGAGCTCAATTAATCTCAAAATTGTGACATGGTATCAGAGCCCTAGGGATTTTTTGGGGTTTCTTCTTCTTCTTCTTCAAATAGCCTTCACTGCTACGTGGTCCAGCTTTCATCGCTGCCACAGCTCCTTATTTTTCTTCTCTAATTATTGTATGGGCAATCTTAATTGCTGCGAATTTCATTCCTTCACAATGTCAAGCTCCGAAACCACTATCTCTAGCAATTCTAACCCTTTTCTTCTCTAATTATTGTCTGGGCAGCCTTAATTGCTGCGAATTTCATTCCTTCACAATGTCAAGCTCCGAAACTACTATCTCTAGCAATTCTAACCCATCCGAAGAATTCAATTCGGTTCAGAAAATTGGAGATTTGCAGAATATCCAGACCTCCTATAGGCTCAATGGGAAGAACTATCTCAAATGGTCTCAATTTGTCCGTACATACCTCAAGGGCAAAGGGAGGCTTAACCACCTTCTTAGAAAGGGACCAGCAAAGGATGACCCCGCATTTGAAGCATGGGACGAGGAGAATTCCATGATAATGTCATGGTTATGAGATTCTATGGACCCCATGATTAGTGACACGTGTATGTTTTTTACTATAGCAAAGGAGATTTGGGACTTCATTCGTCGCACATATTCAAAGTCTTGTGATGCTGCTCAAGTGTCTGAGATCAAGATAAAAATTGCAACCACTAAGCAAGGGGACAAATTTGTCATAGAGTATGCAAACTTGCTGCTAAATCTGTGGCAAGAACTCGATTACTACCGAGTTTTTGAGATGAAATGCCCTGAGGATGCTGCCATCTTGAAGAGCTTCATTGAAAAAGATCTTATCTACGATTTTTGGATAGGATTAAATCCTGAATTTGATAAAGTTAGGATTCAAATCCTTGACAAAGAGGACACACCTTCTCTAGAAGAGGCAATTTCATTGATTCGAGCAGAAGAAAGCCGAAGGAGTATTATGCTTAAATCACAAACTGTGGACGGGTCAGCCCTAGTAGCAAAAACAGATCATCAAGAGAAATGAAAGAGTGATCTATCAAGTAGGGAAAACCAGCGGAAGGAGAACAAGTACAATCTCTGGTGCACTCATTGCAAGATACGGAGGCACATAAAAGAGACGTCTTGGAAGTTGAATGGTAAGCCACCAAGCCGAGAGTGGGGAAACCGTAGGGGGCAGTAGAGGCCTCAAGCATTCATGGTAGAGCATTCATGGTAGAGCAACCCAAAAAGGAGGAAAATTCAGCAATAATGGGGTTCAGCAGTGAACAAATTGAGAAGCTGAGAAGCTTGTTGGGCTCTCTTGAAAAACCTTCTAGAGCTTGTTCTTTGGCTCTTTCAGGTAAACCTTCTTTTTCTTTTTGCATGAATACCTCTGAAAAATTTTATGCCAACTCTTGGATAAGAGACTCTGGTGCCACTGACCACATGACACCCACATCTCAACTCTTCCACACCTATACCCCGTGCCTGAGTAACAAAAAAATTTTAATGGCCAATGGCTCTTTAGCTGCTATTGCAGGGTTCGGAGATATACTTATCACACCTACCCTTATCCTCAAAAATGTCCTCCATGTACCAAAACTCTCAACCAGCCTTGTTTCCATTCAAAAGCTTATCTATAATCTTAAATGTAATGCTACTTTTTTCCCTTCTTATTGTGTTTTTCAAGATTAGGACTCGGGGAGGAGGATTGGACTTGCTAAGGAAAGAAACGGCCTTTACCACCTTGAATCATCTCAAAAAGTTAAGAGTGCTTTGCTTGTGCCTTTTCTCAGTTCCTCGAATAAAGATTCCATTTGGTTGTATCGCCTACGCCTAGGTCATCCATCTTTTAGGGTTTTAAAAATTATGTTTTCTCATTTGTTCCAATGATTAGATATTTCTGAGTTTTGTTGTGATATTTGTGAATTGGCAAAACATACTCGTGTATCTTTTCCTATTAGCAATAAAAGAAGTTCTCATCCTTTTCATTTGATTCATAGTGACATATGGGGTCCTTCTACTATAGCTAATGTTTCTAGGGCTCGGTGGTTTGTATCCTTAATTGATGATTGCACTCGAGTTACATGGCTCTTTCTTCTTAAAAAAATCTGATGTTAGCATTTTTATACCTAACTTCCATTCAATGGTTCAAAACCAATTTGGGGTTAAAATAAAAAGCTTTAGGACAAACAATGCTAGAGACTTCTTCAACCAGATTTTGCCACCCTACTTTCAATCACAGGGCATTATCCATGAGCCATCATGTGTTAATACACCTCAACAAAATGTGGTAGCTAAAAGGAAAAATGGGCATTTACTCAACATCACCCGAGCTTTGCTCTTTCAGGGAAATGTTCCTAAGTCCTATTGGGGGGAAGCTGTTCTTACTTCCACATACATTATAAATAGACTTCCCTCACATATGTTAAACAAAAAAAATCCTATAGAGATCCTTAATAGTTTTTAGCCTCACTTCAGAACCTCAAATGGCCTCACACCTAGGGTATTTGGGTGCACTGCCTTTGTTCATGTCCACAACCAACATAGAGGCAAGCTAGACCCTCGAGCCATCAAATGTGTCTTCCTTGGTTATTCATCCACCCAAAAGGGATACAAATGTTACAACCCTTCATCCAAAAAATTTTACATCTCTGCAGATGTCACATTCGCAGAAAATACCCCTATTTTCTCCAAGTTCTCTCTTCAGGGGGAGATTTCAATGATGGAAGATAGTACTTGGGAGTCATTTGAACCACTTAAAACCCTTGACCTTCCTCATGTTCCAACAGGTGTTGTTGAACCTAAGGCCACTAAGACAATCACATCTGAGTCACCCAATTCTGCCACTAAACTCGTGTCCTCTCCTGTCCTAACTATTGTCACTCACAATTTTTCAAGATTCTCTTAGGTGTATTCAAGGAAAAATGCCGTTCCAGAATTGACACAGGTTCAAGAATCCAACTCAAGCCCTGGGAATGAGATCACGGTAAGATCTGACCCAACAGACAACATAGACCTTCCCATTGCAATTAGATAAGGTACCAGAGAATGCACCAAACGACCACTCTATCCACTATCCCACTATGTGTCTCTTAACCGCCTGTCACCAACGCACAAACAGTTCATTGTAAGTTTGAACACCATTGCTATCCCGAACACTGTTTCTGAGGCATTGTCAAAAAGGGAATGGAGGGATGCTATGAGAGAGGAGATGAATGCATTAGAGAAGAATAAAACATGGGAGATTGTTGATAAACCGAAAGGAAAAAACATGGTTGATTGTAAGTGGATTTTCACACTAAAATACAAGGCTGATGGCTCTCTTGAGAAATATAAAGCAAGATTGGTGGCCAAAGAGTACACTCAAACTTATGGAGTTGATTATTAAGAAACTTTTGCTCCAATTGCAAAAATGAGTACCATGAGAATTCTGTTATCATTAGCTGCTCACTTCAATTGGCAACTCCTACAATATGACGTTAAGAATGCATTTCTCCATGGTGACCTGGAAGAAGAAATCTACATGAACATTCCACCAGAATTTGAGGGGGACATAGGTAACAAGGTGTGCAAGATGAGAAAGGCACTTTATAGGTTAAAACAATCTCCTAGAGCTTGGTTTGGGAGATTTGCGAAAGTCATGAAGGAGTCTGGATATAAACAAAGCCAAGGTGACCACACTCTCTTCATTAAGCATTCGGCTATAGGAGGAGTGACTGCTCTTATAGTCTATGTAGATGACATCATTGTCACTGGAAATGATGAGAGAGAGAAGCATGAATTGAAACAAAGACTGGTAAAACAATTTGAGATAAAGGAACTGAGGAAACTAAAGTACTTCCTCGGTATTGAGGTAGCATACTCCACAAAAGGAATCTTCATATCTCAACAAAAATACGTGACGGATTTGTTAGCAGAAACAGGGAAGATTAGGTGTAAGCCAATCTCTACTCCAATGGATCCAAACCATAAGTTGGGAGAAGCTAAAGATGAACCCGTTGTTGATAAAAGGATGTATCAGAGGTTGGTTGGTAGACTCATATACCTTGCTCATACTCGGCCAGACATAGCATACTCTGTGAGTGTGATTAGTCAATTCATGCATGATCCAAGAGAACCTCATCTTCAAGCTGCTTACAGGGTGCTGCATTACTTGAAAGGCAATCCGGGAAAAGGAATTTTGTTCAAGAGGAACAATGTTCTTGCTCTAGAAGCTTATACTAATGCTGACTATGCAGGTTCCCTAGTGGATAGAAGATCAACTACAGAATATTGTACTTTTCTTGGAGGTAATCTAATAACGTGGAAAAGCAAGAAGCAAAATGTGGTGGCAAGGTCATCTGCAAAATTAGAATTCAGGGCTATTACTCAAGGATTATGTGAACTACTCTGGCAAAAAATTATTCTAGATGATTTGAGAGTCAAATGGGCAGGTCCTAAGAAGCTCTATTGTGACAGCAAGTCAGCCATCAATATCGCTCATAATCCTATACAACACGATAGGACAAAGCATATTGAAATTGATAGACATTTCATCAAAGAAAAATTGGAGGAAGGATTAGTGAGTATGTCCTATGTTCTATCAGAACGTCAGTTAGCTAATGTTTTAACAAAGGAGCTAAACAGTTCGAATTTCTATGATCTAGTATCCAAGTTGAGAATGGAAGACATCTATTCCTCAGCTTGAGGGGGAGTGTTAAGGTGTAGATAAGATGTAAATAGATTAATTATTTATGTTAATGTATGTGGTAGGTGAATTAAATGTAGTAGTGGTAAGTGTGTTATGTGAATTAAATGAAGGAAATGTATCTAGTCATAAGGTGAATTAAATGTAGGAAATGCATCTGGTCATAGGAAAAGTGAAAGGTCAATCATGTAGCCACCTTGTACATCTATAAAAGGATACACATGAACCCAGTTGGGTGTGTGATTTGAGCTCAATTAATCTCAAAATTGTGACAATGTCCGAAAGGGAAATAGGTTCTAAAGGACATCTCGATAGCCACCTTCCAAGAAAGGCAGAACTTCTTGCTATTATATTTCCAATAGCTAATCCCCTTTTGATTTTAGGGCGAGAAACAACCTCCCAATTCCAAGTTGAGGCATTTTTGGGCCTCTTAACATTACTAAGGATGACTTCTGCCGCCATGATCCTAAGCGTATGGACCAATTTCTTCGTTGCCACTATCCAAAGGAGAGTTATTTTCAAGCGGGGAAAATGATGGGGATCGTGTCTCAGGATTGCTATATCTTAGGAGTTAGTTTCTAGGTAATCTAATATTATTTGGATTATTGGCTTTGTATTCAAATTTTATTTGCAATTGGGTAATTAGGGGATGGTTATTTAGAATAGTCTCTATAAAGGCTAAATTTGTAATATCATTAGTTTTTGAATGAATTCAGTTAAGGTTAGTGGTAGTTTTCTTTCTCTTGCTCCCTTTCTTTATTTGGCCACGTCATCATAGCTCTATTGAAAAAAAATAAAAAAATAAGCAATGTAAAAATATGTAACATTAGTGATACACAAACATAATAACGAAGGGAAAAAGTTCCCATTACATATGTAAAAAACTAAACACAAGTAGAAGATACTATTAGTAAGACATAGGCAAAATTAAATTGCATGAGATTAGTAAACCAAGCATATTTTTTATTTCCATGACAACTATCAAGGGAGGAAAAAAGTTACCATCTTTAAGCACTAGTCATAAAAATTGTTTCTTATTTTTCATTTCAATTGAAGTGTATCGAGTAATGTAGAAAGTTATAAGTCCTATCATTCCTATCAAAGTTTTTGTAGCACATGTTAGGAGTGTCCTAAAATACATGAATAGAAAAGGAGAGAACAAATCCAATATATATCACATACCGCATACAAATGCTTCTTTTAGTCCTTTTCAAGGATAAAAATGTCATAAAACAACTAAGATGTTTAGCAAAAGCAAAAGCAAAAACAATAATGGAGACATATAGGCCACGCAGATAAAGTAAGGAGTATAAAAGTAATTGCTTGACATTAGTTTGTTAGGTCATCCAATTTACCTTGTATGGCCATCCACTTCAAATTCAATTGGGCATTCATTGTGTGTCGTAGACGTTTTATTAATAGGACCTCTGAGTGTTTGCAAGAAATTGCAATTGGAAGCAAAATGCATGAAAAAATCATTACTACCAAAAATATAACTTATGTAAACCAAACACTAGTGCATATAGAGGAGAACAACAAATTTAGAAAAGGAAGTTAATTTTCACCTAACCTGGTATTGGTCATTTGTATTATTCCTTGCAACATCAACACTAAGCATAACTTAAGGATAAGAAATTATCAGCTTCTTTTTTGAGTCTCTGAATTATATGGTCCACCAAAAAAAATACTCAATGTCCTGACTTACATACCATGCAAAGCAGACCAATGGTTATGAAGAGGATTTACTGAATGGTTTGACACACCTATATAGGTTGTCACTCCTTGGTATTTATATACATACAATAAATATTGTACAAGAAACTTAGACTAGGTACTTATCCCTTAGATATATAAATACTAGACACACTAGGTACAATAATATACATTAACATACATTAATAGTATGTATAAATTTTCTCTTAAGCATGATTTATTATTTTACAAAGAGAGAATATATATTCCAAATGTAACTTCAATCAAAGAGAAAGTGCTACAGTATGTACATGATGAACTCCTACCTCTGTTGTTTTTCAGCTGAAATCCCAAAAATGTGGTCTAAATAGTTATTCTTGGCCAAATGGTATCAGAATTCTAGTTATCATTCTTCTCTGAAACTAAACCCCCGTGAAGATTTGTATGGTTTCCCTCCCCCAACTTTAAAAGACTATATTCGTGGTTTGGCTAAGGTGGCTTCGGTGGAAGAAATTCTAGTGTCATTCTAGGGTTTCAAAAATTCTTCAAGAGTATTCACATATGACCAGAAATCGGATGAAACATTAAACAAACAAAAAGAAAACAGTATGTGTATTTAAAGGAGGAGATTCTGTTTATCTTAAGTTGCAACCTTGTAAACAAATATCAATTAAGAAGAGGAGATTTTAAAATAGCCCCTCACAATTACGGTCCTTATAAAATACTCAGAGTGATAAATCTAGTCACGTATGAGCCGAATCTACCTTCACAGGGTCAAACTCATCCTATGTTTCATATATCTCTACCTAAGGTAAAGGTAGGTGAAAAAACCTTACCCACTACTACTTACCAACAGTGGATCACGAGGGGCATGTAGTTCCCGAGCTAGAGTGAATACTGCAAATCCAAGATTGTTACCGTGGAAGGAGGTTGTTCCAACAGGTGCTTGTACAGTGGAAAGGCCAGCTTCTGGATGATGCCACTGGGGAGCCATTGAATCAAATCAAAAAATGAGTATCCAAACATTGAGGTCAAGGTTGATTTTGGAGAGAAGGGGACTTGTTACAACACCTTTGGAAAGAACCAGAAATAAGGGAAATAAATGAAAACACAATGACAGATAACCAGAGAAAAAGAAGAGCTATAGAGGAAATAGAGAGATGAGAATAAAGAGAAGAAGCTGGTTCATAAAGTGAAAATTCCTCTGTGAGACAAAAGGGCTCATCGAGATAATCCTTTCTGTCAGATCATTCAAGGAGATCAACATGTAGATGGCCCAGACAATGCCACAAGCCCACTCAATCCAAATCGTCTAGCTCATGAAGAAGCCACGGCCATGATCAATTTAGGTGATTTAAGGAATCAAAGACGGAAGAGATGAGCTAGTGTGGGTTGTTGGGGAAGGCCAAATGGACAAATACATAGCTGGGTGTATTGAAGTTTCTAGAAGGGGGGTAAGAAGGTCATTCTATTTCAATAATCAAGACTTGGCTTATATACATCTACTGATAATCTAGAGGGTGCTTGGGCTCTGTCTTGAGCTCAGTCCATTCTCAAATGTAATGTCATTGTCAAAAGAATCCAAAATGTTTGATTGAGCATAATTAGGATTGATTGTAATTTCCATAATTATGATTGATTGTGATTGTAGTTTCCTTTTTTTAGTATAATCCTTTTTATTATAAATATAATGATAGAGGAGGAGGCTATTTAAGTCTCTGAATTGTTCTACAAAACTTTCAACTTGGTGTTAGAGCAATCACAAAAAAGGGCAAAATAGCGACTATAGTTATCACCGTCAGAGTACATCCGACGATCCTCCAACCATCAATATCTGTCGATTTCCTTGCCAGAGGATCGCCTTTTTCTGGCAATTAGGATAGACTTCAATCAACTCCTTCCCAACGTGCCTTGTCTATGACTGTGATTATTGGTGCGTGAATCATCGTCGCTTCTCCAGTGACCTTTCGCGATGGTCGCCTTGTGTAGAAGAAACCTCTAAGGACAACAAATGATTGTTATTTGAGGTCGGTGTTGTTCGTTGCTTGGTTCTTGGCTTTCGAATGTGGTCGCCACTCCTGGATGTTTTGTTTTTGAATCTCCACTACCGTCGCTGATCAGTGGTTGTCGTTGGTCATCAATTGATTGTTCTTGTATGCTGTCAAGCCATTCTTGCTCTATGTCTGGTTCATTTGATACCTTGCTCGATGTATGCTTCGTTTGATGCCTATTGACCTTAGTTCATTAGTTTTCAGTGGTTTTGTGTTGTTCATAAATCTCCTGTTAAACTTGATTTAGTGGTTCTATGTTGTTCATGAATCTCACTACTTCAGTGTTTGTTTCTATTTTTTTTTTGGGTATGGCTGCTCCTAATTAGTCTGATTTGCCTTGTTAGAATATAGAAACATATATATTAGAATATATGCTTAATTTCCTTAGAATATAGATGTGATTGTTTAGCATATAGGAGTGATTGATTTGGTTTCCTAATTTCCTAGTTTCCTATTTCCTAATTTGATGTAAACTTTCATTATAAATAATATGCAAGGGAGACGAGAGAATTCAATTTCAATCTCTCCCTTTTTCTCAACTTGGTATCAGAGCAAACTCTGGTTCCACAAAAAAAAAAAAAAACCCTAGCTGTAGCAGCCCTGTTTAAAAAAAAAAAAAAAAAAAAAAAAAAAAAAAAAAAAAAAAAAAAACCCTAACAGTACTGTAGCGGCACTGTTCATCGCCGGCGAACAGCTCTCCGGTGGTCGGAATTGAAGTCCGACCACTCCAAAAGGATCGCCGGTGGCCGACGATCACAACCCCACCAGAGTCGTCACCGGCCGGTAGGCCACGCGCCCTCACGCGCGAGACTTCCGAGGCGTCCAGATTCCACGCGCGAAGCTTCTCTCGGCGCGTGCAGGCGCGTCTCCCTCCGAGAAGTTTCCGGCGACCCCTGCCGGAGCTCGCCTAGGGCAGGCGACCCTTTTTGCTACCTTTTGGCTTGATGGGTAGTTGATTTGGATGTAAGCATGGTCGTTCTCGTCCCTGTCTTCCGCAACTGTCTGTTTTTTTTTTCTGATTTCTTCTTGTTCGAGACCAGATCTGCCATTCTGGTTTGTTCCGATTTCTTTGCTGCCATTGGGGCGTTGATTTGTTGGTTTGGTTAACCACTCTTGTTCTACGGTTATGGAGGTCTCTTTGTTGGTTCTTTATTTGACGACTGTGCTGGAGATTTATTAACATGTCAAAATTTGAAGATACTACTTCAATCATGCCTCAATCTGTATTCTTAAAGGCAGATGATGTTCCTCGTTCTATTACACCGAAAAAATTAAATGGTGAGAATTATTTGAGTTGGGCACATGCTGTGAAGACCTTTCTTCGAGGAAAGGACAAGTTACAATTTATTACTGATGAGCCACCATCGTCCACTAATCCTCGGTATCGTGTTTGGATGAGCGAGGATGCAATTGTTATGGGGCTATTATGGCATAGTCTGGAGGATTCAGTTGCTACCACCGTTGAGTTTTGTGACTCATCTAAGAAGATCTGGGATTGTCTTGCAGAATCATATTCCCAGAAAAGTAATATTTCTCGAGTTTATGAGTTGTATGAGCAGATGTTCTCTGCAAAACAGGGCGAGAGATCATTGTCTGATTACTACAGTCACTTGAAGAGTTTATGGGAGCAGCTGTTACAATACAGACCGTTCAGTGAAGACTTAACACAGCAAAGGAAGTATTGGGAAGAATTCATGATTGCAAACTTTTTATCTGGCCTTAATCCTGCACTTCGAGGCTTTAAAGATCAAATTCTAGCGAGTGAAACTCTTCCTACTGCTGCCAGTGCTTATGCTCGTATACAAAGGTCATCATTGGGTTGCCATCCATCCAGTGTGAATGATCATTCAGTGACTTCTACTGATTCTTCAGCACTTATTAGTCAACATAATCGAGGAAGTTCTTCCCAAGGTAATTCTCGTGGCACTCGTGGTGGACGTACTATTCGTAGTGGTTCTCGTGGTGGAGGACGTTCATCAAATGGTCGAGGTGACCGCAAGTGTAATTTTTGCGGTGGTACCAATCATACTGAGCCTTACTGTTGGAAGAAATATGGTAAGCCTGAACAAGCCCACCATGTCTCTGACTGTGCTACTTCATCACTTCCAGCGTCTGATAATGGAGCTACCACGTCTGATTCTCAGGAGACAATAACCTTAAGCTCCTCACAACTTCAAGAGCTCATTCAATCCTTGCGTGCTTCTAATCCTTCATCTTCCACTGCTACTCTGGCTAACTCAGGTAAACCAGCTCTTGTAGTCTCCTCTTCTCCCTCTTGGATCATCGATTCGGGAGCCAGCTCGCATATGTCTGGTAATTCTTCCTTATTCTCTAACCTCAGTAATGTTAATCATAGTATTGTGTTAGCTGATGGTTCTTCTCGTCCTGTGTCTGGTAGAGGGACTCTTCATCCCTTATCATCCCTTAATCTCCCTTCTAGTCTTTATGTGCCACACTTTCCCTTTAATTTACTCTCTGTCAGTCAGTTAACCAAATTATTAAATTGTTCTATAACCTTCTTTCCTACTTCTTGTGTTTTTCAGGACCTCACGACGAAGAAGATGATTGGTTCGGGGCATGAGAAGGATGGCCTTTATTATCTTAATCGTGATCGTCCACCAGAACAACTAACTAGCACAGTTCTCCACACCTCTGTCTCCCCTCTCCAGTGGCATGTTCGTCTTGGTCATCCATGTTTAGCTCGGTTGAAGCTACTTTTTCCTAATTTTAGTTCAGTGTCTAGTCTTGAATGTGAGGCTTGTCAACTTGGCAAGCATCACCGTAGTTCTTTTCCTAGCCGTAGTATTAGTCGTGAGTCTGAACCTTTTGATATTGTTCATACAGATGTTTGGGGCCCTGCCCGCATTTCTAGTGTTAATGGTTTTTCATATTTCGTGATATTTGTTGATGATTTTTCTCGAATGACATGGCTTTTTTTAATTAAACAACGGTCTGATTTACCTTCTGTTATTTCTCGTTTTTACAATGAAATTGTTACTCAATTCAACAGAAGAATTAAAGTCTTTCGTTCTAATAATGCATTGGAGTATATTCAGACGATTGTTCATAACTTTTGTACTGATAAGGGCATTATCCACCAAACTACTTGTCCTCACACTTCTCAACAAAATGGTATTGCTGAACGCAAAAATCGTCATTTGTTAGATGTTGCTCGTACCCTAATGTTTCACATGCATGTCCCTAAATCTTTTTGGGCAGATGCTGTTCTCACTGCTTGTTATCTAATTAATAGGGTCCCTACACCAATATTGTCAAATAAGTCTCCATTTTCTCTTCTTTATCCCAATCGGTCACCTTTTCCTCTTTCTCCTCGTAGCTTTGGTTCTGTTGCCTTTGTTCATATACTTGATCCTAATCAAGACAAACTTTCACCTCGTTCTCGTAAGTGTGTCTTCTTAGGATATTCCCGCACTCAGAAAGGTTATCGTTGTTATCACCCTCCTTCCCGACGTTACTTTGTGAGTGCCGATGTCACCTTTTTTGAATCTACTCCTTTCTTTTCTTCTAGTGGTGACCTTTTATCTCCTGATCTCATTACCTTTCGTGAGGGGGCGCACTCCCCTACTCTTCCTGCCCCTTTATCTTCCACCTATGTTCCCATATCCCAGTCTACCTCACTCACTCCTACCACTGATCACTTCACAGCTTCAGAACCATTAGTTCCATCTGAACCTTCTGCTCCTGCTCCTCTGCAACAGGTTTATCGACGTGATCCTGATAGAAAGGTCATTCTTCCCTTACCGCCAGATCACACCCCTTCGTCTGAGGTACCTGATTCTGATGAAGATCATTCTCCTTCTCCTGACTTGCCCATTGCCCTACGAAAAGGTAAGCGTACTTGCACTCAACATCCTATTGCTAATTTTGTCTCTTACCATCGGCTTTCCTGTTCCTTGTCTTCTTTTATTTGTGCCTTGTCTTCTGTTTTTGTTCCTTCTACTTATCAACAGGCCTTGTCTATTCCGGGATGGAAACACGCAATGGATGAAGAAATGCATGCTCTTCATCAAAATCAGACATGGGAACTCACCTCTCTACCTATTGGCAAACGAACTGTTGGTTGTCGCTGGGTTTATACTGTTAAGTATCTTCCAGATGGTTCAGTTGAGCGCCTTAAAGCTCGGTTGGTTGCCAAAGGTTACACTCAGACGTATGGTGTTGACTATTCTGAGACTTTCTCTCCTGTTGCTCGTCTGAATTCAGTTCGAATTCTTCTTGCTGTTGCTGCAAGTCGTTCTTGGCCTCTACATCAGCTTGATATTAAGAATGCATTCCTCCATGGAGAACTACAAGAAGAAGTCTATATGGATCAACCTCCTGGTTATAGTATCCCTGGTAGTGAGCATCTTGTGTGTCGTTTACAGCGTGCTTTATATGGTCTGAAACAATCTCCTAGGGCTTGGTTTGATCGTTTCAGCTCTGTTCTCCTTGATATTGGGTATACTCGTTCTACTGCTGATCATTCAGTCTTTGTACGACGACAATCTTCTGGCACTATTATATTAATTGTCTATGTTGATGACATTATTATTTCTGGTGATGATATCACGGGTATTGTGGATTTGAAACAGTATCTTGCTACTCAATTTCATACCAAGGATTTGGGTCGACTTCGTTACTTTCTTGGAATTGAAATTGCCCACTCTTCACAAGGCATCTCCCTCTGTCAACGTAAGTATGTGCTGGATTTACTTTCTGACACTGGTCTTCTCGGTGCCCGTCCTGCTGATACTCCTATGGACCCATCTACTAAGTTAGATGCTACTTCGGGCGAGCCATTTTCTAATGTGGGTCGTTACCGTCGACTTGTGGGCAAGCTCATTTATCTCACTGTTACTCGTCCTGACATCACTTATGCTGTGGGGGTAGTCAGCCAATTTATGCATAGTTCTCGTCTTCCGCATTTTGAGGCTGTGTGTCGGATTCTACGGTATTTGAAGCATTCTCCAGCACGTGGACTTTTGTATCGTTCCTCTTCCTCCTTAAGTGTTACTGGTTATAGTGATGCTGATTGGGCTGGTAATCGGAATGATCGGCGTTCCACCTCGGGTTATTGTACCTTTGTTGGTGGTAATTTAGTTACATGGCGTAGTAAGAAACAACAGGTTGTGGCTCGTTCTAGTGCTGAAGCTGAGTATCGTGCTATGGCTCACACTGCGTCTGAAATGCTCTGGGTTCGGTCACTTCTTCGGGATTTTGGTATTGAAGTTCCTGCTCCTATGGAAATGCATTGTGATAATCAAGCTGCTATCTTTATTGCCAATAATCCTGTGTTTCACGAGCGTACAAAACATATTGAGGTTGATTGTCATTTTATACGTGATTTGCTGCTCCGCAAGGAGTTGAGTACTCCATTTGTTCGCTCCTCTTCTCAGCTGGCCGATCTTCTCACCAAGCCATTATCTCGTTCTGCATTTCAGAGTTTCATATCCAAGCTGGGCATTTTTGACTTATATGCTCCAGCTTGAGGGGGCGTGTTAGAATATAGAAACATATATATTAGAATATATGCTTAATTTCCTTAGAATATAGATGTGATTGTTTAGCATATAGGAGTGATTGATTTGGTTTCCTAATTTCCTAGTTTCCTATTTCCTAATTTGATGTAAACTTTCATTATAAATAATATGCAAGGGAGACGAGAGAATTCAATTTCAATCTCTCCCTTTTTCTCAACTTGCCTGATTCAGCCCCAGTTCCTATTTCAACAATTCCTGTTATTCAACCTAATAGTCTACCCAAATCAATTTCTAGTGAGAAATTGAATGGGATGAACTATTTAACATGATCTCATGCTATAAAGATTTTTCTCATAAGCAGACAGATAGACCACTTTATCACTAACATGCCTCTAAATTCTCAGTCTGATACTTATAGACAGTGGCATGCTGTAGATGTTTTGGTCATGAATTGGTTATGGTATAGTTTAGAACCCTCTGCATTGCACATAGTGTTACTATGTGAAACTTTGAAGGCAATTTTGGACTCTCTAGCTGTTTCACTCTCTCAGCAGAGTGATGTTTCTGAAATTTTTGAAGCCTATGAAAGGCTCTTCTCTTTTCGATAGAATGGTCGACCTCTTTCTAAGTATTATAGCACCCTTAAGGGTCTTGGCGATCGTCTATTATAGTTTCGCCCCTTCTCCAGAAACTAAGGCCGATATGATAAAGAAACAGGAGGAACTCATGACTATTTTACTACTAGCTAGCCTTAATGATAATCTTTGTGGCTATAAGGATCAACTCCTAGCTACAGAAACCATTCATTCTATGGCTAATGCATACTCTCGATTGTGCACTCTTCGTTAGGTCATCATTCTTGAACAGCATCTTCCTTTTCTGATGGTTCTAATTCTATAGCCTTGGTTGATGGTGGATGAGGTAGTTCTCGTGGCATGTCCCAAGGTGGTTCCTGTGGTGGTCATAATTCTTGTGGTGGTTCTCGAGACTCTGGGCGAGGTACAAAGAAATGTGATCATTGTGGTGGTACTAATCACACAGAGCCTTATTGTTGAAAAAAATATAGCCGCCCCGAGCAAACCCATCATGTTGTTGTGGAATCTACAGGCCTAGATTCTGGTACTAGTGCTACTAACTCGAGTGAATCTCTTGTATCCCATTCTAATTCACAGAATCCCTTCTTTGCAGCCGAGTTAGATGCTATTGTGCAGGCGCTCTGCATTTCTAGCTTCTCTAATTTCACTGCCACTCTTGCTCATTCAGGTAGTACTGCTTACTTCACTGTTTCTGTTCCCCAATAGGTCATTGACTCCAGAGCTAGTGCCCATGTCTTAGGTAACCCGTCTTTATTTTTTGATTTGACTTAAACTACACATTGTATCACATTAGCTGATGGCTGTCGGTCTGTTGCTGGTAAAGGACTACTTTAGCCTTCCCCCTCCTTGTGCCTACCCTCGAATCTATATGTTCCTAAGTTCCCTTTTAACTTATTGTCTATTAGTCAACTCACTAAATCATTGAACTGCTCTACAACCTTTTCCCTTTCTTCTTGTGTATTTCAGGATCTCAGGACGTAGAGGACGATTGGCTCGGGCTGTGAGCGGAATGGAATTTACTATTTGGATCCTACCAGTTTTTCTATTTCACATTCTATTTTCAGTATATTTGTTTCTCCTTTTCGATGACACTGTCGCTCGAGTCATCCATTCTTAACTCGGATCAAGTTGACAGTTCTCAATTTAGAGCCTGTTTTACTCACAGTATGAATTACAAGGTTACAAGTTTTACAAATTTATACTAATTTATACAACTCCAAACACACCCACTCTTAGGTGTTTTAAGTGTACAATAAAAATAGCGGTCCATGGACTCTTCTACTCCTTCCAATCTATGGTTGCAAGATTAAAACCCTATTTTTTTTAACTAAAATCTATTTAAGTTGAAGTGAATTTGTAAACAATAATTGTGTTTTATGTCAAGATATTAGACAGTATACATTTAAATGTTTACGACATATTCACGTATCCATACCTAACTTTTTTTATATATCATATATATCCTAACATACTGAAATTAAGATTTTTCGAAGGTCCAATACCTAAACACATATCCTCACTCAATACCTTTACCTGAGTTTATATAACATAGGATAGAAGTACTTCATACATTTAGAAAAATCCATCTAACATAAGTTGTATCCATATATATTTCATTACTAGAAATAATGATACAGAAGTAAAATAGCAAAACAAATACCTCAAAGGCAATCCAAGCATGGGAGTTGCATTGCCCATCTACTTGGTCCGTAGTGCCATCAGTTGTACGTGCTGCAATTGAATTTTCTTGTCCACATTTCACCTACTTTGAGGATGGGTTTAGTTTTGCCTCATGTACAATGTTGCACAAAAGTTCATAGGATCCATCATCTAACCTAGACATTGGACAAGCACCGAGTATATGGATGGCGGGGTTTGATGGTTTCCACATTAGAGAAGAAGCCTTGGTATTATGATTCTGGGAAATGCAACAAATTAGGCTAGATAATGCCTCAAAAAAGGATACATCCCCATTTTGGGACTATAAAACCTAATATGGAAAAGCCGTTATCACACTTCGATGAAAGCTGAAATAAGAAAAGAAAGTCCAGTCACATACTTCCCAAAAAAAAAAAAGGAAAGAAAAGAAGGTCCAGTCATGTAGAGTTTTGGCCAACCAATTGTCAAACTGAAATAGATAGTACTAAAGACTAAAGTTTTATCCATCAAAAAAAAAAACAAAACAAAACAAAACAAAACAAAAGAGAGAGAGAGAATGCTAAAGTTTATCTATAAGGTGCTATAAAGAAAAATAAAACTAAAAAACATAGGATGACTCTAAAAATTAATATTAAATAAAAACCTAGTAGTTTACAGTCATCACATAAGATGCCTAATGATGGGAAAATTTAATTGGCTAGTCAAAATGTCATATAGTATGGATCTCAAATACTCTAATATTTCAATCAATGCACACAAAACACACAAAAAAATAACTGCAATTAATCCTATAATCAAAACAAGATGTAGTCCTTTTTTCCACAAAATGGTCTAAAGAGTTTTCATTAAATACTAGTGGAATCATAATCCTAATATTTTCACCAAAACACTATGAAGCATATCAAAATATTATATAATATAATATAATATATCAAAAAATTAACTTGTTTAGTTAAATTTATCATTAGTCTTTCACCCATTTAGATATATTTCAACTTATACTTCAAGTATTTATATCAATTTTCACACTTCAACTTATAGTCTGAAATATTTCTATTTTCATGAAAACTAAAAACATGCCAAAAAGAATTATTAGTCCTTGCCAATAAGATCTTTGAGATTGACCAACCAATTGGGTTGGTTTGGCTATTCTTTTCTATTGAAAAGGAGTTAGCTATCTGCCCCAGTTACCTTCATCTCTAAAGAGGAAGAGAGTGTAATGCCATGCAGTTATAGCCTTTTCATTGTACCAAAAAGAATTATTAATCCTCGCCGGTAAGACTCTGAGATTGACTAGCCAGCCAGGTTGGTTTGGCTATTCCTTTCTATCGAAAAGGAGTCAGCTGTCTGCACGAGCCACCTTCTTAACTAAAAAGAAAGAGAGTGTAATGCCATACAAATGTAGCCTTTGTCATTATTATACACTTTAGGATTAGGATTCCTTGAAAGAAGCTCTATAATTAAGTATCAGTATTCCATTGAGCATAGAAATAAAATATATTACAAGTGTTCACAAATATTTCAGAATTTTTTTTTTCAAAATAGCACAAAAATACGAAAACATTTAGAAAGTTTTTGTGCAAAATGAAATTTATTTAGAAGTAACGTATCTGGGCGTGTTTCATTATGTTTCAAATGAAACATTAGAATTACCAATTCACCTATCTGTTATTTCAATCTCTTTGGAAACAAAAACTTTCCTCTATTTCATGAAAAAGAAAATATTTATTCCTCTAGCAGTAATGATTAAAGTATGCTTTCTACCTATAAGATTAATTAGCCGCAAATAAGTAAATCAAATAATCAATCAAAAGAGTAACAACAATCAAGTAAGTAAGAACTTAATTATAACAACCAATGCACATTCTAAAACAGACTACATTTCATTTATAACACTAAATTGAAGGCCTCAAAAATTAGGCAGTGATAACGGACACAACGTAAACACAAAGTTACTTAAGGCAAAAATAAACCTGACATGACATGAATGCATTAATTTGAAATTGATACAATTTGATATGATTTGAAATAAATTAATTATTTAGTATGCTCACTAAAATTTTAAGATGTACAAGTATAAACACGAATTATGAACCTAAACATAACACAATACGACACAATCGCCACCCCTAAAAAAAAAAAAGTTCCCTTTGTTTTGTCTTTAAAATAAGAAATAACGCACGTGTGTATGTGTGTGTGTGTGTTTGTATAAAAAGAGAGAGAGAGCCTCAAGTTTATGGAAAGTTGAAAGAGTTCTTTCAGGTGAAGAAAATTGAGAAGTCCTGGCCAGATTAATGACTCAACTTATGTAGGTAATAGTAAGGCTCCATTTCATTCAATGATCTAATTCAAAAAAAAAAAAAACTAAAATTAGCTAAAAGGACACTAGCAATGTAATTGTGTTTCGTTAATGACCTTCCTACTTGAAAGAATGCTATTATCCATTTTAAAAGTGCATCAAGATATTCTAGACATGCAACAAATATTAACAACCCATATCATATTACAATTCGATTACATTGTGTGAATCGAAAGTGATATCAACTAATCAAGATCCTGGTCTAGCTAATCTAAAGTGCCACTATGATGTAAGTTGTTCCAATATGTGGACATTTGTACACTCCAATTCTTTCTACAGTTGTAGATGCACTTCATCTGGAAACTCCAAATAAAATTTGTTAAGGAAACAAAATGATATTTATTCACAGGTATCTAGGAAACAAATTATCCAACAACATGAAGATTGAATTGTGATTAACCCTGCAAAGGCCTAACATCATCTTTGACAAAAGTACTGCTTCAATTTAAGCAAAAATGTAAAAAGATTAACCAACACGTGCCTGCCAACCTAGAAAGCACATAAGTGCAACTATAAGAGAAACAACTCACTCTAAAATTATGTCCATGCCATAGTAGATACTCAGAATAATTTTCATACACATGCCAGCATGTAAAATAGAATGCTAATTTAGTGGAATATAGCACACTACCATACATATGTGTGTGCACGTGTGTGTGTAAATAAGAGACACAGATAGACAGACAGAATCAAGGATTACCAAGTGGTTACATAAAATATTTTCATGAAAACTCAATTGATTAGTTTGCTTGGTCTATCCCAAGAAGAAAACTCAATTCCACCATAACTTGTAAGGAAGCTTCTGCATCATTTGGTTTCTCAACAATTGTCCCGTTGTCAGCATACAAAAAGTGAAGCAACAACCTAAAAAGAAGTAAAAAAATGTTAATATCAATAAAAGCAATGGACGCAAATAAGTATGCTAATTGTTTTATTTCAATGTAAATAATAATTTCACTGATTTATATGGTATGTAAAATCCAAAGATGCAAACCTCATTTCCTTGTTTATGGGCTCACCAAAGGCATCCAGTAAAATGACATCCAAGGAAAAATTCCTGCGACAACATGCTTGCAGTCCAGAAAATGAAAAATTGAAATAAAATGAATGAGAACAAGTCCCGCTTTAGAACCATTAACTTCAGCAAAGATAGTAACACGTAAAACATTATGTTGAGCATATGGATGTATCTTAAGGAAAAGGAAGGCCTCGAACTTAACCCCTTTTTATTTTGTTTGGTTCATATGGAGCAAGAATAACAGAAGATGCTTTCAAGTTACTAAAACTTGTTCGTATATACTGAGAAGTGCTTTCTGGAGTATTTTGTATAGTTGGTTGTCCAAAAGCAAAAAGCCGAGCTTGCACAATTTTTTGCATTATATTGAGCATATGGATGTATCTTGAGGATGGTAGCTACTTGTCACCTGTAGTCAACAGGTCTTTTGTAAATGGCTACCATCCCTTTGATGCTCTTTAATACATTTTGTTTTACTTATCAAAAAAAAATCGTACAAAATTTTCACATCACGTTTAATAAAAATATAGCAAAGAAATGACGGGACAACTCTTGCATTCATATTCCTCATAACATACTGCCAAAGAATTATAAAATATTTGTCATACGAAAATGATAAAAATAAAAATGTAATTAGATGATATGTCTTTAACCTTGCCACCAACAACGCTCCAAACACCATCATTGTCTTTTTCAATCTCAGAGGCATTTGAGCCATCAATGGCTAATTGTGGCGGAGGACCTGAGATCAGGGGCAAAAAAGTGCTTGTAGCAAACTGAATGTCTTAACAAGCATATAAGCAATCAAAACAAGGAAGAAATAATTTACAATAAGATGCACCTTAGCAAACTGATCTTAGACAGATGATGGTTTAGGCAATACTTCTAGATTGTAGAGAAATCCCTGCAACCTATCATCATCTCCATCAGAAACAAGCAAAGATAATCATCTTAAACCATGTAAATTGAATTCATTGCTCGATATCAGATTTTGCTCCCCCACACTCCCCCCATCAATGTGTAGCCTCATAACATCAATAGCCACCTAAGACGAACACACAAACAATAATTATTTCAATAAACATGTCAAGAAAGAACGAATTATCAAACAAGAACCAGTAGAAATGTCAAGAATGAGCAGGTCGCCGAAGTCAACCAGAATGTTGACCAAATCCAGATCTCAGTGGGAACTGCATATGGAAGTTAAGCACTTACATATAGAGAAATATTCTTTATACCAACTTCGATTAGCATTTGGATTTTCTTTTTATACAAGCATATAATTGTGAATGATATAAATAGTTTTTAAGGAATATCATATTTTTTATTGCTACTCATAAATATATTCCTAACATTATGAAGGTTGCCCACTGGACGCTTGCCTGCTTAAGAAGTTTCCATCACTTTTTTTATCATTTAAACCTTTAAAAGATATCTCCCCGCTCCTCGTAAACCATTTACTACTACATTTACTGGCTATACATTTCACCCACAGCAGTCAACCTTAAACATTCAGTATATATTGAAGCTTCACAGAGAAGAGAGTTATTATTCCTAACCATAAAGCTTAAGGACCATAACAGGGGAGTCAGTTTCCCAACCCCGAAGCTTAAGGATTGAGATCTTTTAACCATGAAGTTTTTTGGATACAGGGTTCAAAATTTAAGTCATTATAATTCATAAATCAGCATATATTTTTTCAACCCTTGTTCTTTAAGCACCACCCTATAAAACTTCTACTAAATATTAGGCAAAAAGAAACAGAGGGATTTCCCATATACGGTTCAGTTTCATTTGTTAATAAAATTCTGCTAATTTTTTTAGAAAATGCCGAGTTAGTTTAAAGAATCAAGGGGGGAAATTAGATAAATATGAATCACTGGAAATTTGGATAAAGATGAATCAAGGGAAAAAATTAGCAAGAAGAAATCAAATCCAATTTAGTAGCATGGAAATAAGTTCATTGATTAATCAACTCGATCACATTGTCAATGGAAGGAATTTTGGAATGCTCTCACATCCAACATGAACCCATTTTTTGAAAGGGAAAATGGTCTTGGCGGATGCATGTGGAATTTGTGCCCATGATGTATAATTTCTAGGTTTGGGGCCTTCTTCATGTAGAAATGTGGTGGCAAAAGCATCATTCTCTTCTTCTCATCCAACATAAGAAAAGGAATACTGCATGTGAGCTCTGAGTGCATCTGCATCCAAAAATTTTACATGAAATAAACCAACCTTCCACAATGGAATGGATATAGAAATGGAGTTGAATATGAGAGGGAAATGCTAAATTATATGAAATTCTCATCGAAGTATCATACTTGGCCAACTGGTGACTAAGAAAATTTGAACCATTAGATGCATACAGTGAAATATGATATAAAAACTAATTTTCCCTGTTCTATAATTCACACATCAACATTAATGTAGACCTCAACCACAGGGACACAAGCTTATGGGGCTCGTAAAAAAAGATCAGATTTCTGTTACCTTCAATAATTTTATGCTATATATGTGCCTAATGCCTATAGAGAGAGAGGATGAGAGAGGTTGATTTTAAGATTCGGCCTGGTGCAAGTTTTTTTTTTTTTTTTAATGAGTAGTCAATTTTTACAAAAGCACTAAGAAGATGCAAAAAGGACCCATGGGTTGTGTTACAACTCTAGACCATCAACAAAATCCAAAAAAGAAAACAACTGGGCATCTTTACCCCCTCAAGCCAGCTATAAAACAACTCTGAAGTCTATACAAAAGCAAAACTAAATTTGTAAAGTTTCTTCTATTCCTCTCCCCCAAATCACTCAAAGAATAAATAAAAGGAATTGAATTCCACACAGATCTTTTATGCTTCCACAACTTGACCCCCCAACATGATTCCAAAATGGTTTATGTCTTATTCGAAGCGGCCTAAGCAACACCCATGCACGACAATGTGAGATTTTACAACTCCATAGCCAACAAACATTCCGCATGCAAATGGTCAATGGACTCCATAGAATTTCCACAAAGGCAACACCCATTCACAATTATCATTACTCTCTTCCTCAAGTTGTCAATTGTTGCCCCAAGAAAACTCCACATCAGAAGCAATAAACACCTTGTATAAAGACTTAACAAGTAATGTACCTAAACTTGCCAAGGACTAGATAAGCTTGTCCTCTTCACCCTATCGCTTAACATAGAAGAGTTGGAGCAGACGTAAATAGTTGTCTGATTCCCAATTCTGCAGGTCCCTTCTTAGCCTAATCTCCCAAATATTGTTACCCCTAACCTTCCCCCACAATTTGAATTGTGGCGTCTAGATTCCAACCCAACAAGAAGACCCATCCAAACTCCACTTTGAGACATCTCTCCCCAACCACTAATCCTTCTAGAATCTAATCTTATCACCTTTTCCTACCACCACAAAGCATTAAGTACTAGAAGATGACCATGTTAGGAATATGAGTTACAATTAGTTAGGAGCAGTTACAGTTGGTTAGGAGGTTGTTACAAGTTGTTAGGAGGTTGTTATAAATGGAGGGAGAATTGTTATAACCACTTAACAGCTACAACAGCAGCTGTAATCAACTTACATAAATAGCCTACAAAAGACTTGTAACAGGCATTGGTGAATGCTAGAAAATAAATCTGTTCTCCTCCAGAATTTTTCCTCTCTTTCTCATCTCTCTCTCTATCTCCCTCATTCTCATCCCAAATTCTCCTACAAACTCTAAATTTCTCATCTCAAATTCTAAGTTCCTAACAGATTTGGTATCAGAGCCGTCATTCCTAAGGCTTTTCTCACAATTTCTCAAATTTTCTTGACAACCAAACACCTTCCAGCACTCGGTAGATCTCATAAGATTTTTGGATTTCCTGAATCCTTTGGGAATTCCGAGGCACATACAATCAAGAAATGGCAAAAGGAACTAGATTGAAACTACTAGAACAGCAAATGAATACACTGCAGTCCCAAATTGAGTCTCAGGATCAGAAATTGGGAGCTATGGATCAAATAATGGTGCATGTGGAAACTCACTTACGTAAGATTGATGCTCACTTAACAAAACTTGAGGTGTTAGACAAATTTCTTGAGAATCAACAAAGGTTGGATGAGATGTGGAAGGAGAAAACAGGGAAAGAAAAAGAGATTACGAGAAAAGAAAAAGAAGTCATGGAGAATCAAATGGCTGCGACTCTAAGGAGTAAAGGATTACTGCCTAATCCCTACATTGAATTGGAAAGCGCAGAGGCTAGTCATTGTGGGTATAGAAAAGATAAAGAAGTGGTGGGAATTAAGGAAAATAGAGAAGTGTAGTCTAGGATGGTGGGAATTTAGAACGGAGGGCCACAAGCTATAACTCCTAAATGGGAGATGCATTATTTTGATGGCACTAATCCTAGAGGATGGATAAGGAGGTGCCAAAAATACTTCTTAATCTGCCAAAGCCAAAAGTACTTCTTAATCTGCCAAACTCCTGAACATCAGAAAGTAGAAATTGCTTCAATTTTCTTGGAAGATAAGGTGGATGTATGGTATCAAGGGTGGATAGTTAATAGAAATGAGTTAATTTGGAAGGAATTTGTGGAAGCACTATGTGAAAGGTTTGGAGAAAAAGGTATGAAAGATGTGGTGGAGGACCTCAATAAATTGAATCAAAATGGGGCTGTAGAAGAATATCAATCTAAGTTCGAAGAGCTTAAAGCATTAATGGTGAGTGAGAATCCTAATATGACTGAATCTTATTTCATTTACAGCTTTCTCAACGGATTGAATGACGAACTCAAACCATTAGTGAAGGTGTTACGGCCAAAAACACTTAGTCAGGCTATTGAACAAGCAAGATTACAGGAATTAGCCTTAGAGGCCATGTATAAGAAACAGAGATCATGGGCAAAAGGGGGAATGGGAGTTTCTGGAAGTATGAAAAGCTGGAATTCTGAAAATGGGAGTAAAAATTCTTTTACTTGGAACGCTAGAAATAGAGGCAAGGCAATAGGAAATGGAAATTTCAAGAGTTAAGTCAACTCTTCTAATAACAGAAACATACAGAATTCTACAAGAAACTCTGTTGCTAGCCCAAAAGGAAGTAGTAACATGGGGGAAGTAAAACGACAGCCTGGGCAGTGCTTTAAATGTGGAGACAAGTATTTTGTGGGACACATTTGCAAAAAGCAACTTATGAATATGGAAGTAGAGGAAGAAATTGAAGAAATAGAGGATAGGGAGCAAGATCAGGAGGGTGAAGGGGAAGAAGAAGAGTAAGATAATGTTGAATTATCCATTCATGCAATAAATGGACAATTTTCTCACAGCACTATGAAGTTCAGAGGTTCTGTGAGAAATAGATCCCTATTGATCCTGATAGACAGTGGCAGTTCTCATAGCTTCCTGGATGAAGAAGTGGTAAAAGAATTAAAGTGTAAAACAAGGGAAGCAACTCCATTAGCTGTCACTAGAGCAAACGGGCAGAAGATGTTTAGTTCAGCCAAAACTGAAAGGTTTTATTAGAAGTTGCAGGGCCATAAGTTTGTGGCTGATTGAGGTTGTTGAAATTGGGAGGATGTGACATGGTGTTGGGCACTGATTGGATCAAAGACTATAGCCCAATGGTCTCTGATTTGAAGAAAATGAAAGTATCCTTTGACAAGAAAGGAAAAAGAGTGCAATTAAGAGGGAGTGTGGAGGAAGCTACATTGAAATTGATTTCAGGAAGAAAGCTTCAATCATGGATTAAAAGAGGGATCCATAACATGACAGCTCAACTGTTTTCAATAACAACCATAGAGGAGGATAAGGCAGTCACAAAGACACCAAAGGTTAGTCAAACTGAACTGATTTCTTTACAAAAGCTGTTATTAGACTATGAGGACTTATTTTCTGAACCAAAAACTTTACCTCCACCTAGAATTTTTGACCATGCAATACCTTTTAAACCAAACTTAGAATCATTCAACATTAAGCCTTATGGATACTCCCCATCCCAAAAGAAAGAAATTGAGAAAATGGTGGCTGAAATGTTAGAACAATTTGTCATTCAACATAGTCACAGCCCATTTGCCTCTCCAGTTTTGTTAGTCAAGAAAAAGGATGGAACTTGGAGATTTTGTATTGACTTCAGGCAACTCAATTCCATTACCATTAAAGACAAATTTCCCATACCTATAATTGAAGACCTTGATGTGTTTTAAAGGCTGTTTTGTGGGTGTCTTCTGGTCTCATACTAACTTGATGATAACCGGATCTTAGGTTATGCCTTTTGGTCTTACCAATGCACCAGCAACTTTTCAAGCCTTGATGAATAATATATTCAAGCCTTATTTGAGCAAATTCATCCTAGTATCCTTTGATGACACTCTAGTGTATGGTCCCACCTTCAAAACCCATTTAGAACACCTTGCAATAGCCCTACAAGTCCTCAAGGATAATCAGCTTTTTGTTAAGAAATCAAAATGCTCCTTCGCACAAAAGCAGATTGAGTATTTGGGTCATATCATTCATGGCAATGGAGTGCAAACTGATTCTAAGAAGGTGGAAGCTATAGTGAATTGGCTTGTGCCTACTTCTGTGAAAGCATTAAGGGCCTTCTTGGGTCTCACTGGCTATTATAAAAGATTTATAAGGGGATATGGGCAGATTAGCCAACCATTGACTAAGTTACTTAAAAAAGATAATTTCTCTTAGGATTCTAAAGAGCAGGCAACTTTTGAGCAGTTAAAAAAAGTGATAACTAAGGCACCAGTGTTAGCATTGCCTGATTTCACTAAGACTTTTGTGGTGGAGACTGATGCATCGGGGAATGGAATAGGGGCTGTGTTAATGCAAGGAGGCAGACCACTAGCATTTCTAAGTAAAGCCTTGAGTCCATGGAATTTAGGTCTTTCTTTTTTTTTTTTCTTTTTTTTTTTTCTTTTTTTTTTTTTTTTGAAAAGATAAGTAAAGCTTTTATTGATAGGAATGTTGTGAACAGCATCCAGAAGATGCCATCACAACAAGGCCAAATAGAAACTATTTTCCCGCTTTTCCTAAAGAATCTATGAAGTGCATTAGGGAAGAAAGTTCGACCTCTTTACCAACATTGACCCATGTAAATAAACAATTAAAAAATAAGCTTTTGACTCTTTCCACATTACTTTCCTTAGCTTCAGAGACCCTTCTGTTGTGCTCTTTCCAAACTGACCACATTAGGCAAAATGGAACCAGGTTCCAAACTTTCTTCTTATGCTTTGCTAAAGGTTGCCCCCACCAGAATGAGAGAACTTTTGAGATCATTAGTATGGCATAAGTGAACACCGAAGCATGATAGCACGAGGTACCAGATTTCAATTGTCCAAGAGCAGTGCATGAATAAGTGAGCTATAGTCTCTTCACTACATTTGCATAAGGGGCAACGATTTACCATAGAATAACCTCGAAGTTTGAGGTTATCTATAGTAAGAATTTTTCCATGAGCTGCACACCAAGCAAAAAAAATAGCTCTAGTAGGGGCCGCAAATTTCCAGATCTTATTCCATGGAAAAGTATCAACCTCATCTTCTTTCAAGACACTGTAGAATGATCTTACATTGAACGCATCAGACTTAGACTGTTTCCAGATCATTGTGTTGTCATAATTACCCCAGATTACTGGTTGTAGCAGCTCCATCAACTGTAAGAAGTTCCCAAGTTCCCAGTCATTCACATTACAACGAAGTAGAATAGTCCATTCTCTAGATTGTCCAGGGTCAAGAGTAGTAATCTGAAATTAGAGCATCTTGATTAACTGCAATGGCAAAGATATCACGGAAAATATCAGCTAAACAGCCAATAGCCAACCACCTTTGCTTCCAGAACAGAATTCTATCACCTCTACCCAACTGTCAGAACACACATTGTTCAAATTTAGGCCAGATTTTTCTTATATCTTTCCATAGGCTTACGCCATATGGCTTAGAGCTTTGTGCAGTGTACCATCCACCTTTTTCCTCTCCATATTTAGATAATATCAGCCTCTTCCACAAGCTAGAATTTTCATTGGAGTATCTCCAAAGCCATTTCCCTAGTAAGGCTTCATTTTGCAAATTTAGCTTCTTGACTCCCACGCCACCTGATTCAATAGATGCACAAACAGTCTTCCAAACTACCAGATTGTGCTTAAATGCCTCAACATGTCTCCCCCAAAGAAAGTCTCTTTACATTTTTTCCATTTCCTTTACAACAGAGGCTGGGGCAGTAAAAAGCGAAAGATAATAAGAGGGTAGGCTTGAAAGGACACTTTTAATAAGAGTTACTCTTGCCCCAGATGACAGATAATTCAGCTTCCAATCTGATAATCTTTTCCTGCACCTTTCAATTACAGTCTCCCAAACCTCTTTACTCTTGTACTTGGCTCCTAGAGGCATTCCCAAATAAGTAGATGGGAGAGAGCCAGCTTTACAATCCAAGATTGCAGCCAAGTCACTCAAATTAGAAAGGCCACCAATAGGAATAATCTCAGATTTGCTAAGGTTCACCTTTAAACCTGAAACAGCTTCAAAGTCGAGAAGTGTGCATCTTAAACGTCCTAGCTGTGATCTATCAGCCCCACAAAAAACAATAGTATCATCAGCAAACAACTAGGTGAGATATACTTGTCGGATTCTGATCAATGTTCCCAACTGGAATACCTGTTAGAAGGCCTGCTTGTTCCACTCTATTAATCATTCTACTTAACACCTCCATAACAAGTATGAAAAGAAAAGGGGAAAGTGGGTCCCCTTGTCTTAAGCCTCTAGAAGATGTGAAGAAACCTTCAGGGAACCATTAATTAATACTAAGAAGCTAGCAGTAGAAATGCACCACTGAATCCATTTACATCATCGCTCTCCAAAACCCATTTTATTCATCAAGTAGAGCGGAAATTCCCAGTTGACATGGTCGAAGGCTTTTTCAATGTCCAACTTACAAATTAAACCAGTACCTTTTTGCTTCAGAGTTGAGTCAATGACTTCATTGGCCACAAGAATTGCATCTAGAATTTGTCTCCCACTCACAAAAGCAGTCTGAGTTTCTGAGATCAAAGAATTCATAACCAACCTCAGCCTATTAGCTAAGACTTTAGCCAAGAGCTTATAAATTACTCCCACAAGGCTTATAGGCCTAAAATCCTGGATTTTTTCAGCACCAGATTTCTTAGGAATTAAGGCAATGAATGTGCAATTTAAGCATCGAACAAAACTACAATTCTGATAGAAATCTGAGAAAATCTGCATTATATCTTCCTTGAAAATGTCCCAACAGTGCTAAAAGAATGCTATTGTCCAGCCGTCTGGTCCAGGAGCTTTGTCTCCATTCATATCTTTCAAGGATTGTTTGACTTCATGTTCTGTAAAAGGAAGTTCAAGCCCCTCCTTCTCAGGCAGAATCTAGCTGAGAGATTTCCAAGAAATCCACCTTTGGTCTCCAAGTATATTCTTCCTTGAATTTGGGTCTTTCTATGTATGAGAAGGAGCTATTAGCTTTATTAATGGCTGTGGAGAAATAGAGACACTACTTGGAAGGGAGGAAATTCATAATTCAGACTGATCATGAAAGCTTGAAATATCTATTACAACAAAGGTTGTACACTCAACTTCAGAAGAAGGGTATGACCAAGCTTTTGGGGCTGACTTATGAAATTGTATATAGAAAAGGGAAGGAAAATAAGGCTGCTGATGCATTATCCAGACTTTTTGAAGGAGAATTGACTGCTATATCTGCAGTAGTACCTACTTGGCTTAACGAAGTAGTGAGCAGCTATGAAGGGGATAAATTTGCTAAAGAATGTACAGCAGCATTGCTGGTTGATCCGAATTCCTAGATAGGCTATGTATTTGCGAATGGAGTTCTGAAATTTCATAACAAGATCTATGTTGGGACTAGTTCGGATTTAAGGCAGAAATTAGTGTAATCAGTGCACAGTTCAGCAGTAGGAGGACACTCAGGAATTAGAGCTACCTATCAACGATTGAGGCAGCTTTTCTATTGGTAAGGACTTAAGAAAGCAATGATTCAATGTGTGACAGAATGTGACATTTGCCAGCAATGCAAGGGAGAACATCTACCTTATCCAGGGTATTTGCAACCATTGCCCTTCCCTAATCAACCTTGGACTCATTTATGTATGGATTTTATTGAAGGATTGCCCAAGTCACAAGGGAAAACAGTTATTGTGATGGTAGTAGACAGATTAATAAAATTTGGACATTTTATGGTGTTGACATATATAAGATATAGAAATTTAGAAATTATAAATAGGAAATCATTTTCCTTTTCATTATAGGTTTTCTTATTGTTTCCTGTTGCTATTCTAATTTAGTTTCCTATTCATATTTTGATTCTACTTTGGCACCTCTATAAATAGGGTTGCTATTCTATTGTATTCAATACACAGTTTAATACAATTTAATATACAGTTTAATATACAGAATTTTTCCAATTTCCTTTTTTTTTTTTTTATTTTCTTAACATGGTATCAGAGCACATGGTTTTTGATCCTGGGTAGATTAGGTATCCAACCACCACATCTTTGGCCGCCAATGTTGCCCTTCCTGGCGTCGCCGCTGCCTCCGCTGCTCCTCTACCCAATTTCATATTACTTTTGTTTATGCCATATTTGGTTTTTTAGAAATTTTTAAATTTCAAATTTCTCTTTTGGAGATATTTGTTGCTGCTTTAATTTCTCTATTGAAGACCCTAATCACTCGTTTGAAGACATACACATGCTATCTTGCGCTTTTGGCTTTGCGTATTTTGGCCATTCAACGCCTTCCCCGCTGTAAGCTCAGTTCATGATAATCTACGTTTGTGACCTCGAGGCACATTAGTAGATTTGGGTTCGTGATCTACGTTTTTATGTCCTCAAGGCGCAGTTAGTAGATTTGGATTTACATTTTTGTGTCCTCGAGGCGTATTAGTAGTTTTGGATCTACATTTTTTTTGTCTTTGAGGCGCGTTAGTAGATTTGGATTTACGTTTTTTTGTGACCTCAAGGCGCGTTAATAGATTTAGATCTACGTTTTTTTGTGACCTCGAGGCGCGTTAGTAGATTTGGGCTCGTGATCTCATGGCATCTAACCAAAACTATGTTCGTGATCTCTCAAGGCGTGTAACCTGCGCGAAATGATAGGGATTTGTTGATTACTTTCCAGTTCCTAGTCTCCGAACTCAAGTTGATCTCTAATTTACCATCTTGAGTTTGAAGGAGGGTGTTGACATATATAAGATATAGAAATTTAGAAATTATAATTAGGAAATCATTTTCCTTTTCATTATAGGTTTTCTTATTATTTCCGGTTGCTATTCTAATTTAGTTTTCTATTCCTATTCTAATTCTACTTTGGCACCTCTATAAATAGGGTTGCTGTTCTATTGTATTCAATACACAGTTTAATACAATTTAATATACAGTTTAATATACAGAATTTTTCCAATTTCCTTTTATTTCTTTTTATTTTCTTAACATATGGCATTCTCGCACCCTTTTCTCAGCAATGACTCTGGCCAGGGAATTTTTTTAATGTGGTGGTAAAAATTTATGGCATTCCTCGAAGTATTGTTTCTAACAGAGATAAGATTTTTACTAGTCTTTTTTGGCAGGAATTGTTTAAGCTTTTTGGGACTGCTTTAGATATGTCTACAGCCTATAACCCACAGACTGATGGGCAATCTAAGAGGTTGAATCAGTGTTTGGAAGGGTACTTAAGGTGCATGACTTTCCTTAAACCAAAGAGCTAGGCTACCTAGTTACCAATGGCTCAATGGTGGTATAATTCTAATTTTCATACAGCCTTGGGAATGTTGCCTTTTGAGGCATTGTTTGGATTCAAACCTACTCCCATACCAGATGCTATAGATCAAGAACCTAAAGTGGGCACAGTAGAGGAGTTCATTCAGGAAAGACAACAAATGCTGCAAACATTGAAACAGAATTTGACTGTTGCTCAGAATAGAATGAAGCAAATGGCAGATAAGAAAAGAACAGAAAGGGAATTTCAGGTGGGGGATTTGGTCTATCTTAAACTACAACCTTATCGACAATCCTCCGTCACTTATAGGAATCCACCCAAATTGGCTCCAAGGTATTTTGGACCCCACCCTGTCGAAGCTAAAATAGGATCAATGGCCTATAAATTGCAACTACCTGCTAGCAGTCAACTTCATCCTGTGTTTCATGTATCACTACTGAATAAGAAATTTGGGTTAGATTCTATTGTCACCAATTCACTTCCTCTAATGGACACTCAAGGTGTATTCATGCTGGAACCATTGGCAATCTTGGCCGAAAGGGTGATTCAAAGAAATGGCAACTCCATTCAGCAGTATTTGATTCAATGGGTTTCTCTCACAACCACTGAAGCAACTTAGGAAGATCGGTCTGATCCACAACAGCAATTTCCTAACTTTCAACCTTGATGACAAGGTTTCTAAAAGGGGATGGTATTGTTAGGAATATGAGTTACAATTAGTTAGGAACAGTTACAATTGGTTAGAAGGTTGTTACAAGTTGTTAGGAGGTTGTTATAAATGGAGGGCGAATTGTTATAACCACTTAACAGCTACAACAATAGCTGTAATCAACTTACATAAATAGCTTACAAAAGACTTGTAACAGGCATTGGTGAATGCTAAAAAATAAATCTGTTCTCATCCAGAATTTTTCCTCTCTTTCTCATCTCTCTCTCTATCTCTCCCTCCCTTTCTCTCTCTGTCTCTCTCATTCTCATCCCAAATTCTCCTACAAACCCTAAATTTCTCACCTCAAATTCTCAGTTCCTAACAGACCGCTGGACACGAATGCTCTTCCAAACTCTTACATACCAATTACCACTAAAACTTTAGTACTCCATACAACCCCACTCGACCCCATGCCAGTATAAACCACTTGCCTACATAGTTTCTCCCTCTCAGTAGAGAATCTCTACAACCACTTCCTCAATAGAGCCTCATTAAACACCTTGACCTTCTAGCTCCTATCCCACTACATTAGATAAAACATAGTAACCCCGTCCTGAATACCCACAGAAAATCTCTTTGCAATTTCTCAATTTGTTTTGCCACCTTTTTTGAGATGGGAAAAATGGAAATAAAATATGTAGGTAGGCTCGACAATGTGCTTTTGATTGGATTAATTCCGGCCCCCTTAGATAGATAGCTCCTATTCAACCATGCCAATTTCCTTTGAAAGTTGCTAATCACTCCATCCCATACTGCGCATGAGTTGTGTGGTGCCCCCCAACGACAACCCTAGATAAAAGATGGACAAGGCCCCACATTTGCATCCTAGAATCACACATAAAGTATCTATTTCTACAACCTTTCCCACTATGATCAATTCTATTTTTTGCAAATTAATGTGTAGCTCAAAAATTGCCTCAAAGCATGGTACCTATATAAGATGCTCCGGTTGTAGTGGGTCCACCCTATAGAACACCATAGAGTTGTCAGTAAACAAGGGATATGAGATCACCACTCTGGACTCACTGGGTGCATCCACAGCAAAAACTCCTATAAAGCCACTAAGCTCCGCCCTCTTAAGCACTCTACTAAGGACCTCCATTACAATAATAAAAAAGAGTTGAGAAATAGGATCCCTTCTCTTAAACCTCTAGATGCACCAAAGAAACTAGCGAAACTCCCCATTTTTTAGCACTAAGAATCTAGCAATAACCATGCACTAGTATATCTGATGTCTCCATTTTCCCCTGAAACACATCCTTTCCACGATGCATAGAAAAGAGCTCCAGCAAACATGGTCCTAAGCCTTCTCCATATCAAGCTTGCATAGTACCCCAAATTTCCCTTCTTGATCCTCTCATCCACAACCTCATTGCCCACTAAACCAGCGTTAAGGATCTAGCGACCTTCCACAAATACATTTTGCGTGTCCAACACCAGAACATTAACCGCTTTTCTTAGTCTAATTGCCAACACCTTGGCTATGAGCTTATACAAACCTCCTACCAAATTGATCGATCTAAAATCTCTTATATCTACTATAACCCATTTTAGGAATCAACAATATAAATATCAAGTTGATGCTCTTCTTAAATTTTCCTATCGAGTGAAACTCATGAAAAACTCACATAACTTTCCTTCTGATAATGTGCCAATAATGGGAAAAGAATGCCATCGTCATCCCGCCCAGTCCCAGCACTTTGTACCCACCTATCGACTCTAATATCACCTATGCTTCTTCCTTTGTGAACTCCATCTCCAAACTCTCCCTTATCTCACCAAGAATGCAAGAAAAATCTACATCATCCACTCTAGGTCTCCATTCCTCCATTTCCTTAAACAAATTGTTATGGGGGCACATGATACTCTCCCTAATCTCCTCTCCATCCGTCAAGACCATCCCATCAATACTAATCTTGTCAGTGTGATCACATCTACTATGCGAATTGGCCATCCTATGAACGAATTTCGTACTTTTATCCCCTTCCTTGAGCCACAACATTCTGGATTTCTGCCTTTAGCCCATATCCTCCATCTTGGCCATCCTCCGAGATTCCTCCTTTAACTCTCCCCTCCTTATCACCTCCTCTTTAGACAAGACTCTCTCCATTTCTCTTCCGTCCAACTCTACAATTCCTTCCAAAAGAATGGCTTTGTTGACCTCCACTCTGCCGAAGTGTTGTTTGTTCCACTCTCTCAACTCCAGCTTGAGCATCTTCAATTTCCTACAAACACGAAACTAGGATTACCCATTTCTTCAAAGCTCTCCATCACCTTGCAATAATTCATTGAAGCCCTCCTCTAGAAGCCACACAATCTCAAATATAAATGGGAATCGAACCCCATTAATCCCTCCGCAGTTTAGTAGAAGTGGGAAGTGGTCTGAAGTGATTATATCGTGTAAAGTCTACAAGTTAGAGAGAGGAAGATTGATTAGATGTGTTCGATAAATCCATTTGAGGATATATGTTTTGCTAGCAATGGTGGGAAATTGAGACCGGAGGTAGTTGATTAAGCATAACGGTGGTGATTGAAACTAAGGGTGGGTTTGGGGTTGGGTTAATAAAACCTTTGATGTGCAGCATTCAACCATGGGTGAATGGCCATGGGAGGTTTAAAACCGGTGGATGCAATTGAGAAATTGGGATATATATTTGTGCAAGGAGGTTTTAAACTAGACTCTAAGTCGGTTACTACAAGCAGCAAACAAGAAAAAAATCCAGCTTCGTCTTGTAAAAGGTTACTTAAGTATCCTTAGAAAGATAAAAGAAATTGGTGAGGCAAAGCTCCTCAAAAATTTCTCTTTGGCTAAAATAATTTCCTACTCATATATTTTCAAAAGTACATGCAAAAGAATATATACAGAGATATGCTTGCACGCATATAGATATGTATTTGTGTGTACGCATGCGCGTGAGCATGATAGATTAAAATAGTTGACCAAGGCCAATGAACATGCATCAAAAAGACAAACCAAATTTCTAAAAACAAATATTATATTAAAGTAATCAGTTTGTTACCTAGAATTCTCAGTTCACCAATACAACCATCAAAAGATGCGTGCAAAGCCATCTTTGTTACTTTGTCTAAGCAATAGTTTCTCAGGTCAACATAATAAAAGTGCTGAGTAATGAACTAATATTGTGAAAAGTAATAACATTTTTAATATTTCAATCAAATCAAACTAGCATACCTCTATAAATGTGCTTCCCAGTATACCAATTGCTAGTCATTTGTTAGTTTATACTCTTCTACACCTCGTTCAAAAAACAACTTATTCCATAGTTCTGCCTAGCAACAGCAGACCAACGTGACGCATATAATGATTTCCACACTATCTCAAGGTTCGAATATCTGCAAAAAATTAATTGCATACTAATAATGGTTCTTTTCTATTTTTAATCGGTTGTCTTATAATTTGACTCATTGAATGTATGTTTTTTGACTGAATACACTAAGTTATTACAAATCTTTTGCATTTTCTCTGATTGTTAGAGCAATCATATCCAGATTCACCAACATTCCTCTTCTTAAATGGCCGATAGAAAGAGGACTCAAATTGAATTATTAGAACTTTACATAATTTCATTTCACTAGTTGTGTTGAAGTTGTCCATAATAATGACAAAACGAACCCAAAAAGTGAAAAAGAATTAACTCAAATACAAAGATTTTGAATAAGCACAAAAAAATGATGGGGATCATGTCTTATGATTGCTATATCTTGGGACTTTTGTTTCTAGGTTATCTAGTATTATTCGAATTATTAGGTTTTTTTTATTCTAAGTTAATTTGCAATTAGGTAATAAGGGAATGGTTGTTTAGAATAATCTATATAAAGGCTAAATTTGTATTACCACTAGTTTTTGAATGAATTCAATTAAGGTTAGTAATAGAGGTTAATGGTAGTTTTCTCTCTCTTGTTTCCTTTCTTTCCTTGGCCAAGTCATCATGGCTCTAATGAAAAAAAAAATCAAAAAAATAAGCAATGTGAAAATATGTAACATTAGAGATGCACAAACATGATAACGAAGGGAACATGTAAAAACTAAGCACAGGTAGAAGATACCTTTAGTAAGACAGGCAAAATTAAATTGCATGAGATATGTAAACCAAGCATATTTTTTATTTCCACGACAACAATTAAGGGAGAACAAAAGTTCCCATCTTTAAGCACTAGTCATAAAAATTATTTCTTATTTTCCATTTCAATCGAAGTGTATTGAGTAATGTAGAAATGTTACGAGTCCTATCATTCTTATCAAAGTTTCTACAACACATGTCAGGAGAGTGTCCTAAAATACATGAATAGAAAAGGTAAGAACATATCCAATATATCACATACTGCGTACAAATGCTTCTTTTAGTCCTTTTTAAGGATAAAAATGTTATAAAACAACTAAGATGTTTAGCGAATGCAAAAACAATAATGGAAACATATGGCCCATGCAGATAAAATAAGGAGTATAAGGGTTATCGTTCGACATTAGTTTGTAAGGTCTTCCTATTTACCTTATATGGCCATCCATTTCAAATTCAATTGAGCATTCATTATGTGTCGTATATGGTTTATTAATAAAACCTCTGAGTGCCTGCAAGAAATAGTAGTTGGAAGTAGAATGCATGAAAAAATCACTACTGTCAAAAATATAACTTATGTAAAGCAAACACTAGATAGTGCATATAGAGGGGAACAAGAAATTTACAAAAGAAAGTTAATTTTCACTTGACCTGGTACTGGTCATTTGTATTATACTTTGCAACATCAACATTAAGCATAACCTAAGGATAAGAAATTGTCAGCTTCTTTTTCAAGTCTCTGGAATATATGGCCACCAAAAAAAAAAAAAAAAAAAAAAAAAAAGTGTGCTGACTTATATACCATGCAAAGCAAACCAATGTTTATGGAGAGAATTTACTGAAAGGTTTAACCCACCGAAATGGGTTGTCACCTTTTACTATTTATACACATACAATAAATATTGTACAAGGAACTTAGACTTCGAACATGATCGAACACAAACATTGCACCTTCAAATATTAATATTCAATAATAAACCAAAAGGTGAAAACAAACTAAGTGATAAACAAGGAACAAGCATAAAATAAAGAGGCATCTTCCTATGTAATATATGCTCCATATCATTCTTGAAAAATAATTCTCTTAAATTTAAATTGACTGCCTCCGCATATACAAACATAAATATTACACCTTCAAATATTAATATTCCACGATAGACTAGAATGTGAATACAAGCTAAGTGCTAAATAAGGAACAAGCACAAGATACAAAGCTATGTTCCCATGTATTACATGCTATGTGTCATTCTTGAATAACAATTCTATTGCTATTAAATTGACTACCCTCACACATTTTGGCATTTTAAATTAGTGATGTAATTACGAATTTATTAAATTAAAATGTAACAGAAGCTTGCTTCTTGCAGGAAAGAAAAAAACATGAAACTTGAATTTTAATGTACCTAGAAATGTTTGTCCTTAAGGTCTTTAACTAATTGACCACTGAGATGCTTTTCTGATCTTCAACAAAAGAGGCACTTCACATAGATGTTAAAAGATTTGAGTTTCAAAAGATGGATTGGAAAAGGTTCTTCTATGCAGAAAAATAGGTAAATTAACCCACTGAGTTAACATCAAACTCAGAGTCAACATTTTCCATTTTGTGTAATTATGGAGAAGTAGTAACATAGAATCATAGTCAAATTGATTTAAGATAGATATATGCACAAGAAACCAACTAACACAATATTATCTGAATAGGATTTTTCCTTATCCATAGGATATGTAACTTACACAAGTATTTGCAATGCAAAAAACATTTCGAAGTCTCAGACATCTGCATGACAGTCAAACATGTTGCAAGAATATAACTTTTCAAGTAACTCATGAAGTGATGAAATATAACAGGTGTACCACGAAATTGCAACATATCACAACTAATTGTTAAAAAAGAAATAAAAAATTGTCTAAAAACCAGGAAGTCCGAAGGTTATCCATTGACTAGGTATATGTGGCATACTAAACCATGTAACTTTAGATTCCTCAAACTGATAAATGCATAGTATTCTAACATAACATGTGAACTGTACAACTCTTCCAATCCATACTTTTGAAAGGCTGAAAGGCTAAAGAATATGAAAAGCAAAGAAGTTGACTTAGTGCAAGAACCAAGAGATTAGATATTATCACATGCTAAACAAAGTAACTGAACTTCCTCATAAATTGTTGTAGTACATGCTGCACAACAAGAGAATGATCTGCTTGACCCTTGGCAACAACTGTGATCTATTGTTCAATGAAACTCAAAATGTCAAGTAAAAAGAGATCTGAATCAATACATTGATAGCCCCTTATCAGGCTGATACCTAAAGCGGTTGGAACCAGCCTCCTTCCATCCTTTACCTACAGTTTGAAGGCAAGGTGGATACTAAAATCATGATCACCACTAGAAATAGCAAAACACACAGACAAACCAAATGGCACAAAACTTGGACAAAACCAAAATGCAATAAGTTGTTCATACAAACTTGGACATAATTCCTTTCACATATATTGTCGATATGAACAAGAATGGATGCATCCGTCCCTATTCCATTCTTCTCCATCAGATAGGTGAGATCGCTCTCACTAAGATAATTTGGGGGTGCAGTATTCCCCTGAAAATTAAATCTCAAATTCTCAATTATCTAATTCCGAAGTGTGTCAATAACTGCATGGCTACACCATTATTTCGATTTTATATTTTTTTTGAAAGGTAAGAAAAAATAAATTAATAATATAAAATACAAAACTTCGGGGCATACCACTGTAGTTACACTGAAGCCCAAATCAACTAGCTTAGAGAGAAGACCCCACAAGCTAAACATGAAACCAATAAGGTTTAAATACATAACTCTAGAAAATACTAGAATCAAGATCAAATATGATCAAACAATTCAAACGATGTTGATAAATAACATCATGCAGCAGCATGCACGCCGAAGACAAAAGAACTAGCAACAGCCCATATGCACATCGTACACGAGTAAAATACCCAAACAGTAACAAACAGCAACACACCACAGGCGCTACATATGACACCATTCTTCACAGCAAGCAATAGAAGGACCATCTCAATAACAAATCAGCAACCTATTACATCCTCAAACCACACAGCACCAAACCAGAATGTATCCAAGATGCAGCCAAGAAAAGACTGGAGCAGAAGAGACAATATACTATGTGCAGCAAACACATTTCCAAAGAGCAGCAAATGCTTCAACAGTTCAAAATAGCAGCAGACACCAGAACAGCGACAATCCAACATGCAGTATGTAGCAGAAACTCAACAAACAGCAGCATTCCAGTTACACAGCGAAATGATGGCCAATAATAACCCAACATAGCAACCAAAAGCAAGCAGTAACACAGCGAAATGAAAGGGAAAACACCATACAGCTTCACCTTGAAACAAATATTCAGAAACAGCAAGGAAACCAAAGAGCAGACCAAATCAAAACTCATCCAAACAATGGCATAGCAACATGCACAACCCAGCATTTAGTGAATGAGTGGAAAAATGAGCACGGTTGTAACTTGATTCATTCCTCAACAAAAGCTAATGCAATGGCTAGGCAAAATAAGCCAGACATGCAAGATGACTAGTATTCCATTAATGATTTGGTTCCAAAAGGAGGAATGCCCTAGGAAGAGGTGTTTGGCTTGACCCATTGAGTACCAGAATGGAACGTATTTTAACTCAAAGTTTGGGAAATTATCTTCATTACTTATCACTAATTCTGATTTATTTAGGACATTATCAACAAAAGATTCTATAGACATGATATTTCAGATATATAAAAAATTATGTTAGTTGTTAGATCGTGTACAACCTATCTTCAGCACGAAGAGAGGAACAGAAACAAAAGTGCTGTTGCTGGTGAAATTGAAGCTGCAGAAATGATCAGAAAAAAACTAGAAATGCTAGGAAAGAGGGCTTGAAGACATAGCCACTAGTCATTTTTTGTAATACTTTGACAGCTTTTGATGGGAGAGAGCCCATCAGCTTTACTACAAAGTCAACCTGATGAAGAAAGAAAGGCCAAAAAAACAAAAGACATAAAGACCCTAGCATTCAGTGATCAGTATTTCTCTAGCAATATTTTTCAAACCTGGAATTATGATTAATTCTACATATAAATAATGTGATTAGTAAATAACTTATACACATCAGATCCTACAAGTTAATAAAAAAATGATTTATAAGAATATATATTGTATTGTTTAGTTGTAGAAACTATGATATTTTGTACATCATCAAGTGCGTAGTTATGAATCTAGTACAAGTGGTGGTTTTTTTTCTTTTTTGATAAATTAACTGGGGGCTATTTTGTCTTTGTGGAACCATACATACCAGTACCTGCCTATTCCACCATGCCCTTTTGGATTCATCAGTGCAACTAATAAATAAATTAATTAATTAAAATATGTATATATTTGAGTGTATGCAAGACGGAATATATGGAATGTAAGTTTAGTCAAAGTAGAATAACGGGTAGTATAAAAAGTAAATTTAAGCACACAAAAGATTGTAGAGAAAGATAAATTTAGGTACCTTGGATCTATGGTGCAACAAGATGGAGGGATTGATACTGATGTAAGTCAGAGGATTCAAGCTGGGTGGACCAAATGGAGGAGTGCTTCGGGGGTTTTGTGCGACCGAAAAATCCCCCTCAAGGTGAAAGGAAAGTATTATAAAATAGTGGTTAGACCAGCGCTGCTATATGGATCAGAGTGTTGGGCAGTAAAGCATAATCATGGTCAGAAGATGGCAGTTGCGGAGATGAGGATGCTAAGGTGGATGTGCGGGATTATAAGGAAAGATAAGATTAGGAACGAGGAGATTAGGGGCAAAGTAGGAATAGCACTGATTGAAGATAAAATGAGAGAAAATCAATTAAGATGGTTTGGCCATGTTAGAAGGCGTCCAGCAGAGGCACCTATTAGAAGGTGTGAAAGTATGGAGATTGCCAGGAGTAGGAGAGGTAGAGGAAGACCCAAGAGAAGCTGGAAAGAAACCATTAAACATAACCTGACCTACCTAGATTTATCGGAGGACATGCCCCTAAACAGATCTAATTGGCGTCAACAAATCCATATAGCCGACCCCACCTAGTGGGAAAAGGCTTGGCTTGGTTTGGTTTATGTATATATTTGAGTGTATTCATTGAAGCACAAATATTTACAAGTAAATGGTTTTTGTGCAACATACATATTACCAATTTCAGTACGAAACATTTGTCCTCAAATCTAGTAATTAGACCCATTATTTACTCTAAAATTCATTTATAAAGATTTTCACATGGAATATAGTTTCAAATTGCAAGATTGTGTATGTGAAAACATAATATGTTGCCAGGTTATCTTATTACATTCTACCAAGGAGACATGTTAAAAGAAAATAATCAATATAAATAATAAAGTTATCCCCTCTCTAACATCTTAAACATTTAGGTGAGATGGTAGTTGACACTTTAACTTGATATCAAAGCAAACAAAGGTGCTAAGTCGAATCCTTACCATCATCCCAAAAAGTCAATAGTGTCATATGTTTGGCCCTTTTGAAAAATGTAAGCCCTGCCACAAGTATGGGGAAGTGTTACTAAAGTTGACACCTCTCTAACAACTTAAATTCTAGTCGAAATGGTGATCAATATTAATAATGTGAATATTAATAGGGAAAAAATTACATAAAAAATTTATCTAATAAAACAGACAACTTTAACAAAATATATCTATCTACTAAAAAAAGCCTTTTCCCAAAAATTTTGGGTCCTCTATGTCGATCTTATTTCACTATTTGGCACAACCAAAATTTTATTTTACCATTGGGCACAACTAACTCTAGCAGGGATGGAAACTTCCGAAATTTACTAGAATCAATTTCAAAGGCCATGGTCAAATTTCCAAATAAGCCACAAGCAAATGTCAAAAATTAAACTCAATACCTCATATAGCTCAACCCTCAAAATTTCTATTCTCTCCCCTTTTATAAATCCTCATTGGATTCAACTTAACTACAAGCAGTCACTTACCAAAAAAAAAACTACAAGCAGTCCTAGAAACTTTAGTTTGAAGTATTCGCGAGAAGAGACAAAACTAAGGAACCAATAATGCGGAGTTCCATGCTAAATGTTCTTTCTCTTCTACCTATTCCCTGACCTAGAATTTCATTTATCTCCATTTTCTCAGCAACCAGCTGACCAATAATTACCCAAAAAAAAAAAAAAAAAGATGACCAATAAGCAAAACCTGCGATGGTAGTTAGATACAAATTGTAATCGATTGACTGGGTGTAATAAAGTTTTACAATACTGCTCTGAATTAATTTATAAACTCAATTCAATTGCGTATGGAAAGCAGATGAAACGAAGATCATATATCGAACTTAGGGACAACTTCTTGGTGGACTTCCTCCATCTCTTTGTACTCCAACCTTTAGGGGGGAGAGAGAGAGAGAGAGAGAGAGATGTCTGTTAAGACCTCGTGTTGGCAGAATGAATGTGATTGTGCTCGACCACCCAACGATATGTGGCCGTTAAAACGAATCAAATTGAGTCCGGAAACCCTAATTGTGAGATTAGATTTTTGAAATTATTATGATTATAATTCTTATTTAAATTTCAAGCTAATTTTAGATTACTATGCAATATATATATTAACAAATTATTTTTAATAAATAATAAAACTAAACTACTTAATTAAATTTAATTTAATATTATTAAATTATTTTAATTAAATATCATTAATAATATAATTTAATAATTAATTTAATTTATATAAAATTATTAATTATTAATAAATAATTAAACTAGAGTAATTTTTAAATTTAATATAATATATATTATTAAAATATTTTTAATAAATAATAAAACTAAATTAATTAATTTAATTTAATATCATAATCAATTTAATTTGATTTAATAATTAATTATTATTAAATCATTTTAAATAAATATCATAATTAAATTAAATTATTTATAATTTAAATAATATAAATTATAATTAAATAATTCAATTTAAAGTTGAATAATTTAATTTGATAATTAAAATTTAATTGTTTACTTAATATGAAGAGTTCTCTAAAAATATAAAAATTTCAATAGATAATTAAAAGAGATCCTTCATGGTTATAATAATTCTAAATCGAAAACTTCTTTTATGTTTACAGGAAACTCAAAACATATACTTTTGTGATAACTTTCTCTCATTATTACGTTTGTTTTTTTTTTTTTTTTAACTAGTCTTACAACTCTATTATCACTCTACTTAGAATATAAAAACTAAAATAATTCTCATTAATATATGTCTGTTTATTTATTTATTATTACTATAGCCCCTAATATAATTCTAGTCTGTATAGAACTCCTTTAATTAAAAGGGGGCTTTCATAATTTTAGCTTTGACAATATTTCATTTTATTAATGTCTCATACATGATAATTAATATACCTTCTACGATAAAAAAAAATAAAAAATAAAAAAGGTGTGTTTATCATATCAAAAATAATCTCATTTTCTCAAGGCAAAAAATTTACTAGATTTTTCTCATCTTTTCAATTATTTAGATAATCTCATACTTACCAAATTAATAACATAAAACTATTTAACAAATAATATATACACATATAGGAAGACTTTTGGAGATGAGGAGACAAACAAAGAATCATAAAGAAAAGTTATTTAGGGATATGATCGATCTAGTTTTTTTTTTTTTTTTTTTTTTTGGTTTGTGCTACACATACCGGCCCCTCAACATGTATAGCGGTCAATCGCGAACTCGCGTAGCGGCGGGGAGTCGGACCCACACCCAAGAACTGGATACGGTTCGTCCAGCCAATGAGGCCCGTCCTACCAACCTTTACTACGCTTTGCGCCCGGGAGGCTGGCCCCAAGTTTTTGCTAGAGAGGAGACTTGAACTTGAGACCTTGGGGTGGTAAGCCCCTAAGTCCCAGTCCAAGACCATCCCATCTAATCCCTTGGGGTTTGATCGATCTAGTTAGGATAAAGAGCGGAAGTTCCTAGACAAACTAAATCGAATTTTGGGAAGATGTGTTAATTATGTCAATCAATGTGCAGTGGTGTGATTGTTGTTAGCTATTTAATTTACTTGCCAAAAATATAAAAATATATAAAAGTTCTACATCTAATAGGTGCGGCACAGAAAATTAGAAATACTTGGTTTGTCCACATGAAACCCATAACCAACCCAATTTTTACCAATGTCAAATTTTTGGAAGCAGTACCAACCTTTTTTTATTAGTTCCAAATTTTTGGGCCCAAAACCAATTGAACCAACCTCTAATCTTAAATCTAACAGAATTAATCGGGTCAATTTTTAAAATAAAATTTGAACCAAACTCCAAAAGTAATTTGGTTTTGGGTCTTTTGTGCAGTCCTAGCTTACGTTATACTCCAGACTTACTAGATAATGCAATCACACCACTGCACATGTTTCAAAATTAGATTTGGTATGCCTAGGAATTCCCACAGATTTAAATCTAATCTTTTTTATTGTTTTCTCACTTGTTTATTTATTTTTCTCTTATTTATCTATAATAAAAATATAAAATGCAAGATGGTCTAGCTGTCATACAGACATCTAAAGCAGGGTTAAGCAAAATTCTGCATGGATTGATTGATTGACTTTGTTTGTGTTAAAAAAAAATGTTGGAACTTATGACAATCAACAGTCCATCTTATCTAAAAAAAAGAAGGCAAACGATGAAACAATTTATTTTCGACTTACAAGAAATTCAAGTGTAATTGTGGCATTGCCAAAAAAGTCATATTGAGATAAAAAATAAAACTCCATTACTTACTAATTGATACCAAAAGAATTCACAACTAACTTGCAAACTGTGGCTTAACCTTGTGTTCCTCAATGTTCATCCCATTAGTAAATGACCACTTGTTTCCTTTCATCATGAGACAACCACCTGGTGTTCAGTATAAACCATAAGAAAGAGCACTTTAACTCATAAATCATTTAATTTTGCTAGAATGCTAAGAGAAAGCAAGGAAATAACTTTCAACAAAAGTATTTAACATGTTGTGAACAACAATACTAATCAGCACCAAAAATCCTACTCCAATAACATAACCAATCAGCAAGGTCATAACCAAAACCTAGATTCAGTTGTTGATAAATAGATTCTGTCGATAAATTGAGCAATTTGAAATACCAACATGCAAATTGAATGGGTCCAATATTGTTTCAGGTCATGTCTCATGTTCTAGAAAATTAATGCATACTCATCTTTGGATTCATAGCCAAAAAAAAAAACTTTCCTCCCACATTTAGACAAATCATTCCACCATGGTACCAAACTAAAATTATCCATAATAACCCTTGCATAGCCAACCTGCATCAACGGTAAAAGAAAAATATTATAAGGGAGTTAATAAATAAATGTAACATTAATTTGAGCACAAAGCTCAAACACCGTTACGTTAACATAACTACGTATAACTCTTACTAATACTTAAAAAGTGTTACAATTCATTGTCCCCCATTTTAAGTATTGAACTCACTAATAAAGTGGTCACAATGAGACAGGCTCATATTTCTGCCCACCTTCATGGTCAAGAATTTGCAATCTACACTATAAGTTGCAGCATCAACCCAATGAGGTGACTTCTTTTTTAACTTAGATTGGTTGATATGGCATAGCATCAAATTCTTAGCTTCTCTATGGGCCGTCATCTCCTCTACGTTTACTGGAATCCCTTTATTCTCAATCAAGCTTAACTAAAAGGGAGCTTGAGATTGTAATCTATATTTTGGAGTGTGTTAATTCTCTTTTTTCCTTCTCCTTTGTGTAGCCTTCTAGTCCCTAATATTTTGATATATTTATTTACGTCTATATTATTCAAATGTTGCTTATCAAAAAAAAAAAAACTTGGGCTAAAAGTGAAAGAAATAGGTCTTCTCAACACATTAAGGTGTCATTTGGTTTATTTTTCTATTTTTTGCTTTCTATTTTTGTTTTTTATTTTCTATTTTGCACTTTTAAAAATAAGAAAAACAGCTCAAAGGCATTTAGCCACTTGTATTTTCAAAATTTGTTTTAGAAAACAAAAATTAGTTTACGCATGAACTGAAAAATGACAAAATGTCATTTTAAGTGTTTTCGATTCAAAATAAGGAAAATCTCAAAACAAAGAAAACAGAGTATTTTCTATTTTTTTATTTTGGGATTTTTAAAACATAAAATACATACAATAGAAAACAAAAAACATAAAAACAAACCAAATGCCACCTAAGTTTCCTTCAAATGGATTGAAAATTCAATTTTTGGTTACATTTATCACGGGGCTGGGGATCCGAATTTAAATTCCTTTTTCTTATCTTACACTCCGAATATGGCTATTTCATTTCTAGTCGGAGGAGTGATGCTTCATTTATGTTCTTGGGTGGCACCTTCTTGATGCCTTCTTAATTTACTTGCTAATCATTTATTTATATATATAAAAAAATATGAGTTAAGTATTGAATGTAAACAATTAAAATAATGCAACCGAAACAAACCAAGTAGTTAGACAAGTAGAAGAAAAGAACTAAGAAAAAAGTAATAGCTTTTTTCCTAAGATAATAAACAAGCAAACATTCATTGAAACATTAATTTTAAATTTGATATTGCATTTTCTGAGTACCTAATTTCAACTAGAGGGCACAACAAACATTGCCACTACACGAAAATATTGCTATCATCAATAATGCTTGTTTGGTTGGACATTAGATTGAGGAACTAAAATGGGAATTTCAGTTGATTAGGAATTCCCATGTTTGGTTGATTTTTTTTTTTGGTGACGATGTTTGGTTGATTTTTGATCAAAGAAATTCTCATATCTGTGCAATTGTAAATTCCTAAGTCCAATGTGGTATTTGAAAATTCCACAAAAGGAGGAACTCTTTAGGTTTAATGTGCTTCCAAAAGAAAAGGATATTTTAGCCTTTTAACTCATATTCTTGTTCTATTACCAAATGTATTCATACATTCCAAACATTAGAAAAGGAATTCTCATTCTAATTCCTTGACATGCCAAATGTTGATATTTGGTTCTCATTTCCCATTCTCATCCCTATTCTCATTTCTGTTTCTACTCCCATCGACAACCAAACATAACCTAAGCAATTAAGGTGCTAAAGATGAAAAGACAAAACCGAATCAAGTTTATAATAATCAATTTGATAACATATTGGTTCATCATAATCTGAAACACAAAAAAATAATAACAAATTAGCTTATCGAATTATTCACAAACCAAGAAAAAGAGTCAACAAAAGAGAGAGAACATCACTAACCAAATCCAAGCACAATAATGGTTTGTGGAACAATGTGAGTGGATAGGTTCAAAGGTCAACAGTTGATAAGAGAGTGCCTAAGTAGGTTCTTGAACATATTTTGTTTTTCCAAAATTTCAAATACTAATTGATAGATTATAAGAAGATGATTAAATGTTCTGATGTTTATGCCTTAGTATGGGAAATTTAGATTTTAAAATTCATAAAAAATTAAAGAATAAGAAAATTAATGGGTAAAGGATTAATAGATATAAATTCATGTTTTTTAATATAAAGTTATATTATGTTCCATGTGCATACAAGTGACATGTGCGTGTGTCCGCCAAGTGTCCTGTTCTAAAACAATTTAAAAATAGTAGGGTACATTTAGACAAAGTGTCTAACATGTTACTATAGTGTTCAACATAGACACGATTTGAATAAGGCACATCTCTAGAACTATTTTATCTGTTTTGTGTTCTTAGGATATAGTTCTTATTTTCTCTAAGCACGCATCATATGTATAGTACTAATATTCTACACGCATAACAAGTGCATTCTTGAATTCAACACAATGCCTATCTTTGCAAGGTGAGTCCCATGTCCACTTGGAGCAAACATAACAAGTTAATGCCAAGCATCTCTAAAACCAACAACCTCAATAAGGCCATCATCAACATTTAGAGGAGTCAAGTCTCTCTGTCCAAAAGTAAGACAATTAAAAAATGAAATCATGAAGAATATTTTTGTTAAAACATGTTAGAGGTGACAGAATTACACAGCCTTCAGGGGTGGCGCCACAGCTAAGCTGGTGGGGTCAGTTGACCCCATCAGCCAATCAAAAACTACCAAAAAAAATTTTTTTCTTTATATTTAAAATATTTTAGTAAATTCGACCACATTAATTTTTTTTGAACCCATCAAAACAATTTGTTAAAATGTTCATTTTGCTTATTATTTTGTAATTACTATTTAAATTTTTATGTGACCCCATCATCTAAAATTCCTGAGCCGCCACTAAAAGCCTCTATGCTTGGTTTATATTAAACAACCAAATAAGATAAGTTGCTAGAACTAACATAATACATCTTCTTCCTTCCTATTTGGCATTCCCCAAGGGTCAAGTCCACCAGAAAAATTAGGTATCAGGAACCATTAATTGTTTGATCATCAATAGTTTTATAATTCATCCAAAAGCTAAGAGAAAGAACAGAAAATTGCATTTCTCTTGACTTCAAGTTTACCCCATATATGTAATTGACCTCAAGAGAGACGGTATTATCCTATTCGACCCAAATTATACAAGGTCCTATGAAATTGTGAATAACTAAAAATTTCAAATTGCTGTGAGAAAGAAATATGCAGGATTAGTTTGCACAACCAAAGAATTCACTTTTCTGAGACTCAAAGTAAGAGGCCTCAATTAATAAACAATTGCATAAACCAAATTCTAGTTCACTACCAAGCAATGTGAAATATCGCCTTGAGAAAAGAATTATGTAAAGTGAATACATCCATAGTCAGTAATTACTCTCATAATTGTTCAAATGAGTGCTCTAAAGGATAAGAGGAGCCCAGGGCCTTGTGATGTTTTAAAAAATTGCCATTTTTCCTTTGCAATCCTATGACACATGCCATTCAACCAGAAGATAGCCAGTCTCAGTTTTATTAGATTTTGGAAATATGACATTTTAATCACTGAGACATTAATTAAGTATTTAATTGGATAGAGATTATGTATTTAATGGACTCTAGCCAATCTTCCACCTTTTCTCCCAAAAAATAAATTGAATCACTTAACCGAAAAAATAAATAAATGAAGTAAATAATATGTATTTGTAGAAACCTTAAAGAGCAATAATACAATAAATGGCCTGGATGAAACTAAGCTAAGGCTTAATGAAAAGAAAAGCATGGGTTGTGATCTAAGAGTAAGTATAAAAAAATCTTAGATAATTAGATGAAAATAAAGGGCATATTTTTCTTCATTAATGGTGAGTAAAGGAATAACCAAGTATCCTACTCAAGACAAAAGCAAGTGAATAGCATTCTACATGTGTAAAGGAACAACATTTTACATGTGCATTAATGTACACATGTTCAATATCGTGAAAAGGAGGTTACTAAGAAGCATGGATATGGATACAGTACGGGTACAAATATAGTAATTTAAAAAAATGAGGATACAGATACGGACACAGTAGGAATACAGCTAGAAAATATAAATTTTGTATATTTTTATTATTTATATGTATATGAATATAATATTCACAACAAAATTAATTTAATATATAATCCAATATACAAAATAGAACTAAATATAACAAAATATAAGTCATAAGATTTTATAATTTTAGGAATTTCAACTACTTAAATCTAGATTTGTCTTAATCATATATTTAAAGAAAAATAATAAAATAATAGGATACATTATATGGCATATCCGATATGTGTCTTGAAGTATCCGAAGAATATATGTATCGAATACGTATCGGATTTGGATACGGCACCCATTTTGGCGTACCCGTGCTTCCTAGGGTAGTTGGCTCAATCTATCCAAACTTGGTAAAACTTTAGGTCAATTACTAGTGCAAATTTCCAAACTTAGTATTAATCCTCTCTTTATTGGGTTAATTGTCAATAAAAGGATTTTATAATGTTTTTGATGATTAAATAAATAATACAACAGTAGCAGAATCGAGGCCTTCTGACATAATATTTATTATTCAATATTACATTTTCAGGAATAAACTAGTTCTTTAACACCACCTTCCCTTTAAACACATGGAAAACTTTCAGTTAATGAATCCAGTATGGTAGTCTCTAAATCCTATTCTTAAAGAAACCTCACAAATTGTAAGAACATACAATAAAATTAAAATGAAAGACCTTTGCTTTGACTTAAATTATGAAAATTAATGGTCTTTTTATGTATGCCGTAGGTTAGATCATCCTACAATATTGTTTGTTATGGTTGACACCTGAAATTGTCAAGGTACTTACATAGGACGAAGCATGGCTATGTTTCCGTAGTTAGGTTTCTTAAATATCGATTTGACTATTACAAGAGAATTAAGCAATTCTAAGCTCATTGTCTTTTTATTTCTATTAATTATAAAGAAAATTGTTACTCTCTTATCAAACTTCCATTAACAAGCTCTTCTTTTCTCGATCCTCCTACACTAAAGAACGGTGCCAATTTCTATAGCCTAGGAAGCATGGACACTTAAAATGGGTGTTGTATCCATATCCGACACGTATAGGACATAACTCATCGAACACTCCAAGATACATGTCGGACTCGTCACATAACGTGTCTTATTAAATTAAGATAAATCTAGATTTGAATAGTCAAAACTCTTAAAATTATAAAATCTTAAAACTTATATTTTGTTATATTTTGCATTATGAATTATATATTAAATTAGTTATGTTGTGGATGTTATATTCATATATATACATATATAGCTAATAAAAAATAGAAAATTTATATTTTTTTGACCGTATCCCCGTCGTGTCCGCATCTTCATTTTCTTTTTAAATTGTCATATTCGTGCTCGTGCTTATACTCATATCGTATTCATATCCATGCTTCTTAGTCCACAGTCAATTGTTGGAATGGCTTGCCAAACCACTCCTGTAGTTACTTCGGTCTTTTTCTATAGTCAACTCTTTCCTCCTAAAATAATAGATTCATATGATCTTCTGGCTTGTTTGAAATCATTTTCAATGCTATTACAATGTCAGTAATTATATTTACATCCATTCACTATTTCTTTGCCCTTTATTGATTTTAAACCTCTTTTACTACATTTCCCTGCATCATTTTTTACATGCTCCTCCATATATATCTAATACAGAATGGAAAGGAAGTGGGTTTGATACCATTTAAAGCAGAAGTAGAACTATTAGATATCATTCTATCCAAACATTAGATCATTGATATCATTCTCACTAGATACAAACACCATAGCAGTGAACACTAGAATCCACAATAAAACATAGAAATTTCTCTAACAAATAATTTAATTAAAAAGTAAGATGAATGCCAAAGCAACCATAATCTCATACTTATACTGAGTAATCCTAGTCCTGATAATTAAAATAGGTAACAACAATATATTTAGAATTTACCAAAAAGGGCAAAATGGAGATATTTGCAGAATCCTAAATCTTGACTCCTAATAAGTAAAGAATTGTTGGAAATTGATTCTAATTTCTATACTAGCGGAAATTGCCAAAATAAAATTTATCTAAACAAAAAATTGGGAATTTAAAGTCCAAAATGAAGGAATTTGGCCACTAGCTGACTTAGATTATGAGCAAAGGTCGTGAGTCTTGATCTTCATATGATTTACTTTAGAATAGGCATCTTTCTACCTCAATTATAGCACTTCAGAATTAATTATTAAAACAAACCTAAGTGCCTTAATTAGTTCGAACTACTTAAAAAATGCAATGGTAGCCTGTTCTACTCAATATCTTGTTTCTAACATGGATTTTTTTACCATTGGTCAAATCCATCACCTTCTAGACCTATTAGTTGGTGCTTTAATATAACCTAAGTTTAGGGTCAAATACATACATCAATTGTAGGCTAAGAAGCATGAACACTAATTTGAGATACTGACACAATGCAAAACGAATTTGATGATTTGAGAATTTAAGAAAAAATACAAGACACGACACGGCATGGACTCGGCAAAAATATATATTTTTTATGTCTTAGATATTAATATTTATTTAAATATAATTAAAATAATACAATATAACACTAGCTAAAACTAAAAACCATATATTTCATAACTTAAAATTCAACAAAAAATCACATAATGATTAAGTTCCATAAAAATGATAATAAAATATATTTAATAGCTTAAAGTTAATTAACGAAGTAAAAAAGAAATATATATATTTCCTTAAAGTGAGTCCAACATGTCCAAAACGAGTCTATGGTGTATCCAAGCTGTGTCTTTAAAAAGAAAAAAAAAAAAAAAAAAAAAAAAAAAACATGGCCAAAGATGTCTAACATGTGTCCAAGGTGTGTCCACTGCATGCTTGTGTCCCTCGTGAGTCCGACTCATAGACAACACCTTAGATGGTGAGCCCATGCTTCAAGATTGCAAGAATAGATGGCCTTTTAAAATGAAATTGCAGTGGATTGAACATTTTTGTCCCATCTATTTTTTATTTGAGTATGTGTATGAGTTAATTACCTATATGTTTGGATGGGTGGAAGTTCCACACCAATCCCTTCAATGGATCCCAAAATTGCAAACAAAGGCGCTATGAACATTAAGCATAATGCTAATCCATACACATGGCCAAGGTTTTTCACATGTTTACTTCTCTGCCATGGGATTTCATTAGTCACACACCAAAATTCAATTTGAAGAATATGCATCGCTTACCATCAATGATCACTTTATTTTTCATCTAAACCATATGAAAGATGTGATAATTTACACATGAATTATGTGAGTAATATCAATTGCTGTGAGTAATATCCCTCTTTTCAACATCAGAATTGAATGCAATTCTAAATCCCGTAAGCCAAGGGTAATATCCCAAAATTCCATGTCCTAGGAGTAATATCCCTAAATTCACGGGTTTAAGAATTATACCAAACAAGGCAATAGAATTAAATAAATACAGAATTGCTCATGAAACAAATACTTTTAAAGAGAGGCATAAAATGACCAAAATAGCATAGAAAATTCAACAAGTGTTAGAATTAAATTGCTCTTTCACAATTGAAAAATCTAAAATTCATTCAAATTAAATTTCAAGCATCAATTGAGAAAATAGCATTTCTCACCCAATGCAATGTAACTTGTAAAAATCTAACCTCAAAAAATTGTGCATTGAAACTCTGAGATCTCCAGCCATTACTCAAGATGCCAATCTGTCCAAACAATCCAGAGTAAGAAACAGTCATTTTCCTACGAATTCATCTCTCTTTGCATTTCAATCAGATTATCAAGAATGCCTATTAAACAAAAAAAAAAAAGAAAAGAAAAAAAAAAGAACCTCAAGCAGCTCAAGAAAAGATAGATATTAGATAATGCTTTTACCTCACGAAAATTTCCCAGGATGTTCAAATGCCGCAATCCAAAGCAAACAACGGGCCAAAAACAATGGCTTTAGAAATACACTTTGCCTTCAGAAAGTTTCACTTATATTCAATTGCGAGGATTAAATTAAACCAAAGACAGATTTTAGAGAGTGTGCGTGCTTTACCTAAGAAATGCGTGTGTGCGCGTGTGTATATACGTAGTGACAGAAATAGAGAGAGAGAGAGAGAGAGATTCAAATGCAAGAACTGCTTTAGAAGGAATTTGAATTTTCTGTGAAACGGACCATGATCACCCTATCATATACGTTGAAGATCAAATGCGTTTGAAGCAAGAAAGGAAGGAAAGAAGGAAAGAAGAAAGTGAAAGACGATTAAGATGATCTTGAATTTGCTGTTAAGTTTTAGAACATCAAAATTAACAGAATAACAATTAAAATGACGTTGTTGGGACAGAAATATTAACCGCATGAAAGAAAAAAATCAAAACATAAAGGCACAAAACCCCCTCCAGAAATTTCTAGGGCTCCGGCTTACTGCTGGTTGGGTTAGACATTCTGTGTGTGCGTGAGAGAGAGAGAGAGAGGAGGTTGCAGGGACTGACCGTTTGTAGTGGGTCTTAAGGCTCCGTTTGAGTAATAAAAATTTAAAAAAAAATAAAAAAAAATGAAAAAGTTTAAAAATTATTATTATTTATTATTTTTTTATCTCATTATGCGAATTACAAATTCAAAAAATCTTAGAGAACTTTAAAACATTTTAAAAATTTTTAACTTTTTTTATTAAATTTTATCACGTACCACTTTTACAATATTTTTAATTTTCTAAAAACTCCAAACACCCTTATTATTTGACGGAGTTAAGTCTATTATTTGGTTGGTCTCGTAATTATTATAGCAAATTTGAACTTAATCATAAAATTTGAAAAAAAAATTATAATTAAGGGTTTAACTAACATCTATTTTTTTATTTTTACAAAAAAAATATTATTTAAGATTGTAATTGTATTTATAAATTTTTAACTAAAAGAGTTAATATTAATTATTGAATGAGATTTATTTTCATATATTTTTGTGGATTTATATAAAATTTTAATTATGAATTTTGGAAATTTAATATCATAAATTTAAAATAATCAAAAAAATTAATTATAAGATATTATTTATGATAGTGCATCATCAGTTTGAAATGTAGTTAGCACCATAACTTTAACTGTTATTATTAAAAACTAAAATTATTTGTGAGTTTATATAAGAATTTAATTATCAATTTTAGTAATTTAATATCATAAATTTAAAATAATCACAAAAAAAAATTAATTATTTGACATTATTTATGATAGTGCATGATCATTTTAAGATATAATAGCACCACTACTTTAGTTGTAATTATTAAAAATTAAAAGTATTTGTGAGTTTATATGTGAATTTAATTATGAATTTTAGTAATTTAATAAATAATCACAAAGAAACAATTTATTTGACATTATTAATGATAGTGTATCATCATTTTATGATGTAATTGCACTGCTACTTTAGTCGTTATTATTAAAAACTATAAATATTTGTGAATTTATATAAGAATTTAATTATCAATTTTAGTAATTTAATATCATAAATTTAAAATAATCACAAAAAAATAATTATATGACATTATTTATGATTGTGCATCATCATTTTAAGAGGTAGTGGCATCATTGCTTTAATTGTAATTATTAAAAACTAAAGTGTTTGTGAGTTTATTTGTGAATTTAATTATGAATTTTTATAATTTAATGTCATAAATTTAAAATAATTACAAAAAAAACTAATTATTTGACAATATTTATGATAGTCTCTCATCATTTTAAAATGTAGTGGTACCACTATTTTAGTTATAATTATTAAAAAGTAAAAGTGTTTGTGAGTTTATATGGTGGAATTCAATTATGAATTTTAATAATTTAATATCATAAGTTTAAAATAATAACAAAAATATTAATTATTTGACATTATTTATGATATTGTATCAATCATTTTAAAATGTAGTGGCATCACTACTTTAACTGTAATTAAAAAAAAGTTAATGTTAATTATTAAGGGGAATTTATTCCTATATAACTTTGTGAGTTTATATAAATAATTTTAATTATGAATTTTAGTGATTTAATATTATAAATTTAAATTATCCCTAGATGATAACCTGATTTGTCACAACTTTATCGTGACACTAACTTGTTAGTTGTTATTGTGTTTTTCTAACAATGATAATAATTAGTAATGTCTTCAAAATACTATATATTAAGTTCAAGAAAAAAAAATCTCAATATTGTAATCATCTAAAAAAAAATAGACATTATGTTTTTGTCGCTGACAATTGATTGATCCCTCAAACTAGAAAATTACCTGCATGCTATCCAAAGTTACAAGAAATCACTATTATCCTTATGAACCATGTTTTGATACAAATGTTTTAGAATATGATACACATGCACTTCAACACGTTAAATTTGATGAAAATATTATACCTATTCATTAGAAAAAATCTCTAAAAATAGAGAGTTGATCATAAATTGTGTTAACAACAACTAATTAATTTAAGATTTTACAAAAGAATAATTAGCAATGATTTGTATCAAAATAGAAATATGCACTTAATTTAAAAAATATCTATGTTGCTTTATTTTCTTGATTAATTTTTTTAAATAAGTCACTTTTGTACGAGAACCGCCAATTTTCCATGCTACCACTTCAAATTATAAAAGTATCTCGTTTTTGTTTTTGTTTTTGTTCCATGTGCTAAAATAATTCACGATTTAAATGACATTGATGCTATCTCAATAGATTTGGCTCATGGTGCACTTGGAAATAAAATAGCATTTTTTTTCTTCTCTCAATATTTCTCTGTCTTTATTCATTTTTATCAACTTTTTAGTTACCTTTACATATACAAGTGCAGAGAAGACAAGATACTATTTTTCCCTAAATAAACGATTTATTTAAAATCACTTGACAAAAATATATGCAACGGCACTCTTAGGCATGATTGTAGTTAGGTAAATATTTCCCGCCTGACCACTGACTAGCTTAAACTTTACCATAAGTGTAGGGATTGTTACTTAGTAGAATAGGGCAAGCAAGTGTCGTTCCCTCAGAGAGTGTTTCAATTATCAATCCTAATTGACTCCCCTATTATTTAGACACCCAATTATGTAAGATTTCTCAAAGAAAATGCCAAAACACTATAAACTAAAAATTAATAACGAATAATTATAGGGTTTAGATATCATCAAATGAATTACGCAATGAACAAAACTTGTCTTGCGACTAAACTTCTATTTCGCAATAACTCAATTTCCTAAGATATTTGATTTATCTTTGTCACGCCTCGAGTCTCGCGATCTAAGAGGTGAGTGATAAACATATATAACATGCACTAACACTACCATCCCATGATCAGAGCAGTGCAACAACTCCTAGATGAGCCATGAACATATATAACATGTACTAACACTACCATCCCATGATCAGAGCAGTGCAACAACTCCTAGATGAGCCATGACATGTATTAAAGTAACATAAAATTAGCCTCGGCTAGTGCCTGGCCACACACACTACAACACATCCTTCCCATTTAAGCATTACATTGGCTTTAAGGCCTTTACAACCAAATAGAATGAGACTCCCAATATATATTAATATTACAACCTTCACATAAATATTCAACTTTAAGTAACCAAAAATTCTACTATGTCTAGAATGGCTCATGCAAATGCACTTCTAATCCAGCCCCATTAGCCCACTTGATTATTATGTTCTGTTCCTGCATCAAAATCTGTAGGGACGTGAGCACAGATCCACTTGTGCCCCACGATACCTCAAACGAACATATATGATATGTAATCTAAACATGCATGCTATTCATGATATATTTAGTTACTTCCACATTTTTTAGAGCTATAACAATCATCAACACAACAAGTAACCAATTTAGGTAAAAACATATCATCATTCAACAATACCATGGAATAAAATTCAATTCCAGTTATTCCTCATCTTTTGAAATCTCAATCATTAACTCAAATCACATTTCATCTTCACTTTATTATTTAATCATCATTGAATCACATAACCATTTCCACACAAGTTATTAGGGGTTGGGTGCATACACAATATCGTCTTTTATGGGTCCAGACCCAAACGAAAATGATAAACCGAACACCATCGTTTAGGATCGCAGTCCAGGGCCACGGGTAGCCAATACACATGCCATGTTGTGGGCGACTAACCTACCGGTATGGACACCAAACCCTACGCAGGTTCCAGGTCTTTCAACTCGAGGGTAATCTCAAAACCCTTCCTATTTTTGCACCCCACCACAGCCCCTGGCACATCATCGGTCACATTTCAATTCATTCAATCATTTATTCACATTCATCATCACTTACTTTTCAACAACACATAATCACAATCTACTTAATAATAGATCTCATCTCATGGTATCCTTACATTTCACTTTATTCAAAGTCTCATTTATTCACCATTACATGTCAATTTCCACTATCATAAGTTAATCAACTCTTCACCATGTTTTTGAACATATTTCCCTTTCTCAATTCATGCAATTAAACAAATAAAGTGTCACGCAAAAACATGTTATTGAACTCTTTTATAAACCTAGGGTGGAAGATCAAAATAAACTGAGTCAGGAAATTAAACTGGCCTCGGTGAGCGCCCAAAATAATACTCAGTCGTGTGCCCAAGGGCTGGGGCTCCCACGTCTTGTGCCCCTAAGATGGCGGGTGCTCAACTGATTCCTACCTTGTGCGCCCACAGTTTGGTAGGTTTCATGCTCTGTTTTCCGGGTTCTTGGTTCTCCACTCTTGGGACCTCAAATTGACCAAGTTTAAGATAAAATACCAAAAGTTTCATGTTTCTAACATCACCACGAGACTTATAGGCACCAAAGGAAACCAACAATTTGAGTTTTCATCAACTATGGGCCAAGTTATGGATCAAACAACATTTTCACTCTCTCAATCTATACATACATATATATAGGTATATAACTTCTATTTTATTTCATAGATGTAATCAACACTTGAAAAGGCTTCTCTAATGGTATTCTAGTCCTTGTTACACATCACATATGTAAGAATGATGCATTAAATTCATACCTCAAGTTGAAATAAGAATAGAGCAACAAGGTGATATCTTCAGGTTCCAAGCTCTCAAACTTTGATGGGTTCAATCCTTTCACTCTTGATCCAAACTACAAATGAATCACATAAAATGGTTCTTTGAGTGTCCAATTACACCTTCACAAAGTTAATTTAATTTTCATTTAGGTTAGAAGAACTTACCCTCAAGAACTCCACCCTATTCCTCTTGTCTCTTCTTCCCGGTTCCTCTCTTCTAACCAACATTTCTCTCTCTCTCTTGCACCATGCACACATGTATATATATAATTTGGCTAATATTTTAATCTCTCATAGTGTTTTTTAGGCTTCCCCATTCCCTCTAGCTAGATATAGGTATATAGGTGTGAGGGCTCGGCTACACAATTCAGAACAACCCATACCTGTCACTTCTACTATAGCTCAAGCGCCCAACTCCTTTTCAGCCGTGCGCCTAAGCCTTGGGCACCCACGTCCCGTGCGCCCAAGGTTCCTTCTTCCTACACTCTTGCTAAAATGCCAACTTTTGAATGTTTGACTTATCTCTTTCAAAGTTCTCAACTCTAAAGTACCATTAATGATCCCTACTACTAAATCAACATATCATTACTTCCAAAATGTATTGAAAACCACATATTCATGTTAACACAAAAGTCTGGGGTATTACATTCTCCCCCCTTCAAAAATTTTGTCCTCGAAATTTAATACATAACATACTTTAAGAAAATAATTGTGGATATCATTTCCGCATCTCAAACTCACGCCCCCAAGTTGATTCTTCCACTCCATGGTACTTCCATACTACTCAAACCAATGGAGTTGTTTTACCCCGAAGCACTTGGTCTCGAGCATCCAAAATCTGAACCAGTTGTACTTCATATTTCACTTCTGAGTCTATTTCCAATTCAGTTCAATTTAGCACATGTGTCGGATCTGGAATGTACTTGTGTAACATAGAGACGTGAAAAACCTCGTGCACTCCAGACAATTGTGGTGACAGTGCCAATCGTTAAGCAACCTTTCCAACTTTTGCCAGTATTTTCAAATGAACCAACGTATCTGGGGGATAACTTTCCTCACCTACTAAATCTATAATGTCCCTTCTGTGGTGACACTTTCAAAAATACATGATCCCCTACTTGAAACTCTAAAGGCCTCTTCCTTTGATCAGCATAACTTTTTTGACGATTGCGTGCTGTCTCCAATCTCTGACTAATTACCTTAATATTTTCATTAGTTTTGTGGACTAGCTTTGGCCCAATCATGGCTGCCTCTCCAACTTGTGTCCAACATACTGGTGATCTACATAGTCTACCATACAATGCCTCAAATGGTGTCATCCCAATGCTAGCTTGGTAACTATTATTATAAGTGAACTCCACCAATGGTAAATGATTTTCCCAACTTCCTTTAAAGTCCAACACACAAGCTCGAAGCATATCTTCTAAAACTTGAATGGTTCATTCAGATTGTCTATCAATTTGGGGATGATAAGCTGTACTAAAACATAACTCTGCCCCCATTGCCGCTTGAAAACTCTGCTAGAATCAGGAAACAAATCGAGAGTCTCGGTCTGAGACGATAGACACTGGTGTCCCATGCAATCTTATAATTTCCCGGATATACAATCGAGCTAAAGAATCCATTGAATCCGTCATCCGCATTGACAAAAAATGAGTTGATTTTGTTAGTCGATCAACGATTACCCACGTGGCATCATAGCCTCTTTTTGTCTTTGGCAACTCTGACACAAAATCCATAGTCACGTTTTCCCACTTCCACTCAGATATTGGTAATAGCTGTAACAATCCAGCTGGTCTTTGATGCTTTGCCTTCACCTGTTGACGGGTTATGCACTTGCTGATAAACTCCGCTATATCTTTCTTTATTCCTGCCCCAGTAAAATTGCCTCTTTAAATCATGATACATTTTCGTACCCCCCGGATGCACTCCTAGCCAAGAATGGTGAAATTCTCTCAAAACCTCCTCCCTAACTGAGGAGGGTACAAAGATTCTTCCTTGATATTTGACAACTCCATCATGACTTGCTGTCCAACTCGGAATATCCACTAGACCCCTTATTTTATTACAAACATCATTAGCTTCCTCATCTGACTTCTGAGCCTCCATTACCCTGCTGATTAAAGCTAGCTGGATGACAATAGTATACAACATCCCTTGTTCTTCTCCTCCTTTAAGGTCCAATTCAAATTCATTCAATATCCCCATCATCTCCCATTCTTTGATTGCTACACAGGCCATGGCGCTTTTGGTCTTCTTGCTCAAGACATCTGCAACCACATTAGTTTTACCTGGATGATAATGCAATTCAAAGTTTTAATCCTCCATGTATTGCCGCTACCTTAAATTTAAATCTCTCTGAGTAAAGATGTATTTCAAACTTTTGTGGTCCGAGAGCACTTTAAATCTCTCACTATACAAATAGTGCCTCCAATTCTTCAAGGCAAAGATTACTGCCACCAGCTCCAAATCATGCACTGGATAATTCTTCTCATGATTATTCAACTGTCTAGACCATCTGTCTATTCTGCATAAGAACACATCCAAGTCCTTCTCGTGACGCATTACAATATACCGAGTAACCAGCTCCCCTCCCTGGGATGACTAGTACTGGTGCGGTAGTTAATCTTCTTTTTATCTCTTGAAATGATCTTTCACATGCATCATTCCACTCAAATTTGATTCCTTTTCAGGTTAATCTAGTCAATAGGGCTGCTAATCTAAAAAAATCCAAAACAAACCTTCTGTAATATCCTGCCAACCCAAAGAAATTACGAACTTCAAATACGGACTTTGGTTGAGACCATTCTAAAATAGCTTCAATTTCGGATGGGTCCACTGCCACCCCTTCCTCCGATACAACATGTCCTCGAAATTTAACTTTTCTAAGCTAGAATTCACATTTGCTTAATTTGGTATATAACTGATGATCCTTTAGCCTTTGTAACACAAGCCTCAAATGTTGTTCATGTTCTTCTTCTGACTTAGAATACACCAAGACATCATCTATAAGTACCACCACAAATTTATCCAATAATCTCTAAAGACTCGATTCATCAAATCCATAAAGACTGCAGGTGCATTTATCAAACCAGAAACTCGTAGTGACCATAACGAGTCCTGAATGCTGTCCTTGGAATGTCTTCTTCCCTTATCCTCACTTGGTGGTACCCATATCGTAGATTAATCTTCAAAAACACCAACGATCCTTTCAATTGGTCAAATAAATCATCGATTCTTGGCACGAATATCTATTTTTGATAGTCACTCTATTTAATTTCCTATAATCGATACAGATTCTCAACATCCCATCCTTCTTAGCTGCAAATAATGCCGGTGCATCCGAAGGTGATGTACTTGACTAGATGAATCATTTAGCTAACAACTCCTCCATTTGTGTTTTCAATTCTGCTAATTCTGCTTGTGCTAACCTGTAAGGTGGAGTAGAGATAGGTTCTGTGCCTGGGACCAGATCAATGCAAAACTCTACTTCCCATTCAGGTGGCAACTTGGATATCTCCTCAGTGAACACTTCAGGGAATTCTTTCACAACTCTAGGCAATTCAACTCTCCGTTCTTCGTTCTTTTCTTCTATAACTATACAAGTAAATAAACTGCATAATTCATTCTTTCCATGATCATTTATGCGCGACAATTCTCGCATTTCACATCGATCTGTAAAGAAACGAATCTGATTCCCATCTGGTGTGGATAAGGTTACCTTGTGCTTATGACAGTCGATCATATCTTGGCATGACATAAGCCAATCTATCCCAAGTATGATATCAAAACCCTTCATTTCTAGTACAATCAAGTTAAAAGTTGAGACAATTTCTCATCCATCAAAAACATCCATTACCCTCAATTCACACCCTTTACATATTTGGGTCAAAGAAGAGAATCCTGCTATAGGTGTCTCTACACATAAAAATAATTCCAATGGGCTAATATCTAGTCCCAAGGTAGTTACAAATGATGCAACGATAAATGAATGAGATGCTTCTGTGTCTAAGAGTATAGTAGCATAGGATGAATAGACACGAAAAATACCTCTGGTCACCATAGGTTCAGTTGGCGCCTCTTACCGTGCCACTGCAAACACCCTGCCCAGTGTCTGGACATTCTGAGGCCTACCAAACCTATATCTCTGTGGGTTCACCCTCGGCTGTTGTGACGTCCCAATTTGCATCGTTCCTTGTGGGACACTCTTCTGTTGATACTGCTGCTGTACTAACTCGGTGATCGATGGGTAGGTTCCTTGTAATAACTGTCCAAATTGTACCATCCTTCCCCCTACACCTCGCTGAATTTGAGGGTAAAACTTTTGAATGTATCCCATCTCTCCATATCTATAACACACCCTATTCTCCTGACCTATCCACTTCTCATCTATCCTATTAACTCACTTTGTCTCCCGGTCTTAGGACATTCAGTGCTCTTATGCCCCGATTGTTGGCAGTTAAAACATATAATCAACCTCTAAGAAGTGCCTTCTAATTTCCTTGATTGTTTGGGTGCAGTACTTTCTTGGTAGGATAACTGCATCTGTGAGGTCGATGAATTACCCTTAACGCTTTTTTTGCTAACTCTTCCTGTTGAGCCCCTGCATTCTTGCCACGTCGATTTTCATAAATAACTTTGGTTTCATTCAAGTCCTTTTCTAGAGTCATAGCTCAATTTATCAAAGTCTCATAATCCTCCAACCGCAACAACACCATCTTGTTCCTCAGAGTCAGTTTCAAACCCCTTTCAAATCTCTTGCACTTTAAATGAGTAGTAGCAACTAACTCGGGTGCATACTTTGATAAATCTGAGAATTTTCTTTCATACTCCAACACCATCATGGTCCCTTGTATTAACCCAGCGAATTCCTTCCTCTTAGCATCTCGCAAAGATTGAGGGAACAAATGATCTCTAAACCGTTCCTTAAATCCTTCCCCAGTGAGACCCTCTGATCCTTCTGTGTCCCTTAAACAAGATCACCAAGCTGATGCCCTTCCCACTAGTTGAAATGCGGTTAGCATAATACAAGTAGTAGGGTCAGTGACCTCCATTGCAACTAGTATCTTTTCACATTCCTCTAGGAAACTGTTCAGCTACTCCGTGTCAGCCACCCCATCATAAGTTGGAGGTTTCTTCCTCCTAAATTTCTCCAAAGTAGTGGAACCTGTCTGCATGTGTGATTGGGATCCAACTCGAGCCCCTCCTACATTTGCGGCCATAGTTGCTGCCAATTGTTGTAACATTGCTACTAGTATCTTTTCACATTCCTCTAGGAAACTGTTCAGCTACATCCGTGTCAGCCACCCCATCATAAGTTGGAGGTTTCTTCCTCCTAAATTTCTCCAAAGTAGTGGAACTTGTCTGCATGTGTGATTGGGATCCAACTCGAGCCCTTCCTACATTTGCGGCCATAGTTGCTGCCAATTGTTGCAACACTGCCCCAGTGTCCATAGCTGCAGGTTGCTGAATCTCTAGTGCCCTCGACTCCACCTTCTCCCCTCCTAAAATATTCTGCTGTATACTAGGCTGTGCCTCAGCCACTGCACTATTATGTGTTTCCTGTTCTTGGTGTCCATAGCTGCAGGTTGCTGAATCTCTAGTGCCCTCGACTCCACCTTCTCCCCTCCTAAAATATTCTGCTGTATACTAGGCTGTGCCTCAGCCACTGCACTATTATGTGTTTCCTGTTCTTAGTGAATAGGTGCATCTTCTCGTCCTCTTCCTCTACCTCGACCTTGACCATACCCTCAGCCTCGGCCTCTAACTCCCATTTCACGTGGTGGCATTTTATCTAAAAATATATATAATAAAGCACTAAAATAATAAGATTAAATCAACATCTAAGATCTCGATACAACATAACTTGTTTAATAATAAAATAACAGTTCGATACATTCATAAAGGTATAACATAATAACATCATTTTTCATCCATTCAAACTATAATAGAAGTTCCAACATTACAAAATCTCAAGTTATTCTACTCACTGGAATTGAAAGAGTACTTAACATAACACTAGTCATTAAACTAATAGCCACTCCAATTAGTTTTATGTATGAAAATTTTTTATTCACATTGGTCAATTTCAACAACCTTATGTATGAAAATTTTTATGTCTAATTTGTTGTTTCGCCTTAGGCTCCCAAATAGTTTGATACAGCCTTGGATGTGTTTGGGTCCAATAAACAAGATCTAATGTAAAGATTTTACCATTTTTTTCTTTGCTTTTAGGATGACCCATGATAGGAAAAAGTAAAGTCAATCCTTCATTTTTTTGTTTCATTAAGCCAATTTGATCTAGTTTATTAAATCTTATCTTATCGCCACTATGCAAATATTTTGACTAAATGTTAAACATCCTTTAGCAAGTAGCCTTCAACAATAAAGCCCTTAAGATGGCTCTTATTGAGAACACAGGACTTCAATCCACCGAATTATCTTTCTATTGGATACATCCAATAGTACGATAACTTACCAAACTTTCTTCGTCCTGGATTCCATAATCCGAGGCGCATACTAATAATAGCATTTAATCATAATCAATCAAGAATAACCTTAATCAGAGCCATAGAAAAACAATCATAAAACAAAATCTTAATCATGCCTAGGTAACCATGCTCCAATTAGTATGGTACAAGCCCACACAGCCATTACAACCTAATCAAACATCAAAATAAATATTTGATACAAAAATTCTCCTAGAGATCAAAAAAATATATTGTATACAAAATGTAGTCTGAATATATCAAAAAGAAAAACCACTAGTCTCGATCCAGGGTCCTACATATATCTCAAGCTCAGCACCTATAATAAAATTTATAAGAAAGTGAGCAAAGGCCCACTTGTGCCCACTATACAAATATACGGGTATACATAACCTAGCACGTTAATTACGATGCATCACATAGATTTTCATCTCATCAAAAGTATAATCATCAGTTTATTCATTTAAATCTTATTTCCACATTATCATCACAACATTATGTACTTAATAAGATTGAACCGTGGTCGCAGTGTCACCCCAAAATAGACCATCCATTAGTGTTTGCATCCAAGGTCCGGGCTAAGGAAATACACTACCATTAAGTATCTGCATCCATCTATATTGCCAAAGAAAAAGGTTATGCCACTTTAGGCATCTACATCTTTGAAACTATACCTAGGAAAGGAACATGGCACCCTTATGCTTTGTGTCGTTTCGTGGATAACTGACCCACTGGAACAGATAACTAACCTTTGCACTAGTCTAGTGTCTCTTAACCTGTGGATACGTATATCATCTATTTCATAATACCTCTTAACCCCAAAATTAATCTCAAATCAACAACATTATCCATATCTTATTTACATTTCATCATTATCATATCATTAAGTAACACGTGCTTCTCCATTCCATCTCAACATGCCATCAATTCATATTTGAACATTTAAAATTTAAACATAATTTAAATATAAAATTTTTCATTTATGCAAAGGGAACCTCAGGCATATGTTTATGGGAGTAATAACTCTATGCGCATGGGAAGCTAAACCAACAACCCAAATGTAGTAGATCATGTGCGCATAAAAGGCTATGGTTGAGATCATGCGCACGAGAAGAGGCGTGCGACACGAAATGAAGTCTCGTGTGCACGGGAACCATATATAGGGTGTGCGCATAGAAGCTCCATTCTTCTGCGCATGAACCTTAATAAGTCTTCACATGAGAATGAAAACTTGCAACTGCAGACCAACAACCTGTGTTTTAGTCTTCACACATCAATTCAACCATTTTAAGATTTTATGCATTATTACACACTAAAACATTTCATTTTCAATTTACATAATGTTTCTAAGATATTCAAATCATCAATTTTCACTTATATCAAGTTTTCAACCAAATCAAAAAACTACTATTCATCATATTCTCCTTGAATATATATAAATATTATATATATATATATATATATATATATATATATATATATATATCAATGTGCATCATCCTAACTATCACGCGTTGGAGTTCGTAACACGAGTTATGAACAATAATCACATACAAATTACAATAATCCATAATAACCGAATCAGGAGCATGCAGCCATCTTAGAGTAGGTATAAGAATAAAATAATAACAAATAAATGTCTCGATCTCAGTTGGGCAAAAGTGCTCCAAACAATAAGTCATAATAACATGGGTAATATTGTTAAAATTCTGATTTAAATATTCAAATCCTACAATTTTACGATGTTAGAATAGAAAAACTTGTTTGATTTTAAGTAAAATCTTAATAGGAACAAAATGGGTAAAATCTGATTTTATAGGCAATTTTACCGATTTTAAAAATTAAGTGATTTTTATGTAATTTTGTCAAATAAATAGGTTTTTATAATTTTTTTTCAAGTAATATGCCAACACTACTTCACTTGTTGGTTTCTTTTTTTTAGATGTTTTTATTCTATAACATTATTATTTACTATACTACACTAGTTGAGGACCATGTGCATTGTTACACCAAATTGACTACCATAAATTAAATGTAGTAGTCTGGTTAGAAACTTAGAGACCTATAATAAAATATTACAAATACAATTTAACTTAAACAAAAAATTTGGGTAAAATAAAATTAATATTTTAATGTAAACTGTACAGATCACTCCAAACATTTAATAGTCTCAATTATGCAGTAGGGTAAAAGAAGTATAAAACCAGATATAAATCTTTGTAAATTTTGTTGAGGATTCATTTTGTTAATGTGAGTAAGTTTTTGCGTATGGCATTTTTCTTGATATGTGTCTTTTCTCTCTTCTCTTATTAATAAAATTATTAACTTATAAAAAAAAAAAAAAGAAAACTCTAAACGAAAAATTGTAGCATAATAGACTACTATATTTTCATTTTGTAGGCATTTGGTGAAATCTTATGATTTTATGGTTTGATTTTTGGATTTCCACCAATTTTAAGTAAAATCTTGATTTCAACAATCTTGAGTATGGGTAAATTACACCTATCTCCCCTAAAGATTTACGTAATTACACTTACACCCCTCAACATTTCAAAGTTACATTTACCTCTCTTATTTTGAAATGTCATAAGCACTTACCACCTTTTATTAAATAAACTGTTAAAGTTTAACGGGAAAATGTAAAATTTAACCAAGTCAACAAAAGTTTTTACTGTAAAGATAAATATACTCTTGAATAACAACAATCAAACCAAATTTCTCCAAATTCCACATAATTTACACATATACACTCAATGCACATACAAAGAAGCTGAAAACTTAAAAATGTTGCATAAGTGAATTTAAGAATAGCAATAATATACTTACCAAAAAAAAATAGCAATAATAAAATAAGAGAAAACAAATTTTTTCTTATTTTCACTTCTCTCTCTACAAACAGGATATGAGAAAATATTACAATTTCTTTTACTTTCATCTCTCTTCTCTAGAAACCAGACATAGACTTTAGTCTACCAAACCCTGATTGATTTCAACTTTGAGTTGGAGAACTGCAAATGATACCTAAGTATCATATGATTTGAGATACACCCTTGCACCCAAATCCCAACTTTAAGAATTAATCAACAAATAATCATAAAGATTGCTAAAATAATACTTCCTCTTTGTGCCAAATAGAGAGAAGTTAAGTGGATAGAGATCTGTTGATCTGCCAAAATTAACAAAATGGCTCTATATCAATACTACTATAAATAAATAAACAAACAAATAGAGAGATAAATATATATATTTGCAAAGGAGATTGAGACTTGTGGGAGAAGAAGACGTGAAGATGAAGAATTTTATGTGTTTATATATTTATATATACATACATATACAGATAACTACTCATCTATATATATGTTATAAAATCATGCTTGACTGATGGCAGTAGAGGAGGAGACGACGGGCACAGGCTTAGTCTCGTTCATCTTCTCGTTCAGATATGGCATTTAAATGAGACTCCTTTGAACTTCACTACAATTTTTTCATTTTGTACCTCATTCATCTTCTCTATTTTACCAAATATCAGTTTAAGTTACTGAAACCTAAAGAATAAGTCACTATTTTTTCTTTATAGAGACTTAAACTCACCAAAATCAAATCGACTAGTGGAAGAAGGGTATTTATTTTTCAATAGAGAGAGAAAGAAGAATGATATGGTTTAATAGATAGAGAAATGATGAAAGTGAATGTGTTTTATTTGTGACTAATTAATTAATTGAGGGTAAATTTGTCTCCACAATATTTATTTTAATAGAGTTAGGGTCCAAACTAATAGAAGAGAGTAAGTGTTAATGACTTTTCAAAATAAGAAAAGTAAGTGTAACTTTTAAATGTTGAAGGGCGTAAGTGTAATTACCCACATATTTAGGGAAGGTAAGTGTAATTGAACCTAATAATATCTAGGCTCATCAAGCCTTTACAATCATATGAATGATCAAAGTAAATATCCGATCCAAAATACATCTCCTTAGAAATCAAAAGAATTATAATATCTCAAAAATAACATCAAATCTCAAACTGGACCTATCAAGCTTTAGGCTCAGCACTTGCAAGAAAATCTATAGGGAAGTGAGTAAAAAATCCAAGTATACCACTATGTATATATACAAGTACATATACAAGTATAATATGTAACAACATGCCCTAACATGCTAATATCATGCAACATATAACATTAATAACCAAATTATCATCATCATATAATTATATCAATATCGTAAACAATGTCTCATTATAATTTTATTAGTCTTCAACCATTTATAATATCTCGTCCTATCTTCAAACCATTCATTAGTCTTCAACAAGATGGGAGGGATTGATACTGATGTAAGTCACAGGATTCAAGCTGGGTGGACCAAATGGAGGGTGCTTCGGGTGTTTTGTCGACCGAAAAATCCCCCTCAAGGTGAAAGGAAAGTATTATAGGTAGCGGTTAGACCAGCGTTGCTATATGGATTAGAGTGTTTGGGCAGAAAGCATAATCATGGTCAGAAGATGGCAGTTGCGGAGATGAGGATGCTAAGGTGGATGTGCGGGATTACAAGGAAAGATAGAATTAGGAACGAGGAGATTAAGGGCAAAGTAAGAATAGCACCGATTGAAGATAAAATGAGAGAAATGATTAAGATAGTTTGGCCATGTCAGAAGGCGTCCAGCAGAGGCACCTATTAGGAAAGGTAGAGGAAGACCCAAGAGAAGTTGGAAAGAAACAATAATAGGATTCTGACCTACCTAGATTTATCGGAGGACATGCCCCTAAAAGATCTAATTGGCCGTTGACAAATCCATATAGCCGGACCCCACCTAGTGGGAAAGGCTTGGTTTGGTTTAGTTTGGTTATTATGTGTTAATCTATTATAAACTTACATTTAATTTTATGCCAACGGGGCCTTAGTCATATCTTGACTTTGACCTAGATTAGATTTATTGTCATAATTACCATTAGTTTCTTAATCCTACTGGTCACAGCTAAATTCAGTTTTGGGGCGTGATAGTCCCTTAACTTGAAATGGTTGTTACGACAAGTTCTCATGTAAATCCGAATGTCAATATTAAATAGAAACTAGTATAGGTATCTGAAACCCTCATCTTGGTGTGTTGGCCTATAAAAGACGATATTGTGGATGCACCCAACCCCTGATGACTTGTGTGGTTATGGCAAGTGATCGAATGATGAATAAGTGAAAATGGGATTGATGATGTGATAGAATGATGAATAGTTGCTAATGTGGATATGGTTGTGTGATTGAATGTTGAATATGTGATAATGTGATATATGTTGAATATGTAATAATGTGATATGGAACGTGACTGGATATAAACTTGGAAATTTAATAATGAAGAATAATTGGAATTGAATACAACGCTATGATGTTATTGAATGTCGATAAATACTTGCCTAAGTTGAAAACTAATTGATATAAAAAAATTGTTATGGCATATAGAACGATGTTGGTGTATTTATGCATATATGTACATTGGCATGCATGTGTTGCTTACATACCATATATGTTTGTTTGAGGCATCGTGGGCACAAGTAGACCTGTGTGACTTCCCTACAGATTTTGATGCAGGAACAGGTCAGATCAATCAGGTGGGCTGATGGGGTTAAATTAGGAGTGCTTATGCATGAACCCTTCTAAACTCAGCAAAACTTTTGGTTACTTAGTTTTGCTTTATTTGAAATTGTAATATTGTACATTGAGGGTTTACTCGATTTGGTTGTAAGGGCCCTAATGCCTAAGTTATGTTATCTCATCTTATGTCTCGGGCTCACTAGTTGATGTTCTGTTGCTCTGATCATGGGTGGTTATGTTAGTGAATGATATGCGTTGTTATCAATCTCTGGTCGTAAGATCCAGGGCTAACATCAACACCTGATCACCACACATCCATATGCATGTATATAAAGCTAGAATTCTTCATAGTGAAGGAAAGGAGATGCAAGTTGGCTGAGGTGTTCATGCTGGTGAGGCTAGGGGATTAGGCTAGTTAAGGTGGGTAGCAACATTTAACAGGTGAAGGACATCAATTAAAAAACTAGAAAAAGGAGATACAAGGTGCACTGCTAACTATTACAATTCGCGGGTATGGGAAAAAAGATTGGTGTGCACACAAGGAAGGCATGCACACAAAAATTGCAGTCGTACGCATGAGGTTGTGCACGCAAGAAGGCTATCTAGTGTGTAAACCTAAATACCAAGTGTAAACTTTAACATAAACCAAACCCAAATCAAAATCCAAGTAATCGAGTCAACTCATGCATCAAATCAATCACTTCGTATACTAGTTAAATCAAGTCTCAATGTATTATGAATACAAATATATTGAGAATATGGGGTCATTACAATAACAAATCATCTCATGCTCATTTATTTCTTGTCCATATCATGTAAGTTATCATGAACAACATCTCTATCTAGTGCTCAATGAAGAGAATGAAAGATTTCAAATAATGATAATGAACCGAAAGCAATGACGAACCTAAACAAGCTCCTATCACCACCAAAACTCAAGCTCAACCCCTAATCACTTAACACAACTCTCCAATATCTCACCCTCAACACAAAAGGATAAATTAAACTCCTTAAGAGCTCTCTAGCTCACTTTCTTACTATACAATTTATCAGACAAAAGTAGCCCACATTGGTCACCACACGTCCATATATATACCTATACGCACATACATATATGCATAAGTCATGCTTCATGGTTAAGGAAAGAAAATAAAAAAAACAGGCAGTAGGTAGATGGTAGACTAGGCTAGGTTAGGTGGTAAGATTGACACCAACTAGGAAAGACTAGAAAAGGAAAGTAAGTAGAAAATTATCAAATCTGGACAGGATTGTGCAAATAAAAATGAAGAAGTCGTGCACACACATGGTAACCCTAATGTAATGTACTCGACCTACTAAAGACCCAAAACAGATTTTGCAAACCCCATTATAATAATTCTTAGATCGAAAATCAAGCAATCAATTTAATTAATTCATCAATTAATCATATCATGATAAAATAATAAGTCAAAACTTAATATATAAAAAATAAAAAATAATATAATATTATAATAAGTACGGGTCATTACATAATAGTGCACCCAGTCTTACCTCATAGGCTAAATAGATTGACAGATGCACCATTATATCAAATAAATTAAATGAAAAATCCTCTTTAGCTGGCAAAAGTGTTTCAGTAATCTCGAATTATAAATGTTCTAAATCATGTAGTTGGATTACTTTGCTACATAATGCTCAAAAAATGTCACCCAATCTATTTAAGGAAAATACCAGATAATTTGGCAAAGTCTTCTTAATTGTAACCTATATTAAGTAATTCAACATGAAATGAGCATCACGTCTTTTGTAAGCTAAAATTTTTCTCTCTACAAGATGAATACACCAAAAAATATTTGATGTAGTACCAATAAGAAGTTTTACTCTCTTAAATACATCGCAAAAAATATCTTTCCCCCCTCTTTTTTTTGCATCATTTAGAAGCATACATTGGCAAATGCTGGCTATTGGTGATCATGAGATACTATTGCGTGAAGATTCTTCCTTATTCCCATATATTGTAGATTAATGGTCCTTTGAATGATTATTGTTTTTCATAGAATATCTAATAAAGTTTAAATACCATTGTCACATCTATATTTTCTATGTGCATTATATCAAGATTATGGTGTGATACATTATCCTTCTAGTATAGTAGCTTAAAAAATATAGATTTTTTCTAAAGACTATTTTATTTATATTATTTTCTTGTTTTCCAAACTCATGATTAAAATTCTTTAAATGATGGCTTCTCTTTATTGCATTCTTCTCAATTAACAACCATTATCTCATCTTCTACATTTGAATACTTCTCACTAACATCCATCAAATCTGCCATATTCTTGAACAATCATTTGGAGAGAGAATGCCAGAGTTTTGTCTTGTTTTGGTAAGGCAATAAGGCCACAATGAGATTCTTAGTCCAGTTCTCAACCTTATTGTAGGCTTTCAAAGTAATGCGAAGCATACTTCCTTAGTCCTTCAATGTTTATTTTTTCATGACCTCAAGTGAATCCAGTGTTTTGGTCTGATTTTTGTTATCAAATGTGAGGATGATATCCTCCTAGGGCCTCTTTAGCTAAATGATGGGCTAGCAATCCATTTGGTTAGTTTTCTTTATCCTTTAGCTATTGCACCTAATCGTTTAAGTCTCTATTTTCTGCCTAGGTGCAGCTTGCCCTAAACAACTTATGATATTTGTCTCTATGTAAGCCCATTATGTTACAAACTGGTACTTAACACCTTTACCATTTTGTCTTAATGTGGACTTTAATGTAGAATTCAAAGCCTTGGTTCAATTTAATTGCCTTATGCAATAACGAGGCTTTATATCACTCCAACTTATATGAGCACTTCAAGTAGGCTGCCTACTCCTCTTATTGTTTGGGTGTGCCCTTTCTTTAAATTAACCAAGCAACTCCTTAAGCACATATAACTCCCTTCCCTTGGCTTTGATCTTCTCTTGATATTGTTTGATAATTCTGATTTCTAGACTATGGTGCTCTCCATTCTTATTTTGTGCCTAATTATTTTTTTTAATCTTCCCCTTCACCACTCAAGCAGTAGTGGACCTCAAACCTCATATGGGAAGGTTACCCTTATCATCCAAGTGGACCTCTTCACCTAGTTAGTCTATGTGGTTGCATGTTGCAATCTCCAATCATGTTTCCTTTCATTCATTTATATGTTCAATCAAGCATGCGTAGCTGGACTATGCACATTCCCATATGGTGCTGATTAAAATGGAAAAATGTTGTTAATCAAGGAAGGTGATCTTAGTGATCTAGTTGCAGTGATAGCTGAATTGTGTAAATTGTTGACCTTTTCATTTTACATTTTACATTGATTAGGACAATAATTGTTATTTCTCTGTCTCAAAAACTTACAACAACCAAACAACCTTTAAGTCAAATGAATACCAAGAAAGGAAAATAAATCTGCATATTTACGAAGTATCTAATCATGAATGCAGTTGGAATTAAATGCCTTCTATTATATTTCATTTTTTAATTATAGTTCTCATGCTCCCGTATGTTTTGAACACAGTTACATATGTAAAACAGATTGGGTCAACCTGACTCAATTTTTGACCTGCTTCGCCCCGCTTTTTCATACTAGCCTAACCTTACTTGCCTTGCACCCTTTGACTCCAATCCTGAGCCACCCTCGCCTCGACCACATGCCCCTCCCTCCAGCTTTTATTTATTGTCTTGTTTTATTTTTCTTTTTTCTTTCTCCCTTTCCATTGTGAGCCCCCACTCACCCCCCTCTTTTTCCTCCCCAACAATCTAATGATTGTTTTCTTTATTTTATTTTTTTATTCTCACCATATTTCTTGCTTTGTCTTTCTCCATCAAACTCTTTATAGTCTAATGATCGTTTCTATTTTTTTAATGAATTATTTAATGTAAAAATATTAATTATTAATTTTTAATTTCTGATGCAATCTAAATAATTCTTTATTTTTAAATAAAATTTATTCATTAAATGATTCTAATTTTATTTGTAAGTGTTTTTTCTATTTTTAAATGTTATTACTTGTAAATCAAAATTATTTATTACATTAATTTATTTTAAGAGTTAAGACTAATTGAATTATTATATTATTTTAATTTTTCTAATTTATTTTAAAATAATCTTTAAAAGTATTAAAAACTATATATGGTTAATGGGTTTGGGTTAAGGACTTGATTTTTCCAGGGCAAGGACAATTGACTTAATATCTGGGTCAGATTAACCCATTTTATATGCCTAAACACAATCTATCACATTTTTTTTTATTTTAACGTTCGTTTAGGTTTAGTGGATTTGCTCATTACTTTATGAATCATATCCTAGTTATTCTATAGGACCAAATTATTGTGATTTCTCGTATTTTTAAAATATCATTTTATTCATAAATGCATTAGGAAGTGGTATAGTACGTTAGAACAAGAAAACTTATGGGAATTAGAGGATTTGGAGATTTTACAGTAGATATTCTTTCAGTCATAATTATTGACCCGTAAGGAGTTACGGGGCCTATAATTCCTTTTCGGAAAGGAATTTCCTGTCTAATGTCGTGGCAACAGGGTTTGACCTGGTTGAGGTCATTTTCAAGATCAAAATCTATAATTTTATTGTCCTCTAGCCAGATTTGGTCCAAAATAAGTAAAACATTTAAAATTGGCTAAATTAAAATAGTCCATGCACCCATGTGGCTGTGTGCACACATATTATACCCTATGTGCCTGGGTTTGTCTGTTAGGTGTCAGATTGGGTTGTCTGTTTTCCTGGTCTTCAACCAAATCCCTTTTTTCAATTAGTTGATCCACCCTGCTATATAGCTTGTGAGTGAGATTTCGATCTTTGTTTTATCTTTCTTCATTGCTAAGTATTATAGTTTATATCTATGTATATTGTATGTTTGTGTGGGTTCAGTTAAAGAACCGAGAGAGGGAAGAGAGAGAAACAGAGCTTTGATTCACGAGAGAATTCACCAAGTTGATTTTAAACTTCTTTTTAGAAGTTCAATTGAGATTAAGTTGAATGTATTGGAAAGATTCATTCAGTGTTAAAGGGTTTTAACCAACTACTGTGGGTTTCCAGTGAGTTCCCAAACCTTTTGCCGTACGATTTTTCACTTTATGGGTGATTGAGATAAGGGATGCTTGCTTCTGCACTTAGTTTTTGATTGTTTTGGTTTGTGTCTATTTCCATGAACTGTATTGTTATGTTGCTTAATTATTACTTAAAAATGATGAAGATGCAAGCTGTTATATGTATATGTTTACATAAATATGAACCGAGGTAGAAGATGAAGATTATAGAACAAATTCATGCGTTTAGTTTGATAAATAGATAGATTGATGATATGGTTATGTTTACATGATGGCAAGGACTAAAAACGAATATAAACAAGTATGGTTTTGGCATAAAACGATGAAAAACGAACTTGGGAAGTTGGAAAACATAAAACAGAGACTGAAATTAATTCTGCAGGGGATCAGTGTCCTCAAATCAAATCCTATGCGCCCAGACAATCCCACGCACCCAAGCTATGAGTACTCAGGTTTGGTCTGTGCGCACCCTTTTGGTTCCCCGTGTGCCTAGATGGTCTTTCCCTTAAATTCTTTTAATGTTTTCAACCAAAAATGAAAATTGAGTTTTCCTTGAGGTGTAAATATTAATTTCTATAATTATTTTCAAGTGTCAATAATTTAAAAGAGGTTTTAGAAGATAGATTCTTGGTTACCTAAAACGTTTCCAACAAAGGGATGGTGTTTAGTATTCTAAATTGATTTTGAAGAAATGAATTGAAAATAGTTTTGGAAATGAGATTTTCAAAAAAAGAATTTGATAAGATTAAAAAAAAAAAGTTTCCTTTAAAAGGATTTGAGGCCTCAAAGTTTTAAAAGAAATATGTTTGATTTCAATAGGATACATAATCTATTAGGATGTCTGTAACAAAATGATTGTGAATGATACTCTAAAATGACTTTGAATAAGGTTTTCAAAATAGAATTTTTTGAAAATGATCTTGGAAATAAGGATTTCTCAAAAAATAGTGACATTAATTTTAATAATTTTCTAAGGAAAGATTTCGCATAAATGGATGTATAAGGACTTAATATTAAGTAAATATATTTAACTATGAATTGTGATTAATGACGAATGCATTGGTGTTAAACACTTGGTGGGATGATATAAAAGTAATGAGATTAAAAAACATGACATGGTTTGGACAAAGATGTCCTACAAAGGACTACAATGTCCTATTAATAGTGAATATGATTGTGACGTTGTGTTAGTGTGTTGTTCACTGTGATGTTGGGTTGTGTGGTGCAAGTGTAGTGTGAGTGTGTTAAGTCGATGATGGGGCAGGGAAGTACTATTAAATAAGGGTTATATATCCGGGAGTTAAAAGTTCCCTAATTTGCGCAAATTTGGTTATCATTTCCAGTGGGCTACTAACCCACAAAGTATAATTTGGATTGCCTTCATGGCATAGACCCTTGAACAGCGTAATTGGACTGCATTGGCAGTGTAGACCCTGAATAGGTATTTGGATTGCCTTTGCAGCATAGACTCCTGAAGGAGGATATTTGGACTGTTTTCGTAACGTAGAGTACCTATCCTATGTGTTGGTGTGTGAGTGAGTTGGAGTTAAATCTAAGTGTCGGGTATTGACGTGTTAGAATGTGTCAATTAGGGCTGAGTCTTAATGTTGATTGTTGGGATTGGTATACTTATTCTTTATTGACAATGCTGATGTGATTGACGATGTTATAATATTATAATGGATATACACATGAGATGATTGATGAACGTAAGACATAGTAAGAAAATAAGGGAACCAGTAGTGATAATGTAAATAAGAGGATTTTATCGAACGCTTGGTTGACTTTGTTAATTGATTTTATTTCCGTTATTTGATATGCTAGGGTGATGATATTGTGTTGCATAGTATATGAGCACATGTGGCTACTGCTCACACCCCTACAATCATAATTGTATGTTCCAAGATAGGCCTACCTAAGGAGGCGTTTGACCGAGGGACTTAGTTTGTCCTTCTATTTCATCCATTGTATTTACAGTTATGAAATTTGATACCTCCGTTTTGAGATTTATTTTATTCTTTTGTGCCCTCAAATAGAGTGGCAAGTTTTATTAATTACCGTATTTCGATGGGGTTGTATTTATATTATGGAGTATCGTTGCCCAGTGATAACTGTGGCTTGATTTTGTATTATTTATTTAGTAAAATTATATTATATGCTTAGGTTGTGATTTGCATGGTTTTGATCAAAGGTGGTGATTAGTTGTGATTATGTATGCAATTACATGTATTGGTTATTTGAGATTAAAGTTCGCGTCTTCGAGTTACGGGACTCAAAACTTGACAATTATAAATAAGTTATACGTTTAAACATATAAAAGAATATTTAATGCACGTTATATATTAAAGTGACTTTTTATTAGTGTAAAATTTTTAAACAGGACAAATGAGTAGTTGTATTAGATATGTTAAAAGAATATAACTTGAACGTACCATCGATGTCATTAGCATGAATACAAAGTTAGTGAAAATAAATACGAAACACCATACAAATTTATTAATTAATAATTTATTGACTTGATTTGATTTTAAAACATATTAATTATTTAAAATATTATTAAATTTTAAATATTTAAATATAGTAAGGAATTAATATGAATATACACTAATTATAAATCAGAACACTATAAGACATATATATTATTATATAAAGAAAAAACTAACAATAGTACTAAAACTTAAAATTTAAAAAATTAATTACTTAGTGAAACTTGTTAATTCTTTCTATTAGAACTTTTAACCACAAATAATCATCCGAAAAATAAAACGATTGTGTAAATAATTTTTTAAGTTCTTTAAATTATTTTAATGATTCTATCTTTCTATTTTTTTAATACCATTTAACTTCTTATTAATTTTGCTTTTCTTTTCAAAATACTCATTAATTACCAACTATTTAAGTAAATGTCATTATTCATAATTTGTGATAAATATTTAATTTTTTTTTAATTTTTAGTTAATGAATATTTACTGCGTACCCACAGAGGTTAAAGTTGGTGAATCAACCTGAATTGGTTACTATGTTGATTTATTTTACCCCTGCTGCTTTTTTTTTTTTTTTTCTTGTACAAGTCACTGCTAGTGTACTTGTATAGAAAAAAAAAAAAAACTAAAGAAAAGCCACTGATAGTGTATTTGATCAAAACAATCATAACCGTGAGACGTTTTTTTTTTTGGTTGAAAATCAGCGGTCTTTACTAGAGCAGTAAATTGTGCGGGATTTTGACGCGGTGAAAGTAGGTGTGCTATACCATATTGGCACAAATCTGCTGCGCAGCGCGAATCTGGTCGGGCTGTTTACTCCTTTCGCTCTAAATCATACTATCTCTCTACATTTCGGATCAGTAACAGGGAAGGGGCAGAGAGCAATGAGTTCTTTTCCTCCGCTCTTATTTTCCCTCTATCTCAACTTCAAGGCTCCACCCCTCCAGGAGCCTCATTTTCCTCACAACGTCCTCTCATGGTCAAGGAAGCACTAGACGTCTTTCCATGTTCAGAGCTTCTTTGCGGGCTCCACCTATCGTTTGTTCTTCTGCAAAAGACTCTTCTTCTGGTCCAGTCCCTGCTGGCGATGGCATCCCAAGGTTTTGTACTATAAACTACTAGATTCCTTTGTTGTAAATGGTTGTAAAATCAGTCGACCATGTTTGGTTGCTGGGACAATTGAAGGGCAAAAGGGAATCGAAATGTTTAAAATTGAGCTCAATGAAGTGGGTGCAGCTCTCTCTTTTTAAGATCTCAGTTTTACTTTAATCTTCTTTTTCCTTTCATTCTTTCTGGAAAAACAAAGCTTATTGTTTTATTTCTTAAAGCTGTTGATGCTTGCACGTTTATGAGTTAATAAAGTTTGGCTTTGTTTAATTGGTAGATAAATGACTTCTGAGTTAGTTTCAAATTGAAACTGTGTGTGGCCTTTTGATTGTGGAAACTGGTATTTCTTCCTAATTGTTGAGGTTGATGGTGATGGGGTTGGGAGGTGTAACAAACAACACAATTAAACCACAACGGAAACAACTTTTGTACCCACCTTGTGTAAACCTACAAGGAAACAAATAGAGCAAATCCACAAATATATGGAGACACAATAATGTAATACCAAGCTATCCAAAAAAATTAGAAAGTACCAAAATAAAGGCAAAGAAAGAGGCAACAACACCTAATATATGTGAAAACCTCTCCATTAAGAATCATGGAACCTAAGTCTACCCAAATCATCCACTATCAAAGAATATTGGTTATTACAATAAACATTAAATCTCAAGAACAAAATTCTTGGTAAATAAGATTAAGAGGAAGTTTATGAACAATCTCACAAATACAGCAGTCCCGTTCTTCTCAAATCTGGCAGTGTTAGAATGCTCCAAACACCTTCTCCACCCTTCTTATTAAAGATCTATGAGTCTGGAAGCCACTGTCAAAATTTGTGGTCAATCCAACAGTGGATCATCTCTCAATCGCTTTTTGAAGATTGTTGTGCAGGGTAAAACATTCTGCCCTTCACATTGTTTTTTCTCCCATGTCTGCTGCTGCTCTCTATCTCATTTGTCAACGAAAAATCTGATTTCTTAACCTCCTTTGGCTCCCTAAAGGGCCTTAAGTTGGGCTAAGTTATTTCACCTAATTGGGCAAGTTCAAGAACAATTAAGCCCATAACTTTGGGCTAATTTCCTCCAACATAGGAGGGACAACCCAATAGATGGTACTGTCTGAAGACGTGAATTTGATTAAATTTTTCCTTTGTTTTGACGTGGATATCTGCATTAATGTGCCTAGCTTAAGAAAGATTCATTGAATTTCTCTAATTGACATTGAATTGATAACTTTTGTATAAAAACCAACGGAGCACCTTGTGTATAAATTGTAATCGTTCAAAAATAATCATATACAAGATAACTCATTCAATAGAAGGACCTTACCCAGTTACATATTAATACATGTTGGAAATGCACAACTCAATTGTTTGAACATCGATTTATTAGATCTTGTAGGTTTTGTATTTGAGTGGCTAATTTTATTATGTATTCCTTGTAACTTTTTATGGAGTTTATATTGGTGAATCTTTTTAGAACAAGAACTGTAGTTATCAAAAGTTCAGGGTAATGTTTACATTGTTTTTGCAGCAACTTTTGCATTATAGAAGGTCCGGAGACTGTTCAGGATTTTGTTCAAATGCAGCTGCAGGAAATCCAAGACAATATAAGGAGTAGACGCAATAAGATCTTTCTCCTCATGGAAGAGGTGAATTTAATAAAGTTGACTGAAAATTTTTCACTGAATGAAGCCATTTCTGCGAAAGATTTGGCTATTTGGAAGACACCTCATATTATACATTTAGCTTTGTTGAATTTTTTATATTTTCTAATTTTCTAGGTTCGAAGGTTACGCATACAACAACGGATAAAGAGTGCTAAAGTTGTTGATGAGAATGGTGAGGAGGAAAATGAGATGCCCGACATCCCATCATCAATTCCATTTCTCCCTCATGTGGTGATTCTCAAAACATTCTTGTAAACAAGTTTAGGATTTTCCTTTGGCAAACTATATGAACATTTGGCCAACCCCACAAAGCACCCGTGTCATGTATTAATGTGAAGTTATGATGACAGTACTAACTGAACAAGTTCCATGCGTTGTGGAACTTGTGATATATTGTAGCTTTATGGGAGTATGTTTCTGCCCCCCCCCCCCCAAAAAAAAAAAAAAAAGAGAAGATGATTTTCAAATTTGAGCATCACATTTCATTGAGGATTATCTCCAGAATTGGTAGATGCTCAAATATCTTGGTGGAATTACCTTTCTTAATTTTGTGCTTTTTAACACCAAAACTATGTGCTTTTTAGAAGATGTGAGCGTGTGTCAATGCTGGTTGGTTGTTGTTTGGTATGGTAAAGCTTTTGCATTCTGGAGATGATTATTGAGCTAACCTCATGGATCCTCTTTTGAAATAGACGCCGAAGACATTGAAGCAGCTCTACCTGACAAGCTTTTCTTTCATATCTGGAGTTATTGTCTTTGGGGGCCTTCTTGCACCGATGGTAAGCTCATGAAGCTCAAAAGTGATACTTTTCATTTTTATTTTCACCATTTGGCCTTGTTGACCATTAGCAAGTTTTATATTCCATCAACCCATTTTTTTTCCCCTAAATTTTGAAGCATCTCTAGTATTCTTTCAGTACAATAATTTGTTTTAGGGTCATTTACTGCTTTGACAAAGAGCTCAAGACTTTCTATTGAAGTGGTGGCGGTCCTAGAGGAGAGAATGTAACTAGTTTCTTCATATATGTTCCTTGTGTTGTAGGTGTCTGGGTTCTGCAAAAAATGGTGGCAGCTGTGTGGGAGGGTGGAGTAAGGAAAGGGATAGCAATAGTGCCTTTTATAGATAGTTTGCTTGGGTCCTATCTATATAGGTTATAGCATTTGGGCTTAGAGTGACTGTGGCAAGCTTTCTTTTACTTGACATTATGAGATCATGTATTTATTGTTTATTTATGTCTTTTACATGGGAAGAACATCAATATAAATGCAGGGATGGGGTAAGATTCGTCGAACCCATGCCATTATTATTCTCATGCAAATTACAGTTAAAAAGATGGACTCTTTTCTTTCTAGCCAATTATTTGGACTTTGTTAAGAATATTTTAGGGACAAGTGGACCTATGACAAAAAATGAATAAAGGAAGAGGATTCATGAAGCCGACCAAAACTTGTTTGGAATTAAGGCATTGTTGAATTGAGTTTAAGGAACATCTCTAGATTTACATACATGCAACAACTAATTTCATGGCAAAAGTACTGATAGTGGTTGTAACTTCCTCTATTTAGTTTATTTTGGATAAATATGTAAATCTTTCAATTTGGAATTTGCATGACTAATTTATAAGTGGTTGTGGATAGCCAAAATGATGGTGGAAATGTTACTTCATAAAGGGTGGTCATAAAATATAAAAAATCTGATGCATGAGAAGAGGTTGAGCATTTGAAGAGTGGCACAACCATGTTATAATGCTGTTACTAGGACTATCAATTAAATAGTATGGATAGCTCAAAGCCTCAAAAAGTTTATATTGGGAAAGAAGCAATGTTGAAACATAGAGAAAAGAAAATGTTGACTTGCTGAGGCAAAAAAAAAAAAAAAAAAACCAAGAAGGACCAAAAAGTATTGCTAGCCATTGTAGATATATTTTGTTGAGCTGCTAGCTGTTACAAAAATGTAATTTTTATATTGAGTATATAAAAGTTGACAGCCCTGCTGATTTTTATTTCTGTTTTTTTTGTCATTTCCTTTAAAGGTGTGTTCCATATGGGGTTAAAAATTGAGTAGACATTACAGGGGGGAATTCTTAACCTTTTGCTTGTACAACTTTTCGCCCTGTACCTTACGTCCTGGAAAGTGAACGTTTAACTGCTCAAGAGCAAAATGTTAACCCATTTAAATATTTATGAAGTATACCTACCATAATTAAAAGTGGTGAAATTTCGCAGGGGTAACATTTAGCCCCTTTTAACCCTGTACCTAGTGCATTGTAAGTTGAATGTAAGTTGAAACCTTGGTTAAATTATTACTGTTTCATGCGGCAGCTGGAGCTGAAATTAGGCCTAGGAGGCACCTCATATGAAGATTTCATACGCAACATGCATTTGCCTATGCAGTTAAGGTACTTGCTAGATTTGTTCAGGTCCTTCCATTAAGAATTTAAACAGCTTGTACTCAGAATATTTCACATTTTGCCCCAATATAACTAAATTATTTCTGTTTTGTTTTTATGTTATAGCTTATGATATTATTTTACTAATTACGCTTGTTTATCTTCTCAATTTAGTCAGGTCGACCCTATTGTGGCATCTTTTTCAGGTGGAGCGGTGGGTGTAATTTCAGCTGTGATGATACTTGAAGCAAACAATGTTGAGCAACAAGAGAAGAAAAGGTGCAGATATTGCCATGGAACTGGTAAGTGTCAAGTTGTTTTGATTCATGTGCACCTTTTCTTGCCTATGGAAAATACCCATTTTCCATCTGTAGAATCTATTAAAAACACCTCTGGAGCTTCATGAAACACTCATCTCTAATTTGAATGGATCGGGGTTAGATACCTTAGATTCTTGTACAATCAAGATATACTGATGTGATTTTGTCTGATAGTCAAATGTATTGCAATAATTATTACTAAAACCCAAATTTCAAATTCCCTCATTGTAGGATTTCTAATTTTATCTGATTATAGAAGACTCTGGGGTTGTTTTAAGAATTTGATGTTGCTATTCATTCTTGGATTGGCACTTTGTGTTACCAAATTCATTTAACCAGCTACAAGAAATCTGATTACTGGATGAATGGCTTGCACCACATCAGATATCATTAAGCAGATAAGATTTAAATCGTGACCCATCCTTTAAGAGGCCCAAGTTATAGTTCTTAGTAATTATGTAAGAATTTTTCATATGATAGGGAATCCTTTTCCTGGTAAGCTAGCAAGCACACTAGATTTCATCTGTTTGTATGATTCCTTGGACAGGATACTTGGCCTGTGCCCGCTGTTCAGCAAGTGGTGTTTGCTTGAAAATCGAACCCATTTCAGTATCGGTCCCTTCTGATTGCCCATTTCATGCACCCACCACTCAAAGGTGTTTAAACTGCTCGGGTGCTGGAAAGGTATGTAATTTTCATCTACATCCAACGTCGTGGGACCTTACCAGCATTGCAATCATTGAGGATATAGAGCAGATGTAAGGGTAACTAATCTACTAGAAATGAGGGCCTGTTTTTTTAATTGTTTTGAAACCAGGTTTTGTTTTTCAAAATCAAAAATCCTGTTTGTGTAGTATTTTTCTTGCCTAGACATTGGATTTGAAAAAATTATATATTTAAAAAGTTAAAAAATAATTCATATATTAAAAATTAAAATAATAATATTAACTAAAAACTAATTAATATATTAAAATAATATTATTTAAAATTATAATATATTAAATTAATTGATATATAACATAATAAAATTGAAAAATGATTAACTTATTGTATTAGATAATAAATTAATTATAAAACAATCAATGTATTTTATTAGATTAATTAAATAATTTATTGTATTTGATACATTAAATAACTAATTAGATAATCTATTATATTAGACACTTGTATTAAAAGACTTGTTTTTAAAAGAAATGCACTCTATTTTTATTTGTTACTTAGTAAATTAATTATTAAATAATTTGATGATAAAAAAATTAATTTATTGTATTAGATGATTAATTTAGTTTAACTTATTAGATTTATTAGATAATTTATTTTATTTTATAAAGTATATAATTAATTAAATAATATATTATCTTAGATTAATTAGATAGTTTATAATTAGATAGTTTATTGTATTTGATGAATTAGATTTTATTATGAATTAGATAATTAATTAAATAATATATTGTATTAGATAAATTTGATAACCTTGTATGGAGATTGCCAGGAGTAGGAGAGATAGAGGAAGACCCAAGAGAACCTGGAAAGAAACCATTAAACATGACCTGACCTACCTAGATTTATCGGAGGACATGCCCCTAAACAGATCTAATTAGCGTCGACAAATTCATATAGCCGACCCCACCTAGTGGGAAAAGGCTTGGTTTGGTTAGATAAATTTGATAACCATGACAAAGGACCACCAAATGGCTGCATTAACAAAGATCTTCCCTATCTGATTTGCCCTTCTATGTGAGTTGGCGATCTTCTTGAAGAATTTGGTGTTCATGTCACTCTCCTTTAACCACATAATTCTCAATTTTTGCCTCTAGTTGATCTCTTTCATCTTTGCTAATTGTCCAAACTTTAATTTCATGTCCAACCTTGCCAGTACCTCCTCAATTTCCAAATGTCCTAGCTCTTCCTTTGGGTAGGTGTTGGGAGAGTGGCCAGCGGTAGTGGTGGGTGGATGTGGTGGTTGGGTTGCGGTGGATGGTGGGTGATGATTGTGATTGATAGTGGTGGTGGTTGGCGAGCAAAATAAAATTGAGAAAACACTTTTTTCCCCATAATTTTTAAAAACTTTGAAACTTGTTTTCATTGTTTTGGAAACTAAAACTTGAAATAAATTTGTCAAACGAGTTTTCCTGTTTAGTTTTCAGAATAATGAAAACTGAAAACTCGAAGATTTGTCAAACACGGCCATAACAAACATATAGATCACAGTTCCCCCTACCTAACATGGGGCCCACCATTGGGCCACTTTATCCTTAAAACCCTATGCCAAAAGCCACATATTCTCAAACATGAATGGGCTAGGAGCCCACTTCATGCCCCAACATCCAAGTTGATGGGGAAGTGGTCTAAGACTAGGTGATAGGCCATCGGTTGACTTCTTGAAGAGCTACCTTTCATTATGAGAAAGGTAATGGTGGCAAGACATTAGGAGTGGACAGTAAAAGAAGGTTCAAGGAGCATATGGCACTAGCCTCTAGACACAAGGGTTGGTCATGATTTGCTAGCAATGTTTCCTATGAGGTAGGCAGAGGAGATAGGGTTGATTTTGGGAATGACCCGTGGATTGGAGAAAGGAGCTTGCATGTACAATTCCAGGAATCTTTAGCATAATCATGAGGAGGTATGGCATAATGTGAGGAGGTATGGCATATTCTCGGACTTGATGGAGATTCACAGTGATGAGATAACATAGAATTTTAGATGATACGAAATCTGCAAGATTGAGAGATGGAGTTTGCTAATTTGTTGACCAGATTATATATGGTAGAAATGGGGGCAAATAAAGATGGTCTAAAATGGAATAACACTCGCTCTATGCTTCAGGGTGAGCTCCTATTACTCGACCATGCTGGAGAGGTTAAGGGGGAGTCCGACTGGAAGAACATCTAGAGATCAGGGGCCCTGTCTAGGGTGGCATTTTTGGTATGGTGCATGCTCCATAAGAAGACACTTATGATTGACAATCTCGTCAAGAGGAGAAAAGGTAATAATGGTTTGGTCCTATCTCTATAAGTAGGGAGCGGAGTCCATTGACCATTTGTTTGTGCACTATGATTGGGCTAGCGAGTTGTGGAGCCTAGCCGTTGCTTGTTTTGGGATTCTTTGGGTGTTCTCCTGAGAGACGAAGAACATTATCTAGGAGTGGTGGGGGAAGGATCCAAAAGAATAGGACGAAAGTCTGGCGGTTGATCTCATTTTGCTTAACATTGCACATTTGGGGGGAAGGAACAAAAGATCAAAAGATGTTTGTGGGATGAGGACTCTTCTTTGTCTAGGCTGAAAAGCGTGCTTTTTGAGATTATTTATAGCTGGGTTTCTGATGGCATAGAATCGGATCTAGTCTCTTCACAATTTATAGAGAATATGTATTGCTAGCTCTAGATGATTTGTTTTCCCTGATTCGTGGGCTCCTATTTTTTACCGAGGCAACATTGCCTTGATGCCTTTTTAATAAATTTTAGGTAGTTATCCAAAAAAAAAAAAAATTTAGGTTGTGTATTTTTTTATTTTATTTATTTATTTAATTTTTTTTGGGGGTGGAATTCATGCTAACTAGCACGTGTAGCAATTGCTGCAATTTACGGCCAGAGCTCACCCTACTTCCTTAGGGTTTGTGTCCTCCAAGGGATAGAACGATAATGTTACACTTAAATATAATCAACAAAACAAGCTAGAGTTTTATTCTCTAGTTCTTGTATTACTGCTGAAAAATTGCTGCTAAATCTGTTGTTGATACTCTATTCTAGCTAATTGATTGAGTCCTGCTGAGTAGTTAAGTTTGGTGGTTTTTGCTCTCTTAGGTAATGTGCCCTACATGCCTTTGCACGGGGATGGTAATGGCAAGTGAGCATGATCCAAGAAAAGATCCATATTACTAGAAAAGATTGAAGACCGATTCTTTCGCTTACAGAGTTTATTGTTGTTTTGTGTAACTCTGCATATTAAATACATCTCTCTCTCCCTCTAGGTAAGATTAAATTTAATAAAACTGAGAAAATCATGTATAAACTAAAAGGTTGCTTGGATTGCATGGGGATAATCAAAATGATAAGAACCTTCCAATGTCTTGGATAAATTAGGAGTGTAAATGAGTTGAACCGAATGCCAGTATGTTTAAGTTTATTTGTTAAATAGCTTCAGAAAAAAAAAAAAAATTATTTGTTAAATTTATTGGCAAGCTTGAGCCAAGCTTTGAACGATAGTGTCTGACGTTGTTATATTGGCTAGCTTGAGTTCAAGTCAAGTATGTTCACTAGCTTATAATCAAGTTTATTTATAAGTCAACTAACGGAAAAACTTAATAAACGAATAGCTTTCCTAATTTAACAAATAAATTTTAAATTAACAAACAAGAAGTTATAACTATTCTAACTTATTAAGAAGTGAAGTTAACTTATTAAAACATTACAAGTAATCTTAATCAATTTAATTAGATGTATATTTTCACACTCCCAATTGAATACATTTAATAGTTTATAAATGAGTATGCTGAAGAACGATAAGTGAGTTTTTAACAAATAAGTTCGCGACCATTATTGAACTAAGTTCACTTTTACTTGAGTTTGGTTTGTTTATTTATTGAGTTTAAAAATTGTGCTCAATCTTATTCACTTGCCTCATCCAATGAATATAAATAAGCTCTTAACAAGTTTGTTTGCAAGTGGTTGATTGAATTGTTGGTTCATTTACAGCCTTAAATAGAATGGACTTGTACTGGTAGATAGTAGCAATTTGTACAAATGAATAGCTATTTAGGACTTGTACAGATAGATTGTAGCAATTTGTACTAAAGCATAGCTATGTAACCAAAGAGGAAGGAAATAAATAGCAGCAACTAGACTTAGCAACTACAGAAGACGAGAATCAAAACCAAACATCCCTTAACAACTTTTAACCCTAACCCTCAATGTTTTTTATTCCCTGCACTTTTATCGTCTAAAAAGTTGACATTTAACTTCAATACTCATTATTTATGTCCTGTTGCATGAGTGTGAGGAATGGGTGTAGAGTTTGACCAAAGATGGGATATTCTCGGTAAAGTTTGCCTCTTTTTTGTGTTTGGAGAAAATTATTGGATATACTTGAGGCTCTTGGATAGAGATAGAATTTTTTTGGCTAAATTTGTGGAGATTAAAAGTTTCGGATACATGGAAAATTTTCCTTTGGAAGAGTTTGAATAATATATTGCCTGTTGGGGATAGTTTGATCAAGAGAGGGGGGAAGGGGATGGTGAATGCTTGAGATGTCTCGGCGTTAAGGAAACTGTTGACCATTTGTTTTTGGATCGTGAAATGGCTAGATTAGTTGGGTTTGGTTATCATTTGAATGTAACAACTTCTGAATTGGGGCTAAGCATTTGGTTCATTTATTTAAAAGCTGGCTGTATTTGGAGATGAGCAATTAAGGGGGTGTTTGGTTTACAAAGTTTTACTTAAAAAAAATTAATTTTTACCAAAATTTCTCAATTTTCTTTAATTTTCTCCACCAATACTAATTTTATTCAATTTTTGCCCTTTTTTTTTTCTAACTTTTATTAACTTTCGCCACTTTTACTAAATTTTACAAATTTTTATTATATACTCAACACCCAAAAAGCAGCAACACGTGTCAACTTGGTTTGCAAAGGTGGCAAAACTTTGCAGATCAAACAGCTGCTAAGAGTTGATAACAAATATTTTATCTCTTTTACGGGCTTTATGGGTAGGGAGGAATAATTTGGTGTGTAATCATGTTATGAATCATCCTATGAATATTCTTAATTTAGCTAATATTATTTGTAACTCTGAATCTGTTTCAAGTATCATGATGCAAGAAAAAGGTTGGAAGTAAAAGATAAATGTTAAGAGTAAGGAGCGAGACAAAGCAGCTGGGAAAGAGATTAATTTTGGGAATCATGGGATATTTCAAACTCGTAATGACTGTGCCAAGTCCTGAATGCCGTCTTTAGAATATATTCTTCTCTTACTCTCAACTGGTGATACCTTGACCTCAAATTAATCTTTGAGAATATAGACGATCCTTCAATTGGTCAAACAAGTCATCAATTCTTAGTAGTGGGTATCTGTTTTTGATAGTCACCCTGTTCAGCTTTATATAATCAATGCACATTCTCAAAGTTCCATCTTTCTTAATTATAAATAATGCCGGGTGGACCTCAAATTGAGGCATTCAGACCGATAAACCCCTCAGCTAATAACTCTTTAACTTGCTTCTTCAATCATAACTTGGTAGGATATAAATCGATCCATTCCAAATATGACATCAAAACTTCTCATCTCCAATACGATCAAATCAAACACCAAGAGAAACTCCCGCATATCAACAACATCCTTAACTCTTAATTCACACTCCTTACATACTTGTTTTAATTAGGGATGTAAATAGGTAGAGTACCTGTCTAATTAGCCAATTCCATTACCAAACTCATTTATTTTTTACTTACTATTACCGTCCCAAAAATATTTATTTTTTTTAGTTGGAATCCCAAACTTGTCCCGTTGCAAATCTGCAAAACCCATCTCAAACCCGCAAAATCCGTTTATGTTTAATTGGTCAAATTACTTGTTAAGTACTCATTAAATACTTGATTTGACCTAAAAAATAAAAAAAAAATTAGTACGTGACAAAATTGTTAAATTTATTAAATTGAACAAATTCATTGGTCAAAGGACCTCCAAGTTTTTTTTTTTGAAAGGCAAAAGAAATATACTATCAATAGTAGAAATAAATGTACAAAATATAGAGGGGCATATCTTGGGAACAAAACATAGTTCATAAAGAACATTTAAACCCAATATGGAATAATATATGATATGTGAAAATAACACATAACAAACTTTGGCTTAAGAATTTCAAAAATTTTATTTTAGGAATAAAATTGTAAATATATAAATGTAAATATAAATATAAATATAAATATAAATATAAATATAAATATATATTATATTTTATTTTATTTTATTAAAGGGGTCTTAACGGGTATCTTACAAGTATTGGGTATCGAATATCCTATAAGTATAAATGGATATTAAGTATCGGATATCGAATACCCTACAAATAAATCCCAAACCCGTCCCAAACCTACACGGGTATTAAATTTTTATTTCAAATCCATCCCATTCTCAATAAGGTATTTTCTGATAGGTTTTTACCAGATTTGGCTGGGTCAAATACCCTCATGTTCCTGTCCCATTAACATCCCTAGTGTTAATGAAGAAAATCTAGCTGACAGTGTCTTAACATGTAAAAATAATTCCAATGGGCTAACATCTATCCCCAAAGCAGATGAAAATGATGGAGTAATAAACGAATGAGATGCCTTACTGTCTAGGAACACAGTGGCACTAGATGAATAAACATGAAAAATACCTGTGGTCACCATAGGTTTTGCAGCTGCCTCTGATTGCACAACCGAAAATACTCTCACTTGTGTCAGTGCATTCTATGATCTATCCAATCTTTGTCTCTACAGGGTTACCTTCTACTGTTGTGGAGCCCCACTCTACATTATTCCCTATGGAATATTTCTTTGCTAGTGCTGCTACTATACTGACTAGGAAGTTAATGGACGACTACCCTGAAAAGATTGACTTGTTTGTATAATCCTTCCCCTTGGGGGTAGAACTGCTGAATATGACCCATCTGTCTGCATCCATAACAAACTCTATTCTCTCTGATCTATCCGCTTCTCACTAAACTAGCCAACTCAGTTTGTCTCCTAACTTTGGGACACTATTACAGGCAAAAATTGGGGAACTGCAGATCCAAAGATAAGCTCCAGCAATCCTAGCAAATCTCCATGATATGCGGCCTTCCATTTTAGCAACAAATCACCATAATAATTGCCATTCCATTTTAGCAGCAAATCACCCTAACAATTGCCATGATATGCAGCAATCAATTTACTGTTAATTCTTATTAAAATTTATTGTCCTATTTTAGCTTATACATTGCCTTTCTTGTAAAGACAATGATGGCTATTTAAACTATGTTATTCATGAATAAAGGACATCACTGAGTATTTACCTTCAACTTTGAGTTGAGTTAGGAGGCCGGTTTTCCTCGAACTAAACCAACCATCCTTCATCTTTTTAATTATCCACGATAGGTAAACAACGAAAGCGAGATCCTCTCGCCCTACCTGTCAACAAACCCATCACCTACTCCGTATCTAAACAACATAACAGCTTGGTATCAGAGCCAACCATGTCTAACCACCTCTTGGAACAGATGGAGAAGGAGGTTGGCACACTCTCTACAGGTCAACAATCCTTGCAACGAGATATGAAGGCCAATGAAGACCGTATTCGAAAACACATAGAGGAGATGATAATGATGTTATCAAACCGAATGGAGGCAATGTCTTTCCAAGCGGGAGGAGGACATGAGGGAAGATCAATTTCTTTTTCTCATAACAAAGGGAAGGGCACTGTGAATAGTGGCAACTCCACCATGCCAATGGTGACCAAATTAGACTTTCCTCGTTATGATAGGATGGAAGACCTAATAAGTTGGATATGTCGGGTAGAGCAATTTTTTGACTTCCAACAAACTGCGGAGTATGAAAAATTGCCCATGCCGGGATACCACTTGGATGTGGATGTTCAACTTTGGTATCAAAGTTTCAAGGCAAGAAAAGAAGGAGCGGATTGGGCCAACTTTAAACACGAGCTGCACCTGCGTTATGGTCCATCAAAATACAATAATTTTTTTGGTGACCTCACCAAACTCAGGCAAACGGGTAGTGTTCGAGACTATCAAATGGAGTTCGATAGATTATTACATCATATAGGGGAATTAACAGAGGCACAACAAGTTGGGTGTTTCGTAAGCGGCCTAACGGAAGGAATTAGGGTGGATGTTCAAGCCACCAACCCATTGACATTGTCTGTTGCAATTGGACTTGCCAAGCTGTATGAATCACGCCTAAATGACCAAACAAGAAGCGATCGGGATCACAGAAGATTGGCCATGCTAGACAAACCCCCTCCATTACCTTCTCCATCATTATCTTGCGCCAAAAATCCTATAATTAGAAGATTGAATCCTGTTGAGCTCAAGGAAAGAAGGGACCGAGGATTATGTTTTAATTGTGATGAAAAGTTCTTCCCTAGGCATCGCTGTAAGAAGCTTTTTTTGATAGAGGGAATTTTCCCTTCTGTGGAGGATCCTGCAGTCGAAGATAAATCGGAGGAACCAGATGAAGAAGAGGAAATTCCAGAGATTAGCTTCCATGCCATCTCTGGGAACTTGGCACCAAAAACCATGTGCTTGAAAGAAAAACTTTGAAGTCTAACCATTACCATTTTGGTTGATTCAGGTAGCACCCACAGCTTCTTAAACCCAAAAATAGCAACAGCAGCGGAAATCACACCTACCACGAAGGAGACATTCAAGGTACAGGTTGCAGATGGGAGTCAAATGGAGAGTGAGGGGGGATGCGAAGCCGCAAAAATCTCGGTCCAAGGGGTAAGCTTTTCAATTGAGTTTTTTCTTCTCCCTGTAGAAGGTTGTGATGCTGTGTTTGGCATAGATTGGTTAAGGTTTTTGGGCCTTATAATCTGGGACTTCAATGAGCTATGGATGAGACTTTTTTGGAAGGGTAAATCGGTGGAGTTCCGTGGCTCAATGGGGCACCCAAAGCGGTTAATTAATGACTGTGAAATAAGGAGTTGTTTGATGAAAGGGAAGAGAGCCTATATGTTGCAATTGTTGGCCATCAATTTAGGTACAGGACAAAAAAATTCTAGCCCAACCGACCCATATTTACTCTCATTATTGGATCATTTCTTGGATGTATTTCAAGAACCTAAAGGCTTGCCGCCCCAAAGAGCCCAAGATCACAGGATACCCTTGAAGGTAGGAACGGGCCCAATTTCTGTGAGACCGTACCGTTACCTGCACTATAAAAAAAATGAAATTGAACGGATGGTTGAAGATCTCCTATCCTCCAGAGTGGTGCGCCCTAGCACGAGCCCGTATTCATCCTTAGTGCTCTTAGTGAAGAAACACGATGGTTCTTGGCGGCTATGTATTGATTACCGAGCACTCAATAATATTACCATTAAGGATAAGTATCCTATTCCAGTAATAGATGAATTATTGGATGAATTACACGGGGCGAGGTTCTTTACCAAATTGGATTTGAGGTTAGGATACCACCAAATCCGTATGAGGCCAGAAGATGTGGAGAAGATCGCATTCTGTGGCCTTCAGGGCCACTACGAGTTTCTGGTAATGCCCTTTGGTCTCACCAACGCCCCCGCCACATTCCAAAGTGTGATGAATGAGGTATTTCGAGAATGCATTCGAAAATTTGTTTTGGTTTTTTTTGATGATATCCTAATCTATAGTTCATCATGGGAGGAGCATTTAAATCATATGGGGCGGGTATTACACCAATTACGTTCTAACCATTTTTTCGTAAAAAAAGAAAAGTGCCAATTTGGGCAGGTGGAGGTAAATTACTTGGGCCATCTTATCTCTCACAATGGTGTGGCAATGGACCCTAAGAAGATTTCTTCTATGCTCACATGGCCTAAGCCTACTAGCTTGAAAGGGTTGAGAGGTTTTTTGGGTCTTACAAGCTACTACCGAAAATTCATTCACCGTTATGGAGTCATCGCCCAGCCCTTGACCAATATGTTAAAAAAGGATTCATTTATGTGGAACTCAACAGCAGAAAAGGCTTTTGAAGAATTGAAGCAGGCTATGACAACTGGGCCTGTCTTGGCCCTACCCGATTTTTCTCAACCCTTTGTTGTGGAGTATGATGCCTCAGGAGTAGGTCTTGGAGCAGTACTCATGCAAGGTGAGCGACCTATAGCATTTTTTTGCAAAGCTTTGAAGGGCAAAAACCTAGCGCTTTCAACATATGAGAAGGAAATGTTAGCTTTGGTGTGTGCTGTGCAAAAATGGCGCCCTTACCTTTTAGGCTCACAATTCATCATGCGGACAGATCAAAAAAGTCTACAAAACCTCCTCGATCAAACCATCACAACAGCAGCTCAGCAGAAATGGTTAGTCAAGTTGTTGGGATTTGATTTTCAAATTCAATACAAACAAGGAAAAGAAAATAGGGCCGCAGATGCACTATTTCGAAAATTTGAACTTCATGCCTTATCTGCACCTGTATCTAAGTGTATAGACCCCATCAAAGATGAAATTGCAGCAGACCAACAATTAAAGGAGCTAGTGGATCGAATTGAACAAGGAGAAGCTGTGGGACCTTGGATGCTTAAGGGAGGTTTGATATTTTTGAAAGACTGGATATTTCTTCCAACAAATTCAGCTCTCATTATCCCCATTATATGAGAATTCCATTTGAGTACTCATGAGGGTATGCATAAAACTCTCCACCTAATTAAAGTTGTCTTTTATTGGCGTGGCATGAGGCAGCAAATTCGAAAATTTCTCCAGCAATGTGAGACGTGTCAACGCAACAAGGTTGAGCATTCTAAACCTACTGGCCTCTTGAGTCCACTTCCTATTCCACGACATGTTTGGAGTGATATTTCAATGGATTTCGTAGATGGGCTGCCACTTTCAAGAGGCAAAAACTTCCATTTATGTCGTGGTGGATCGGTTTTCCAAATATAGTCACTTCATCCCAATCAAACACCCTTACACTACCGCTTCAGTTGCTCAGTTATTTTTTGAGAATGTTTTCAAATTACATGGGATGCCTGAATCAATTGTTTCTGATCGTGATCGGGTTTTCACTAGTTTGTTTTGGAAGCATTTATTCGAATTAAATGGTATGAAGTTCAATTTTAGCTCCTCTTACCACCCCCAAACGGATGGCCAAACGGAAGTGGTTAATCGAACTTTGGAGATGTACTTATGTTGTTTCACGAGCAGCAAACCCAAAGAATGGGCGGTGTGGCTACCTTGGGTGGAGTACTGCTACAATACGAGCCTTCACTCCTCCATTGGCAAAACTCCTTTTGAGATTGTCTATGGCCGTGAACCTCCTACACTTTTGGCCCATGTGCATAGGACTACAAGCATTGCTTCAGTGGAACAATTCCTTTTAGAACGTGATCAAGTGCTTCGTGAGACGAAACATAATTTGCAGGTGGCCCAAAGTTGAATGAAAAAATTTATGATTCCAAGCATAAGGAGCAAGAATATCAGGTTGGAGATTATGTTTATCTTAAGTTGCATCCTTACTGCCAATTTAGTGTGGCTCAGCAGAGGAATTTGAAACTTAGCCCCAAGTTCTTCGGACCCTTTAAAATTCTTGCTAAAGTTGGACCCGTTGCCTACAAACTAGAGCTTCCCAAAGATTCCAAAATTCACCCGGTGTTTCACATTTCATTACTTAAGAAGTGGGTTGGGGACCAAGTCTTGATTTCATCTGCACTGCCTCCATTACCTGAAGAATCCTCTCCACATCCACTGCTGCAAGCCATTCTAGATTCTTGAATAATAGGGGGCTCTCCTGAATTGTTGGTTCACTGGCAGAACCTACCCCCAGCAGATGCGACATGGGAAAGAGTTGAATAATTCACAGCACGGTTTCCTTATTTGTCCCTTGGAGACAAGGGGCATTTTGAAGGAAAGGGAGATGTTACGGGCAAAAATTGGGGAACTGCAGATCCAAAGATAAGCTCCAGCAATCCTAGCAAATCTCCTTGATATGCAGCCTTCCATTTTAGCAGCAAATCACCATAATAATTGCCATGATATGCGGCAATCAATTTACTGTTAATTTCTATTAAAATTTATTGTCCTATTTTAGCTTATACATTGACTTTCTTGTAAAGGCAATGTTGGCTATTTAAACTATGTTATTCATGAATAAAGGGCATCACTGAGTATCTACCTTCAACCTTGAGTTGAGTTAGAAGGCCGGTTTTCCTCAAACTAAACCAACCATCCTTCATCTTTTTAATTATCCATGATAGGTAAACAACGAAAGCGAGATGCTCTCACCCTACCTATCAACAAACCCATCACCTGCTCTGTATCTAAACAACATAACAGCTACTCTGTACTCTTAGGACCTAACTGTCTACAATTATAACAAATAATTTGCCTCTGAGAAGTCCCGTATGATCTCCTAGACTATGGGGGTGCTGTACCCCTAGTTTAATGACTATACTTGTGAATCTGACGAACTGCCTCTTAATCTTTTCTTGCTCCCGCCTTCTTTTTGAGTTCTTGAACCCCTACTATGGCGACTCTCCTTAATATTTTTGGTTTCATTTAGGTCCCTCTTAACTGTCATTGTCCTATTAATTAGGGTCTCATAATCCTCTAACCCCAGCAACTCCATTCTATTTCTCAACACTAGTCTCAATCCTCTCTCAAATCTCTTACATTTTAGGTGGACAATGGAAACAAGTTCTAGTGCATACTTAGATAAGTCAAAAATTTTCCTTTTATATTCCAATACTGTCATATTCCCCTGTGTCAAATTGGTAAACCCTTACCTCTTTGTATTTCTCAAAGACTATGGAAAGAAATGGCCCCTAAACCTATCCTTAAACCTCTCCCAAATGAGACCCACTGATCCTCTTGAATCCCTCACACTAGCTCACTAGGCTGATGCCTGTCCCACCAACTAAAATGTGGTCAAAGTAATGCAGATCAAATGGTTAGTAATCTCTATAACCATTAACATATTCTCACACTCATCTAAGAACTGCTAAACTACGTTTGTATTTGTTGCCCAATCATAAGTTGGGGACTCCATCCTTCTGAACCTTTCAAGTGTACCCGAACTGGTTTGCAATAGTGGTTGGGGACCCGTTCAGGCTACCCTTGCTATCACGGCTATGGTCACCACCAACTGCTATCAGACGGCCCCAGCATCTACTGCTGCGGGCTGTGGAATCTTAAGTGCTCGGCATTGCACCTCCTCTTCCTCGGGGCCCCCTATGAAATGTTAGGCTATGCCTCAACCACTGTGCTCAAGTGTGTTTCCTGTTCTTGCTGAACAGGTGCAATAATCTCATCATGGTCTATCGGGGCATCTCCCCCTCCTCTACCTCTACCTCTACCTCGGCCTCTGCCTCAACCTTTAACTCTTATTCTATGTGATGGCACGTTTTATCAAAAAATAATATAAAGCCTAAAAGAGTGGTGTACAATTTGAATTCTTAAGATTGAAACATGGCATAATTTCATTAAAATAAAAGTTGGTACATTTTGTATTTACAGTTACTACATTAGTTTTAAAACTACATCCCACTAATTGAAGTTAAGGAAAGTCATATCAAAACAATAATTAAAAACCGTAAGACCCATCCGACTACCGTAATAGGGAATTTCATTTAAAAATTTTCCCCTCACTTTCCAACCTCAACAATAGGGACAAAACTTATATGAGTGCTTTTTCATGCCACAATAAGTATAAGTTAGGTGGCAACGCCTAGGACAGTCTATGGGTATATATCCCAATCTATGACAAGTGCCACAAGCTCTTCGAAAAGCCTTCCTCCTATTGGAACTCTCACCCGTCTTATAGGTACTAGTTCCCTAAGTACTAGTATCCTAGCTACTTGCATTCTGTGCTCCAACCTCATTTGGGTTTGCTATCACGTCAGCTTGGGAAACTGCTAGAATTATAGACACGGTATGAACTACCATTATAGGATATGGGTATTGTGATGGGTAGGTGGTTGGATAAGGCACAGTGTATTGATAAGGGTATTAAGCTGAATATGGAATCTGATAGGATGTCTTATAGTATGGCACCACTGGCATGCTTATGGTTGACGACACTGGTGCCGTCTCTATCACACCTATTGGTTCACTTTAGGAAGAGGACTTAGTTAAACATTCAGTTGCTACTTTCACAAAGATATCGTTATTAGGAAAAACTATGTCATCAGTGGGCTGAGTTTTATGTTGCTGCTTTCTCCCTTTTTCATCCCTGTCTAAAATTTTTACAAGGCCATTAAATTCCAAAATTAGGACCAATTAAATACCATGTATAACATTTAAACATACAATATGAAATGCAATACTCCTAATGTTCTTCGATATTCTAACCTAGACTTTGATGCCAAATTGTCACGTCCCGAATCTCGTGACCTGAGGAGTGAGTAATTAACAATACCCTAATCAGAGCATTATAACTACCCCAGAGCAACATCCACATAAGATAACAATATCATAATATAAATCAAGCCTTGGCTATTGCCAGGCTTCCATGCTCTAACATATCTCACAAAATAAATAAATATAGGCCTCATGACCTTTACAACCCAATCGAAATATATCTCCAAATTAAACAATATTACAATCCCCAAATGAAAATAAACTTAAACAATAAAAAATGCAAAGTCTACAACTTCTTGTACACTTCTAGTCCCACCAAGTGCCCAGCTAATTTTTTGGATCGGCTCTTAAAAAAAATTCTGTAGAGACGTGAGCACTAATCCACTTGTACTCACAAAGTATCATAAAAGCATATATATAATGTAAACAACAACATTAAACACAACCATCATATATAAATCAACATATTCAACATAACCATTATACGTCATCAAACAATTATCAAGATCATCATATGGGTGGATCATATTTCTCATCATTATCATAATATCTTAGTAAAATCAAATAACATAATCGTCATCACCAATCTCAATATTTTGTCCAATTGTTACCTTACTTAGCATCATTATTGTCATTTCTCAATTTCATTATCATTTTCATTTAAATATATGAGGTGGGTACAATCGATGTCATCATTTAGGATTACGTTTAGCCACAATATATGTCATCATTAAGCTCCATAATTAGCTACAATATATGTTGTCATTAAAGGTCATGATTAGCTGCAACACACATCATGTTATAGCTATTAACCTACAGGCATGAATACCAATTCCTGCGCAAGTTTTTGGTCTTTAAACATTAGAAAAATCTCTGTACCCTTCCTATATTCTTGTATCCTCCATCCTCGTGTCACAATATTAGTCACCTTTCCATTTTATCTCATTTCATTCATATGAACATTATCATGTTCTCTTTTATCACTTCATTCATCTAATTAACAACTTATATCCACATAAAAATCAATTTAATAACCCTAACTCATCGCAATATCATATTAACACATTCTTTATTCATATTAACATTTCGTTATTCTAATAGCAATATTTCATCTCATACTTAATTAAGGAGTAACGTAATTCATCATAAAAATCAATTCAATAATCTTAACTTATCTACATATCAAATAAACATATTCTTAACATACTTTCAATTCATAATTAAAATTAAACCAAACATCATATATGTCTCATTAGAAATGCTAGAACTCATTATATTAAACATATTTCAATTGTAAGATAGGAATAAATAGGTTTAACATCAAAAGAGACTAAATTTGTGATTCTAGAGCTCCCAGGGCATCCCTGTAAAGGACCCGGGCACCTGCATAAGGGATAGGGCACCCCGCTAGACCCTCAGGGTGCCCCTCTATACGTAGGCGAGTTCTTCTGTTTTGGTTCGAGCACTTATTTATACCATTAAGCTTTAAACTTTGTCAAATCAAATTCTTAGTTCAAAACTTTATTTCCATGTGTTCTCTAGGACCTATAAGATTTCAATGAATCAATCAAAACAAGTTTTAGTTAACTCACTCTTCAAAAGTCAAAATCTTAGTTCGAACTTATACGTACACATATATACAATTACCATTTCACTTGAATCATCCATTCATGACTTCAAAATCCTAAACATGCATCATAACAACATTTCCTAGTTCTTTACATCTTGTATATGCTGTTAAGAAGGTAGAACTCCATCCCTTAGGCCTTGAACCAAGCAGAAATCAAACCCAACATTGTCTACAAAGAAAAGCCTAAAAATAAGTTAAAAATCAATTGTTTAAATGAAGCGAAGGAAAAACTTGTAAAAAAATCCTATAAGAAAATTAGGAAGTTGAATGCTCTGTGAATAAATCATATCACAGACAAAATAAAAAATACTTTAAAATCAAAAAGTGGAAATCTAGAAATAAAAGAATATTTAAAAAAAAAAAAGAAATATGTTAAAAAATTCAAAAAGAAAAAATTTGGAACAAAATCAGTGAAAAATTGTACTTATTATTTCTGCAATGAAAAAGGTCTTATTGCACTAGATTGTCCAAAAAAACAACAATAAGGTAATCAAATTTTTAGAGGAAAATAATTTAGAAATTTGTCTTGGAGAAGAAAAAATAGATTCAGAGGAAGAAGTTTCATATGAATCAAAATCTCTTTCTTTGAATTCTTCAAAAGAAAATGAAGAATTCATTTTTATGATGGCAAAAAACAAATCCTAATGGAAAATTTGAACCTTTGATTCAGTCCCTAAACACGAATTAAATCAAATTTGTTTAGGAGATATAGTCAAAGAAGACATAGCTATTGAAAATGATATATTGATAAAATATAAAAGTCTTAAAATAGAAGACTTACATAAAAAATTTAAATTTAAACCATGACAAGCCCAACACTTTGAAATATGCAAAGGAATAAGAAAGACAAAATCCTCCTCTAATGGGCAAGTAGAAATAAGAATTTTTGACAAATAAAAAATTAGAAAACTAAAACAGAAGTATCCTAAAGTAAGATTCATTCGCATTGGTATAATCCAAATAGAGATTAGACTATTGTTTAAACTTGAAGTGAACTCACCAATCTTATGTGTAATCTAAGACAAAAGATTTTATGACCTTATTTAATTGCTAATAGGAGGATAGAATCAAATTTAGTTTCTAGAGAAATCCTCTTTAGAATTAAACCTTTGTTTATAAATGATAAAAAAATCTTAGATGCATTAACACTAAGAATCCAGACGCAGAATATTAAGATGGACGGTAATGCAAATGACATAAAAATTTCTTGGAAAAGCTGTCCATCAATTAACTAGTGATACTGAAGTTAAGAAAAAAAATGTTGACATTGGTATGGTTGAGTTATATGAACCTAAACCATTTGATACCAAAATTAAAGCAAGATTATAAAAGATTTAAGAATACTTAAACAGTGAGTGTTTGAAAATCTTACGTGAGATCAACTAGAATTTTCTCGAAAATTAATTGAATTTCAAGCATCTAGAAATGCACTCTACTTCAGAAATAAACAAATTAGCTACAAGTAAAAAATCATTCAAAACGGATAACTTCAAAAATATTGAAAAAGGTTCTTCAAGCTCAAATGGTTTTGACAAGGAAAATGGATTAAGAAGAATCCAAGTTCCATTTCTTCCAGGAAGTTCTAATGAAAAAGAGCAAAAATTCATTATTTTTGAACAACTAAAAATGGATTCAAAAATAATATTTTTTTATAAGCAAAATAAGAGAAATATTATTACATTGAAATCATATTTGAATTTGAAGGTTATTAACCATATAATCTACATACACTTATCGATATTGGAGTTACAACTGCAGTATGATAACCAAATGCCATATTAAAAGAATATTGGATTCAAATGAAAAATCCTATCTTAGCTAAAAATGCTAATGACACAACATCAATAGTGGACTTTAAAGCGAAGGAAATTATATTTTCAGTAAAAACAAAAAAGAGGTTCTTTTAGAAAATAATTTTCTAACTCAATATTATCCTATGAGTATATCTCGTGATCAAGTAACCTTAACTAATAGAAACAAATCTAATCAAATTCCTTAGTTAAAAACTCATGATTTAATCTACAGTAAAGGATTTGAGCCACTCAAATGTGGTGATAATAGTTCAATTTTAACAGATTCATTAAAAACGATTGTGAATCTCATTAGGTTTATGATAAATTGAGCTCAAACTTCTCAGAAGATCCTTTAATATTATGGAAAAAGCTCTCAGATATTGTCATATAAAATTGAAAGATGAACAGAAAATAATTAGGATAAAAGGACTTTTAGATAAAAGACCTATGAAACCAACTAGAAGTCAACATTCCACTCCTGTTTTCCTTATAATGAATTACAGCGAAAGAAGAATAAGAAAAGCTAAGATGGTCATCAATTATAAAAAATTAAATGAAAATTTGACATTTGATGGGTACTTTATACCTAGAAAAGATGTTTTAATAACTCAAACCAGATATATTAAAATATTTAGTAAATATGATTGCAAATCAGGTTTTTGAAAAATCAAGCTTATAGAAAAGTCAAAACTATTGACTACTTTCCATGCACTATATGACCATTACCAATTGACAGTTTGACCATTTGAAATATGTAATGCGCCACAAATATTTCAAAGATAGATGGACGATATCTTTAATGATCTTAAAAATTTATGTTTTGTCTATATAGATGATGTATTAATTTTCTCCAAAACAAAGTAAAACATAAATGATTAATCACATAAAATGACAATTTAAACATACTAAGAGTCATCAATCATGCACAATAAGAAATTAAAATGATTTAATTATCCCTAAATACTGTTTTTCCTTTATTTCAGGCTATTGCAAGGATTTAAGCACATATTAATTAATTTGAAGGTATAAAAGAGACTAAAAAAATAGAAGGAAAAAAGATCGTTCAGACCCCTGTCTGGATGATCCTAGCATTAGCACCCCAGTGCGCATAGCAAATCATTCAGATGGCTGTCCAGACGGTGTTTCGTGCGGAGCCATGTGGAGAGTAAAAAGTATAAGTGTTCATCTACCTTGCGAACAATCTTTCGGATGATACACCGTGCGCACAAGCCTTCGATCGATAGAAATGAGTGTAAATTATGTTAGATCAGAATAAGTTAAGTTGAGACTACCCTCTGGACCATTGTCCGAATGGTGTCGTTAGTGCAAATAGGGGTCCAAACGTCCAGATGATTTTAGAGTCAAATATTTTAAGGGTAATTTTGTAATTTTTTTGAAACTTGGATATAAATAGCTGTGAGTTTACAACTGAAAGATATATATAGAACAGAGCAGATAGATAGAGGGGAGAAGAGAGAGAATTTGGATCTTATTTGGTAAGTTAGAAAGTTTCTTTTGCAAATTTTCTCTTTAATTTTCATTTTTGTAAATCTGAATTTCTGTAATGAATTCAATTCAATATATAGATTTGGATTCTTATTTTAATGTGTGGGTAGTCTTACTTTTGTATTCAAGTTAAATATGGTAGTAGTTGAAGTGGTTCTTCAAGGTAATTGATTTTCAATGTTTGATTTCTCAATTTTGATGAATGATCTTGAATTGATTTAGATACTTTAGAAATCACTTGTTGATGTTGTTGATTTAACATTAGAATTGTATAGTTCATGTTAGATTGTATGTGAATTGCTTGTTTAGAATCTTCCTACAAAATTTTCTAATTTTGTATGGAGATTACTAATTAAGAGTTCTTATGCATTCTATATGAATTATGCACCTCAAGTGTTTGGAACAATACTTCAATAGAGTAGAAATGTTTTTTCCATTCTAAATCAATCAAGTATTATTCTCACTTGAACTTAATGGTACATCTTATGATTCATTTCTTGCTAATGCTTGAAGATCCATGGATGTTACTACCTAATTCAACTTGATCCAAGTTTTTTCCATATAATGTTTTATTAATCAAAATTTTAAACCATTTTTTGATCATTTTCCAACAAATCAAACAACACACCATCAGTTCTTTGTGAGGATTTCAATTTTGTTACAAAATTCTTAGAGGTTTTGAGTTACTCGTGGTTCTAAACAATAACTCTCTGTGGATATGAATAGGTATTCATCGACATTTATTGTGATACCACAATGTCCACCTTATACTTGTGTTGTTTACGTCACTTTGAAGAGGACACAATTAAGCAATAAACATCATTTACAAATAGTTTGTTAAAACTTTTTAGATAATGGAATAATTCTATATCCAAAAAAGATTGAGATAGAAAAAAATAAAAAAATTGATTATTTAAGTATTATATCAGTTCATCCGGAATTGTTTTACAAGCTCATATAATCATAAAACTAAAAAAAATCCCAGAAAAATGGAGACTTTAAAAGACTTACAAAGTCTTCTTAGATTATTAAATTATGAAAGATAATTTATAGAAAATCTTTCAAAATGGGAAAAACCGTTCTTAGAAAAATTGAAAAAAAAAAAAACTCAAAAGAATCAAAAGAATTTCAATATAAAAATTGAATGGGGTGAAGAAGATACAAAGAGATTAAAAGAAATAAAAACCTTGTTTAAATCAAATTTAAAGGTTTATTTTTTAACAAAATCTAATCTCTTAATCCTAGACAGATGTCTTAGAAATATTCGGGGAAGTAGTACTAAAAATAGTAAAAATAAAAAAAGAAATTTGAAAAAGTTGATAGTCTTAAAATTCTAAAAGAACATAAAGGTTCTGAAGAATTAATATGTAGATATAATTCTAAAAAGTTCAAGCTAAATGAACTTAATTACATGATTTTTGAAAAAGAACTCTTAACTATAAAAAAATGGTATAAAGAAATTTCAAATCTATTTGGCACCTGTTAAGTTTTTTTTATAAGAATAGATAATCAAGCGACAAAAAATTTTCTTAGACAAAAAAAGGAATTGAAAATAATCCGAGAAAAATTAGATGGTCCAATTATATTTCTTAATATTCATTTGAAGTTGAACATATTAAATCTACTAAAAATGTTCTTGCAGATTATTTTAGCAAGCATCCAAACGAATATTAAGACTAACAAAAGTCTTTAATATTGCAAAAATCTTCTGAACAACTAAACAAGACAGGGATGTCAGGGCAACTAGTTCTAAATGCAAAGAAGTACAAGCTAAACAAGCTAAAAGAACTTTTACTAGAAAAATATTCCAGAAAAGCTTGTCTCATGGAAGCTATGCTCAAGCAATGCTAAAAAAGCCACTTGCTTTAACAGAAGGAGGAATATTGGACTTCTTCAATCCCTATCTAGAGAGCAAACTTCATAATCTCCAGAATAAAATATAAATAAGTTATATTTCAAAAAAAATTATGAATTTCGCGAAGTAATAATAGGAATGACATACGAGCTACAAAGCTCCACGAAAAAATTGATAATTTAAAAGAATTATCAATAGATATAATTTCAAAATTCAATTTTAAAACTTCATTATTTGATTACCAAAGAATTTTTGAGATTCAACAATTTAGGAAAATTTTAGAAATTTCTTCTAGTAATGCTCATTTTTTTGAAAAGTAAAAAAATTAAACTTTATAAAGAGGTTAAACAAGTCCTTCCTAGAACAATATTTTTAGTCATTAATAACTATGTTAATAATTAAAGAATGAAACCCATCCTTCAAGAATTTTCTAATAAAACCAGATATGATTCCAATAGGAAAAATTCAATTTGACCTTTAGTTAGACAATTGGAGGTTTGAAGCAATTTACTGGGGCTTAGTCAAAAAGATCATCTTCAATCCATTAGAGGCAATAGCCTACCAAGATTTTTCAGCATTGAACAAAACGATGATCAGCAAAATTCCCAATGGCTTTAAAAGAAAAGTCATGGTGTTTGAAGTTTGTAGCTCTGTGGGATGGTGATAAAATGAAAGATTTTTTGAAGCATACCAAATCTAGAAAACTGAAGGAATAATCCCCTTTTGATAATTATCTTTTCTTTAAAAAGGAGAAAGATGGGATACAAAAAGGAAAGGCCATAACTAAAAAACAAATTCTATTATGATCTTGAGTAGAAACACTATACTAGGCAAAGATTCTACAAAATATGTCAGAAAGACATATGGCTACCGATGGGAGATTATTTGTGTCTTCTATCCCATTAATGTTCAGAGCAACTGATGATTAAAGAGATCAAGCATTCATTTTTTTAAACAAAATAAGTCAGATGGAAGTAGATGCCTCATCAGAGGTGTTATCTCGATGATCATTATGAGATATTTGAAAAAGAAATAGAATTAGAAGCCACTGCCTCCACGGAAGAAGTCAGAGCCGAACAAGATTATAAGAAAAATATAGATGAAGAAACTTGGCACAACATAGAGAATACAATGGAAGGCTGACAAAAGCTAAACCAATACAGAAGTGTAGTGGACCAACTAGGAATGTTGCCAAAAAAAAAAAAAAAAAAGAATAAACTTTTTCAGAGTGTGCTATATACAACTGCACCTTTATCCAACACACAACAAAGCCCATGTGAAGACCATGTGAAGGAATCTACTTTAACCAAAAGTGGCTCCCTAATAATTGTACTATTGTTATATTATTTCTGTCATTTTCTTTTCAGCATTATCCTTTCCTTATCTTTTATTTTAGAATGTTTGAACTACGAAATTTAAAATCTGGAGTTTAGGCCTATAAATAGGTCTATTGTTGTAAGAGAAAGGCATCGAAAAAATCTAAGCCATCTCTTCTCCCTTCAATATCTTCTCTATAAAATTTCTATGTAATATTAGTTCAATAATAAAAGTTTGAGTAATTATATATTTATGAGTAATGTTTTAAGTGTTTTAATAATAATTAGTAAAAGTTGTGAGTTTTGTTATGAGTTTTCTGAGCATTATTCAATTGGTATCAAAGCTTAGACAGTCTTGAGGGCATAATTGTAGACTTGCTATAATATAAAGGTATGTTTTCTAGCTACTAGAAACTATTAAGGTTGTTTTGTAATTATTGTGTGATTTTTATGCTATTATCAATAATTTAGAGACTAGAAGGGGTGTAAGTGAACCTAAATTGAAACCTTAGGGGGTCTAAATGAAGCTAACCCTAAAACCAATTAATTTTTTACTACCAAGCATACCCTTAGGATCCGTTTGACAAAGTTATCAGTTATCAGTATTTTAGTTTAGTTTTCAGCTTTTTATTTTTTAGTTTTCATTTTCATAGTAGGAACAAAAAAAACTTAAAATTAGTTTGGTAACTATAATTGTTGGTTAGTAGTTATAATGTTGCGAAGATGGCCAATGGCGATAGTGTAGTTGGAGGTGAGTGGCAAGATTGGGTGGGGAGGTGGGTGGCGGTGGTGGCAATGGTCAGAGGTGGATGATGGGTAGTGGTACGAAGGCAGCTAGCAGCGATAGTGTGGTCAGAGGTGGGTGGTGGGTAGTGAAGGGAGAATGGCTTGTGACAATAGTGTGGTCGGAAGTGATTAGTAGGTGACAACGGGCGACAATCATTGGAAGTGAACGACAACTAGAGGTGGGTGGTGCATGCCGATGGTGGCCGGAGGTGGTGGTGATCAACGAGGTGGCCATGATAGCTAGAATTGGGTGGCGACCGACAATGGGTGATGGTTATGACTAGTGGTGGTGATAAAGGAAAATGAAAACTTGAAAAAAGCACTGTTTTTATGTGTTCATAATTTTAAAAATTTTAGGAACAGTTTTTAATTTTTTAGAAATTGAAAACTAGAAACAAATTTACCAAATGACTTTTCATGTTTAGTTTAAAAAAAAATGAAAATGAAAACTAAAAGTTTTGTCAAAATAAGGCCAGAGTGATTAAGATCACAATGATTTAACATCACGATGTCACCATTACAACAAATACTTTTTTTAGATTATAAATGTAAGAGGGCTTTGAGATACACCTTATTGGAGTAAATAGACAAGTATTTGCCATTTGTTTTGTTGAACACCTAATTACTTTAAAAATCAATAAAAAAAGTGTACTTGAGTCTATAATACTTTATAATGCTTGAAGCAGAGAAGCCAACATATATAATATGATGGAGAATTCAGGAGCCATCCAAGTAGAAAGAAAAAATTTTGCGATCATGAGTTTCGAAGGGGAAGAAACTACACATTAATGAGATTTGAAATTGAATCTATATAAAATTAATACTAATGGACTTTCCACACTTTTTTAGACCGACAATTGATATTCAATGAGATTCGAAAACTAATCATTTTCAATTCATAAAAATGGGGGCTATATTTAGGTTGCTAAACGGCTTGTTTATTGGATCAAATATGGCGTGCATCTATATCCAATTCTGTTAAGAAAACTTTGAATTCAAATTCGAGATCAGCTCTAGGTTATGATTTAATATTATAATAGATTGAATTTGTATCAGCTTATCCATGATTTAATTTTTAACAATAGATATGAGCTTCAAGTGTTGTAACCTTTAATACTTCAAAATCTTCCATTCTTATTTATAAAATTAGTAACAGCGAACTTTCAATTAAAATAAAGATACGTTTTTCCATTTGATAAAATTTTATGTATATATGCATGGGCATAATATTTATATTTATAAAATTTGTTAAATTAGGTCCTTAATAAATTAGATATAAGTTTATATTCATGTCTATATTTGTTAAATCTCTAATAACAGATCCAAGTCCTAATTAGATGGATGGGTCTAACTACTCTATCCAAACCCGACTAATTGAATTCATAATCAGAACAGATCTAAGTCTAAACCGCCCAATCCACTAACACTAACAAGCCTAGTTATATTCATTTCGTACCAATAGCCTTTTCTTGCTAACACTCCATTTGGAATTGTGGATTTAATAAGATTTGATTTTAATTAATGAGAAATTTCACGGATTCTCATGTTTGGAATTAAAATAAAATTTTATGAGTTGGATTTGATTCCATTTAATAACTTAATTTTTCGAATTTCTATATCATTTAAAATCGAACTAGGAATGACTATCTCGGCCAACCCGTCTGAATTAGATCCATTACCCAAAATAATGGATGTGAGATTTAGATTTTTTTAGAAGATTGGATTAGAATTGGAATTTAAAAAAAAAAATTAGATATTAGATCAGATATAAGAATGGGATTGCCTCTGTCCCAAATGCACCCCGAACTCAATATCCAATCTGAATCTGTTTCAAAAAATATCTAAACAGACCTAAACAACCTCGAATTCAATAAAGTGGGATTAATATTTTGTTATGGACTATCATATTTTGTATTTAATACTCTGAGTTGGGACAATGTTAGTACTTTGGAATTTTATATCTTTATTATGTATCGTTGGTGAAATGGTACTTCGGTAAAATGTTAGTTTTAAAAATGTTTATGTATTACTTTGGTGAATTATTATTGTGATAATGTTTATACATTACATTGGTTTTGCAGATGAATTATTTGGTAGTAATAGGTTACTTATGCAATCAAGTTATATATCAAGTTTGAGACGAATTCGGAGGCAGATAGAGAGTTCAGATTTTCGAATATCTGCGGATATATCTGTTCTCCGTTTAGAGTAGGGATGGAGATCTAAAAAAAATCTATTTAGAGTTTAGGGTAAATTTAGAGGTAGGGGGTTTAGAGTTCGGATTTGGATATTACCATATCCGCCTTTGATCTGCCCCATTGTCATCCCTAAATCGAAGACAAAATAATAAAATTTGATGAGAATTTATTATTTTCTTAAACCATCTAAATAAGTGGATAAATTTATCCCTATATATCACATTTACCATATTTTTATTTCATATTAACATGGTCAAATATAGTATTCCTCTTAAATCAAATTAATTCGATTCTTAAATTAGAATATGTGTTTCGAACACAAAATTTCATTTATCAAGTCAAATCAAATCAATTCTTTATTTTAAAATCAAATCAATTCTAAGAGAGGAATGTTTTCAAATAGAGTGTAACTGTTTGTCCCATAATATTAGCCTAAAAAGATTTGGTTGGGATTCCCAATCAACCAATAAGATTTCCTTTTGATCTGCCAGAAGAAATTTGGCCAATATTTGATTTTGCCAATATTATCTTGGACATAAAATATTCGGCTAAATCTCTTTGATTCTGTAAAGATATTCAGCCTATTTGGCCAATATCTTTGGCACCTAAGGAATAGAGATATTGATGGAGGTTATCATCAGTTACAACCACCAGAGAAGTTATAACCACCTAAACAACCACCCACTTAATTTATAGATAAGTGAAGAATTACTAAGTGGAGTTACAGACGATAGCGATAGCGGTAATAGATGGGCAGTTACTTTCTTACTTTAAGTATAAATACTGATGAAAGTAGCCAAAGAAATGGTCCCATGACCTCATCACAAAATTTTTCTTTTACTTTATCTTTTTTTTTTCTTCAGTCTTTTATTTTTTATTTTTTATTTGTACTTCTTTTCTGAATGCAATAAAATTGTATTTTTGTTAGGAGTTTGATCTTTACGATTTCCATACTTATCTTTTAGGAGTGGCGTGATGCCTCCATGCATACTGTTCAGATTCTATGATTGTGATCCATCTACATCTTATTCTTATTCTGCATATCAATCCTACTATAATAATTTATATTATTATAGGTATCAATGTTACAATTAATCTATATTATTCTTCCGATACTCAATCTTTTAATTAATCACCATCCCATTACTCAAAATTATACTCGTATCCATATCAATATCAACAATCAATTTGTATCTTTATTCGCAGTCTTATCGCCTAATTTCATATTATTGGCCTGTAGATATTGACAAATTTGATGTCCTTACAACTGCAAAGCAATAACAACCCACGCTGCCTGATCATCACTCCTGTCCTTATCCATATCAATATCAACAATCAATTTATATCTTTATTCGCAGTCTTATCGCCTAATTTCATATTATTGGCCTGTAGATATTGACAAATTTGATGTCCTTACAACTGCAAAGCAATAACAACCCACGCTGCCTGATCATCACTCCTGTCCTTATCCATACCCTTTATTTGTGATTCTAACATGCCTACACAAATCTAAGATAAAATCGTGAAAGAACATACGCTATTTGCAGGCTAAAATTTTGGTGCAAACAATTGTGGCATACTCAGTAGGATGCCGATTCTACAAAATTCAAATGACTTGTGGATAGTACAAGAGCGTAACGGTTTGTGAACTAATTTACATTTAGGTGAATTATATGGTGATCTCATTCGCATATAAGTTGATCACCTCACTAGAAGTGTCATGCCCTGGATTTCATAATCCAAGCACATGACTAAAAGAGCACATTATACACCATTTAGCAGTTCTCCTTACTACACAATAGAGCCACACACACACGCTATGGAGCAAAAATAATAAATGAATAAATAAACTCATACTTAAATCTAAGTAAATGTCTTAGTCAAACCAACTAGGCAACAAAGTTTCAAAACAAAATTACAAACCTCTAAAACCAAACCAATAATCTTCCAAAAACTAAATGAAAGTAATTAAATATTCACCTTACAACAGAGGCTTATTACAATTTACCAAAATAATTTTTTTAAAAGAAAATTTTAATGTAATTAAATAAAATAAATAAATTTCTAATTTCCACATTGGATAGGTCTAACACGTGACTCAAAATCATTATCTGCATCACAAGCTATAGGGGATAAGCACTAATACAACGTGTGCTCGGAACATTAATACAACGTGTGCTCGGAACCTTAATAATAATCAAAATACAATAATGTCCTAGCATGCTACTAAGTGAAGCATCACTACACAAATAGCAATACCAGATAAGAAATTTAATTCATTTATTAATTAATTTATCTTCCTTACAATTTAATCATGTATTTAATCATGTATTAACACCACAAAACACATTAAAAGAAAATCAATTGGTTTTAAGGTATTGCTGCTTGGTTGTCCTGTAGAAACAGGACCCAACCAATATACACAATTCCTCGGTATTAGATTAGTTGTCTCGTAGAAATAAGACCTAACTAATATACACCATCCTTCAGTGTCTACTTCCTAGGCCGAAACCTTAAGAATATAATATGCCACCCTTAGCCATTTGCATCATTCGTAGGTTACTAGCCTATTGAACTCAATTACCACCCTCGTGTGGGTTTCGGGACTTTCAACTCTTGGGTACGTATATCTGATATTTTTAGTATCCCTCAACTCAAACAAAACACATCAAAATTTTATTTTTATAACATTGAATAATTTTTTTTTTAAATTTAAACCTTGTGAATCCTCAATTCACCAACACGTTAAATAATACAAACTTTTCTTTCACCTAACAAGTAACCTCATGGTTCAAATATTGAATGAAAATAATATTCAACAAGTTAATGCAGAACACTAATTTTAAACAAACTAATATATAGTCAAATCAGAAGCATCAACACGGAACAGTACGCTTATACATTAGTACCACGGCTGTGTAATTCATTTACATAACAAGACAGAACACATAAATGAAAATAATAATTTATTAGTTTATTCAAACAGGTGGTTTCCTACAGGGCAATCATTGCCTATTAGAGCCCATTTAAACAATTGATCACATGTGTGATCATCCTAATAGTGACTTGATTGATATATATATATATATATATATTTCTTTTAACCATTATGATTCACACATGTCATATAAGGACAAGAAGGCAATCCTCCCAACATCAATCAATTTTAACATGCTAGTACACAAATGAGATTGTAATATATCTATATATATATATATACATATATAATCTCAAATTCAAACTTCCTACAAATAGTGCAAATCGAATTCACATATATGTTTATATAGATTTATAACTTTATAGAATTCTGCCCCTTACTTTTGATTCGGCAAATTGAAGAAGACGCAAATTAGCAATTCTAATCACAGTATAGCCGCCTTAGGGTTTTCTGTAATTTTTTTTACTAAAAATAATAGCATTATATATATATATATATATATATATATATAGCAACTGACCCGCATTTTTTATAAATTTAATAATTACATACCCTCCCTTTTGGGTTTAAGTAAATTATACCCTTCTCCCTCAAATTTTAAAAATCTTTTCAAAGGTAACCAAAAATTAATCTTTTTAAATACAGCTCAAGTTAAATAGCAAAATTTTAAATTATTAAATTTAAATAACGAATTAAATTTACTGAATAATAAAAAAATATATAAATTAAATTAAATTAAACTCGGGTCATTACAAGAAGCAAAAGGGCTGACTAACAGCCAGCATATATCTAGTGAACATGGCCAATTCAGAGAAGATTTCGCCAAAGATACAATTCTATCGGGAGAACTCAAGATGGCCGATGAATCCGAAAAAGATTTAGCTGAAGTTACCTTCTTATCCGGAGAACAAAATAGGGCCAACAACCCAAAAAAGATTCGACCAATGATATTATCTTATTGTGAGAGCACAACTCAGCTGATCAGTCTGATGATGAGAAAGCCGACAAAGCTAATGTGCTCGAGGGGCCAGTGACATTACCCAAATTTAAATTTGGGGGTAGGGTGATTTCTTAAATTTCACATTGCCTGAATATTTTAATTCTTTTGTGAAAAAAAATTTGCCAAAATAATTTTTGATAAAAGACCAAAAAATAATTAGACTTTTGAAATTTTACATCCCCACCGAATTTGTGGCAATCACCAAATAGAAGTTTTATTTAAATGCCACCTTGAAATTTTTATAGTAATAGAAATTCTTATCTTTCAACAAAATCTATTTTTAGGCCGATATATATCGGCCATTTTAATGAACTCTTCAAAAATTCAAGATATTTTATTTTCAAAGAATTTAGGGGTGGAATGTTTGTCCCATAATGTTGACTTAAAAGGATTTGGTTGGGATTCCCAACCAGCTGATAAAATTTCCTTTTGATTGGCCAGAAGAAATTTAGCTAATAGTTGATCTAGCCAATATTATCTTGGACATAAAATATTCAGCAAATGTCTATGATTCTATAAAGATATTCAGTCGATATCTTTAGTACCTAATTTAAGGAGTGGGGACATTGATGGAGGTTATCGCCAATTACAACCACCAAAGAAGTTACAATCACCTAAACTACCACTCACTCGAGTTATGGATAAGTGGGAAGTTGCTGAATGGAAGTTACATACGATAGCGGTTACAGACTGGTGGTTACTTTCCTACTCAAGGTATAAAAATACTTAAGGAAGGTAGCTAAAGAAAGGGTCCTTCAACCTCATCACAAACTTTTTCTTTTACTTTATCATTTTTTTCAGTCTTTATCTTTTTATTTTTCATTTGTACTTCTTTTGTTTTCTCCATCTTAATGTAATAAAATTGCATTTACATTTGGAGTTTGATTTTCACCACCTTCGTAATTATCCTTTAGGAGTAACGTAATGCCTCTCCATAGGAGTAGCAAAATGCCTCCTCACACTGCAAAATGTTCAAATTCTGATTCTGAATTGAATGATGATTCTGATCTATCTACATCTTATATATCAATCATACTATAATAATTCGTACTATTCTGAGTATTAGTGTGTTTGCGCCAAAAGTTCTATGACCGACCCTGAAATGTGTTCGAGTTCTACCTCTCAAGTGCAAGCGAGTAGTCGTAGTTTTAACTCGGTGAGTCCGAGGTCGAATTCAAAAGGAGCCTATGTTATTTAGTTTCTAGGATAACAGAGAAATTTAAAAACTTAATGTAACTAATGTTTGATGTTCAATTGGGAATAAATATGTTCAATTGGGAATAAATCCTAAAGTTTTGCAGAATCAAATTTAAACTAACATTAAATTAATTCTATTAAGGAAGTTCAGCAATTCAATTCTTAAATTTAAATTCAAATTAAATTCTAAAATTCAAGGAAAATTAAATATTGCAAAGAGTTAAATTGAATAATGAAACTCGATAGTAAAAAGGATTCTTGATTCAACTCACAAGTCCAGGTATTTCACTACTTCATTCTGGGGTGTTTAGGTTCAATTCTGAATTAGGGTTTTGTTTAAAAAGTGTTAAAAATGTTAAAATCAAAGATCAGTACCAGTGATTTCAAGTGAATATGGTTAAAGATCTTTGTTTCTAAAGGTTTTCTAAACAAACGAAATCAAAATTGAAATTGAATCCTATTTTCAACTTCTTTCAAAAGTATAAATAACATTTAACCCAAAAACCAGTATCAGTGATTTCAAACGAATATGATTAAAGATTTTTGTTTTCGAATGTTTTCAAAACAAGTAAAAATGGGTTTTAAAATTGTGAAACCTTACGCATGTGGTTTTGCAACCCATGTGAAGGGTCTACGTACACCCTAGTCCTTGATTCGTGAGCCAAGAACTAAGGTTTCTACGCTAACATGATTTTAAACAAAATGAAACCAATAAATGTAAGCATGAACATTTGATCTACCACTTGAGAACAATAAATCATATATTAAATTAATGAAACAAAAATCAACTTACACGGAAAGTAACTCTGAAACTACGTAATGAAAGAGTGGTGTAGCGAAGAACAAACAAACATCGAACAACTCCATAAACCTTCTCTCAAAACAATGTAAAAAACTCTCAAAACTCTCAAAATCTAAGCTAAAAAGAATAGGGAAGAAGTCCCTTGTTCAGCCGTTTAAGATGAATATAAAGAGGTTAATGAAAAAAAAAAAACCTAAAAAAAAAGAAGTAAAAACGCGCGCCTAGAGCTTTACTAGGGTCTGGACCCTTTGGGGAGGGGTCCGGACCACAGAATGTCAATTTCTCCAGATTCATCCACTGTGGTCCGGACCGTTTGAGGAGGGTTCCAGACCCCTGAACCTTGGTTGCTCCATTTTTCTTTTTCCTTCGCTCTGAGTCCTTGGGTTAGTCCAAACCATTCTTGATGAAGGTTGAACCACAACTTTTCCTTCGTCTTCTAAGCCCTCTCCAACACTATAAACTTCACTTTTCTCATCCATTTCCCTACAAATAAGATGATAAAAACTTGTAAGTTACAAAATAATGTCAAAACTTTAAATTTAACCATTCAAATGCATTAAAATGTATCTAAATATAGAGTTTGTAATTACACTTTTCACGTGTAATCACACCCCCCAACTTGAACATTGCTAGTCCCTAGCAATAACTTTATTAAAATGAAATGCAAATGCTACCCTATTTTTCTTTTCATTGGAAACACGGCTACACTTAGCTATGTGCAGCAAGCCTTTAAACCCCGGAGTTCTCCTTAGTGGACGAGTAAGGTCTCGTGAGGATTTGCAGTGAATCTATCCACAAAATTCTATGGCATGGTTTCAAAGTGTCAGAAAGTGATCAAGATCAAAATTAAGTTAGGCTCAAATGCAATAAGTCACAAAATCCAAATCTATTGTGTGATTCCCCTGCACTAAGCATGAATGCATGGACTATCAAGTATAAAGAACATATGTGCAAAATTGTTTCATTCATTCAACATGGTTTCATGAGCATAAATGGAGCTAAGTTTTGACTTCAAATTCTCACAAGATTCCACTCATAAACAAAGGATTTCACTCATCAAGGGTTCACTCATACCTATAGCATACAATGCTATCCTAGTTGCACATAACCCCACGAATAAGTGAATGAATTGAGTCAAAGATCAAAGTGGATAGCTCACGAAAATATTCCAATGCGTATGTAAGAAATCACACTACACAGCCTATACAAGACCACTATATGCACAATACAAGAGTTGCTTGCATAGAATCCACTAGGTCTTTATTTTGGTTGTAACTTGGCCATGGGTAATGGTTTCCAACGGAAGATATGGAAGTCAAAGCACATGCCTTGGGATAAAGGTGTTTAAGTGCACAAACATCTCAAACTACCCATTTTCTTTCCAACCCAACAAAGATCCCAACAAAAAAAACTCATTCGTGCTAAATACTACCCATGGGACAATTTCAAATATTGCAAACAACATATAAGTCCCACAATTTCATATACCAAAGGAATAATAAATTTTTTTATTTTTTATTTTTTGAATTGAAAACAACACATACATTCTCATCCCAACATTCATCCTCCCTTTGCTTCTCAAAAGCTTACATTCCCAATCCCACATTCCCAACTTAGACTTTGAGGCACTTTTTTAACCCAAGACATATGAGGGTAAGGCTAAAAGTGTGTGAATGGGGTGTAAGGGACAACATGTGAGAGGTGAAGCAAGAAGAGAAAATTTTACCGCACACTTTATTTTGAGGCTTCAAGTTGGTTCCTATGACAATTTCATATCAAGAAAAATAAAAAGCTCAAAATAACAAAGAAGGCCTAGCATCATGTCCTAAACTTGGAACAACTCATAATGTACCAAGGGATACTCATGCAAGTGTGTGTAATGCAATTGGTGCATGGAAATTCATAGTGAAGAGTAATAGAGCTGTGATCATGTGCAACCCCTCAAGAAAAGAATAAAAGGCTCAAAAACTCACCATAGGGGTGTAAGTCTCCACCTAGTCAAAGAATGCTCAATTAACCAATATTAAACAAAATCTACTCCTAAGCACGTAGTTTTTTTCTATGATAGTCAAAAATTTGCACAAGGTAATGACACATTCAATTTGAACTAAGTTTCCTATCGAAGTTTGAACAAAATTCAATTATCACTCTTTCACTCTAATCCACAATCAACCAAACCAAAGAGGCAATGCGTAAGTTTAAATGTGCTAAGTCATATGTTTAAGCTCAAAATTCTTGAAATTTTTCAAAATTTGACAATTTTCACACAAATGATCATCATACGAACTCTACCCCCCAACTTAAACTACACATTGTCTTCAATGTGAGAATCAGAATGCATATGTGGGTCCGTAGTGTGCAAAGTGAACATGATGATGAGCCTAAAATGATAGCCACAAAAGGCACAAATAAAAACATAGCACAACTAAAACAAACATGCACCTATTATTAATTTCATTTAAATATGTCCCCCCAACCTAGATTAAAGAATTTTATTTTTTTGAGTTAAATGTATTAACAAAATGAATAACGTAACAAATAGAAGAATAAATATGAAGAAAGAAAAGAAATATATTACCTCGTGTTGTCTTCTAAAAGCTGGTGAGATGCAAAAAGAAATTACAAAGCAGTACCAAAAGCTTCATCTTGGTCTAACTCATTGGGAATTGCAACACCCTCCTTACATGTAGTGTCAACCCTTTCTATGTCAGGGATATCTTCTAAAGGTGGCATATCAGTATATCCAGACAAAAAACTTAATTCAGACTCTATATTGGTGTCAGTGTCTGTGGCATAAGAAGGTGCATCTAACCACTCATTAGCTACAGTTACCTCTCCCCATTCCATCTCTAATAGGAGTTCAAGGTCAACTTCATTCCACCATTGGCCATCAAGTAATTGGTCAGGGGTTACATGCATCAATGGGGGATATATAAGTGGCAAAGATAGGGAATTACTCTCTAAAAAATATCTTTTAGGCCACCATTCACAGTTAACTTCAGGACTCTCAGATTCACTATCACTAGACAGGTAGAGTGTTGCTTCCTATTTACGTTTATGCCCAATTAACATATTAAAATTATCCTTCTGAGTAAAATGGTCATGGTTAGAACCAGACTTGATGTACCTGTTCTTTTCAAAGAGTATACAAAATAAGGCAAGAAGAACAAAGGTAAACAAAATCATAAAGTAAAAATAAAAAGAATAATTTCAACGACAGCAAGAAGTAATAAGCAAACATGATTAAGTGAAAATATCAAAATGCAAAGTTAAACATAAATATACATCCGTCTCAAATAAAGTGAATGACAGAGTTTTAGGAGCAATAAATAAAACAATAAATCTCTCTCCTAAACTCTCAAAAAGATAAGAAAATAACAATCACTGAGGAGGTGGAGGTGGATGAGACTCTCTGACGTAGTCCAAGATGCTCTGTAAGAGGTGTCCATGGGTCTGCTGGCTCTAGTGGATACGCTGAAGGAGTTGGTTGTTTGCTTCCTAATTTTGCTCCATAACACTGATATGCTCAGCCAGTGCCCCTATTTGATCACCTAAGTCTTTATTAGTAACCTCCTTCTTATCCTCTTCTGGCTCCTTTGATGCCTGTGAAGGTTCACCCTGACTTTCAGGTTCATCTACCTTCCTATTCTTTCGGGAGATTATGCCTCGGGATTTGACATAAGATGTGATATTGAAAGGGTGCAAACCAGCGGCTATAGGTAAATCATTAGTAATACGGGCTCCCTTCCTTCTGAATATTTTTGTGAGCGCTCTACCAAAAAGTAATGTAGTTAAAGCACTAGGATGCTCACAGGTGTACGCCACTTGGTGCCAAAAATAGGAAGGCAAGTCAATTGTCAATCCCATCCCAATAGCATAAATCAATTTAGCTCTAATGCGGGTGCAATCAGAGTTCCTATTCTGAGGTAGTAGGTTTGTGTAAGAACACATATGTAGTGCCCAATATTTATCCGTAAGTACAAACACTGGCTTCCTATACTCTGCACCCCATTCATGTCCTTCTAACAAGATCTCAGAAGTTACAACGGGGAATGATGGAGTCCCTTCAGAAGGATAAGTGAACTCTAGGTTTTCAACTCCAGGGATTTGGAAAACTTGTGCAAAGTCATAATCTGTTAAGGTAATCTCAACCCCTTTAACCCAACTAACAAAGCTTTCCCTACCTCTTCTTCTGATGATAGACCCCTCTCTGAAATTGGCAAAGAATTCCTTTACTAAATCTAATATACAATAAGCATGGAATCTTGCCACATTAAGCCACTGCCTGCCTTCAAAATTCTGCTCAAGCATAAACTGTTCTCTCCTAAAATGATCAATTTGCGAAAATCTCTCAATCATCACTGACTTACGTGACTAAGTGTCATCATATCTTTTATTAGCCTCTTCCGTCCAGAATCTACTCCTATCAAATGAACTTGACCCTAATTGTCTATTTGCAGGTCTTTTCATTCTTGGAGCCATAGGAGCTACAATAATTCAAGGAAATAATTCAATTAACCACTTCTCAATCCCTATGTCCACACAAGTTCAGTGGCCCATTCTATGAAACAAAACTGAGACTTGAAACTAGGATGAATGTATGTAATGAAAATGGTCTATGTGACCATTCACCATTTACCATGAATGGGTCAATGCCATAAACTTGGTGGCTATACACCCTTCCACTAAAGATGGGTCCTCTAGCACCATACATCAACTTAATCAAAAGATTTTTAATTTCACTTGTGAGAAAAGGATTTTGAAGATAGGAAGATCCAAAACCAAGCTAGAGTTTGAGGGTTCCTTGAACCCTTGGACCCCATTGTGACCCACGGTAAAGAAAGTGATAGGGTAGGAAGAGAATCACTCAAAATGAGAGATTCATGTCTACCCAACATGAAAAACACCAAATAAAGCTTCATGAAGCCACAAATCAAGAACCCTTGGTGCTTTGAAGCTTGGGTTCAAAAGGAGATAAACAAATAACAACCTAGGGCTCGAATGGGAGAAAGCATACCTTATAAGGTTTGAACAAGAAGATTGAGGTCGAAAATCACTTCAATAGACCTTGGGACAGCTGATTCTTGAAGGATTCTTCAAATATTAGGAGAGGACCTGAGAGGATTGGAGTTTGGAAGAGAAGAATGGAGGTTTGAAATGGCCAAAAGGGGGTTTTAATCGGGTTGTAGGGTCCGAACCCTTTGGGAACGGTCTGGACCATAGGAAGGTCCTCTTGGCTAGCATGCTTGCTAGGGTCCAAACCGTTTAGGAGGGGTCTGGACCACAGAATAGGATACCTTCAACTATTTTGTTTTTTATTATTTAAAAAAAAAAAAAACAACCAAAATTACCTAAACTTGGAACCAAGATCCTAGAACAACTTAAAAACAAAGTCTCTCCTAATCCTAACTATGATACAACTACAAGTACATTCTAATCTCATCTTACTCGTAAGGTGGGGGATCTAAAAGATCCCATGTCTCAACCTCCGCTACAAAATTCTCTAAATATGGTTTAAGTCGATGGCTATTAACCTTAAAAGTGGTATTGTTGCGTAGATTATGGACTTCACACACACCATGTCCTGAGACAGAAAGAATAATAAAAGGTCCACACCACCTAGATCGGAGCTTTCTCGGGAAGAGATGTAACCTTGAGTCATACATCAAAACTTTTTGGCCAACATGGAAGGATTTCCTATGAATATGCTTATCATGCAATTCCTTTATCTTAGCCTTGGCATATTTAGCATTTTCAAAAGCATGATTTCTCAATTCTTCAAGTTCATTTAATTAAAGCTTCCGAAAAACCCCGACATCTTCTATATTCTCATTAAATTGCCGAATTGCCCAATAGGCTCTATGTTCCATTTCAATAAGTAGGTGGCAAGCCTTGCCAAAAACAAGACGATAGGGAGATATACCCAAGATTGTTTTATAAGCCGTTCGGTACGCCCACAATGTATCCAAAAGTCTTAAAGACCAATCTTTTCTAGTGGGATTGACGGTCTTTTCAAGAATACTTTTAATCTCCCTATATGCTAATTCAACTTGGCCATTATTTTGTGGGTGGTAAGCAGTTCTCACTTTATGCATCACACCATATTTACGCATTAGGATTCCAATAGGTTTATTGCAAAAATGCTTACCTTCATCACTAATAATTGCTCTTGGCATCCCAAAATAAGAAAAAATATGTTCTTTTAAAAACTTGATCACTACTCGGTGGTCATTGGTGCGAGTGGCAATGGCCTCTACCCATTTGGACACATAATTTATGGCCACTAAAATGTACTCAAAACCAAACGAATTAGGAAATGGCCCCATAAAATCTATCCCTCAACAATCAAAAATTTCTAAGATAATCATAGGGTTTTGGGGGCATCTCATTACGCTTAGACAGGGCTCCTAAACGTTGGCAACGGTCACATCTTATGCAGTAGTTATGCACATCTTTAAACATGGAAGGCCAACAAAAACCAATTTGTAGGATCTTAGCAATGGTTTTCTTTGAAGAAAAGTGGCCTCCACAAGCTAAAGTATGACAAAACTCTATAACACAAAGAATCTCATTATCGAGAATACATCTCCTCACAATTTGATTTGGACAATATTTGTAGAGGTAAGGTTCATCCCAAAAGAAATTACAAACTTTACGTAAAAATTTACCTCTATCAACCTTTGTCCAGTGAGAAGGCATTTGACCAGTCACTAGAAAATTAGCGATGTTTGCATACCAAGGAGGCTGGATCGACGGATTTATGCTAACGTGCATAAGGTGGTCATCAGGAAAATGCTCATTGATTGGTAGGTCAGCAGAATTAGACACACACTGGGGTAGTCTAGACAAATGGTTAGCTACCACATTCTCTACTCATTTCTTATCTTTAATTTCTAAATCAAACTCTTGAAGGAGGAGTATCCATCTAATTAGACAGGGTTTTGCCTCTTGCTTAGAAAGAAGATATTTCAAGGCCGCATGGTCCGTAAACACTATGACATGAGATCCTACCAAATATAACCTAAACTTATCTAGGGCAAAGACTACTGCTAGAAGCTCTTTTTCAGTAGTAGTATAATTAATTTGAGTTTCATTTAGAGTCTTACTAGCGTAGTAAATAGCATAGGGTTTCTCGTCTTTCCGTTGCCCTCACTAGCATCGCACATAAACTTAAATGGTAAGGACCAATCTAGGCTTTGCATAATAGGAGCAATGGTAAGCAATTGTTTAAGTTGGTCGAATGCCTCTTGACATGAGGATGTCCATTCAAAAGGGACATCATTAGACAATAGAGAGCATAAGGGTCGAGCAATAGAGCTAAAGGACTTGATGAATGCCAGTAAAATCCAGCATGGCTAAGAAACGATCTTATGTCCTTAACACATCGAGGGGTAGGTAAATTTTGAATTTATTCAACTTTTGCTTTATCTACCTCAATTCCTCGACATGACATTATATGTCCTAAAACAATCCCCTGTTGTACCATAAAATGACACTTTTCCTTGTTTAACACCAAATTACTCTCTTCACATCTTACTAACACTTTTTCAAGATTGATTAAGCACTCATCAAAAGTATCTCCATAAACCGAGAAGTCATCCATAAAAACCTCTAAGAACCTTTCAACCATATCACTAAAAATACTCATTACACACCTTTGAAAAGTCGCGGGTGCGTTACATAACCCAAATGGCATGCGTCTATACGCAAAAATGCCAAAGGGACATGTGAAGGTGGTCTTCTCTTGGTCCTCTAATGCTATTTCAACCTGATTGTATCCTGAGTATCCATCCAAGAAACAATAAAAAAATTTGCCTGCTACTTTCTCGAGGACTTGATATAAGAATGGGAGGGGAAAATGGTCATTCCAGGTCACAGCATTCAAGCGCCTGTAATCAATACACATACGCCACCTAGTCTGGGTGCGTTGAGGCACTAATTCTCCTTTCTCATTTTCAACCACAGTGACACCAGACTTTTTAGGAACCACTTGAGTGGGACTCACACATTTTGAATCAGAGATGGGGTAAATAATACCTGCATCAAGCAACTTAAGCACTTTCCCTTTTACTACTTCTTTCATGTTGGGGTTTAGCCTTCGTTGCTGCCTTACTGGTTTAGCATCATCCTCAAGGTATATGTGATGAGTACATACTAAAGGACTAATACCTCGAAGGTCAGCTATTGTCCATCCTAAGGCTTTTCTATGAGCACTTAAAACTGCTAGTAACTTAGTTTCATGAACTTTTTCTAATTTTGAAGAAATGACAACAGGGAAGGTCTCATCCTCTCCTAATAATGCATATTTAAGTTCAATGGGCAATGGTTTCCTAGGAGGACAAAGAGGACATTTCACTGATGGCTTAGGTTTAATCAATGATGGCTTTAAGGATTCAAAAACTGGCACCCAGCCCTTAACTTCCATTACTTCTTTTCTATCACTTACTAACTCTTCATTCCCCACACAATTCTCCCCATCTAAGACTTCAAATCTTTCACTTCTCACTAGAGCTCGTTCTATGGGATCCTCAAGATATGTTTTCTCAAAATACTCATCACTTAAAGTATGAATCACGTCCACCTCTCTAACATCCTCAAACTCTCCTATTTGTTTCCTTACCCTGAAAATATTTATTTCAACGGTCATATTCCCAAAAGACAACTTCATAATCCCATTTCTACAATTAATCACAGCATTAGCAGTAGCGAGGAATGGTCTACCTAAGATCACTAGAATGGAATGGGAAGGATTTTGAACAAGTTAGGTGTCCAACACTATGAAATCAACAGGAAAGTAGAATTTGTCTACTTGAACTAACACATCCTCTACTATACCTCTTGGCATTTTGACTCAGCGGTCAGCCAATTGCAAAGTTATCCTAGTGGGTTTAAGCTCACCTAATCCTAATTGTTTGTAAACCATATAAGGTAATAGATTGACACTAGCACCTAAATCAAGTAGAGCTTTATCAATGATGTGATCCCCAATTCCACATGAAATTGTTAGACAACTAGGATCTTTATACTTAGGAGGTGTCTCATGCTAAATTATGACACTAACTTGTTGAGTCAAAAAAGCTTTTTCCTTAGTATTAAGCTTTCTCTTAACAGTGCACATATCTTTAAGAAACTTAGCATAAGACGGATTCTGTTTAATAGCCTCAAGTAATGGGATGTTAATTCTAACTTGTTTAAAACCTCTAAAATCTCAGAATTCAACATCTCATTCTTTCTTTTTCCTAACCTTTGAGGGAAAGGTGGTTAAGGTGTGTAACTATCTATTTCTTTCTCATGCCTGCCCGAAGTTCCCACAATAGGTTCTCTCACTTTCTCTTTACTCTTTGCCTCTTTTTCACTATTCTTACTCTCAACTATTTGCTTCTCACTATTACTGGTTTCTCCCTCTTTCTCTTTCTCACCCTCTACTTCACTCGGCTCTTCTACCTCCTTGCTACCTTTCATTCCTAATTTAACATCTGGTGCATTAACTCTAGGATCATCAGGTTTGTGAATCTCCCTCCTACTTCTTACTCTAGGATCATCAGGTTTGTGAATCTCTCTCCCACTTCTTAAAGTGGTGATAGATTGCACCTGTGCATGTGAAGTAGTACCAGAAGTAGAAGATTCAGCAATGTTTACCTGACCTTTTGGGTTTGGGAAAGTCTGTGAAGGAAGTGTACCACCTGGAGTAATACTCATAGCTTGCGTAATCTTAGAGACTTGCCCTCTAATATCTTCTAAAGCCCTAGACACATTGTCATTAATAATCACTTGCTGTTGCACAAATTGTTGCATAGATTCCTCAAAGGATCTCTTCTAGGGCGATTGATATGCAACAGGATTGGGCTGTTGATATTGAGGTGGTGGTAAAGGAAGGGGTTGAAATGGTTGGCTTAGATTATCATTTTTCCACCCAAGGTCAGGAGGATTCTTCCATCCCTGATGATAAGCATGGGGTGGTTGATTTCCCCCTTGATACCTCACATTCCCCCCTTGTGGGTAGGAAGTGTTACCCTGACCTCTATTTTGGTATGGTCGGCTTTGAATGTTATTAACATACGGCTGACTATAAGCTACTTCCTTAAGTAAAGGAAGCTCGGGACATGAATTAGGATCATGTCCTACTTGGTCACATGCCCAACATACCATTTGCGCCTCCGCCAATTTCCCTTTATTCTTAAGTTCAAGTGTGTCTAACTTATGTTGCATTGCCGCTATCCTAGCCTTTAAATCATCACTCTCACTTAGGGTTAACTGACCACTAGGCATGGGATTCCTATGCTCAGAAGATGAAGGAGGTCCAATTTCCCAATCATTGGAATCTTCGGCTACCATGTCAAAGAAGTCCATGGCATCCTCTGCAGTCTTATCAAATAAGGTTCCATTACACATGATAGATTCTAATTGCTTAAGACTAGGGGTTAAAGATTCATGAAAAATACTTACTATTCTCCATGTCTCAAAACCATAGTGAGGACAAGCCATTAAAAAGTCTTTGAACCTTTCCCAGGCTCGACAGAAGTTTTCATTAGGTTTGCATGAAAATGTGGTAATCTGTCTCCTATAATACTGAGTTTTCTGAGTTGGGAAATATTTCTTTAAAAACTCAGTTTGCATTTCACACCACGTTCCTATAGAACGTGGACGAAGGGAATAAAGCCATGATTTGGCTTTGTCCTTAAGAGAAAATGAGAAAAGTTGAAGATGTACTACATCCTCATTGACATTATGTTCTACACAAGTGTTACTTATTTCCTTAAACTCCCTAAGGTGGTTATAAGGATTTTCAGAATCTAGACCATGGAAAGTGGGTAAAAGTTGGATAATTCGTGGCCTAAATGTGGAATTTCCCCTATTTAAAAGCAAGACTATGCATGATCGGGTAGATTGCCTAATAGGATTAAGACGCTCTTTTAAAGGGATACAACCTAGAATTTCTTGGGGATTATTATCCCCATGCTCACTACCTTCCCCATTACCTCTCAACTCAGCCATTAAATGAAAAAATGAAGTAGTAAGTGAAACAGTGGAAAATGAATGCATGGAAGATTCAGGAATATAAGAAGAGTCTTTTAGTTCGGGTTCTACTACAATTATCCTACCCGATTTAAGTTGCATACACTTTTAAATTTAAAAAAAAATTAAATCACGTAGAAAGAAATAAAAATTAGAAATAACCTAAAGACTAAATTTTGGCTCCCCGGCAACGGCACCAAAAACTTGACCGACTCTGAAATGTGTTCGGGTTCTACCTCTCAAGTGCAAGAGAGCAGTCGTAGTTTTAACTCGGTGAGTTCGAAGTCGAATTCACAGGGAGCCTATGTTATTTAGTTTCTAGGATAAAAGAGAAATTTAAAACTTAATGTAACTAAGGTTTGATGTTCAATTGGGAATAAATCCTAGAGTTTTGCAGAATCAAAATTTAAACTAAAATTAAATTAATTCTATTAAGGAAATTCAGCAATTCAATTTTTAAATTTAAATTCAAATTAAGTCTAAAATTCAAGGAAAATTAAATATTGCATAGAGATAAATTGAATAATGAAACTCGATAGTAAAAAGGGTTCTTGATTCAACTCACAAGTCCAGGTATTTCACTACTTCACTCTGGGGTGTTTAGGTTCAATTCTGAATTAGGGCTTTGTTTAAAAAGTTTTAAAAACATTAAAATCAAATATCAGTACCAGTGATTTCAAGCGAATATGGTTAAAGATTTTGTTTCTGAAGGTTTTCTAAACAAACGAAATCAAAATTGAAATTGAATCTATTTTCAACTTGTTTCAAAAGTGTAAGGAATATTTAACCCAAAAATCAGTATTAGTGATTTCAAACGAATATGGGTTTTAAAATCGTGAAACCCTACGCATGTGGTTTCGCAACCCATGTGAAGGGTCAACGTACATCCTAGAGTGTTTCATGAACTATCCTTCTTTGATTCATGAACCAAGAACTAGGGTTTCTACGCTAACATGATTTTAAACAAAACGAAAGCAATAAACGTAAGCATGAACATTCGATCTACCACTTGAGAACAATAAATCATATATTAAATTAATGAAACGAAAATCAACTTACACGGAAAGTAACTCTGAAACTGCGTAATGAAAGAGTAGTGCAGCGAAGAACAAACAAACGTCGAACAACTCCATAAACCTTCTCTCAAAACAATGTAAAAAAAACTCTCAAAACTCTCAAAATCTAAGCTAAAAAAAATGAGGAAGAAGTTCCTTGTTCAACCATTCAAGATGAATATAAAAAGGTTATTGAAAAAAAAGAAAACCCTAAAAAAAACGAAGTAAAAACGCGCGCCTAGGGCTTTGCTGGGGTCCGGACCCTTTGGGTAGGGGTCCGAACCACAGAATGTCAATTTCTCCATATTCATCCACTGTGGTCCAGACCGTTTGAGGAGGGGTTCGGACCCCTAAACCTGGGTTGCTCCATTTTTCTTTCTCCTTCGCTCTAAGTCCTTGGGTTGGTCCAAACCATTCTTGGTGAAGGTTGAACCACAACTTTTCCTTCGTCTTCTAAGCCCTCTCCAACACTATTAACTTTGCTTTTCTCATCCATTTCCCTACAAATAAGATGATAAAACTTGTAAGTTACAAAATAATGTCAACTTTAAATTTAACCATTCAAATGCATTAAAATGTATCTAAATATAGAGTTTGAAATTACACTTTCACGTCTAATCATTCTACTCTGGTGCAAACAGCACACGTTCTTTCATAGTTTCTGATTGGATTAGTTGCACGAGTGTGCTAGAGTCCAAGGACTCAATGGATATAGATGAAAAGGATCAGGCGGTGTGGGTTGCCACTGTCTTGCCGCAGTAAGGACTTCAAATTCACCGTCATTTACGTTAGGTTGTGAATATATATAAGAATTTGATTCCGACTCATATATATTCTAATTCATATAGGTGCTGGAATTGTGATCTATTAAAATCATGCGTATTAGAAAAATAATATGGATTTTCATATAATTGGTACTGGGATTTGGATGAATATAGATCACAATCAGGTGATCCATAGAAATATTGATAAGTATCAAAAAATACGGATTAGAGTATAATGACTGATACACGGAATAATTTGTAGATGAATCAAAATCAGAATCAAAAGAATTAGAGCAATAACCGGTAAAAGGAGGCATTACGCCAATGGATATGTATGGAGATGGAAATTAAACCACTCCTAAATAGATACAATTTTATTACATGAAGATGAAGAGAAGAGAGAATTACAACTAAATTAAAATATTGGAATGAAAATTACAATTAAAATTGAAAAAAAAAATTGAAAAGATAAATACTGAAATGGAAAGACAACTTGTGAGGTTGGGGACCAGTTCTTTGGCTACCTTCATGAATATTTATACTATGGTAGGAAAATAACTGCTACTTGTAATTGCCATCTGTAACTCCCTTCCACAACAGCAACCACTTACTTATCCATAACTTAAGTCGACCCACTTATCTATAAGAGTGGGTCGTTATCTGGTTGTAATTTCCCATTATCCTTGAATTTAGGTGTAAGGTGCCAAAGATCAAGGTGAATCAACAAATTAAATCACCCAAATATCTTTATAACCCGTATCATACTAAATTAACTAAAGATAAAGATCCAAATTAAGTTACCAAATATGAGCTAAATCAAATCTCACTTAAAATTAGTAATTTTAGGCCGATCAAAACAAGTCTTCTTTGGTCAGTCAAAATTTAAAAACTCAATTTATCTTAAGTAAAATCTTATCGACCATGGAAATTTCAACAAAATCTTTTAGGCTAATATTTTTGGACAAACATGTACTAATCTTTCTATAAAACAAAACGGCTAATTGACTTGCTAATGTATTTTCAAATCTTCAAATGATCTTTTCATTGTCGTAGTACACGTCTTCTTGTGATAGGTTAAGGTTTTTTTGAGAACAAACACAATGTAATAATCCATATTGTTCTTCTGTTAATAGATCACCATGCCATTACTCAAAATCATACTCATATCCATATCAATATCAACAGATCACCATCCCATTACTCAAAATCATACTTATATCCATATCAAATCAATCATCAGAATCTGTTTCATATCCCTATCCATAGCCTTATCGGCTAACATATCATTAACTTGTAGATATCAGCAAATTTGAAGTCCTTGCAATTGCAAGGCAATGACAACCCACACCGCCTGATCATCACTCTTGTCCTTATCCATAATTTTTGAGATCTTGTGATTGTATTACTGTTTGCCCGCCAGAATTTTGGTACAAATAGTAATAGATATATTTATATCTGATCTATTAAAGAACTAATTTGACAAATTTTATTAATATAAGTATTATGCCCATGCAAATATTAATACTCGACTAATTAAGTTTGTATTCGGACTAGAACTAAATCTAGCCCCGATCGACTACCACTAACAAGTATACCAGGTCTTGCTATGGGAAGTGGCTTCCAAAAAAGCGAACTCGGGTCGAGGTCAACATAGAATGAAGAAGATTGCCCCGAGGTTGTTTTGGTGGAGCAAATTCTTAGGTTGTGAGTGCAAAAAAAAAAAAAAACAGACAAGAGACTTGAGTTGGGGTGCAGTGTAACTTAATAGAGCTATTCCATTTAGGACAAGACAAAACGGGCACCGTCAAGCGATCTGGTGTCCAAGATATAATAGATTCACTTGTTAAATTATTAGCCACCTACTATGGAACGGATTGAGATAGAATAGATTCACTTATTCAGTTAGTGTTAACCTCGTTAACTAAAATGGATGACATGGAATAGAAAGAACGCCCATCACTGACTCTCAATATCAAAAAACTAGCAATAACTCGTGTTTGTGGCACTTTGATCAAAATTTGTATTAAATTTTTTATATAGTTAAAACTATGGACAAATGATTCAAATTGAAAAAGTTATGATAGTTAGTGAATTTTAATTTTTTTCCAAAATTTTAGACATACTATGTGTTTTGGTCTCTCTCTTCAATTAATTGTTAATCAACACCATAAAAAAACACACAAATTATGATGCTTTAATTTAGAAGATTCAACTTTCTAAAAACTATAATTGCGCGGAATTTAAATTAACAATTTTGATTTGAATAAGTTCTCCACTCTTGACATATGATGAAATTTAAAATGTTCAAATTATTTTGTAAGATAGATAATAATGAAGTTTTACTAAAATAAGAATTAAGTAAGTAATTAAAAATATAAAAAAAAATCTCAATCATTGAATGAAAGAAAAATAATTCTTAACCGTTAGATCTTAATTTGTATGAAGATTTTCAAAAACAATCCTAATTTATTATATAGACCCCGTTTGATTAGGTCAAAAACTACCGAAAATTATAAAAAATTACAAATATTTACTTATTTTTACCAACTTTTGTTATTTTCACTTTTCGTGTGCTTATTTTTAAAATTTAAATTTTACCAACTTTACAAAAAATTATAAAAAACTAAAAAAATTACCCACTTTTTTTCTACATTTGTCAATTTTTCGTATTGATTTTTGACCAAAATCATTAGAACAACTTATTTTTCAACGTTTCAACGAATTATTTAGGTAAATTTTAATTGATCTTCCAAAAAAAGAAAAAAAAAAAACACTAACATGCCTCCCTACTTTTAACTTCTAATCATTTTTTATCGCCCAACCGGACTCAGAGATTTGTAGGCCCCAACATCGAAGAAATAGTTGGCAGCCACAAATGACGATGACAATCAAATTAACGTAATAATCAGTCTCAACAACAAAGAAATGATTAGCAGCTGCCAAAAAATCATAACCAAATTAATGCGTATCATTAAAATTCTCATGTTCATGCTTTCACCCCAAAAATAAAAAAAAAACCTCAAACATCATTAGAATTTTTTCAATAATTCAGTCAGATTATGGACAGCAAAAACTCTCCCTATCATTAAAATTCTTTCAGTAATTCGGCAGATTATGGACAGCCCAACGACTGCCCACCAACGAGCCATGGACATAGCTTAAGTATTGACATAGAACAACCCCAAAACATACAATTTCAAAGCGAGGGATGCGTAAACAGCTGGGCTGCGTTGGTATGCCAACGAGGGTCGCATCTAAAATTCAAATCCACAAACAAAGCATAAAATTTTTCAAACAAAAACTGGCAAAATCTATTCCTGCAGGAGTTGACTCCAATCCTCATATGCCCAAGATTAAAGTGGTGCTTGGATGTCAAAAAAAAAATGCTGATGTAAAAACGACATCAAAAAAATTGATTGAAAAAAGTTGAAAAAAAATTGGTAAAAGGTTTTTTTGGGCCCTTTTTTGGTAAACCAAGCACCCCTAAATAAAACATCGAAAACCCAACCTCCCACTTAAGGGCCCCGAGACTCCCACCCTGACATATACCTACTGGAAAAACCTTGAAACACCATAACACCTGAAACATTGTTTTGAAGGATGAAATAATAATTCAGACACTGAAGGAAAGCAATCATGCATAGTTTCCTTGAACTCCAGCATTCAAAGTATCTTCATAGCTTTCAAAATTGAGCACCAGATCATCTAAATATCGTTTAAACAATATCCAAAACAACGTAAAATGGAAACCAACAACAAATAATATAAAGCAACAGAACTTATATCCCAGCCAAAACTGCAGATATGATTGAATATAACGTGACAAATCACAGACGCCTCCCCCTTCTGCCACCCTTTCTGCGAGTACTGTCAGTTGGAATTGGGGTTACATCCTCTGAAAATGATGAACAGAGGGTAAATTAACAATGACGGCCATGCTTAGCCATGAAAACCCAAAAATATAGAACACAATGGGAAATAAAAAAAAAAAAAAACAGTAAAATTCAATTGAATTATTCACTAAACTTTTGCAATGCGAGTGCACAATGACATCCAATGATGAATTCAGGTTTCCAATGGCAGTAACATTTGGTCTTTAACAATGGGCCAAGAAACATGGAAAAAACAAAAGGTAACACATAAAATGGTGAAACATTTCTGTATCGGGCAATAAATTTGATCTAGGACACAAATACTCACGTGGGATATAACGATTTCAAATAATGAGAATATGAAAACAGCAGAAACACAGTGAAATATATGATGCTTATTACACAATAACAAAAGTTGAGTAAAACTTACGAGGAAAGGAAAGAGATTCCTTACCTATGCGACCAATTTTCATGCCTGAACGAGCAAGGGCTCTAAGTGCAGACTGGGCACCTGGACCAGGGGTCTTAGTCTTGTTCCCTCCTGTAGCCCGAAGCTTAATATGAAGAGAATTAATGCCAAGCTCCTGTAGTTTCCAATCATAAAGTAGTTAACAACAGTATGCATATATATATATAGAGAGAGGTAGAGAGAATATACATTGGGTTAACCACATTCAATTACAAAGGCCAAAAAAAAAAAAAAAACAGAGAGAGAGAGAGAATTATGCCACTAAGTGAAATCAAAATGATTGAAGAAATAATTAGAGAAATAAAAAGAATCTAATGATGTTATATCTAGTCCCCTGCTCCTGAAGTCATTTCTGTAAATAGAATTAAAAACATCCCTAGAAAATGAAACCAAATTAATGGGCATAGGGGACCAAAACCTTGCATCGTTGTGCAACATCTTGTGCTGCAAGCATAGCTGCATATGGTGAAGATTCATCCCTGTCAGCCTTCACTTTCATACCGCCTGCACGTGGGTAAAGAGCAAAAACATGAAAATCCACTGACAATAAATAGAAGGAATAAAGCATACTTTTGACATACATTGTCCAGCTAGAGTTTAATTGTCAATGGTGCATCAGCCAACAGTGATTATTACATGGTACTTGAGAATTAGGAACACAAAAATAAAAGAATCATACACGCATGCCTGTGTAATGAGTGCAAAAAAGATAAAAGGAAAAAGGAAAAAAAGGGGGGGGTCACCGCCATTGCCCATGACCAAAAGGAAAATAATTGGCCTTTTTTGTTTTCCTAGCCTCTCTTTCTTAGAAAAGGCATTAGGAATGAAGCTTTTTTGTAGTGCTAGCACAGATGCAATTGAATGAATCACATTATCTAGCTAGTGAAATTCTTGCACCCCTTTAGACATAGGGTCAAGCAAAATAGATATATTTTCAACTTTTATTTCAGTTTCATTACTTCTAGATTCTTAAGATCACAATATAAGTCCAATATTCAATTATTTTAGTGAAGCAATAGCACCCTGCAACTAGTAAAGAACAGCCAGCTTCATAACTCACCTTATTATTAGAGAAAGAGGCAATCTAGTTTAGCACTTTACTATCATAAAAATTGTGTTAATGTGGTTTATAATCATTGAAATTTCTCCAAAATATAATTTCCAGTAAGACAAATTAACAGACTAACCTGCTAATGTAAATTATCAGAACTGGGAACAACTTCAAGCCTTGTATTTCAAAAAAGCACATTATATCACAATCATAGTTGCTAAAATCTCCTTTCTAACCAAAATGATCCCAATTATATAAAAAATCCCTTTGTGGTAGGAGCTTATAATTTTCATACAAAATCTTGTTGGATCAAATAATCTCAATCTGGATCTCGATCCTATCCAATTTAAACTTTATACTTTCCTTACTTAGTATATTAATTTTTTTATTATAAATTAAAAAAAAAATTGACATTCAGACAACGTAACATTTCACATAAATAGAGTTAAAAAGAATACAAATGCAATTCAAATATCTTTATCTCTAACTTTGATCAACTATACTTTCTCTCCCTCCTTGCAAAGTAAATCATTACATTTTTAATCAATTAAAAAACTAATTATTAAACTGAAAAAGATCTCATTCAAGATGTGTTTTTCCCGCCCTTTTCCATTACATTTTTATTACGACTATTTTAGAGCGTAAAATTTTTTGTTACGAAAATCATCTTTTCCACCTTTCTTTTTCTAATGAAATGCAAAAATTTTATTTTTAAACTTCTTGTTTAATATGTTTATTCAAATGTAATTTATTATTCTTTGGTAAAACTTTTTTTTTTATTTTTTTTGTATAATTTATTCAAATAAAAACATGCATAATTTTACTTTTCAGTAGGATCTTACAATTCTCAATCAAATCCTACAACCCGTAAACCCCTCCAACATCCAATGTAGGATCCCCATTTTGACAACCTTGGTCTCAATGCTCTTGTGTAGGGAAATATCACCCATAAATAACACAAATAATAGTTAAATGCAAAATCAAAACTAGTACGAGAGAATCTATAATAATGCCAAATGACACATAGTTCAACCAACTATAATTATTATTAAACAAGAAAGAAAAAAGGAAAGCAAGCAAATCATGTACCAGTAATGCGCACCAGTGTTTCTCTTCCAGACAAATCAGTCACGTGCTGCAACACAAACATTGTACTGATGGTTAATTGAGACAAACATTAGAACAATAGACAACCAATCTTATTCTACTTACAATGAATGTGTCATTAAAAGATGCAAAAATATGGGCCACACCAAACACAAGCTCCCCCTCTCGTACAGCAGGTCCAAGAGTCACAGTCTCCTCCTTGGGCTCCCTGACTTTTCTCTTTGACTGTAAAATCCCAAAGCAACAAAAACTCAATGCATAATTTAACAACCGACCATCTTGATATATGTAAATTAATCAACACTAACACTCTCAAATGCACAAAGATTCATAATTAATTCTTATAAGCAAATTAATCAAAAATCCTAAAAATTGTTCAAGTTAGGCCAAAAGATATGATCCTAATAAATTCATCACCCGCACCAGCTCTTCTATAGCATAAGCTATAGACAGCATCAACAAAATGGCTTCATTTCCATTCCATATACATATATATATATATATATACACATGTGTGTATATATATATATATATATATATTAATGTATTTCATTTCTATTCCCTTCAAAGAAGGAAGCACGGGGATAAATACATTAAAAAAAAATCATTTTACTTTCAGGACAAACAAGCATACAGGCGCAAAAAGAATAATGTAAAACCATAAATTTGAACATAATGGAATGCAAATTTGACGAAAATATAAATGATTTAGAACTTAATCGTAACGGGATAAAATAATATGTTAACAATCCAAATATCTAATTTCCATCAAAAAGCATTTAAATTTTCAGGAAACCAACAGAGATTCAGAGATCACTTCAAGCAAATTAAACGTCTTGTCAAATAGTGAGTTAAACAAACACTCAGATCTAGAGAGTAGGAGAGGAGAAGCTTACCATGGCTTCGAACGAATGTGAGAGAGTGGATAGCTCTTCTACTTCCGGAACTCTGAAAACCCTAGACCTTGAAAGAGGAGTAACATAACAAATTTATATCTAGGGCTCCAGGTCAACAATGACACTCGAATTCCGAAGGTACCCCTATCTTGTTCTAAATTACGTGTGTGTCCCATTCTATACTCCCTGAAAGAAATTAGTTTTTTTTTTTTTTTTTTTTGTAAAGTAAATAAATTTTGTCTTCCTCTCACTTTAACGCCGGTACTAGTGAGACGGCCGCGTGCTTCGTACGTGACTAAGTGGCCGGTATTGGAAGTAAATGTAAGAATATTTATTAAAGGTATTGTCACTATAATTAATTTGCAGTAAAGTGCATTTAAAATTATATGTTATTTTTTGATGGACATGCATAGGTGAGCTTTTTAATTGAATTATTCATTTTATATCTACTTATACAAATAAAAAAATTCTATATATTATAAGACATGCATTTGATAGGACAATTTGAGTTAGATAAGGAACTGAATGTGATTTTAAAATTCAAGTCTAATAAAATAAATCTTATTTGTTAAAAGAAAAGTTTGAATCTCGAGAAATCTCTCACAACTCTAATACTATCATTTAAATTTGTTCTCCTCATTTATTACAATATTTATTTATGACAATATTTTTTTTACTTGATTGTAATATTAAATTTATGTATTTTAAATTAATAATTTTTTCATAAATTCTAATTAATTATAAAAGATATTAATTTATATTAATATAGATTAAAGGTTTCTAAGTTCATTATTTAAAATTTGAAAAATACAAATGCAACCTAAATATATTCAAAAAATTATATTTTATAATAAAAAATTCATATTTAAATTATCATACCTTAAATTTAATAAATTTTAAAATTAATAACAATCTAATATTAAATTATCATTACAATATTACTAAAACAAAATTCAAAGTCACACTATTTGAGTTAGTTTGTAGACAAAATTTAGTTAAATTTTTAATAAAATAAATCACGTATATTAATCTAAATTAATATCCATTATAGTTTAATTAAATTTCATCTAAATTTTATTAATTTAAAAGATACATAAATTAAGTAATTAGGAAAAAAATAAATATAAGAATATTGTCATAAATTCAAATATTTAAATTTGAACTTTTTTTATGCTAGTCATGAATCATAAATACAATTTTGCCTAAAAAGGTCTTTTATTTCTCTAATTTGATATGAAATAAATAGATATATTTTATTAAAATATTATTTTGAAGAAAACAAAATGTGATATATATGTCAAATTACTGTAGCTTACAATGAGAATGTGGTCAGCCTAAAATTAAGACTTTTAGCTAGAATTTATTTACATAAAAGCCCTCGAAAGTAGAGGAAACAATAGAATAGACAAAAAATGGCATAATGAACATTTGAGAGGACAAAAAGTATAACCTTAAATCAAGGTTTACAATTAGGATTTATTTACATAAGAGCCCTAAAAGTACAAGAAATAACAAAATAGACAAAAAAGGGTATAATGAACATTTGAGAGAATAAAAGCACTATTCATCATTAGATGAAAATCAATTCTTCACGCTTTATACAGGATAAAAAATTATATTTAAATTATTACACCTTCAATTTAATAAATTTTAAAATAATGACAACCTCGTATTAAATTATCACTGCAGTGTTATTAAAAAATTCAAATTAGTTTGTAGACAAAATTTAGTTACTTTTTTAATAAACTAATTATATGTATTAATCTAAATTAATATATCTTATAACTTAATTAAATTTCATCAAAATTTTATTAATTTAAAAGACACAAAAATTAATCAATTAAGGAAAAAAAGAAAAAAAAAAAAGAAATATTGTCATAAATTCAATTAGTTGAATTTGAACTTTTTTTTATATTTGTCATAAACCATAAATAAAATCTTACCCAAAAAAGTCCTTTATTTCTCTAATTTATTGTGAAATAAATAAATATAATTTATTAAAATATTATTTTGAAGAAAAGGAAGTGTGATATATATATATATATATATTTATGCTAAATCACTGTAACTTATAATGAGGATGAGGTCAATCTAAAGTAAATGCTTACAACAAGAATTTATTTACATAAGAGCCCTTAAAAATAGAAGAAACAATAGAATAGATAGAAAATGGCATAATGGACATCTGAGAAAATAAAAGTACTATTCATCTCTGGACGAAAATTAGTTCTTTAGGCATTATATATAGGGATAGAATTTAATTAACAGTAATTGGCACTGCAAATTTGTTTCAGTGTCATTTTCATAGCAAAATTAGTTGTTTTAAAATTTTGGTAATGACCTGCTAGCCTAAGGACCAATGCAAGGTCAGTTTTAAATTTTTACCTAAACGTGACACAAAAAAAAGAAAAAGAATTAAAAAAAGATCTAGTTGTCAATATATCGGGGCGAGTACGTATCTATCTAACTCTACTGCTAGAGTTATCTAACCATGTTGAGTTTGGTAGTTGAGATTTTAAATACACGATAAAATAATATTTATTGTGGGTGCAAAAATCGATGGGATCTTCCGCAGGGATGCACAGCTTGCATAAGAAACTAAAATATTATTAAATTAAATTAAAAAATATGGGTAAATTAAACATACATCTCCTAAACATTAAGCTAATTACACATAGACCCCTTCAACACTTAAAATTTACATAGATTCAAAAGTTACTATAAATTTTACATAGATTGCCTTATTTCCAAAAGTTACTAACTCCCAACACTTTTCTATTAGATTTTTCATTAAATTCCTGTTAGGGTTTTAAAAAATAATTTAATATTTCATTTTTATTCTTCTTTTTCAGTATATTGATATATTGAAGATGATGTACATACATAAACATAATATATAGATATATATAGAGAAAAGTAAATGACCCACATCAAGAAATTCACCAAAAACCTAACCCATTGCCAGAAGCTAGAGAAGTCGATCCAAATTTTGACAGCCAAATCTCCTCTGCTGGCAGAAATCCTCATCTGAACCAAATCGAAGGGTTTTGTTGTCAGACATGTTGGGGTTGATGGAAACGGTGGGGCTTGTGGAAGGGTCCAATTTCACCTTCTCGATGGAACCATCTAAGCTTCCACCCATTTTCTTGTGATTTCCTTGATATCTTCTATCACCCCTCCAAGCATAGCTTCTCTATGTTAGCCTTTTCATATTCCCCCTTCTTTAAATGTTGTTGGTCAGGTTTGACTCGTGAATCTATAGGCGACAACTTCTCCTACAGCTTTGGTGTTAATCTAAATTATTACTAGGATTGTCAAATAATGCCTCCTTTTTTTTTTTTGCTCTCAAAAGAAGCAACTTCCAGTTGGTTGGAACTGTTATCTCCCATTTTCATTTGTGACAAGCACTAGTTACTTTATATGTATCTTGGAAATTCCGTATACCTTCAAAACTTTTAGCTTGAAGGTACTTATACATTTAAAAAAATAAGTAGTGAGAAACATTGTGTTGGGGGCCTGAGCTTTGGTTGACCTCAGGTAGCTTATGGAAACATTGTGTGTGTGCAATCATGTTGTGTGAAATCATTTAGGTTCGGAGATGTAGGTAAGGGGAGGATTGAAGGGGGAAGGTGGGTTGTGAGAGATTGAGCGAGAGAGACCCATTGTCACCCAGCCTGTTGCTGTCGCACAGAGCACCACTGCCCAGTCCCCTTCTCATTGTCGTAGATGCTATATATATATATATATATTACTGCGTGTTGTCCCAAATAGCAACACTAGAGGGGGTGAATAGGGTTGCTTAAAAATTTTGCAAATAAAAATTTCAACCCTACAATAAATATGTCAAGATAAAAATGATAGTTAAATATCAAATGCACCCAAAAAAGAAAAAATATTCAATATTTGTGAATGAAGAGTGAGTGCTAGTATTTGCAATAAATATAAAAAGAAGGGAAGAGAAGTAAACACAATTGATTTATAGTGGTTCGGCTTCAATGTTGCCTACGTCAATTCCCCAAGGCCTTCCTTGAAATTTCTCCACTATTCTTTGAAGAGCTTATTACACACTAGCTTCCCAAGGTGCTAGAAACCTTTCCCAGGTGATTTTATCCCCAAATCACTCACATAAGTCTCTCTCAAAGAAAGTTTCTTGTTTTGGTTCTAACACTTGAATCAAAACCAACAAGAGCTCACCTAACTTTCACAAATTAAAAGGGCTTTAAATTTCCCTTTCTTACAACAACAATGATGAGTTTAAAACTCAATCAAATCAAAAAGAAACTCTCACAAGTTGAATATAAAAGATGAAGCACAAATGTGAGAAGAAATCACTCTATGTTTGTAAAGTTATGGAATTTCTTATATCTCTTTGTAAGCATTTCTTTCTTGCCTTGTTCATCCTCTTGAATCTGAGTCTGAGGCTCTATTTATAGATGAAAATCTGCAAATGGCCGTTACTAAGTGAAAAGATACTTTTGCCCTTGAAAGAAATTGAATTTCCTTGCTTTCAATGCTGTCTTTCAGATTCAGATTTTTTGAGATACATTTGTGACCGTTTTTCACCCTCATAATGTCCAAATCTGATATTGTCTAAGAGTAAAGACTTTATAGATATATAAGTTAGCTATCACATGTCAAAATGTGAGCCCCATCCAACGGTTAGATAGTCAGATATGGCTTCTGAACCGAGACTAGCTTCTGGTAGCTTTTTTTGACATTCTGAATCTGTGTTTCCAGTTTAAGCTTCTGTTTCACTATGATACTTTTAGAATTAGAAGAAACATAAACTACAAAAGTTGTTGCTTTCTGAGTCTTCTTTTCACACACTAAAAATCAAAATTTTTAAAGCTGTAGAGTACGAGTTATGTCTCAAAAACTAAGACTAGCTCCAGAATTCAGAATTAAAATCTTTTCTGTAATGACTAATATTCCAACTCAGTTTTTGATATCTTGACTTCCAATTCACAAAAATCTCCCTCCGGTAAAGATGTAGATATGGAAGTCTAGTTTACTATATTAAAATTTCATGAAAATTGAACCGTTGGATCTTAAGATGTCATTTATATACTAACATGTGTCTGATTTCTCTGTTTATTCGAGTTAACCTTTAGTTCAAAATCTTCATCTTACTTTGATTTCTATTACTCTCAACTTTGAAATTCCTTTGTTCCATCATCCAAATTATGTGAAAATATCTAAAAAATAATATCAATCTCTTCCAACTTTATTTACTTGAATCTATCAAATGAATTGTAATATTTCATACAATATCTATTTGAAAATTAATTATGAAAATTTAATTCAATATTTGTTATTATTAAAATCAATTATAAAACTAACTTTATAAACCTTGGGTCAACACTGCATATATATATGTATAGATTTATATTATACTAGAAATTACCCGTACCTAAAAGCATAATAATATAATTTGGTCTACAAATAGCTCAAATATAAATTTATAAAACAAATTTACATAAAAAAACTATAAAAATAACCTGTAAAAATAAAAATCTCTAAGCAAAAAAAGACTAAGATATTTACATAGTGTTTAACAAATGTGTAAAATTTTATTATTTATTATAAATATTATTACATTTTTAAAAATATTAATTTAAAAATTTTTATAAAAAAATATTCAATAAAATATGGAAAGAGGAAGAGACCATTAAAATAAGAGACAAGTAAAATGAGAAAAAAATTAAAAGTAATCTTGACCGTTGAATAAATCCAACGGTTGAAAATATAAAAAAGTCAAATCATGAGCTGGTTTATTATATAGATTTTATTTGTAATTAATTAATTATTTGAGGTTGAAATTAGCTTCACAATAAATAGTTTAATGGTATTAGGGTTCGAACTAATGAAGGGGGTCAAGGTTAGTCACATTTTAAAATAAGAGAGTATTTATAAATTTTAAATATTGAGAGATATATGCGTAATTAACTAAAAATTTTTTAGGGGTCTATGTGTAATTTATCCAAAAAATATTAAGAATGAAAGTTATTGTAGTTTTTGCAGCTTTGCTTCAAGTATTGCCCCACGCGCGTGTGCACACACACACACTCTCTCTCTCTCTCTCCATTTTTTGATTCTTTTGTCTCCTCTCTCTAAAAATCGAATTTCTCTTTCTATGTATAAATCTTACCTCTGTTTTATTGTCCTTCCTACCTCTGACATTCTCTTCCAATTTTTTTTTTTTTTTTGTTACTTATTTGAACCCTCCTCCACAAGGAGAATGGAGCTATCTACTCCTTTGTAGGTAGTTGAGATATGCTACTATGATCTCTCTCTCTCTCTCTCTCTCTCTCTCTCTCTCTCTCTCAGGATTTGGTTAATGAATAAAGAGTAGAGGATTTACATCTGGGTTTGATTTCATGAACCCCACCTGCTTTGGGATCTCTATTTTTGGTAAAGAAATTAAGTTTTTAGATCTTTAGTAGTTTTTTTTTTTTTTTATACTATCATAAATATTTTTGTTATGATTTCTGCAACTTTTGTGGTTGCAAAAATATGATTCATTTTCCTTTGCTTTCTAAAGCCTTTTAGTTTTGTTTTTTGTTTTTTTGTTATTTGGTTTTTTTTTTTTTTTTTTTGCAAAATTTGGTTATTTGAATAATTTCCTCCAAAATAATCTTTTTGCGCCCTTGACTTTGCTTCGTTGGCTTATGTTTAGCTTGAATTTTTCATGTTTCAACATAGATTTGAAAATAATTTATTATTATTATTATTATTATTATTTTAAGCGAAGTTTGTATCAAGCTTCAAGCTCCAAACCTTTCAAAAAAAAAAAAAAGAAAATGTTTCAAGCTCTAAACTTGTAATCATTTCAGATGTAAATTTTTTACGAAGAGATCTACCACTAAAAGATTTTTTTTGAATATATTTCCTCTCTCTCTCTATTTCCCTCCCTAGTTCTCCGTTCTAGGACTTTTATTTGTTAATTTCAAGCACACATGTTAATATTTTCAAGAAGGGGGAAAAGTTGTGAACTTTTTTTTTTTTAACTACAAAATCTGTGTAAAATCAAGACTAATGGACATTAGAGATGATAAAAGCATAGCCTAAAATCAAGACTTACAATAAGAATTTATTTACATAAGAACCCCAAAAGTAGAGGAAATAATAAAATAGACAAAAAAGGGCATAATAAACATTTCAGAGAACAAAAGCACTACTCATCACTAGTTGGTTGGTTGGATAATCCGTTATTGAGATAATCTAGTTGGTTAGTCAAATTATTTGTGTGTTTTTAGTTGTTGCATATTTTTCTATTCCCATTATCTATATTGATTTAGGTTCCATCTTTTACTTTCTCATTCTTTATTATCTTGGTTTCATAATTCATACTTGAAATATAAGAAATCCAACTTAGTAATTCTCATACAAATCCTTAAGAGATGTATGAAAGTTCTAATGGTAATTCATATATTCATTCATGGATTATACAATTTCAGAGGTTGATTGAAAATTCAACAAGAATTCAAAGAAAAATTCAATTCAACCATCAATTAAACCTTAAAGTAAAGAGATAAGAAATTGAAGCTCATTTACCTTGAAATTCCATATAAATTCAACTCTTATCCTTGATTTGAATCCGAGAAGAAACACTACTCACTCATGATTGAAATAGAATTGAAAATTGTAAATCAAAATTACAATTTTGATTTGTAATTATGCATATTATCTTAGGGTTCCCTCGTGTTTTTATACTAGCCTAAAAATGTATTTGTACAAAATTACCCTCGTCATAGAAGAATTATTTGTAGAACAAATTTCTGCTCGACTATCTGGACAGTGTCCAGATAAGATCTCTACATTTAGAAAAGTTTCTCCTCCTGAAATCTGCGTGGCCTTCTATTGATCAAACAAGGGTACAGATGAAGGTTTGTTTGGACAGGGGTTTGGACTGGTTTCCATACTTAGAATTGTTTTTATCTCATCTTCAAATCCCCTCTTTGTTGATCGAACAAGCATGCGCACATTAGGCTGTCTAGACAAAGGGTCCGAATAGACTTTTACATGTAGAATTTTTTTCACTTCTGAAACTCTACACAGCCACTGTTAATTAGACAAGCATTCAAGCAGAGTCTTGTCTAGATAGGGGTTCGAACAGGGATTGTATCTTGCAACTTTTGTCTTCATTTTCTTTGCAAATTGCCTTCATTTTCTACCAAAAAAGTGAGAACTGTCTTAGATTACATTATTTGTCAATTCCTAGATTGATTTTATGTCTTTTAAAACCTTTAAAAACTTACGTGGCTGATCATATTTCCTTGAAATCCCTATTATCCACATATGATTAAAACTTTCTTAACACTTTGAAAGTATAAATATCGGATCTAGGGTTTTCCAAATTTTCTTATTCTTTTGTTTTTCAAAACTTTCAAAAACAAGTAACTTTGACCATATTTCATAGAAATCACTGCTGACGTTCATATGATTAAAACTATTTTTAATCTTTTGAAAACTCTTGGCCTCGACCATATTTCGACAAAATAACTATGATGTCTACTTAACTAAAACCTTCTTCAAACTTTGAAATCATTGAAAAGAAATTTGGAGTAAACATTTTAACGATGATATCTTTTTATCACATCTAGTGCGAGAATAAGGTATCCACCCAAATTTGTAGGTTGGATCAAGTCATTTATTATTCATTTAAAACCCCAATGTTTATTGTTTTACTTTAATTTAAGTTACTTTGAATCTTGCAATTTTTATACTTAGGATAGAATTATTTTGAGTACTTGTTTTTAGGTTAATTTCATTATTGTTCTTTAAATTCATAATTTAGTAGTGATACCTAAGTTCCCATCCAAACCAAATCTGATTTTTATTTCTATTGCTTTCAAGGAAGAACAGTAGATTAGAATAACTTAGCAATCCTAGGCTTCAATCTAGTTTCCTTGTGGATGCGATCTTGGTGAGACCAGGTAAAACCTACACTGCTTACCCCGTACATTTAGGGGGTTAGTTTAACTGCACATTTGTGAGGCAGTCAACTATGCCTCATGAATTCATAATCACATCATTCATCAACCTTATAAAACAAGTTCAAGTAACTTCAAAAGTATAAGCACTTATAAATTTCATGTCGACATTCATTATCTTAAGAATAATTATAAGGGATTCTCAAAATTAAACATCAATCATCATATCATAACAATGAACAAGGTTTTAAAATAAAAAGATATTTCATTCCTTGCATTCAACAATTCAAATTCGTTACCAATTTTCAACTTTAAAGCTTACAAAAGACTTTTTCACTTCTATCAAAACAAGTTTCAAAACATCTAACAACTTCCTAGACAACAAAATAAATAAAACCTAGACAAGACTCGGTGAAATACCCAAAATATAACCTAAACTTTGGTCATCTTGAGGAGGATCTTCAAAAACAGGGTCTTCATAAGATAGGTCAGCTGCAGGTAGAAGGTCTGAGGATTAAGTATGTTTAGAAGTGGAGCTTCGAGCTTCAAAGTCTTTAATACTTTTACTCATGCTTTGGATTTCTTTCTTGATGAAATGCTAAGAATCTTGAATATCTCCCAATTTTACATTCACTTTATCCCACTTATTATACATCTTTGCCATAAATTCCTTCATAGACTGCGGTTTCTTCCTTTTTAACTGACTCTCACTCCACTCTTAGGAGGAGGTAGTGCTAAATCCCAATGGCTTGGCCACTTGCATCCCCAATTTAGCAATTACCCCTTTCTTAATAATATACTTTGTAATCAACCTAGCAAATGATACACCTGAAATGCCCTTTCTTGTCTTGGCTACTATTATAATATTATCCCAAATGAACTATGCCAAGTCAATCTTCAACCCTACATCAATTGCATACAACAATAGCCCTCTTTCATAGCTCACCATAAAATTGTTCATAATGGGCATGATTTGTGAGCAAGCAAAGAAATGTAGTGAATTAAATTTAGGGGTTAGCCAATTCTTGGCTATCTTATTCCTATAATCTAATTCGGCTCCATCTCTCCCAGTCAAAATTACAACTAAAGCATCCTTCTCTGATGCATTATCCTTGGTAAATGGGAATTGAGTATGTCTCATTTCCTTTAACTTGAAAATTTTCAAGATATGCCTAGGATGTAGAATGAGATCTATTCCTCTCACCTTAGTAGCTATCCAATCCTTCCCATCTCTTTCAAAGATAACGATGTTGGTGAAGAATTCTTACACTAAAGGAAAGAATTTGTAAACTAAAGGAACAACCGCCACACAACCAAACTACTAAGTTAATCTACTCTATTTTCTCAAAATTCTATTTCAACAAGTACTCCTCAAATTGGAAATGGTTAAGTTTCATGCCCCCCTCCACAATCACTACTTTCTTACTCCAATACTCCTTCTGAGCTCTCCTACTTGTGAAATTCACATCATCATATGGCTCTTCATCATCCTCATCAGTAGACATAATCTCCTCAGTAGGTTACTTAATAGGTTATCCAAGTTCACGGTGTTCCTCTGTAGAGTTCAAGATTTTAGGAGATGGTTAAGAGGTGGAGGCTTTACTCTTCCCCTTGTTGATTTTCTTAGGTGCTATAGCTTTAGTTTAGTAGGTTAACTCCTCAAGAATTTGCTCAAAAACTCACTCATAACTTCTATCAGCCACTTGATGTTCACAGTTTTAACCCTCAAACAAAAAATAACCCTAAAAGTATCCTCAAAAACTCCACTTCAAATTCGAAATGTACTTGAATCTTGACTCAATATGATCTTCTGATAAAGGAGAGTGAACAATTATGAGTGGTTTTGATGAATTCTTGTGTGGGTGAATGAGAAAAAAATGATCACTCACAACCCTTTCTCCAGTTCGCACAAACATAGTTATTAGATGAGGTAAATAAAAAAATTACCAAATGTCCTTTATATAGGTTGCTGAAATTTAAGTCTGACAAATTGGGTGGGGTAGATAGCTATGCGAATAGGGGCTGGTATGTAAAACTATCTGGACAAGGGTCTAAACAGAAAGCCTATGTTGCCTTTGTCAGATATCAAAACTACTGTTCAACTAACGAAACCATGAACATACCAATCAAACACACTATTAGTATGAATTTTCGTCATCTCTCCCTCCAACTTGAATAGAACCATAATTTAAATGACCATAATAACTCATAAAAATTTCAAGGGAGAAATAAAAGACAATCCATAGTATGAGTAATTCACTTACAAAAGACAAAAATAAAAATCAAAACAAATGAAAAACAAATAACTATTCTACCATTTATTCTTTCAAAACCAAATGTATTCAAATGAAGGTGGGTCTTCCAAATCCAACGACTCCACCTCGACCACAAAGTTCCCATAAAAAAGGTTTCAAACGATTGCCATTGGCTTGTAACACATGCCTATTTAATGGGTCTTCAATCTCACAAGCTCCATGTTCAGCAATAGTTTTAATAACATAAGGCCCACCCCACTTTTACTTCAACTTTCCTAGGAATAGATGCAACTTTGAGTCATACAAGAGGACTTTCTAACCCACAACCAAGTCTCTCCTATTAATGTGTGCATCATATAACCTTTTCCTATTGATTTTTGAAGCTTTGAGTTCTCATATGCATCATGTCTAATTTTCTCCAATTCATTCAGTTGCATTTTCCTATGGATGCCTGATTTATTTATGTTCTCATTAAAATGCCTCACTGCCCAATATGCCTTATGCTTAAGCTCAACATTTTTTCAAATGCATAAAAAAAAAAAAAGCATCTTCAATCACATTTCTAGACAAAAATGTTAAGTGCATTTGACCACGGTTTTAAATGAAAACTGAGATCTAAAAAACCAAAAAAGATCATGCCTACATATTTTTTATCTTATTTTTTAGACTTAAAAGATCACAATTTTGTAGCATGATCATTTGCCTATATTTAATTACAGTTTTTCGAAGAAAGTAAGATCAAAACCCCTAAAAGATCATGTGAGATTTCTTTTCATCTCGATCTTTACCATAAAAGATTCCACTTTTAGGGTGTACTTGTTGTAAGTTTTCCAACAGTGATAAAAAAAAGACAACTTACAATTTCACTCAGATCAATCACGCTATTGTGACCTAAATGGAAAGTGAAACATCACGTGTAAAAACTGTGATGATTATGCATTTTTGTAGTAGTGCTTGAGATCCTTTTATAATGCATAAAGGCAATGGCCAAGAAAAAAAAAAGAATTTAGCCAGAGCTCGCTCTTCTTAAATTCTTTCTTCTTCATTTCAAATCTTCATCCCCTCACCTCCTTTTACACATTCCAAGATAAATAAGGTGGCTTGCATTCATCATTTTTTTTTTAGGGCTAAGGGTAGGGCTCATACAAGAAAACAATGTATCTTTCAGCTCAACCTAGTTCCTAGAGATAATGAATCAAGAAGAAAGTTATAATGGTTCAAAAGTTCAAAGATGGCCAACTTCATTTCTAAGGTTTTATTTGAGTTACAATCAAAATTCTAATGTTCATAGCTCAATTAAAGATGACTCCCTTGTCATGAATTTAAAACAAGAATTTTAGAGCTATTGAAATAACAATAGATGAAAGAGATTTTGAATTTTAGCAATACACTCATAAAATGAAAGCTTAAAGCTCAAGTCTCAGAAGGGTAGTCTCTACTTGCTTAGAGATTAAGTGCATGCAATTTTTTAATCAATCTATTGATTGCACTTGAAAAGTGTAATCATTAGCTTTAATTCTTCTTATTTTTAAGTAGTATTTCTTACTACTTTATGTGTTTTGATATGGTTTTGCATTACTTGTAAAAACTTTATCTTTGACTGCAGAAAAAAGGAATGAAAAGCAAGGAAAACATCAAGAATAATCATAGAGGAAATTGAAGGGTCAGATGAGTAGCAGAAGGAAGATGAAAAGAGCAAACCAGACCTAGCATTTGGATGCCATCCGGATGCCAGCTCTTAGTACCTCGAGACTTTAAAAAGCTAGAACAGTAGAAGACCTCACTACCTTCTAGCATCCAGATGCCAGCCATGCATCTAGACATGGCGGTCCCAAGACTTTCGTGGCAGAACATTTGCATTTTCATTTGTTTAGGTTTTATTAATATTCAGGGCTGTAATATTATTTTAAATTTGGGATTTGTTTTTTGTGGGATGTGTTGAAGCATAGTGGCCTAGCTTAGCTGAGGCTTGGTTTATTTTTTTATGTGCATAGTATGTATGATTATTCGCTCACCCTTTGGGTCATGAGATCTAAGGCATGACACATTTAACTTTGAGAGTGAGCCTAGCTCTATATTTAAGTAACTCTATGATTGATTAGCAGTTAGTGCCTTAGGGTTTGATGTAACAACCCATACTTTAATTTAAGATATTTTATAGTTAATCATGGTTAGTATGATAATATATGTGATTAGTGTGAGTTAAATACTGCATGTAGTATTCTCAATTGCTTGGTATTGATTGTTTTGAATTAGGGGCATTTTTAAAATTTTGGCCTCAGGCATTCAAACCCCCATTTAGATGACCCTTTGGACTAAAGCGTGTGGACCCCTATCTGGACGGTCCATTGTACATATGGCTATCCAGATGACAGACACTTTTTCCTCCCAGTTGGGTTTCTTATAACTTCTTGTTGCTGCCCACCTAGGGTTACTAACCACCCCCAGGACCACTACTCTAACTTCTCTACCTACTCCCCTTAGTTATACAACTGTGAGTGTGTGAATGTGAGGGATTATATATATTTAAATATGTATAACTGATTACGCTTGAAAAGGATAATCCTTAGCTTAATTTCCTATTGTTATTAACTAGAGTTATGTGTTAATTCATTAAGTTTAATGGCATTTCTTACTTCTTACATGATATTTTCTTTGATGCAACAAAGGTGCACAAAAGCTAAGAAAAGACGTAAAATCATCATCAAAGACTTAGAGGAGTTGAAAGAGGGCAAAAAGGGAGTAGAAAAAGAGGAAGACCCTTAGCGTCTCGGTGGAGTAGAAGAAGAGGAAGACCCTTTGGCGTCCTGATGGCGTTCGGATGCCAAACACCAATAGCTCCTGATTCCAAATTGAAGAAAAGACAAAGTGCATTGCCCTCTGGCGTCTTGATGACATCAGGATGCTGTAGTCGTGAGATTCCAGATTTTAGGGTTTTTCAGTAGTTTATAAATACATATCTTGTATCAGACATTGGAGACAGCTGTGTATACATTATAAGGTTACTTTTTGTCAGTTTTCTTTTAGTTTTGAATTTTTTTTTACACTTTTGATTGAAGATTTGAATCAAAGCTTTGAATACGTAGCAGAACTTTTAATACAAGTGCAGAATTTCTTTTTATGAAATTTGTTTCTTCTTTCTCTTTTATTTTCTGTGTTGATTATTTCATTAACATACTAGCGTAGGATCATTCTTGATTCAACCCATTAATGATGGGTGAATCTTTGTTTGAATGTTAGACGTGATTAAATCTAAGCATATAACGTAAAAGTTGCGTATTAGGGTTCTTGTTTTCTAAATCTATTTTCCAATGTTTTTAAAACCTTCGAAAACTTGTGCAGTTGATTATATTTCCTTGAAATCACTGGTAACTACACAAGATAATAACTTTCTTATTACTTTGAAAATAGAAGAAACAGATCTAAGTTTATTTTCTGGTTTTCTTCTTCTTTTGATTTCCAAACCATTCGAAAATGTGTAACCTCGATCATATTTTGTTGAAATCATTGATGAAGTTACATGATTAAAAGTTTCTTTATATTTTAAAATCAAAGAAAAGAAATCTGGACCAAAGAAGGTTTTCAAGATGAAATCTTTTTGGTTTTATTTATCTTAAATGTGATTTTAAAACTGTTCTTTGGAATTAATTAAAGCTTTCATGATAAAATCCTTCTGGTTTACTTCTCCTAAACGTATGTTGTAAATTGAGATAATAATTACATCAAAACATGAGAATAAGGTATTCACTCGAATTTGTTAGTTGAATCAAGATATTTAGTTTTACTGTTCAAAACCTTAGTTTTATTCTTTGAATCATTTTAGTTTAATTTACTTTGAATCTTTTAATCGCTTTTAATTAATTTGAAATTGTGTTAGTCATTTCTTTTCCAGTTTTGTTTAATTACTTTCATTTTAATTTATTGTTACATAGTTCATAATTTAAAATCAAACCTCTTAAATCCAAAACCCGATTTTATTTTTATTGCTTTCACTAAGAAAATAATACTTTAGAAGAACTTTAAAACCTTAAGCTTCATTCATAGTTCCTTGTGGATACAATCCTGGTCTTACTAGGTAAAACTACACCGCACACCTTTATACTCGGGGGTTAATTTTAACTACACATTTGTGAGCTAGTCAATAACTGAGGGTGATTATTCTGAGTTTAGTTTTTTTCCTTCCTCTTTCTCTGGTTCTTTCATTTTCTTTTCTTTCTTTCTAATATTAAGTGTAATGGAGTGAGTAATTGTTTGTCAATTCTAGAATTAAGGTAGTGAGGAAATCAAATTTGAAAAGTGGGTGTGAGTTTGTTCATCATCCTTGATTCTTCAATTTAACCCTAGTCCGAGCAGTCTAGAGGTAGGAAATTGTTGCATATATTCTAGTTTACTTTCTTAAGCATTTGATTATTTTCAATCGACTTTGATGAAGCTTAAGTGGTAATATTGTATTATACTGTTCATATGGAACTTGAGGAAGATAATGAGATTTGAAAGATATAAATTGATGAATTAAAGCCTAAATCGGCAACATAAATGCCTAATTGGACTGATTTGAAATGGATTTGTTGCTTGGACGAATGTTTGGACGCTGCTATGACTCTGACATACAAATGACTACGTGAACAGTCTTAGGTTGATCTATACAAAAACTTGTGCACACAACAAAATTGATTTACAAACAAAATTTAAATGTTTATTTCCAAACATTAGGGTTTGATTGAACACCATCATAGGTTTGAAAATGGTTTTCGAATATCATTTATTTGACCACTAGTAATTTCCTGTGCCAAAAGTCACGAAACATAATTTGCCTAGATTTATAAAATAAACTTATATAAAAAAAACTGTAAAAATAACCTGTAAAAATAAAAATCATTAATTTAAAAACCATGACATAGATACACTTTGACCAAAACCTAATTAAGATGAAAAACTATTGATTACACTTGAAAAAGTGTAATTACAAACTCCACTTTTGGATAGTCATTGATGCATTTAAGTAGTTTATTTTGAAGTTTTATCATTGTTTTATTACTTATAGTGTTTATTTTCTTAATTGTAGGGAAAATGGTGAAATACTTGAAGATTATGGTGATGAAAGTGACCTAGAAGATGAAGGGAACGAAGTGGTTCCAACCTCCCCTAGGATGGTCCAGACCACCCCTAGGAACCAGCAGCAAACAAGAAGCAGAACTTGAAGAACAAGGTTTCTGTGGTCGGGACCTCCTGTCAGACCGTTGAGACCACAGTGTGTAGGTGCGCGCGTTTTGAAGTCTGTCTTTGAGGGTTTCTTTGTAACTTCTATACAATCCCTGCTACATGGTCGACCCTAAGGAGAGCATACATACATTCTTAGTATATTTTAGAGAGTTTTGAGAGATTGTATTCGTTCGCGGGATGTTTTTATGTGTTTTTGAAGCCTTCGTTACGTTCGTTTTAGCAGTTGTTACTCAATACTTCGTTTCGGAATTTCTTTCAGAGTACATTCTATTTCGTTCTTTCAATTAATGATATGAGTTGTTTGTTTTATTCAATAGATCAATTGAATATATGTTGAATGGTTCTTTCTATTTTGTTTAAAAGCATGCTAGCGTAAAACCCTAGTTCTTGATTCAACGAACCAAAGAAGGGTAGTTTATTATAAGCTATGGGATGGGCGTAGATCTTTTGCATGGTTTGCAAAGACTCATGCGTAGGGATCTACTGTTTGAAAATTTATTTTAATTTTTTTCAAAAGCTTTCGAAAATGAAAACCTGTGACTACATTCTCTGTAATCACTGGTAAAGGTTTTCGGTTTAAAATTGATACAATATTTTTTGGCAAACTAAAGATAGATTTTGAATCCAAATCTAGTTTTGTTTGTTTGAAAAGCTTTCAAAAACAAAAGTTTTTGACTAAATTTTCTATAATCACTGGTAAAAACTTTTGATTAAAACCCTCTTAATAATTTTTGATCAAACCTTAATTCAAGTTTGAACCCAAGTGTTTTCTTAAAAAATCTTTCCGGTTTTATTATTCTAAACTAGATTTTAAAATTAAGTATTGGGAATTTTATGAACTTTAACGAAGACATTCTTTCAATCTATAGATCCTTTCACGTGAGCTATAGATTGTAATTACAACGCATCCCATAGTGAAGTAGTAGACTACCCAGAATTGAAAGTTGGATCAAGAATTTCTTAAATATTATTATTGTCATTTAAATTCCTTTCATTTGAGTTAATTGAATTGTTACATTGAAATTTTAGGTTAGATTATTTTCGTGCACGTCAAAATTAGATAGAATTCATTTAGTTAATATTTAATTCCTTGAAATCCAAAATCAAAATTTTAATTGCTGAAATTCTGTTAATAGGTTGTTAAATTGTTTTTAATTTGAATTCTAACCCTAGAATTTAGTTCTAATTGATCTTCAAACTTAGTTTACATTCAAACCTATGAATCACTTTATAACCTAGAAACTAAATAACATAGGCTCCCTGTGAATTTGACCATGGACTCATCGAGTTAAAACTACACCGCATACCCTTGCACTTGAGGGTTAGTTTAGACGCACTATTTAGAAGCGGTCAAGTTTTTGGCACCATTGCCGGGGAGCCAAATTTTAGTTTTTAGGTTATTTTTAGTTTTAAGTTAATTTCTTATTCCATTAAAAAAAAAACTCCAAAATTAGGAATTTTCAAACCCTATTAAACCTAGAATAGTGTTCTGTGGTCCCAACTATTTGTCCTCTGGTCAAGACCACAGTGACTTTTTCTAGATTGTTTTCCTAGCTTATGAATAGTTGGATTTGAGGGGAAGACGGTAGATTAAGGTGTCTTGAGCCCTTAGCTTTTCCCTTAGAATTTGAACCTCCTTCAGAAGAAATTCAAAACCTTAGATTTCCTATCTCACCTTTAGAAATGGCTGAAGAGTAAGCTGTTGTTGCTAGGCGTTCTATGAGAGATATCTTACAGCAAGATAGACGTACTCCTAAGTCTTGCATAGTGTGGCCAGAAAATCAAAGAACTTTCAACTTTAAACCTGGCATGATACAATTGTTGCCTACTTTCTATGGTATGGATTCTGAAAATCCATCCGATCATTTAACTCGATTTAGGAACATTTGTGTCACTATCAAAGATCAGGGATGTCCCATAGACTTAGTGTTTCTTAAGCTTTTTCCATTCTTTCTAAAAGATAAGGCTGCTAGATGGTTTGAATTCCTACCATCTAATTCCATTCGCACATGGGATGAAATGCAAGCCAAATTTCTTAAGAAATTCTTTCCTCCCAATAGAATTGATGCTATGCAACATCAAATACTGAGCTTTGCACCACAACATAGTGAAACTGCCTGTCAAATTTGGGAGAGGTTTAAAATTCTTTTGCATTCTTGCCCACACAATGGATTTTAAGTTTGGTGTCTAGCTAGTATCTTCTACGGTTCACTAACGCCACAATTAAAACAATTTGTGGAAACAATGTGCAATGGGCAGTTTTATGACAAAACGCGTGACAAAGCTTTTGAGTATTTTGAATTTTTGGCTGAAAATGCACAAACTTGGGATATCATTGGATCCCAAAGTACTCAAATAGCTAGTGTTGCTCCAGTTAGATGTATGCACCAATTAAGTGAAACTGATGATCTTAAGGCAAAATTAGCAACACTCCCTAGAGAAATAGAAACTTTGAAAATCAAAAAAGACTCAACCCATAAGAGAACCAGTGGTAAATGTCTATTACATAGTGTGTGATAACCAAACCCATAGGATTGATGATTGCCCTAGCATCCCTATTTGTAGAGAAGTTATGCAAAGCCAACCATCTAGTGAACTCCCAATCCATGCCATAAACCAATACCACCAATCATATAGAGGACAAGCTTTAGGAGGAAACCCTTATTCTGAGACTTTATAATCCAACAGTGAGGAACCACCCAAATTTTAGTTGGAGAAATGAGGGAGCTCAAATTCCACAACCCTATCATGCACCTCATCCTCTAGTTCCTCAAGTCCCAATGCCTAATCCAGGATTGTCTCAGAATATGGGACCATCACATGCTCTCTACATTCCTCTAAACAAGAGATCCACAGAAGAAACACTTCAACAATTCATGAATAATCAATCTTCACTTTGGGCCCAAAATAATAGAAATTTGGATGATATTAAAAGCCAATTGACTCTTTTGACTCAAACATTAGCTACACAACCAAATGGTCAATTTCTAACTCAACCTCGTCCAAACCCAGTAGCCCAAGCTAAACAGGTTGAAGGATCTTCTGATATTTTTGGGAATATAGAACAAGTCCAAAATATCACAACACTTAGGAGTGAAAAAATTGTAGATAAAACCATCCCTCCTAAGGAGGATGAAATGAGTGAAGAGTTGAAACCTAAGTGTGTGGTAGATGATAGTAAGAAGGCGGGAAAAGAACCAACCATAGTTGAGGAGTCCACAACCAAAGATAGAAAGGAAAAGGAAGAGGGAAAGGAGAAGGAGCCCATGATAGTGCCTAGGGAATATGTTCCCAAAGCACCATTTTCCCAAAGATTTTTGAAAGCTAGGAAAGAAGCCTAAACAACTGAATTGCTAAAGGTATTCAAACAAGTAAAAATTAATATACCTCTTCTTGATGCAATTAAGCAAATCTCTTCTTATGCTAAATTTCTTAAGGAATTATGTACTGTGAAAAGGGGTTTAAATGTGAAAGAGAAGACATTCCTCATTGAGCAAGCAAGTGCCATAGTACAATGTCGTACTCCCCCTAAATATAAAGACCTTAGATGTCTTACTATATCTTGTTATATAGGGAAGTATTATATTAGTAGAGTACTGCTTAACTTAGGGGCAAGTGTGAATTTGCTCCCTTACTCAGTGTACGAGCAATTGGGCTTAGGTGAAATAAAGCCTACCTGTGTGACTTTGCAACTTGTAGATAGATCAATTAAAGTCCCACGAGGTATAGTTGAAGATGTACTAGTGCAAGTAGAAAATTTTTATTTTCCAGTGGATTTCATAATCCTAGATACTCAACCACTTACCAGTTTATGTACACCTAATCAGACACCGGTAATTCTAGGATGACCATTCTTAGCAACATCAAATGCCTTAATTAACTGTAGGAATGGATCTATAAAAATGTCTTTTGGTAACATTGAATTTGAAACGGATATTTTTCATGTTACCAAACAACCAAAAAAGGTGCCTGATATACAAGAAGTGGATTTAGTAGAATCAATAGTCCAGGATTACATGGATCGTGAATTCATTGAGGATCCTTTAGAGAAAGCCATTCGCTTTAGTGAGGAGAACCAAGAGCTAGGAGTAGTAGTTGATTGGTTGGAAATGTGCCCAATCATGTCCGTAGGAAAGTAGATACCAACCTTTGAAAGTCTGGGACCTCTTTTAAACAAAGCAGAGTCCTTAGAAATAAAAGCTCCTAATCCTGATAGAAAACCCTTACCCCATAATATGAAATATGCTTTTCTAGGTGAATGAGAGACATATCCTATAATTATCTCTTCAGAATTGACTATCCATCAAAAGCATATGTTAATTGAACTTTTGAAAAGTCATAAAAAAGCTCTAGGATGATTAGTAGCTGACCTAACAGGTATAAGTCCTCTCCTTTGCACACATCGTATATATCTAGAAGAGGATGCCAAACCAGTTCGTCAGATGCAACGATGACTCAATCTGAATATGAAAGAAGTAGTGAGAGCTGAAGTGTTGAAGCTACTAGATGTAGGGATAATTTATCCTATCTCTGATTCTAAGTGGGTGAGCCCTACATAGGTAGTTCCTAAGAAATCAGGGGTTACCATAGTTCAGAATGAGAATAATTAGTTGGTTCCAACTTAAATACAAATTGGTTGGCGAGTGTGCATTGATTATAGAAAGCTTAATGTACTTACATGAAAAGATCACTTTCCTCTTTCCTTCTTAGACCAAGTTCTAGAAAAAGTAGCTAGCCATGCTTACTATTACTTTTTAGATGGCTATTCGGGATATAATCAAATAGAGGTAGCCTTAGAGGACCAAGATAAAACCACTTTCACTTGTCCTTTTGGTACCTTTGCATATAAAAGAATGTCCTTTGGCCTGTGTAATGCTCCCGCTACCTTTCAACATTGCATGATGAGTATCTTTAGTGAAATGGTAGAAGAAATAGTCAAGGTATTCATGGACAATTTCTCTGTTTATGGAGATTCATTTGAGTAGTGTTTAAAGAACCTTGATCTAGTTTTGACACGATGTGAGGAAAAGAACCTAGTGTTAAATTGGGAAAAGTGCCATTTCATGGTCACTCAAGGAATTGCATTAGGACATACAGTATCTAAAGAAGGTATTCAAGTAGATCAAGCCAAGGTAAAGCTGATTCAAAAACTCCTCATTCCTCAATCTGTAAGGAATATTTGATTATTCTTAGGGCACGCTGGGTTTTATAGGAGATTCATTCAATCTTTCAGTAAAATTTCCAAACCCTTGTGTCAATTGTTGATGCAAAATACCCCATTTGAATGGACTTCCCAATGTCAAAAATCCTTTGATAAACTCAAGGGTTGTCGTACCTTAACCCCTATTCTTCAACCTCCTGATTGGTCACTTCTCTTTGAACTTATGTGTGATGCAAGTGACCATGTTATTGGAGCTGTGTTAGGACAAAAAAGAGACAAGAAGGCGCATGTTATTTACTTTGCTAGTAAAACCTTAAATGATGCGTAGAAAAATTATACGACAACTGAAAAAGAACTGCTAGCAGTTGTCTTTGCCCTTGAGAAATTTCGATCTTATCTCATTGGTTCAACAGTAACTGTTTTTACTGACCATTCAGCACTTAAATACCTGTTAACCAAACAAGAGGCCAAACCATGATTAATCCGATGGATATTACTTTTGCAAGAGTTTGACCTCGAAATAAGAGATAAGAAAGGTGTTGAAAATGTGGTAGCGGATCATCTATCATGTTTGTCGGTAGAAGCTTATTCCCATAATGAAACTTAAATAAATGATAGCTTCTCAGACGAACAATTGTTTAACATAGAAGCAATAACAGCCTCTAATCCTCCTTGGTATGCTGATATTACTAATTACCTAGTGACAGGATAACTTTCGAAAGAATGGAACTATAAGGATAGGAAGAAATTCCTTAGAAATATACGAGTTTTCTTTTGGGATGGCCCATTTTTATTCAAATATTGCCCTGATTAAGTGATACGCCGCTGTATCCCTGAGTAGAAGGTCCCAAGCATAATCGAGTTCTGTCACTCTCAAGCATGTGGTGGCCATTTTTCCACAAACAAAACAACAGCTAAAATTCTCCAATGTGGATTCTATTGGCCTACGCTATTTAAAGATATGCATAATTTTTGCTCTACATGTGATAGATGTCAACACTTGGGTAGTTTAACACGTAGGAACATGATGCCTCTATCCTCTATTCTTGTTTTAGAGATTTTTAATTGTTGGGGAATAGATTTCACGGGTCCCTTTCTAGCTTCACTTGGTTACGAATTCATTTTAGTTGGGGTCGATTATGTCTCCAAATGGGTAGAAGCAATTGCCACCAAGACTAATGATTATAAAGTTGTGTTCAAATTCCTCCATAAGAACATATTTTCACGTTTCGGGGTACCTCGAGCAATTATTAGTGATGGAGGAAAACATTTCTGCAACTGGCCAGTAGGAACCCTACTGCTAAAATATGGGATAGTTCATAAAGTAGGTATCGCATATCATCCTCAGACCGCCAAGTAGAGCTTGCAAATCGGGAAATCAAGCAAATTCTAGAAAAGACTGTTAATCCAAACCGCAAGGATTGGTCACTGAGGTTGATCGATTCCTTATGGGCATGTCGTACTGCTTACAAGACCACTCTGGGAATGTCACCTTACAGGTTAGTTTACGGTAAGCCATGCCATTTGCCCGTGGAATTAGAACATAAAGCTTATTGGGCAATTAAGCAATTTAACACTGACATTGATGAAGTTGGGCTGCACCGTAAACTACAGATTGCAGAAATGGAGGAATTACGAAATGATGCATACGAGAATGCATTAATTTCAAAGGAAACGATAAAGAAAGTACATGACCAGCAGATTGCACGATGCTTATTTCATGAAGGTCAGAAGGTACTACTTTATCACTCACGACTTCACTTATTCCCGGGTAAATTACAATCCAAGTGGTCGGGACCATTCATTATAACAGATGTATCGGACCATGGAGCCATTGAAATAGAAAATTCAAAAAATAGGAATCGATTTAAAGTTAGCGGGCATAGGCTAAAACCCTATTTGGATAATTTTATTGGTTTGGTTGAATCATGGGATCTTCTAGATCCCGCACCTTATGAGTAATCCAAGACTCACAAATTGTTGTAATTGTACCATATTTAGAGTTAGGTTAGGTTTCAATTTTTCCCTTGTTTTAGGATTTTATTCTTTAGTTTAGATCCTTTTTCAAATTTGTCAAAACAAAGCAAAACAGATTTGGAGTATCCAATTATGTGGTCCTAACCCCCTGCCAGACGGTCAGGACCACAGTGAGTTGATGAAAAAAAAAATTAGCCGAGACCATTCTGTGGTCCCGACCGTCCATAGATGGTCTCGACCCTACAACACTCTAATAGCTTTTTTCGACTAATTAAACCCCAAAATTTTCTCACACAACTTCTTCTCTCAAATTCTTCTTCCATATTCGCGGCTTCCTTCAAGGTTCAGCCTCCTCGAGCCCTATTTGGCGTCATTTGACTCCCATCTTCCCATTTCTTTCCTATTTCAAGCCCTAGGTTGCTATCCCTCAATCTCCCTTTGAACCCAAACCTAATAGCTCAAGGGTTCTTATCTTTTTGCGAGATTGAGCTTTGCGTTGCATCCTAAATGATGAGGAGAATGAAATCACTTCTTTGGGGTGACTTTCTTTCACCCCCAACATCTCCTTGAACGTGGGTCACACATTGGGTCTGAGAAGTTGATTTACCCCAAAAGTTTGATTTGTTCTTGATATAAAGTCTCTTTTCTTCAAATTGTGATAAGAATTTCTTATTTAAATTGTCGTTTTGTGAAAAGGGACCCAACTATGGTGGATATTGTATAGCCACCTAGATGATCAAATCGACCCACCCATGGTGAATGTGTATAGCCATCTGGACTATCCCCATTAACACATTCACAATGGGTTAAATTCTCATTGTTATTGATAGAATTGGGCAACTGAACTTGTGTGGACCTAGGGTTGCTCAGTTGATTAATTTAATATATACTCTTTATGTTTTTGTAGCTTCCATGGCCCCACGAGTTGTCCAGCCAATAGACAAGTTAGGCCCAGTTCTTTTGATAGAACTAGATTTTTGAGGGAAGAAGCTAAGCACAGCTATGACGAAACGTGGGTCCATAAACCTATAGTAATTGAGCACTATTAGCAAATTGAACATTTTAGGCGTAAAGAATTCATGTTGGAACCAAATTTTGAGAGGCGACAATGGCTCCACATTGCCAAGTTCTATGCCTATTGCATCATTGATGTAGTTAGAGAGTTCTTTGCCAATTTTAAAGAAGGCTCAATTATCAGGAGAAAGGGCAAGGAACAACTTATTAGTTGGGTTTGGGGGGTTGAAATTACGGTTACGCTTGATAACTTTGCTCAAGTGTTTCAACTACCCTGCGTTCAAAATCCTGAATTTGCATATCCTGCTGAGGGTACCCCACCATTTCCTATCTTGGTCACAGAGATCCTATCAGAAGGTTAAGAATGGACAGGCGAATATAAGAAGCCAACATCGGTGCTTAAGGATAAATATTGGGCACTTCATATGTTCTCATGTACTAATTTGTTACCCCAGAACAGAACTGCTTGTTCTTGTTTAATTACCTCACTCCAAGATAAAAGCTCAAATAAAAATTCAGATTATAAATTCAAATTTAAAGAAAATGTTAAGTGAGGTAAATCAAGACAAGTTTTCCCCTAAGTGCAAGGTGTGGTTGAAGCACAAAATAACTGGTAAGTCCCAGGTCATTTCCACAGGGATCTAGGGAGTAATGAAGTGAATGACTCTAATGGAGATTAATTTGGCAAAACACAACTCACAGAAAAATGTGAAATAGAAAATTAAAATCTGATTTGGTTGGTTGATGGTTTTGAACTAATTTTCCAAAAGCAAAGTGAATTTAAACTAAAAGATTAAGTGATAAAAAAGGTTGAGCAAGACAAGTTTAATACCAATCCGAATGAATTTCAAGTGCCAAGAGTTTATAAATTACCAAATCAATTTGTTCTGATTTTTGAGAAAATTAATTTCAATTGAAACAAACCATGGATTAAACACTCAATGTGCATAACCTATTTTAAGGACAATAGGAGTTCTAATTCTAGCAACCCACATACAACAATGTCATGAGAGTTCTAAGTTAAGCAACACCTACGAACTCATCAATAGGATATACAAAGTTGGATTAATCGGGTCTTGAATCAATGAGTTCTAAGACACCCAGCTGCAAATTGACTTGATAACCATAAGAACTCAAAGTAAATCCATGAAGTTCGGCCACTTGAGATTCATTGGAAAGGTATTACCCTTGCCTTGGCCCAAGAAGACTTAGCCGAGCATGTTAAAAAGAAGAAAAACAGAAGTGGAAATCTGATTGGAAGACATTACAATCTGAAATTGAAAGTTAAATGGATTTAGAACTGAAAATCTGATTACAGAAATTGGAATGAATTCAAAATGTAAATCTCAAAAACTCTAATGCCGAATTGAAATTCCCATGTAAAACTATGAACTCTCAATGAATTTCTCTCCAAAACTCTCTCTACGAAATCTGAATCTCCTTTCCCAATTTTTTTTTCTTTTTGTGTCTCTACTCCACTTCTCTCTTCCTTCTCTCTCCTCTCTTTCTCTCTCCTCTAACCGAATGTTCTCCTCATGATGGCTCCTTCTCTCTCCTATATCTTTTTTTTTTCCTAATTTGCCCTCCCTGGATTGCAGGTTACATCACATGGGGAAGTTAGGGTCACATGGAATTCGTTGCTGTGAAGAAGCTTATATTCGAATACAGTAAAACCATATTCGAATATGATCCTCTGCTGCAGAAATTTCCAGAATAGTGATTCTGATCTCTTTGCATTGATTTCAACTGAATTTTCTTCTTCTTCTGAAATAGCTTCAATCCTTTGATGTGTTGTGCAGCATGCTTTCTTCTCAACATCCTCAATGTAGCTTAATTTCTTGTTTTTGTGATGGAAATCAACACATATTCCACTTTGGAGATATGGAGATGAAATCTGCACAAAACATAGATTTTATATCTTTTTATGATGTGTGCAAGTGTAATTTGAATGTATAAATATGTAACAATTGATGTCCAATCACACACCCCCCAACTACAACATTACTAGTCCCTAGTAATGCTTCTAATAGAAGAAATAGAAGAGAATTCCAAAAGCATTAATTTCATTTCAATTTGAATGATATTTCAGCTATTCATATGGAATTAGTCAACACCATGAGCAAAAATTTTCATAAGCAAAGTTTAAAATTTAAAATTTTATAAGAGATGTGAAACTTGCCAAATGTGTGAAATGAATGTGAATGAATAGCAGCTTTTAACTCTATCAATCTTAACATACATCTTTAGAACTTCATTTAATTCTGAACTTTGCATTCCATTTCATTCCCAAGTTTTGACTTCAAATCTCACCTTGGAATTCTCTCCAAAGAAAATAGAGCACACAAGGTTTCACTCAAGATGCCCCTTATTAAGAGTAAATGTTCATCAAATTCTAGAAGGTGGCATCAACAAGTCAAAAACGATGTATTCAAGAAAGAATTAGACTTGGCATAACTCCATGAAGGAATGATGTAGCAAAGTAATTTCAGAATTTTCACCATGATTCCCTAATTCCTAAATTTCACAATTGAATGAAAATTCTTCCAAAGATCAATTAGGACTTGCAATGGGTTGTAATGGGGTCATGAGTTTTAATAAGGTAATAGAAGGAAAGGATAAGGAATTCAAAAACTGATTTGGAACACTGAAATAAACTTTCTTCCACCCTTCTCCAATTCATTTATATTGTTTTTTTTTTTTTTTCAGAAATTTACCTCAAGTGAATGTACTTCAAAATTAAAACAGTTTCCACCTTTTTGATTTTCTTTTTATCAACAATTTCCCTTAACAATTCCTTTTTCCTCATTCCATTCATTTTTCTTTCTTCTCACCTCCAAATCCCAAAATGTTGTTCATTTCTCTTCCTTAATATTTTCAGTGTATTCCAATCTGTTAGGGAAGGCTAAAGAGCATTCATAATGGTTAAGGGTATGATGTGGTAAGAATAAAGAAGTATGAATGCTCTAATAAAGCTCAAACTTGGCTCCAAGGATGATGTTCATCAAAGAAAAGGAAAATTTTTTTTAAGCTCAAAAGATAAGAAAAATGGCCTAATATCATTTCCTTGGTTTCATTTCATTCAACCATAAAAACTAAGAATCAGAAGTCTAGTTCCATTCTTCCATCACTTCACAAACACCCAAAGCAAAATAGTATAAGTGGAGTTATTGAAGGAATTTGAAGTGCAAAAAGCTTGAGCTTTTGGAAAGCCCTTAGAGTAAATGAAGTCTCTCATGAACAAAGTTTAAGGCTCAAATATCTCACTTCAGGTTTTAAGTCTCCACTATATCTAGAAATCCATAAAACACATTATTCATTCATAAATTCATTCCTCAAGACAAATGTTAGATCAACAATCCTCAAACTAAATCCATTCACACACTTTTCAACTTAAAAACACATGGCAATCACAACAACTCTTTAAAATTCCATACTTCAACTCAGCTCAATCCAATTTATGCAAATGACATCACTAATTCCAAGAAAACAGAAATTTCATTCATTCCAAGTTGTAAGTTCAAAGTCATAGGTAGCAAAAGTAAAACAAAACAACTTAAACCTAATCAAAAGAAACAAACAGCAGGAACATTAATCCAAATCCTATTGTTGACAAAACATATTTGAAATATTCTGAAGATTTGCTGTCAAAAATCTGGTTTCAAGGACAAAAGAGTCTGGATCATGGCTGAAGTACTGAAATTAAGCATTTCTCCCTTCTTGACTCCATTCGAATATGCTCTCCACCATTCGAATAAGCTTTTGCTGCCCCTGTCTCAGCTCACTCACTTCCCTCATCAGTACTTCTTGATTTTTCTGGATTAATGTCAACTTCTCCTCTGTGCTCATAGGGACTGCTTCAGTTGCCTCCTCCTCTGCTGGCTGCTGCTGGTTGTTCTCAACTGCAGGTGGAGCAGCCTTCTTCAATTGTCCTCGACTTCGATTCATAGATATCTTGTCTATCAAAGGAGCAGCTTTCACAATGGCCATTCCTACCTCTTCCTCTATTCCCAAAAAGTGCTGAATTATCTCTGTAATTAAACCTCCAAAAGGTAGCCCAGCAGTGGATTCTGGTTTCTCTACCACATGAGAAATAACCAACCAAATGTGGTAAGGTAAATCCATGGGAATGCCTAACAACAACTTTCCCATAATCATGGCTTGTTCAAGAGTGATGGTTGACTTGTAAGCATGTGGCAGAAATAAAGAACAGACTAGCATGTGAAGGATATTACTTTTGGGAGTAATTCCTGACTTGGACATCCTAGCAGTGGTCCATTGAGCTTGAGGGTTGGCTGTGAAGAGCCTAGCCAAATTGTCCTTATGCAATTGCTTCTCCCATCGTGCTTTTTGTTTAGATGTGGATTCGGGTATTCTTTCAACAGGCAAGTGACCTATGAAAGAAATCTTCTCAAGATTCAAACTAATTCTCTTCCCTCTAACCTTAGAGTTTATCTCAGGTCTCCCATGAATCATGCCCACTTCAGCATTTGAATAAAACTCTCTCACATATGGTACCACAGCCCTCCTACTTGTTATAACCCAATGTGCCCAGCCCCTTTTCTCAAATAATTCTAACAATTCATAGGGTGGTTCATTGTAATCCTCCAATTTAATTCCTCTTTCACTCAACACAGCTCTCTTGCTGTAATTCTCATCATATTTCAGCTTTGAAGCTTTGTTGGAAAACCTCAAGTTATCAAAAGAACCCTCATCAAACAGATCATGGTCAGATTGTGCTTCAGGTTCATCCTCAGGAACCTTTTCAGAGGTGTGGACCTCATGCTCAGTAGCAGTCATGTGTTCCTTGGTAGGCACATTCTCAGGAACTCCAACAGAGTTTTCCTTTTCAACATTAGAGACATGATCATCATGTCTCTCACTCAAACTCTCATTACCTACAGAATGGAATGATTCTGTTCTAGAGGAGGACCTACGGTCTGATTTAGAAGATGACAGTTCATATGTTATGGGTTCCTGAACAACAAGTGAAGAACCCTTACCATGTTGGCTCAAAATCCTCATGCTCCTTCTTTTAGCCTTACCTTTGTAAGCCATCTTCTTCATCCTCTTTGGTGGCATCTTGCTTCAATTGATTCTCCACCCTTTATCAGAAATTCTCCAAAGCTGTAAACCCTAGCTTCTTCAATCGCAGCTCTGTATCTGAATCTTCCTTTCAATGTCAACCCAAAATCACACTCAGATAATCTGAAAGTAAAAGACTGGAAGAAGATGTGGAATGGTGAAGGTTTCAGGGTTGTGGGCACCAGGGCTCGTATTCGAATAGAACAGAAACTTGAATGGGGCCACTCACGGGTATATACAGGATTTAAAACCGACATCATATTCGAATACCCAGACTCATATTCGAATACAGGTTATCAGCAATTTGCAATTCCAGTGTCCAGAAAACCAGAAATTCTTCCCCCACTTCTTAAGAATACTCAAATTAAGTTTTGCCAACAGCTAGGATTCGAAAATTATTTCAAAAGAAATAACTAATTCAAGAAGAAGTTTTGCAATTTTTCCAAATTTTCAAAAATTTTTTTTCAAATTTTCAACATATGCAAACTCAAACTGACATAAGCATGATCTTAATTCAATTCAAGCAATTCCAAATCATATTCAAAACATTCTGATCATATCCAATCACTCAATTCAGCAAATTGCAGTAAAAATACTATTCACATCCACAAACTCAGATTGTGTCCCCCCCAACTAAAATCATGCATTGTCCTCAATGTATTAAACCAGCAAGTTAAAGAAAGGTTGGTGAAGTAACATACCTGAAGATTGTGAATGAAAATTCAACTTATTACCAACAAATGAAAGCTGATAGTCAGCTGCTGTGACCAATTCCCCACCAACTTGTTTCAAGCTCACATTTCAGCAGTGGCAAGGCATTTAGTCCAGCTACTGCATGATCACAGCTGCAGTTGCAATTGCAACTGATCACATCAGATTTGACTAGATTCTTTTCATCAAGCAGATTCTTCACTTCCTCAGTTGAGTACTACTTGCGGCTGAAAACTGAAGGTTAGCAATAACCATATACAACCTCTTTCATGTTGGGGTTGAGTCTCCTTTGCATTTGCCTAATAGGCTTAGCCTCATCCTCCAAAAATATTCTATGAGTGCAAATTAATGGACTTATTCCCTGCAGATCTGCTATAGTCCAGCCCAAAGCTCCTCTATGCTTCCTCAAGACTTCCACAAGTCTATTTTCTTGGTCCAAACTCAGCTGAGATGAAATGACAGCTGGATAGGACTCTCCCTCACCCAAAAATACATACTTCAAGTCACTTGGCAAAGGTTTTCTCTCAGGTTTTGGTGGCTGGTCCAAAAATGACAGAGGCTTGGCTATGGACAGCTCTAAAGACTCAACAGATTGTCTCCACTGATTCATCATTAGCACTGAATTTTTCATTTCCTCAAATTCTCCTCCCTCACAATTCTCCAAGTCACAATCAGCTAGGAAATCTACTTGCTCATTATTCACTAAGGCTTTCTCCAAAGGGTCATCAAAATACTCTCTATCAAAGTGATCTTGAGTGGTTGTTTGAATCCAATCAACTTCCTCTACTTCCTCATAATCACTCGGCTGTTTGGTCACCTTGAAGATGTTTTTCTCAATTGTCATGTTTCCAAAGGAAAACTTGATAACTTCGGTTCTACAATTGATCAAGGCATTTGAGGTGGCCAAAAATGGTCTTCCTAGGATAACAGGTACAGCTGGTTGGTTTCCTTGAATGGGCTGAGTGTCTAGCACTATAAAGTCCACTGGAAAGTAAAAATGATCCACTTGAATCAAGACATCCTCAACCACGCCTAGGGACTTTAACTGACCTATCAGCAAGTTGTAGTGTCACCCTAGTAGGTCTAAGTTCTCCCAACCCCAGCTGTTTGTAAACAGTGAATGGTAAGAGGTTGACACTTGCACCTAAATCTAGCAAAGCTTGATCTACCCTTTGATTCCCAATTAAGCAGGCTATGGTGGGGCAACCTGGATCTTTATATTTGGGAGGAGTTTTAAATTGCAAAATGGAGCTCACTTGTTCAGTCAAAAATGCTCTTTCTTTCACATTCATTTTCCTCTTAACAGTACACAAATCTTTCAAAAATTTTTCATAGGATGGATTTTGTTTAATTGCATCAAGTAAGGGAATATTAATTCTGACTTGTTTGAACAATTCATAGATGTCAGAATTCAAATTCTCTTTCTTGGCTTTGTTCAATCTTTGTGGAAATGGAAGTTTTGGAACAAATTCAGATTTGTCCAACTTGGTTTTATTCAAAATCTCTTTATTTTCAAAATCTTTTTCACTCTTTTCAAACTGATTTTCCTCAAAAATTTTTTTCTTATTGTCAGAAATTTCCTCTTTATTCTCAGAATTTACCTGCTCTGTTCTCTGGATTCTGATTTGCTGCTTACTGCTATTCGAATGTTGCTTGCTGGTATTCGAATATTCCTTTGGCTGCATCAGAATTTCCTGATTTTCTTGGCTCAAATTCTGCTTTTCCTCAAGTTTCCTGCTGTCCAACTTGTTGTCCCCAATTAGTCTTTCATTTTGCTTCAATTCTTGCTCTTCATTCTGAAACATGATTTCTTTCTCAGAAGTGCTAAATTGCTGTTTCTGTTCACTTTCTGTTCTGCTGTCCAATTTCTGTTTCAGCTGCATTTCCTCTTCATTTTTCATTATTTCTTGCTCATTTTCTTCCTCAATTTCTTCAGCAGGTGGTTTGTAATCTGGCTTGACAATTTGCTTACCACTTCTCAATGTTGAAACAGCTTGTACATGCTCCAGATTTTCATTTACAGCAGATGAAGATGATTCACTGAAATGAACTTGGCTTGTAGGATTTGGTCTTGGCTGAGATGGAAGCTTTCCTGATTCTCTGATGGTTAAAGCTTGAGTTAGCTTTGACAATTGACTTCGGATGTCTTCCATGGCCCTGTTTGTCTGCTCTTGAAACTTGGAATTTTGATTGTTGGTTCCAATCTGCCCTTGCATAAATTGTTGCAAGGTGTCTTCCAAAGATCTTTTGTGAGGTGGCTGATAAAAAAATTTGTATTCTGCTGAGGTTGAAAAGGCTGAAAAGGAAATGGTTGGGGTTGCACATTTGTTGAGGTTGCACATTTTGTTGAGGTTGGTATTGTTGGTTCTGTGCTTCTGCTTTCCAGGAAAGGTTTGGATGATTTCTGTAGCCAGGGTTGTAGTTATTCGAATATGGACTATGGCCTTGCGAATATGTGTTCATCCCCTGATTTTGATTGAAGGGTCTTGCAGCTTGTGTGGGATTTGCTTGACCATAGAGAACTTCCTTAAAAGCTGGAAGTGTTGGGCAATCATCAGTCCTGTGGTCTGCGGTTTCACACATCACACACTTCACTTCACTCTCCTTCAATGTTTGCTTCTTTTACTCCATCAATTCAATCTTTCTTGACAATGCAGCCAACCTAGCTCCAACATCATCTGCCTCATTGAGATGGAACTTTCCTCTATCATTTGATCTGTCAGAAAATTCAGAACAAGATGGGGAGACTACCTCCCACTGTTTAGTGTTTTCAGCTAAAGCATCAAAGAAATGTAAAGCCTCTTCAGCAGTTTTGTCATAGAATTCACCATTACACATGGTGGCAACCAACATTTTCAGATTTGGAGTTAATGCATTATGGAAAAAATTAACAATTCTCCAAGATTCAAAACCATGATGTGGACAGGCTTGCAATAATTCCTTGAATCTTTCCCATGCTTGAGCAAATGTTTCATTGGATTTACACACAAAATTCATTATTTGCTGTTGAAGAATTACAGTCCTATTTGCAGGAAAATACTTCTTCAAAAATTTTGTTTGCATGTCTCTCCAAGTACCTATTGATCTAGGCTCAAGTGAATTCAACCACATTTTTGCCTTGTCTTTCAATGAAAATGAAAATAATTTAAGCCTAACCATGTCCTCATTAACATTCCTATCCATGCAAGTTCCACAAACATCTTCAAATTCTTTCATATGCATGTAAGGATTTTCTGAGTCCATGCCATGAAAAGTTGGTAAAAGCTGAATTGTTCCAGGTTTAAGATAAAAATTCTGATGTCCATTTGGAAGAACAATGCAAGATGGAGTGGTTTGTCTAGCTGGATAAAGATATTCCCGGAGAGGTCTAAGGATGTTTTGATCCATTTGATCATTTTCTCCTTGAACACTTTCTTCCGGCAGAACAGGTGGTGGATCCATATGTGCAACAGAAAATTCAGATTGTGAATGTAGTGCAGCAAATTCAATCAATTCAGCAAGAGAAGATGGAGAATGCAATTCAGATCTGTTTCCAACAAGTTTACCAGACCTTAAAAGTATAAACAGAAATTCAGACTGAAACAAAACTCCAATCTAAACTCCTAACTTCACAATTTCATCTACTGATTCACAGAGAATTGCAACTACAGCTCTCAGCAGAGAAATGCAGCCGTATTCGAATATCAGATGAAATAGTTTCAAATCAGAAATTCAGGATTCAGATGCAAACAGTTCTAAAACTAAACTAACAACTAAAACTATAAAAGAAATAGAAATAGAGATGAAACAAAGTTACTCAACAAGTTAAGCAGCTCTGTTGTTGAAAATGGTGGTGAGATGTACTGCCAGTTAATGCTCCAAAGGCTCAAAACACCATTGCTTCTCAAAGATCCCCGGCAACGGCGCCATAAATTTGTGCTTGTTCTTGTTTAATTACTTCACTCCAAGATAAAAGCTCAAATAAAAATTCAGATTATAAATTCAAATTTAAAGAAAATGTTAAGTGAGGTAAATCAAGACAAGTTTTCCCCCAAGTGCAAGGTGTGGTTGAAGCACAAAATAACTGGTAAGTCCCAGGTCATTTCCACAGGGATCTAGGGAGTAATGAAGTGAATGACTCTAATGGAGATTAATTTGGCAAAACACAACTCACAGAAAAATGTGAAATAGAAAATTAAAATCTGATTTGGTTGGTTGATGGTTTTGAACTAATTTTCCAAAAGCAAAGTGAATTTAAACTAAAAGATTAAGTGATAAAAAAGGTTGAGCAAGACAAGTTTAATACCAATCCGAATGAATTTCAAGTGCCAAGAGTTTATAAATTACCAAATCAATTTGTTCTGATTTTTGAGAAAATTAATTTCAATTGAAACAAACCATGGATTAAACACTCAATGTGCATAACCTATTTTAAGGACAATAGGAGTTCTAATTCTAGCAACCCACATACAACAATGTCATGAGAGTTCTAAGTTAAGCAACACCTACGAACTCATCAATAGGATATACAAAGTTGGATTAATCGGGTCTTGAATCAATGAGTTCTAAGACACCCAGCTGCAAATTGACTTGATAACCATAAGAACTCAAAGTAAATCCATGAAGTTCGGCCACTTGAGATTCATTGGAAAGGTATTACCCTTGCCTTGGCCCAAGAAGACTTAGCCGAGCATGTTAAAAAGAAGAAAAACAGAAGTGAAAATCTGATTGGAAGACATTACAATCTGAAATTGAAAGTTAAATGGATTTAGAACTGAAAATCTGATTACAGAAATTGGAATGAATTCAAAATGTAAATCTCAAAAACTCTAATGCCAAATTGAAATTCCCATGTAAAACTATGAACTCTCAATGAATTTCTCTCCAAAACTCTCTCTACGAAATCTGAATCTCCTTTCCCAATTTTTTTTTCTTTTTGTGTCTCTACGCCACTTCTCTCTTCCTTCTCTCTCTTCTCTTTCTCTCTCCTCTAACCGAATGTTCTCCTCATGATGGCTCCTTCTCTCTCCTATATCTTTTTTTTTCCTGATTTGCCCTCCCTGGATTGCAGGTTACATCACATGGGGAAGTTGGGGTCACATGGAATTCGTTGCTATGAAGAAGCTTATATTCGAATACAGTAAAACCATATTCGAATATGATCCTCTGCTGCAGAAATTTCCAGAATAGTGATTCTGATCTCTTTGCATTGATTTCAACTGAATTTTCTTCTTCTTCTGAAATAGCTTCAATCCTTTGATGTGTTGTGCAGCCTGCTTTCTTCTCAACATCCTCAATGTAGCTTAATTTCTTGTTTTTGTGATGGAAATCAACGCATATTCCACTTTGGAGATATGGAGATGAAATCTGCACAAAACATAGATTTTATATCTTTTTATGATGTGTGCAAGTGTAATTTGAATGTATAAATATGTAACAATTGATGTCCAATCAAGAACTTCAGATTGTATTCCCCTTAGAGATCGTCTAATCTATGCTATTGGGATGGGGATGACAATTGATTTGCCCTCTTATATATGGCACAAAGTGGCATACGCCTATGAGCACTTAGGAGCTTTAGCTGCCTTACCTTTTGGAGGGGCTCTTACAAAGATTTTTAGAAGAAAGGAGGCCCACATCAAGATGACATGCCCATAGCCTCAAGATTACAGCGCTTTAATATCATATCGTACATTAAATCCCGAGGTTCATTATCGAAGAAAAAGAAGAAGACAGAGGACCCAGCGGAGGGTAGACCATCTCAGGTTTCAGAGGAGCCAGACGACGAGCAGAAGGTTACTAATACGGAGTTAGCTGATTAGATCAGGGCATTGGCTGAGCGCATTAGTCATATGGAATAGAACTAGGAAGAAGATCATCAATTACTATTGCGCATCCACTAATCTCAGCAGACTCAGGGTCACCTTCTGTAGAGTATTCTGGACTATATAAGAGAATCCCATCCACCTCCACCTCCACTTCTACCTCCACCTCCACAATGATTGGATGCTGATTTACTTTTTCCTTTGAGAGTTTGAGATCATGTATTTATTGTTGCATCTGACATTCCTAAAACTCTATATTTTCCTTTTGGTATTTGGACCGCTTGTGACTATTTTGAATGGAACTTCTCAATTGTTTTTGTTTTTGATTTGTTATCTCTTTTAAGGTATTTCTATTTACTTCTTTGCATGTGGTTATTACCTTATGATTGGTTGAATTGTTATTTCTGTTCTTAAAATTTTGTTTCTATATGTTTTTTGTAAGAACAGGCTCATCATGACTAATCCTAACAACAATAACTGTAATCAGGAGATAAATACTAAAACTGGTAGAAAACGTAAGTAGGAAGGCACACCTTATCTATACTGTGAGGAGAGTGATTCTGAGTGTTCAGAGATTGACTTAGAAGTGTGGCTTGATGAGTGTTTTCTTGAGAGTAATTCTTTACCATTGCCACTAATTTACCCTCCATTTGTTCACATAACACTTGACCAATTACTTGAGGGGCAAGGGTGGGATGAGGTTGACCTTGAACTCCTTTTAGAAATGGAGTGGGCCAAAATCATTATCTCCATTGAGTGGCCTAATGTACCCACTTACGGCATAGACACTAACACTAAAACCAAATCTGAAATGGGTTACTCTTCTGATTATCAAGACATGCCATCTTTGGATGATATTGGGTTTGAGAGTGCTGACAATTCTAATGAGTCAGACCAGGATGACTTTGGTATTTCGTTACAATCACTTTTAGAATTTCGTCATGCCTTAGTTACATTTGAAGCCAACATAAAGTAATTCTCAACCATTCTTTTTATATTCTTATCATTTTGCTTTTCTTTATGCTACTTCATTAATATCATTAGTCATCTGCACTTAAGTTGGGGAGAATATGACACATGCACACCCCTTCTCCACCTTGCACTTTTAATTGGTATTTCATATATATATTGGTTGTTGTTTGGAGTGTTGTAGAATCTAAGTTGGGGGGATGTATTGGGTGATGCCTTAAGTGGCTTGAATAATGGGTGCATGCTTGGTTTAATTTATGCTTTGTTCTTATTTGTACTTTTTGTGGTAATTGTTTCATGCTTATCATCATTCTCACTATTGCACACTACAGACCCACATATGCATCATGGTTCAAACATTGAGGACAAAGTGAATTTTTAGTGGGGGGTAGGGTTCGCATGATGACCTTTTGTGCCAAAACTTTTGTGCCAAAATTGTAAAACTTTAAAATTTTTGAGCGTCTTTAAGCCTAAATACATGAATTTAGCACATTTGTACCTACTTGTCAGCCCTTTTTGGTTTGGTTGATTGTAGAATTAAATGAGAGAGTGATGAGTGAGTTTTGTTCAAGCTTTAATAGGAAACTTAGTTCAAGTTGAGTGTGTATGACCTTGTGCATATATTTTTGACTATCATAGAGCAGAGTTTATGTGCTTAGGAGTGGATTTTGTTTAACATTGGTTAATTGAGCATTCTTAGACTAAATGGAGACTTACACCCCTTAATGGTGAGCTTTTGAACCTATTATTCCCTATTTGCTATTTTTGGACCTTCTTATCCTTTCCTTGATATGAAATTACCCTAGGAACCAACTTGAAGCCTTTTAATAAAGTGTGTGATATATTTATATATTTTTCTTGGTTCCCACCTCATATATTGTCCCTTAGCCTCATTCACACACTTTAAACCTTGCCCTCACATGTCTTAGATTGTGAAAGTGCCTTAATGTCAATGATGTGAATGGGGGTTGGGAATGGAAACTTTTGAGAGCATATTGAGAGGAAGTATAGGGTGGAGAATTCAGCTGATGTATATTTCATTATTTCAAAAAAAAAAAAACAAACAAAAAAAAGAAGAAAAAAGAAAAAGGAAAAAAAGAGAAAAGCAAAAAAAAAGAAAAGAAAAATTTGTCATTCCTTTTGCTTATGAAATTATGGGACTTGTATATTATTTGCAATATTTGCAATTGTCCCAAGGGTAATATTTAGGGTGAATAAATTTTTGTTGGGATTCTTGTTGGGGCTTGGAAAGGAAATGGGTATTTTGGGACTTGTGTGCACTTGAGCATCTTTACCCCAAGACATGTGCTTTGATTTCCATATCCTCTATTGTTAACCATTACCCTTGGCCAAGTTACAACTAAAACAAAGACCTAGTGGATTTTAAGCAAGCAACTCTTGTATTGTGCATGTAGTGGTCTTATGTAGGTTGTGTGGTGTGATCTCTTACACATGCATTGGAACATGGTTATGAGCTATCCACTTTGAATTTCATTTCAGTTCACTCACTTATTTGTGAGGTTATGGGCAACTGGGATAGCATTATATGCTAATAGGTATGTGTGAACCCTTGATGAGTGAAATTCTTTTTTATAAGTGGTACCTTAAGAGTATTTGAAGTCAAAACTTAGTTCTGTTTATGCTTTTGCAACCTTGTTGAATGAATGAAACAATTTTGCACACATGCTCTTTCTACTTTGATAGTCCATGCATTTATGCTTAGCACTTGGGAATTACACATGATAATTGGGTTTTGTGACTTGTTGGGCTTGAGCTTGATTCATTTTTTATCTTAATCAATTTTTGACACTTTGAGACCATGCCATAGATGTTTGTGGGTGGTATCACTACAAACCCTCACGAGACCTTACTCGTCCACTAAGGGGAACCTAGGGGTTTAAAGGGCTTGCTACACATAGCGAAGTGTAGCCGTGTTTCCAACGAAAAAAGAAATAGGATAGTAGTTTCATTTCATTTTAATAAAGAGCATTGTTAGGGACTAGCAATGTTCAAGTTGGGGGGTGTAATTACACTTGAAAAAATGTAATTACAAACTCCACTTTTGGATATTCATTGATGCATTTAAGTAATTTATTTTGAAGTTTTATCATTGTTTTATTACTTATAAAGTTTATTTTCTTAATTGTAGGGAAAATGGTGAAATACTTGACGATTATGGTGATGAAACTGACCTAGAAGATGAAGGGAACGAAGTGGTTCCAACCTCCTCTAGGATGGTCCAGACCACCCCAAGGAATTAGCAGCAAACAAGAAGCAGAACTTGAAGAACAAGGTTTCTGTGGTCGGGACCCCTTGTCAGACGGTCGGGACCACAGTGTGTAGGCGTGCACGTTTTGAAGTCTGTCTTTGAGGGTTTCTTTGTAACTTCTATATAATCCCTGCTGCATGGCCGACCCTAAGGCGAGCATACATACATTCTTAGTATATTTTAGAGAGTTTTGAGAGATTTTATTCATTCGTGGGATGTTTTTATGTGTTTTTGAAGCCTTCGTTACATTCGTTTCAACAGTTGTTATTCAATACTTCGTTTTGAAATTTCTTTCAAAGTACATTCTATTTCGTTCTTTCAATTAATGATATGAGTTGTTTGTTTTATTCAGTAGATCAATTGAACATATGTTGATTTTTATTTTGTTTAAAAGTATGCTAACATAAAACCCTAGTTCTTGATTCAACGAATCAAGGAAGGGTAGTTTATTATAAGCTATGGAATGTGTGTAGATCCTTCGCATGGTTTGCAAAGACTCATGCGTAGGGATCTACTGTTTGAAAATCTATTTTAATTTTGTTTCAAAAGTTTTCGAAAATGAAAACTTTTGACTACATTATCTATAATCATTGGTAAAGGTTTTCGGTTTAAAATTGATACAAAATTTTTGGGCAAACCAAAGATAGATTTTGAATCCAAATCTGGTTTTGTTTGTTTGAAAAGCTTTCGAAAACAAAAGTTTTTGACTAAATTTTCTATAATCACTGGTAAAACCTTTTGATTAAAACCTTCTTAATAATTTTTGAACAAACCCTAATTCAAGTTTGAATCCAAGTGTTTTCTTAGAAAATCTTTCCGATTTTATTATCCTAAACGAGATTTTAAAATTGAGTATTGGGAATTTTATGAACTTTAACGAAGACATTCTTTCAATCTATAGATCCTTTCACGTGAGCTATAGATTGTAATTACAATGCATCCCATAGTGAAGTAGTAGACTACACAGAATTGATAGTTGGATCAAGAACTTCTTAAATATTATTATTGTTATTTAAATTCCTTTCATTTAAGTTAATAGAATTATTACATTGAAATTTTAGGTTAGATTATTTTCGTGCACGTTAAAATTAGATAAAATTCATTTAGTTAATATTTAATTCCTTTAAATCCAAAATAAAAATTTTAATTGCTGAAATTTTGTTAATAGGTTGTTAAGTTGCTTTTAATTTGAATTTTAAACTTGCAAAACCTTAGAATTTAGTTCTAACTGATCTTCAAACTTAGTTTACATTCAAACCTAAGAATCACATTATAACCTAGAAACTAAATAACATAGGCTTCTGTGAAATCGACCTCGAACTCATCAAGTTAAAACTACACCGCACACCCTTACACTTGAAGGTTAGTTTAGACGCACTATTTAGAAGCGGTCAACTATAAAAATAAAAATCTCTAAAAAAATATTACATTATGCACACACATCTTGACCCAACCTTGTTAAGAAGGAAAAAAAAAAATAGAAAACGAAAACATCAATCACGTCATCTAAAATTATATGTAAGAATTAAATAACAAAAAAATAGCACCTAAACTTGAAGACTTACTAGAACATGATATTGAACTGGAAATGAACTTGAAGTCAGCAACTAAATACTACAATTAAAATTGAACTTGGAACTTAAAATTGAAAAACAACGAATTTAAACAATAAACAATTTTCTGAACTAAAAATTAAACCTTGGCTAATCCACTCCTAAAATAGAAAAAGAAAATGAAAGGAAAACTAATGCCAATCTACTATATTGCCTACTTCTACTATTTTCTACTCCATTTTACTGCTTGTGTTTTTGTTGCTTGCTGTTATGTTCCTTATATAGGCACTCAGGTGAAGTCGGTTTGAGGAAGTTTGAATTACTAGAGGTTTTTTTCTTTCTAATTGTGATTTGGTTATGTTTGCTGATATATACATACATATACACAACTATATATAATTATCAAATTCTCCTTCCTCAACTGCCTTGAATCCTTCTTATCTTTTGATAATTTGAATTAATCTTGCCTGTATTTGGATAAGGAGTTGAGTTGAACTAGATTCCTTGAATGAGTCCGTGTATCTTTCATTAGCTATTACAAAATTGATTGGAATCTACAGACAGCGTCAGGATGCCTTTTGTAAGGTTACCATCAGGATGGTCGCTAACAAAAGCCATTAGGATGGCTTCGTGCGTCTGGGCACCTACTTTTTTTTTTCTTCTTTTCGTCTTACAAGAAAATTGAAAGAAAAACAAAACGACAAAAGAGAAATAATTACAATATAATATAACAATGAGTATAATAAATATTGAATTAATTAATTTACTTATTAACTTGTAATGACCTTTATTAGTTACTAATTTAACTATTTTAATAAGTAAAATAGAAAAGAAATAATTACAATATAATATAACAATGAGTATAATAAATATTGAATTAATTAATTTACTTATTAACTTTTAATGACCTTTATTAGTTACTAATTTAACTATTTTAATAAGTAAAATAGAAAAGAAATAATTACAATATAATATAACAATGAGTATAATAAATATTGAATTAATTAATTTACTTATTAACTTTTAATGACCTTTATTAGTTACTAATTTAACTATTTTAATAAGTAAAATACTATCATACTAAAGGTTAGCAAGTATAATTAGTCAAATATTAAAGGACGGTAGGTGTAATTTACCCTATTAATTAATATTAAATTCTTGATCTATTAATGTTTGTAAATATTTTGGTGTTGAATTTATACATGTTGCAGGTATTTATATATTAACATCAAAAGAATTTGAAAAAACAAATGAAATTATAAATATATATATAATTACTAGTGTTTGCCACCAACCATCGCTAAAAACTAATTTGGTGATTGCTAAAAGATCCATTAAAAGCAGTTGCTTGCTATTACTCAACATTTTCCTTGTGGCGTTGCTAAAAGTGTCCCGACTCAATTTCTAATGTCCATGTGTAATAAGCAGTTGCAAGGCAATAACTACTACTCCAAGGTTCGCTGCTTAGGAGATGCTGAAAGTGGTCAATCCAATATTTATTGCCTATGAGTTTGTAGACAATAATAGTAATAACAACCGCACTACAACAAGAAAAGTGTGTTACGCTTATTAGCCTTTTGTGATAACAAAATACTATCATAATATTTGTTATTTAATGACAAGATTTTTTTTGTTGCTATTAAAAATATATTTTAAAATTTTTTTTTGTGACAAATACCATAAATTGTCATTGAAACATTAATATTCAATTTTTTTTTTTTTTTATGACTTGGAATTCTACCAGTTTATTGTAACCCTTTACCAAAAAAAAAAAAAAAAAAAACATTAATATTCAATGAGAAATGTATTTTATTGTCAACTTCACTTAAAGTTAGGAGAGAAATTGGCTCAGAACAATTTGTTATTTTGGCGAGATTAAAATTTTTAGTTGACATTTTATTTTTCATCACTTAAACATATATAAGAGTGTTTGGACCTCTAAAGAAGTTCAAAAAATTTAAAAAAATGACAAAAGTTTCAACTTTTTCAAAAAATTTTATTGAAACAAACCATTATAATACGTTCCAACAAATTTTGGCAGATTTTTTAAAAAGTTGGACTGACATTTACACTAAAAAATTTTACAAAATTTCAAAAACTTTTAAGAATCTCTATTAAAATTTTATCAAATGTCACTTTATATAATTTTTAACAATTTTATATCAAATCAAACACTGACATTTAACCATTATTTCAAAACAACTTTTTATGCTCCAAATTTTAAAAAAATTTAATTTTGTTAGCTTTTGGAATTTTTTTACACTTCAAACGGTCTCACAGTGACATATTTTAGGCTTGGTTTGGGAACTAAAAAAGCAAACTTTTTTGTAACTAGCTAATAGCTAGTTACTAACAAGTTATCCATTTTTTATGTTTAGAAAGGGGAGAAAAGTTAACTTTTTACTAATTAATTTTTTAATTTTTTGTTAATTTGATATTTTTAACTTTGAAAATTTTAAAAAAATTAAAATATAAGAGAATAAATTTGAACATTTAAAAAAAAAAAATCAAAAAGTAGTAACTGGTAATGGCTCCCAACCGAAACCTAGTCATAGAAATAAAAATTTATAATAATTATTAAAATTTAATCTTATTAATTCAAATTTCAAAATCTAAATTAAACCGGTAACCATGGAGCCCTACACCTTTTCCTTACCTATGCTGTCTGTGCGTTCCTCCCAAAATCGCAAATTCAGAAACTCTGTTGCGATCTCCTTAGCACGTCAACGGCGCCTCCACCACAGCCACTATTGCTGCTCGCTGTAGTTTGTTTCATTTTCTCCCTAAGCCCTAACTATTCGCACTAACTCTCTCCAACTCCCATCTCACCCACATTAATGATTTCTCCCTAGGCTTGCCAGATCTTCAAAGTCAACACGAGCTTCATACCTTTGGGTGAGAAACCCATTTGCTAGGTTTGGTTTTTGTATATCTCTTCATATAACTCTTCGTCGGGAGTCAGGAGTCAACTCTTCGTCTCGTTCTGGATTTCTTTGATGCTTTCACTTTAAGTTTGGCTTTCATTCCTCTTGCTGATTCTTTTTTGTCAGGACAACAGGTCTAAGATTGACCAAATATGTTTAATTTCGGGGATTTTGATGGGAATGACTTTCAGGATCACGTTAATGGCAGGTTGGCCTCATATGATGAGGCATTGGAGTATTGATCTATTGGGTTAGTATTTTTGAGTTTAATTTCAAAATAGATACATGTATATTCCGAACTATTGACATTAAACTTTTGGCAAATCATTGGACTTTGGTGTGGGTCATGGAAAATTTTCCTTTTTCCATGTGTTTTCTAATCTATTTCATGTCCTCAGTCAATTCTTTCTCCCATTCTACCAGGTCTCTCTGCAAATCAAAATGATTCTGGTTATCTGCAGTCTAGAGTTGGTATAGATTATGAATCTTCATATGGAAAAGTATGAGCAAATGATACCATTTTAAAATTTCAGAGAACCACACCATATTACAAGAGAAATAGAGCACACGGGCATGAGATGCCTAAAACGGCAGAGTTGTCACAAAAAAATATTAAAAATCACTACTATGGGTGTATGCTATGGTTAAAAGAGTTTTTTTTCCTCATTACATTGGACATGTGTAATCTCTCTCTCTCTCTCTCTCTCTCTCTCTCTGTTTTTTTTTTTTTCCTTCTTCTGTCTGCATATACATGTCTATATGAATACTGATATTAAAGTTACATCCATCATTCATGCTACTACTTTTTTTTTTTTTTTTTTTGTGGCTAAATTTGTTTACAGTTGAAATGATTTCAACCAATTTTTTGTGCTCATGCACCGGTGATTTATGAGTCTTTTGGTTTATGATCTGATAATGAGTTTGGATCACTCTCTTATTTGCATCAAAGCTCTTATTTACATTAATATGCGGCTTTGGAGAAGGCTGATACTGCGGATTTTGTTTTATTTATTTTATGCTTCTGCTTGCTGGGTCTTTGGGATAATCACCTGACATTAAAAATGAATCCCACACAGCTGAATTTCAAGTTAGATCCATCAAACAAGTTCTGTGGTGGGTGGTTTTAAATTTTCAATCTTAATTGCCCAAAATTTTCCCTTAGTTTAGCTATTCTTAACTTTTGAAAATAAAATTTGATAATTCTTTCCCCATTACTAAACTTGTAGTCATGTTGAATGACCTGTAGTGTTTGTATCTAATTTTATTTCATTTCATACATTATGTTGTAGCAATATTATGTCTCATATGATGTGTATTTGAAAATTTTGAAATTTGGTTGTATGGGCTTTAATTTTTGATATTGAGCTACCAAGTTTAAAATAGCCTATTCTTTTTAGCAACTATTCTCTTTACCTAGTTGCTACACGGTGTTACTTTTGGAGGTTTATCTTTCAGCGAAATTAGTGTAACCTTGTATTTTATATTGGCACATATATATATATATATATATACTTTTTTTCTAATAAAAAAAAACAATGTATCTTGTTTTAGACAAGATTTGAGAGTTGGAATTTTAGTATTTCTTTGATGCTATAATATCTATCTAACCTTATACTTACAATTTACATTGGCATGTATATATATATATATATATATTTCTAATAAAAAAAATCAATGTATGTTGTTCTAGACAAGATTTAAGAGTTGGAATTTTAATATTTCTTTGATGCTATAATATCAAGGTTTGTAAAACTTTGTTGCATATATGCATTTAAAATATATTAACAGAAAAATAGTGTGCACTTGAAATTAATAGTTAAAATGATGAAATATTTGAAACATTATTATGGACTAAATTTAGTATTGTCAATAATGTTCTTCCCATGGAAATAATGAGTAAACTTGGACTTACCCAAGCAAAAGTGACAAATACCAGCATGCTCGTCTGTGAATAAGCAAAAATATCAATCTTTGCATATTCACCATACCTTCTACTTAAATAATCTCATTTTAAAGGATAGTATCTTAGCATTTAACCATATTATTTTCACAAGAAAAATTTATCTACTAGTGTAAGAGCTCAGTATATTTTTAGACTCCAGTGCTAACAACTTAACCTTTGGGTAATTGGTAACTTTGTACCTAAACTAAGCCCTGCATCCAGAAAGTTTGAGATTCTAACTTTATCATATACGTATTTTTCTACAATGTGTGTGTTGTGCACCATGTAGTAGCACCATCTTCTCTATACATCAGAGGGACTTGCACGTGACAGAGGGTGGGAGAGATTCATAAATTTTTTGTTGCCCTTAATTATTTCTTATTAGCTTAAGCTTTTAGGGTAATTGCGACTAACAACTAACATATAGAAGAAATAGCACAAACTCTTTATGTGTTTAATCAATTCATATGGTGCCAGTGTAAAAGAAACATTGGGGGTGGGGTGGAGGGGGCTTGGTGATGGCTGAAATAGGTGTGCCCTTGTGTTTGAGGTGTTTTTAAAGAGAGCCAAATGGGAGCACTTTTAGAGCTTCTTATATGTAGGTTGTGTTTGATATTGATTGCTGTGTTTTCTTGTTTTGAGGTTCCCCTGCTTTGTACTTTTTTTCGTCATTTCTAGTTGATATGTTCTTTTTGCACTTTTTGTATTGTTGGTCTGTTCTCAAGTTGAACACTACTTTGTCATTTTCTTATAAATTGTACTTGTGAAAAAAAAAAAAAAAAACCTACTTGTTTTTAACCACATGAGTGCTCTTATGGTGGTCATAGCTGTGAAATGAATTTACTTTTCCATGTCCTATTTTTTGGTGGCTAATTAACTTTGATATGTCAACATAATTGCTTGATACGTATTTTCTTTAGAGGGACCATTGTATAATCCTTGTGAGAACGAGAGTATGGTTTTTCCAAGTCAATGTAGATGTCATGGAGATGTTTGATTATTTAATTTTTTATTAAGGTATGGTTTAACCTATTTCCTAATATTTTCAGTAATCACTTAAAATGCCTTCATTGTGAGTTCTCACCATTTTTTTTTTTGGTCAAGGGAAGGAAGAAAATGGAAAAGAGGAAGTTTACAATGAGTAGGACATTAGTTGATTATCACCATTTGAGAATTAATACAGTTGGACTCTCACTTATGGATGTTATTTTGGTTATTTGGCAACTTAATAATCAAGATACTTAGTTAAGGTTTCAATTTACTATTGACCCAGTTATTGATTTTTCTTAATTTGCAAAGTTTGATGAATATTTTTACTTGCATATACAGTGAAGATGGTAAAAGAAAATTTTTGTTAAATTTTTTTATCAAACCTTAGCTTTTGGTTGTTCTATCTAAGCTTGAAGTTGCAACATGAAAATTTTTATCATCTTCATTATTTTTGTTTACTGGTAGGAATATGTATTCCTCCTGATTGAGAGCCTTTCACTTTCATGCGAGGTTGCTAAGACCCTTATGATATATAGGGACATGATAAGGAAGGATAGAGTGCCAGATTTAAGTGACTTCTTATGTTGCTCGGACCTCGGACTCGAATCCGGTGCGGGTGTGAATCTAGGTATCGGATAATACAAGTCTAGAGAATAGAAGATACGCGGATATGGATCCGAATTCGGATACAGGTACTAGGATATGACATGTAATTTTTAATTATTTTATAAATTAATATTATAAGTATATATATTTAATTATTTGTCGTTTGCCCTTTCGTATTCCCATGTAATTTTTAATTATTTTATAAATTAATATTATAAGTAAATATTTTTAATTATTTGTCGTTTGTTCTTTCGTCTATTGACTCTCTCTCTATACATAATACATAAAATGGAAGAGAAAAAGTCTATATACACAAATGGAAGAGCAAAAGTCTTACATGGGAATGTTTCTATTAGTGTAATTAATGTTAATGTAATTAATAGCTTGCTTGGGACATGTGACTTCTATGTAATATACATAAAGGTTGTAAAATTTAATTATTTTTATGTAATCAACACAAAGAAGACAAAAGGTTGAAGTCTTCCAAAGAATCCTTTGGATGGAGAACACCATGGTCGAAAAATGCCATTGCCAGAGAAATTCAAAGTGAATGATCTTTTCAATTAATCATCACAATCATATCCAGATTGAAATCATATCCAGATTGAAAGTGCCGTACTCGACTTTGTACCTACACCCATACCTGTACCCCACCCGCACCCGAGTGGGTATTCTACAGTTTTGGGGGATCCACGCAACTTAGGTGACTTCTTTCATCTCATTAAAGGGCTTATTAAGGTCAGCAGGTGAGGAAGTACTTCAATTTTCAGATAGGCTATGCAGTATGGTATGTTGACTTTGACCTTACCTTATGTCCTTCTTTGAAGGATATATGACAACTTCATAGATCTATGGATGTTCAAATATTTATTCACTATCTAAATTGAATGTGAATTGAAAATCTACTTAAATTAGCTTTATAGCATTTTGTCTGGCAACTTTACTTGAGTGTTTGAGAATATGCTTATTTGTATAACTATGGCAGATTTTATGTTAGGTATATCACTTGTGGAGTGTAGGAACAACATACACATCTAAGTAGCTATATTCTTCAATGAAATATTTGATGTAATGTTTCAAGAATGATTGGCAGCTTTTTTTTGCTTCATATCTCAATCAAGAGCATCACATTCCGTAGAACCAGATCAGGTAAGAGTTAAAATCTACATTTTCTTTTTCTAATTTAAAAAATTATAATTTTGCTTATCTTGGAATTGAGCACGCTTAATGTAAAATATTTTGGATACTTGTTTTATGTTTCGCATGTTTTTTTTTTTTTTTTTTTTTTTTTTTTTTTTTTTGCAGGACACTTGATAATATTGATGGTTTAGAGTTACTTTTGGCAATTTTAGGATATTTAGTTACAAATATTTTCTATTATATCTTAATCGCTAATTGTAATACACTAGATACAAACATCACTGGTGTACTGTAAAACTTCTTATTGGATATTATTTGACAAATTTATGTGTTAGAGATTTTTAAATCTTTATTTAAGTTATGTATTTTATTTACTTGAATTTATTTATTGAAATTTATTTACTATTTAGAAGTAACCGTAAGCAAGATATTCTTGGAAATTTTGAGTTATGAAATATAAATCTGAAATTATAAATTATGTATAGTGACAACGAGATTTATCACAAAAAAAAAAAAAAAAAAAATGAAGTAACAACAAAAGAATTGTCACAATATCTCACATTTTTAATAGTTAAACAGTGTTGCCACCGAGCACATTGCTTGTGATAGAAGAGATTGTCACTGGCTATAATTATTATGATAATAAAATAATCTGTCACTTTATATATTTTTAGTGACAAGAGATAAGATTGTCATTGGTCATAACTTTTGTGAGAAATCAACCATCATTGTTGTGTATTTTTAGTGATGTTGTCCCAAGTAGTAACATTAGATGAGGGTGAATAAGGTTGCTTGAAAAATATTTTGCAAATAAAAATATTTATCTTTAAAACAAATGTGATAAAAATAACAAAGATAATCAAATATGAAATATTCTTTAAAAAAATAAACAATTGAGCAACAAATATTTAATATTTGTGAGTGGAAAGTGAGTGTTAATGTTTGCAATAAATATATAAAGAAAAGGGAAGAGCAGTAAACACACAATCAATTTATAGTGATTTAATTTTAATATTATCTACGTCCACTCCTTAAGGTTGTCATTGAGATGTCTTTACTTTTTTTTTCTTCTGAAGAACTTGTTACAAACTTAACTTCCCAAGGTGCTACTGACTTTTTTCAAGTAACTTTATCACCAAATTACTCATACCAAGTGATTTTATCTCAAAATTACTTTACAAGTCTCTCTCAACCTTATCTTAATTCCAACATTTGAACTAAAACTTGCAAGAGCTCACCTAACTCTCACACATTAAAGGGGTTATAAATTTTTCTTTTTACAATAATAATGATGAGTTAAAAATTTAATCAAATAAAAAAAAAAATTTCATAAGTTGAATATGAAAGATAAAGCACAAGTGTAGGAAGATATCACTCTATCTTTACTAAATGATGAACTTTCTTGTTTCTCTTTGTAAGCACTATTTTCTTACTTTCTTCATACTCTTGAATTTGAATTTGAGAATCTATTTATAAGCATAAATATTCAAATAGCCGTTAGTAATTAAAAAGACACTTTTACCCTTATAATAATTTGAATTTCCTTGCTTTCAATGTTGATTTTCTAATTCAAATTTTCTAAGATAACTTTTTGACATTGGTTTAGACTAAAGACTTTGTAGATATATAAGTCAGATACCACCTGTCCAACTTTTGAAGTTCATCCAACGGTTAGATCTTTAGATGTAATCTTATAATGGAGACTAGAACCTAATAGCTTTTTCTAATAATCTGAATCTGTATTTCTAATTGAAGATGCTATTTTACCATGATAATTTTTGAATTTGTTAAAATTTAAACTTTGAACATTATAGTTTTATAAGTTTATTTTTTTTTTTTTTTTTTTTTTTTTTTCACACATCAAAAATCAGAAGTTTTAAAGTTGTAGATAATGAGTTATGTCTCAAAGACTGAGATTAGGTCCAAAATTCTAAATTGAAATCACTTCTGCAATGATTGATCTTCCTGTTCATGTTTGGACATTTTTCCTTTATATCCACAAAACTTTCTGTCGGAAAAGTTTTAGATATTGAAGTCTAGTACGCTATATTAAAATTTTATACAAATTAAACTGTTAGATCAAAAGATATCATTCACATACCACAATGTGTCGGATTTATCTATTCATTCGAGTTAACTCTTTACTCATGTCTTTATCTTACTTTGATTTCCATTATGCCAAACTTTTCTCTATTTCTTCACCCAAATTAAGTAAAACTACTTGAAAAATAATATCTTCCTAAGAATATTACCTTGAATCTATCACATTAAAATTAATTGTAACATTTTATACAATGTTTATTTGAAAATTTGATATCATTTATCATTAAAATCAATTATAAAATCAAGTTTATAAACCTTAGAACAACAAGTGACAAAATATATATAGTAGTGTCACTCACTAGCAATGGTTTTCATGATAATGCAATCACTTGTCACTATTATATATTTTTAGTAATAAAATATATTGTCACTATAAAGATATGTTTCTTACTTTAGAAACAATAGAAAAATCTTATAGTGACAACCTTGTAGAATCTTATGACAAGATTTTGTGCTACTAAATAATTCAATTAGTGAAGGGTTTAATAGTTACAAGAAGTAATCTTTTTGTGATGATATGCGCTTGTCACTATAAGTTAACTTTAGTACTAACAACTAATTGTTGTCACATTAGATTTCTGCGACAGAACTATAAGTAACAATATTTAGTCATTACTGATGTTAGCATTAAAAGTTTTTGATGACAAAGGTCATATTTTCAATGACGACTTTTGTTGTCACTAAAAACATATTTTCTTAGTTTGCTGCTTTATAAGCTATAGTTACCGCTTGCGACAAAGGCTAAAAGTGTTGTTTCTGGTAGTGTCTTTCTCAAAATCCCAATAATGTACATAACCCCTAAGGCGAAAAATTTTAGAAAAACCACTCAAGGCCAAATTTATAGTCACGGCGCTCAAATGGGCATTTGAACGAGGGCTTGAACAGAGCTAGCATTCAAACAGGTGTTCTAACGATAAAGAGTTATTTCTACTTAGTTTGGTATTTTCTTTGCATTTTTCTTGCTTTCTCTCCTCCTTTGATCATCCTTCTTGCCTCCTTTACGCTTTATCACCTCAAATATTATCTTTTATAATTATCAAAAAAAAAAATATTATTTTTTATAGCCTAAATATATATAAACACTAAAAAACACAAGAATATTAGATATTCATTATAAAACTGAGCTAAAAGTGAAAAGATAATATGTTGAGCACTCTAAATCATGTATAAATATGTAATATTGATTGTTTATTGGGTGTGTGCATTCAAAAATTTCTTTTTTGAACCAAATCGGTCCGAGGATCCACAATAAAGAAGAGTCGACTCATGTTAGTTCAAACACAATACAATTCATTTGTGCACAATTGTCATACATAAAAATTATGAATCTAAGAGTCATAATACTTTTATTTATATTTATCTTACATTTTATTTTTAGATATTTTTGTTTGATTCCAACTCTATTTATGGTTTCTATGGCTCCATTTGGGATGACAAAAAAATTCTGAAAAATAATAAAAATACTAAAAAACTCTAAAAGTTATTCACTTTTTATCTCAGTACACAAATTATAAACTCATAATTTATTTTACTTTATCTCACTTTTTATTTCCAAACGCACCTTATGTTTATAGGGCTCACAATGATATGTCGCATATGTTTGCCACATGAGTAGGTAAGAAAAGTAAATTAATTTGTATTCCATAGCAAAACTCAAAACCAAATTGCCACTACTTTGCCATTTTATTTGTGATATTGATAATGTTATACAATTATGGATTTAAGTCTTATCATCATTATAAACTATGAACGTTTTAATTGACCATTCTAAAATGTAGGAACACAAATATCAAAATAAGTTGATTCATGTAAGCTACTCTATGTAAAATTGCTACAAGAAGATATATCTTTAGCAACTAAAAAATTCGTTGCTAAAAGTTGAATTTTCGTTGCTAAAAAGTTTTTGCAACAAAAGCCATTTCATCACTATTTTACCCCTAAAAGTTGGTCTAAAAAAACTTTTAGCAACTAATTTCTATTTCATTGGTAAAGCATATATAATTAGCATCGAAATATTGGTGAGCAAAAAATTAGTTTTTAAGACTTAAGGGGTCGATTGGATGCTACAAATAGGAGCCGCCATAAATAATACACCCTTATAAGTTTTGATGTCATATTTTTTGCTTAGTTTGGAAAGTAAAATTTCTCCCCTCTAAAAATTATCCCCCCTTCTTAATATTGGAAGAAGGTGTATTATTTTTGGAGAGGGTTTGAGCGCTCCAAAAATTATCCCCCTTATATGGATTAAATTGGACCATTATGTCTCTTCTTATCCCTCTTTCTCACCTACAAAATGTATTTTATATTAGAAATAAATTCTTTTTTTTTCTAATGGAAAAATGTATTAAAAAGTTATATTAATAAAAATAAAAAAATATAATTTTTTTCCAAATAAGAGGTTGTGTGATTAAAAAGATATATTTTTTTCAAATAGGGGGTGATGTGATTTTAAGATAATAATATAATTAATTTGTCTAAAATTAATTTGTACTAGTTGATTTTCACATTATATAATTAAGTTTGGGTAACCAAATTTAATTTAATGGGTAACTAAGTTTTGGGACACCACAAGAGCAAAAGAGTCATTTAACTGTTTTTTCTATCATTCACATCCTCTTATTTATAAAGCATTCAAATCAAGTTAAAAATTATCCCCTTCCACAAACACATATCAATGTGAGCCAACCCTCTAAAAATAATATCCCTTCTTATTTTATACCCCTTATAAAACTTATCCCCTGAAATTTTAACACCATCCAATCGGAGGGTAAGCACTACTTTTAGCAACAAAATATTTTATCCCAAATAATATTATGAGTGTGTTTAGAATTGTATAAAAGTGTATAAAATAAAATAAAATTATAAAAGTAAATGTCTCGTAATTCGTACAACAAGTAAAAAATTTAAATTTTGTTATTTCGTAATTCGTGTTTATAGAATTTTATAAAATTTTATTTTATTTGAATGAGTTCCAAACGGAGCCTATATTTGCAAACTTCTTATGGTTATTGTTAAAAATCTTGTAGACAGAAAATTGAAATTTTCCATACGTAAATGCATAAATTGTTGAACCCAAGCACAATTATACATTCATTAAATATATCATTACTCTTTATACCAAGTAATACTAATAAAATTAATATATTTTATTGCCAAATAAATTATACAAAATAATAAATTGTATCAATTCTCAAATACTTTTAATGTCATAACTTCTAAATTATCTTCCAAACAAAATCTTGTAAGTCAGAAATACAATATAAATTAATATCTAAAATATATAATATCTCTAACAAATATCCTTAACCAAAACGTTGTCTCCGTTATTCTCCAACTAGCAAAAAAATAAAAATAACATATCAATATATATAAACTTAAAAGTTTATATAAACTTGGAATTCTAGGGTTGCGATCTGATTACTTCATGTTTAGGGTTTGATTTCTGGTTTTCTATGGCATCTATGATTCCTAAATCCAATTCATTGAAGCATGGAGATGATCCTCATCCCTCAAAGCAAAGGTTTGATTCCCGTCCTCTTGGAAGTCAGCAAGCATACAAAGAAGGAAGAACTGTAGAGGTGAATAAGGGCTATGAAAAGGGTGGTATAGGTCTGGATGAGTCCATGTTATTGGTTCATCTTCTTCTATTTCACTTTTATCTAGGTAAGAGAAGTTAGAAGCAGTGTTTATGTCTTCCTTCTCATCACCAAGCACACCTGTTACCATGCCCAAATGGAGTGTAGATGAGCTTAGAGTTGAAATTTCTAGGATGATAAATCTCACTTTTAAGATTGATGAAATTGTTGGGGCCTATTCTTCAACTGGAGCTGGGATGTTTGGTGATGATGAAGAAATCAGCAAGCTCACGGAGACTCATCAGTCCAACATAACTTCATTGCCGACTTCCCCCGTGAAACCTAGACATTGTCGAAGTATTGATGAACTTAGGGCCGAAATTGCTATCATGAAGAACTTATCATTTGGAGGAGAAGCTTCATGCTTTCTAGAAGATAAAGGAGTGGCAACACTCAGTGGAAACATGCTGAGCATGTCCAAGGGAGAAGAAATGGAGGATTTCAGCACATCCGAGGCTTCTTCCAAAAAAGACTTGATACATCCGAGGAAAATGAAGGGGCTTATTCTTCAATTGAAGCTGGGAAGTTTGGTGAAGATGAAGAAATCCGCAAGCTCATGGAGAAGGTCTCGTCAGAAGAGCTAAAAGATGAAGGTAATTGCACAAATTCAAATGCTCCCGGCTTGTTGAATAGTGCCACTAATGAAAACATGCAGCGTTCCAAATCTTGTGCTGGCTCTACTCCTTTGGAGTCTTCCTTTGCGAAGGAAAATCTCCCAGGTATGCATATCTTGAATTCGGCCCCAATTGTTAACTCACAAGCTAAGCCCGCCTCCTCAGCTGATTTGAATTCCCAGCCATGGAAAGGGATACATGTTAGTTCACATAGCCGGCAAGTGCCAAATGCAACACTCCTCTGCCCGGGTAAAGCTCTTAACCAAAGTGGAAAAAAGCCTACACCCCCTAAGCCTATACATATAGCTCCTGGCACCACCTATCCGATCAATCCCAATGTTTTAACCAATGAGCAAGCCACTCTTGACTTGGGTAATACCCGGATTAACCTGTCTATTGACCAAATCAGCCCGCCCAAGTCAATATGTTTGAATTCAAAAACCCCAAAAAGCCCCCAGCCGATTCCTACTCCCATAAAAAACAAACTAGAAGCAGATTTCCCCCCTCTAAATGGAACCAGCCCGGTGCCAACCCCTTTAGAAAACAACTTGCCAAATCCCAAAGCAACATGGACCCACCTCTTTTCTTCTAACCGGGTGAAGACAAATGGTATCTCCCTTGAATACATACCTCCTTAAGACGCCACCGAACCACACAAGCCACCTGTAGCTATAACCATTGAAGAAGTCTCGGAAGAACTAAGGTGGGACAATGCCATTGTGGGCTATGTAATTGGTGCCAAGCCCCCTTACAAACTCATGAAACAATTCATTGAAAGAAGATGGAAAGCCTTTGGCAACATTGAGCTATTCATATTGAAGGCTGGTCTTTTTGTGTTTAATTTTCAAGATGAGGAAACTAAGCTCAAGGTGCTCGAACTTGGTCCATGGAGCTACAATGATAAACCCCTAATCTTGAAGCCTTGGTCCCCTAATGAGGTGTATGATAGAATAACTCCAGATTTGCTCCCAATATGGGTAAGACTTCCATTCTTGAAACTTCATTTATGGTCTGCTACGTCCCTCAGCAAGATCACAAGCCAAATAGGACGGCCACTCTTCACAGATAGAATGACAGCCCTTAGACAAATGCTTGCTTATGCAAGCGTTTGTATTGAGGTGGATAGGCAAGCAACTTTTCCTTCCACCATTGAAATAAAAGATTATAATGGCAAAGTATTCAAGCAGCCGGTTGAGTATGAATGGATCCCTACTATTTGTGATGCTTGCAAGCAATTTGGTCATAAGATTAACCAATGTCCAAACAAAATTAAGCAACAATGAAGACCGGTCACTAAGGAAGTAGAAAAGCCAAGAGAGCAGTCAACTCCAAAGGAAATGGTAGCTGAGTTTAATGAATTTAATGCAAATGGTGAAACTAATGAAGCAAGCTCAAGCACGGCAGTTTTAATTACAAAGGAGCCAACCTCTCTCACGAAGAATCAAGAAATAATTAATAAGTCAACTTGCTTTGCTCAGCAAAAAGATGAGATGGGCCCACTTCTTTATTCACCTTTACCTATCCATGAGTCAATCTTTGCTCCCCTTGTTTCTTCTAATTCTCGGGTAAGTGAACTCCAATCGAAGAATGATGGAAAAATGAAGCTGGCCGAGTCACCCAAGGAAGCCAAAGATGAAACGGATGAAGATGCTGCGGATCCCTCCCCTAAGTCTCCTGATTCTCAATTCCAAATGTCTAAAAGCCAGAAGGAAAAAAAGAGCAAAAATGAACTATGCATTAATGCACAAGAGCAAATCTTCTCAAGCCAAGACTGCAAAATCCTCCTCTTCTCCGAAATGAATTTTGCTTCACGGAATTCTCAGAATTTAATAGGCATTTTGGAGACAAAAAGGTGCAAAATGCTGGTTGTATAATATTTTGTACAATGAGGTATGCCTAGTGTGAGACTGCAAAGAATACTTTTTGATTATTTTGTAATCGAGAGTATGTCTTCTAGATGATGCAAATTTCTCCCATTAATTCAAATCTATACATACTTATCAAAAAAAAAAAAAAAAAACTTAAAAAGTTTAAATCGAAAGTACAAAACTGAAATTATACATAAATGAAAGTGTAAAAATTTAATAAGTTTTTCAAATTCCCTAATCCATTTTCCTATTAATGTATCATATATGCTCATACAGTTATTAATGATCATTTTTCATTCTCTATAAAAAAAAATAAAAATAAAATTAATTTTTTGGTTAAAAAAACTAACATAAAAAAATATCCAAACCAAACAGACTTATTTGAATAACAGTGAAAGGAAAGTGTAGTTAGGATATAAACAATACTAGGTGTTCCTTCTCAGAAGGATTTCTGAAATGGCTAAAAACAAGTTGGTGAAACATTGAATTTTTTTTTTTTGGATTTAAAGTTTTTACCTTTGGCAGGATTTCAAAAATTCAAACAATTTAAGAATGGCTTAAAATAAGATGTGAATATGATCATAGTAAAACCATAAAAATGGATAGAACATTCAATAAAATTGCTTACATTTCAGGGGTTCGAATGTCGAACAGTCTAACGGAACCATCCATAAAACCAGCTACAAATTGACTCGCATGAACTTGCGATGCAGACTACATATGCATGAATACAAGTGTCAACAAGTATGATTATTGCATTGACAGTCACATACATGTTTAGTGAAAACAATAATTAAAATTATTAACAAAAAAAAAGCAATAATTAAAATTATTAACAAAAAAGCCTTGAAATCATGAACAAATAATATGATTTAATCTATCAGTATCTCCAACATATAAAAGCCACCAAAAGCAAAACAACATAAAGAAACTGTTTCATTTTTCCATTAGTTTATTTGAAATTTTGTATCTCCGTCATTTATTGTTTTATAAAAGTAAAATTCTAACCCTCCCCCCCCAAAAAAAAAGAAAAATCCATGTTACTTTTGATCGGTACAAAGGAATTTATTTAATAATAATAATAAATCAGCACTGAGTTACTTAAATAATCGTCCCCTAAAATCTCATTTACATTAACACAGTAGGGGACATGACACTCTCCGCTCTTAGAGTCTTGTTCGAAGGCAGTACTCATGAAAACTTTTAGAAAATAAGAATAAGATAAGAGTTAAATAACAAGTGAATATGATAAACTTTATAGAACAAAAACTAAGCTTAAAATAAAGAGTTGTGATTATGCGATGAGAACAAAAACTTAAAAAAAAATAATAATAATTTGTGATGTACCTGATCACATGACTAGGCCCACAAGTGACATCTTCTATATGTTAACACTAGAACACCCTGGTCCAATTGAAAAGGGAATCATCTCCTATTCAATCAAGGTGAAATAATTGAGCATGGAACATACTAGTAAATTACTATTAAAAAACAAAAAAAACATGCAGAGCAAGGGCTTTTATTTGGTTACCATTTCCTATCACAGAGTTGTATGTCCCTACATACTTTGTGGTCTCAATGTAGAAGCCATCAGTATGTGGGCTAAGCTTAGGGGAAGATATGGCCAACTTCTCTACCGATACTCCTTCACATCCATCAAATTTCATGTGGAACTGGGGACTGTTTTGGATGTGTAAACCACTCACCATCAGATTTGAACTCATGAAGAAGCGAATTAACTACCAAAAAAAAAAAAAAAAGAAAAAAAACAACTAAGTTTTTCAACACCAGAAAACCTCATTGTTTGACTGAAGCTAGAACGCTTTTGAGTGTTAAAAGAGTTGCACTCAAAGAAGGGCTATCACATGGTCCTGGTAAGGTTGACCCATCGGAACCCTAAAAATGGCATTTCATTTTCAATGTTTGAGTGGAGCTCAAAATGGAACCATTCAAGATAATATTGATTGTAAAATTTCTAGAATTAACATAGGCAGAATGACAGATTAAAAGAGAGAATAAAATTTAGGGTTCTAATCAAATCTTTACTTGAAACACTAGTCCAGGCTAACAAGGCTTGAGAAGATTGTTGAAGTAACTAGAAATGTGTTACTTGAGGGAGCCAAAAGAACTACAGATTCAACAGCATAGGCCGCTTTTTATACTGCCCTGAATGCAGTAGTGTCATCAGTGAAACCATCTCCAACTACCCCAAAAGATGTCACATTGAAAATATAATTTGAGCTAGGACTATCACTACCAAGATCACCTTCCAGCATCAAAGTTTCAATCTAGGAGAAGTTATAATTTAAAATAATAGATTAGTAACAACTCATGTTAAACACAACATTAATGAGAAAAGAACTAACTTTCCATTTTTTATTTTCATAGTTTCTTAAATGGTATAGAAGATGTTATCAAACTTAAGTTTCACGTCCTGTACATACATTTCCACCACACTTGCATCTAATTCCTCAATAGGGATACTGTCTCTAGCTGTAGTATATGTCAATGCCCACATGGGACATGATAAGTCATTGAAATAGAAAGATTTAACAGTAATGACACTGTTAAACTTCATTGTCAACACATTATTTCTCTTTTACAATTATAGATTTCCTCATTACCTAAACAAGAACATCCTAAACAAGAATAGCATTAGTAGCTGTTCTGTAATTTACCAGACTAAAAACCATTACAGGAATTCTCATGTACTGGACTGTATAAATAAGATCTATCAGCTGTATAAAAAGCTAACCAATGTTTCAATAAAAAATAAGAGTAGAGACTAAAAATCTATATAGAGCTAACTTTTGTGATCCAAGAACTCCTTTGTTGAAATAAGAATGATCACAAGTCACAATTTTGATGAAGCCTATCAATACATGAATTGGTTACGTTAAGCATAATTAAGCATTCATTACAATATTTTATTGTTAAATAAATTACACAAAATAATAAATTATATCAAATTTATAGATAATCTTAATGTCCAATAATAAGATAATTTGTAAACTACCCACCAAACAAACTTCTAAGAAAAAAAATCAAATATCTTAAAAAATAAAACATAAGTGTTCAAATAAAATACGAATGTCTCCAATAAATATGTCTAACAAGTATGTTTTATCTCTATATCATTCACTAACTTGTAAAAGAAAAAAAAAGTGTGAACATGTATATAAAAAGTTATTGTTTAAGCTTTAGTGAGGTACTTATATTGACATTTACTTAGATCTCAAATTGAAGATCCCCCCTTTGCAACTTCTTTATAACTTGTATTTGTTGCCTCATAAATTTACTCTCAAACTCTTCAAGCTTCTTCTCTTGAGAGTCAAGCCTCTGTTGCTGGCTTTCAATCTTTTGTTATTGACTTTTAATTATCTCATGTTAAGTTTCAGTTAATCCTTTTAGAGTATTTATCTCTACTTTAAGCACTTGCACCTCTTCATCAATCACATGTGACATGGTTATAGGACTACTAGATGATGAAGACTTTGGGCCAGCCCCAAATCCCCTCAAGTACCTTGATCATTTCCCTAATACCTCTTGTGACATTTGTTCTTGCATCATTGATGATCCTTCAGGTTGTGAATTCTCTTCATAAGGCCTTTTGAACTCTTCCTATCGTTTATACAAAGGAAGATAATTATCCACATTTTGTCAAAATAAAAAATAATGACATTTTACAAACAAATACAAGAAGAAAAATGCTCAAAGGAAGTGACTTGTGAGCAACATATGTGTGTTAATTAGTGGGTACACATGGCATAAAAGATTAAAAAAATAGGTTAATGTACATACATGTAATTCACTGCAAATTGGGTTTATCTAGTGTTTTTTTTTTTTCTCACTCCAATGAGATTTCTCAAAAAAAAATCCACAATGTGAGGCATTTAACCATTGTTTTTGCTCGCCTAATTCAATAAAGTTTGTTGACCACATCTAGGTTGTGTGTCTATTTAACCCCCAAGTGCAAGGTGTGCGGTGTAGTTTTAACTCGGTGAGTCTAAGGTTAAATTTACAGGAAGCCTATGTTATTTAGTTTCTAGGTTATAATGAGAGTTTAGAATTTAAATGTAAGCAAAGTTTGATGTTCAATTGAAACTAAATTCTAGGGTTTTGCAAATTTAAAATTTAAACTAAAGAGTAAATTAATAACTACCCGAGGGAATCCAGTAAATCAAATTTTTGGTTTTAGGTTTTAAGTGAATTAAATATTAATTAAATGAATTCAATTTAATTTTAAAGTGCAACCAAACAATTTACTCTAAAATTTCAAAGCAAACAAATCAACTTAGAAATTAAATTAAATAACAAGCATTGTACTAAAGAGGTTTTTGATCCAACTTTCAATTCCCGATAATTCACTACTTCACTATGGGATGTGTTTTAACTACAATCTAAAGTTCACGTGAAACGAACGATAGATTGGAAAGATGCCTTTGTTAAGATTTATTAAGTTCCCAATACTCGATTTTAAAATCTCGTTTAGGATGATAAAACCAAAAAGATTTTCTAAGAAAATACTTGGGTTCAAATCTAATAAATCTGATTTAGGATTTGTTCAAAAATATTAAGAAAGTTTTAATAAAAAATCTTTACCAGTGATTTCAGAAAATTTTGTCAAAAACTTTTGTTTTCGAAAGTTTTTCAAACAAACGAATTCAGATTTAGGTTCAAATTCTTTTTTTAATTCATCCAAAAATATTAAACCAATTTGAATCGAAAACCTTTACCAGTTATTACAGAGAATGTAGTCAAGGTTTCGTTTTTGAATGCTTTTGAAACAAATTAAAATAGATTCGAAAATAGTAGATCCTTACACATGGGTTTTCGCAAACCATACGAAGGGTCTACACACATCCCATAGATCGTCATAAACTATCCTTCCTTGATTTATTGAATCAAGAACTAGGGTTTTACGCTAACATAACTTTAAATGAAACAAAATCAACAAACACACACATATTTAATTGATCTACTGAATAAAAGGAATAAATCATATCATTAAATAGAGAAACGAAATATAATGTACTCGGAAAACAATTCTGAAACGGAGTACTGAATCACAACTACTATAATGAAAACAATAACAGCTTCAAAAAAAACGTAGAAACATCCCACGAGCAATTAGAAAGCTCTCAAACTATGGTAAAACACTCAAAAGTATGCTGAAAAAATAAAAGTTTCCTCTCTAGGGTTCAGCTGTGCAACAGGGTTTTTAAAAAGGGTCCAAGGAAACCCTAAAAGATAAGTTTTAAAAGTCGCGTGCTCAGCCACTGTGGTCTGGACCATCTAGGTGGGGGTCTGGACCACAGAATGATGGATCTTCAACTTTTGCTTCCTCCTCCATGCTTGGTCTTTGGGCTAGACCAAACCATCCTTGGTGAGGTTTGAACCACAACTTTTTCTTCATATTTTAGGCTGTTTTCATCGCTATGAACTTCACTTATCTCGCCATTTTCCCTACAATTAAGAAAATAACGACTATAAGTAATAAAAATAATGATGAAACTTCAAGATTAACTACTTAAATGCATTAATGTGTATCAAAATGTGGAGTTTGTAATTACACTTTTCAAGTGTAATCACACCCCCCAACTTAAGCGTTGCTAGTCCCTAGCAATGTCCTTTATTAAAATGAAATGCAACTACCATCCTATTTTTCTTTTCGTTGGAAACACGGCTACACTTAGCTACGTGCAGCAAGCCCTTTAAACCCCTAGGTTCCCCTAGTGGACGAGTAAAGTCTTGTGAGGGTTTGTAGTGAATCTACCCACAAAATTCCTAAAACTACTCCAATGGATGGTAAACATCAGTTCAACAACTCTTGATTTAAGTTCAATATGAATTAAGTAACAAAATTTTCAAATGTCATATAAAACCCCCCAATGTGTATTTACTTAGCTACTTTTCAATCATTTCATCTTCAACATGTCAATTCATATTATTCAATCAAAATAGTCATCAAACGCACTCAAAAGACTGTGGTTTTGACTTCAAATCTCACCAGGTTATTCACTCAATTAGAATAAAGTCACTCAAGAAGGGTTACTCTCATGGTTCATGCAAGATTGCAATATCAAGTAAGTGTAATGAACCCAATCAAAAATGACTAAAAGAATTTAAACATAGTGTGGTATAGCTTCATAAAAGGAATGTATTAATGCTTTACGAGACAACTACCATCAATCACATGAAATAAATTAATGCCCTTCTAAGTGTCTTTCACCTAAAGTTCATTAGGTCTTTTTTAGGTTATAACTTGGCCAAAGGGGCATTGGTTAGACAAATGAAGGATAGGGAAAAACAAAAATGCATGTTTATGGATAGTGTGGTGCAATATTGCCCTCCCCCCAACTTTTCCTTTCTATATCTCTGGAGAACCCAACAATGAAGCCCAATCCCATATATGTTATATTTTTTTTTCTCTTTCTTTTTCTTTATAAAAATAATGGGATCAATGATAAACTTTGAGCTAATAGATCCCCTTTTTTTTTTCACTTAACTTCCATCACAAATTTCCCTTTTACTAACCTTTATAAAATTGCACCAAACTCCCAAGACATGTTAGGGTTGGTTTACCTATTAATCTAAGGTTAAAAAGGGTCATATATGGGGCTAAACGAGAAAGAAAAATTTTATTTCTTATTCCATTTATTTATAGGCTTCAAAATGGCTCCAAGGGTTATGCTAATCAAAGGAAAGTTTCAGGCCTTCAAATATAAGAATGAGAGCCTAATATCACTCATTAGGTTAATAACACCTTATTAGAAGCACTAACTACACATGTAAATCAACAAATAGTGTCTTGTGCATTTAATACCAAAGCAAATTAATGAAAATGAAGCTATTCAAGGGAAGTGAGACAAAGGAATATAGAGAGATTAATATAAAACCCTCAAAAACAAAAGATTAGGCTCAAAAGCTCACATAATGTAGGGTTTTAAGTCTACACCTATGTCTTAGTATATTTGAGTGACTAAATCTCATAAATTATAATCCTCGACATATTTTCAACTTAACGATTTTAAGTGACAAGTTTGCAACACATTAGAAAGTTTTATAATCAATTTTTAAATTAAGTTTCTCATTCAAAATTGAAATCAAATCATTTTTCGTTTACATGAATTATACCATCCTTGGTTTGAATCCTAAGGTATCACTAGTCACTAATGTTCCATGGGTAACAAAAACACATGACCACCCCCCCAACTTAAGATGCACATTGTCCCCAATGTGTGAAAAGGAACAATGGTGAAAAGAAAATAAGGTGAAAGTGTGGTGTGCATTTGTCATGATTCCTCCCTCCCCCAACTTAGGTGCAGGTGACTAATGACATAAATGGATAACATAAATAAAAAGAAAATAATAAAAGTAGCATAAGAAATAATAAAAGAAGGGATAAAGATTACCTCATGTTGTCTTTAAATGAAGCTAATGCATGGTGAAACTCAAAAAGATATTGCAAGGAAACACCCAAATCATCATCCTGGTCCGTCTCACTGGAACTGTCAGTACTTTCCTTAGATTCAGTGTCAGTACTCTCAGTGTCAGGGATGTCTTCCAGAGGTGGCATATCATAAGAATTAGAAGGGTAACTTGTTTCGCATCCTATTATTGTGTCAGTGTCTGTGGCGTAAGAGGGTGCGTCAGACAACATAGTAGCTACAATTATCTCAGCCCACTCCATTTCTAAAAGGATTTCAAGCTCGACTTCATTCCACCACTGCCTTTCAAGTAATTGGTCAGGTGTTATGTGAACTAGTAGAGGATAAATGAGTGGCAAGGGTAATGAATTACTCTCTAGAAAATACTCCTCAGGTCATACTTCCCAATCGACCTCAGAACTCTTGGAGTCATTCTCCTCACTAGACATATAAGGTGTGTCTTCCCACTTATATTTTCTACCGATTAAAGTGTTAATGTTATCCTTCTGATTATGGTTATTGGTATTAGGACTAGACATGATGTACCTATTGTTTACAAAGAATATAAAAATAGAGCTTAAGAACATAATTAATAATGCATCCAAACATAAGGTAATAGCAGTATACCCACGTATAGAAAGAAATTAAAAAGAATAACACACATAAAATAAAAAGCAAAAGCAATTAAGAAAAATAGCAAATTAAAATAGTTAAAATAGTTATACATCAATCCAAATTGACTAAAGTTAAGTACAAAGTTTTAGGATTAACAAATGGAACAATAAAACTCACTCCTGAACTTTCAAAAAGAAAAAAACTAAATATCCAATCACTGAGGAGGTGGAGGTGGATGAGACTTTCTGATGTAGTCCAAAATGCTCTGCAAGAGGTGACCCTGAGTCTGCTAGGTCTGGTGAATGCGTAGTAGGAGCTAGTGATTGTCTTCCTGGTTCTGTTCCATGTGACTAAGACGCTCACCCAAAGCTCCAATCTGATAAGCTAACTCTGTATTAGTAACCTCCTCTTCATCTTCCTTTGGCTCTTCTGGGGCCTGAGATCGTTCACCCTCCTCTTCTGACTCCTCTACCTTCCTCTTCTTCTTTGAGATTAAGCCTCAGGATTTGACATAAGATGTGATGTTAAAATGCTGCAATCCTGAGGCTATAGGCATGTCATCTGTGATGTGGGCTCTCTTTCTTCTAAATATCTCTGTAAGAGCTCTTCCAAAGGGTAAGGCAGCTAAGGCTCCAAGATGCTCACAGGTATAAGCCACTTGGTGCCAAATATATGAGGGCAAATCAATAATCATCCCCGTTCCAATGGCATAAATCAACCAAGCTCTAAGGGGAGTACAATCTGAGTTCTTGTTTTGCGGCAACATATTTGTGCATGAAAACACATGAAGTGCCCAATATTTATCTTTTAGTACTGACACTGGCTTTCTATATTCCCCAGTCCATTCTTTATCTTCTAATAGAACTTCTGAAACCACAATAGGGAATGGTGGGGTGCCCTCAGCAGGGTAGGTGAATTCTGGGTTTTGTACTTGAGGTAACTAAAATACTTGGGCAAAATCTTCAAGTGTAAGTGTAATCTCAACCCCCCAGACCCAGCTAATGAGTCTTTCTCTACCCTTTCTCCTTATGATGGACCATTTTCTAAAGTTGGCAAAGAACTCATTAACTAAATCAATTATGCAATAAGCGTGAAATCTAGCAATGTGGAGCCATTATCGCCCCTCAAAGTTCTGCTCTAACATAAACTCTTCACACCGAAATTGGTCTATTTGCCAAAAACATTCAATTACCGCAGGTTATGTCCCCAAGTCTCATCATATTTGTTCTTGGCATCTTCCTCCCTGAATCTAGTTCTGTCAAAAGAGATAGACCCTAGTTGTTTATTTGCTGTTTTCTTGACTCGTGGGGCCATGGTAGCTACAAAAATACAAAGGGAATATTGAATTAATCAATCATGCAGCCCCTATGTCCACACAAGTTCAGTGGCCCAATTCTATTGATAGAAATGTAAATTGAAACTAAGGTGAATGTGTTTAATATAGACAGGCCAAGTGGCCATACAACATCCACCATAGATGGGTCCCTTTGCACAAAACAACAAATTGAACAAGAAATTCTCAATACTAATTGCAAAAGAAGACTTTTGAAAATTTTACAAAGCAAAGACAAGCCAAAGCCTTGGGGTTTGATGAACCCTCAGACCCAAATTGTGACCTACGGTAAAGAAGATGATGGGGTGTGAAGAAATTCATTCAAAATGAGTAATTTCCTTCTACCCACTGTTTGAAATCCAAAATAAGGTTCAAACATGCAAGAAATTAGGAACCCTTGAGACTATTAAGCTCGAGTTCAAAGAGAAATGAGAAAGAGCAACCTAGGGCTCAAAGTAGAGAAGAATCTTACCTTGAGTTGCTTAGATGACAAAATTTGAGTGGAATGTTGCTCAACGAATGTCGGGAAGGCCTAATCTTGAAAGGTTTCACAAATATGTTGAGAGAGATTGAGAGAGAATGGAATTGAATGAGAGAAATTTAGGTTTCAAGTGGCCGAATAGCCTTTTAACCGAGTTGCAGGGTCTGGACCACTTGTGGACGGTCCGGACCACAGAATGGTCTCTTCCACGATTTCTTCTCAACATGCACACTGTGGTCCGGACTATTTGGCCTGGGGGTCCGGGCCTGAATTAGATACTTTAAAATTGTTTTTGTTTTGCTTTGAAAAACCAAAGAGTACCTAAACTCAAAATCAAAATCCTAAACCAAGGCAAAGATCAAAACATATCCTAACCCTAACTATGGTACAATTACGACAACATTTTAATCCCGGATTACTCATAAGGTGGAGGACCATGTTTCAATCAAACAACAAAGTTGTCTAGATAAGGTTTAAGTCTATGCCCATTAACTTTGAACCTATTCCTTTTTTTTGGATTTTCTATTTCAATCGCTCTATGTTCAGAAACACGTTTCACAATAAATGGGCTAGACCACTTAGATTGCAATTTGCCAGGAAACAAATGAAGTCGTGATCGATAAAGAAGTACTTTTTGACCCTCATGAAAAGAACATCTCGAAATATGATGGTCGTGTACTTTCTTCATCTTTTCCTTGTAAATTCTAGCATTCTTATACGCATCATTTCTTAATTCCTCCATTTCTGTAATCTAGAGTTTACGATAAAGCTCGGCCTCATCAATATTAGCGTTAAATTGTTTAATGGCCCAATATGTCTTATGTTCTAACTCAACAGGTAAGTGGCATGACTTCCCATAAACTAACCTATATGGTGACATCCCTAGGGTTGTTTTACAAGTTGTTCGATATGCCCATAGAGAGTCAACCAATCGTAGTGACCAATTCTTGCGATTAGGGTTAACTATTTTCTCAAGTATTTGTTTTATCTCCCTATTAGCAAGTTTGACTTGGCCACTCATCTGTGGGTGGTAAGAGGTACCAACTTTGTGAACCACTCCATATTTGAGTAATAATGTTCGCACAGGCCGATTGCAGAAATGTTTTCCTCCATTGCTAATAATTGCTCTAGGCACTCCAAAACACGAGAATATGTTCTCGTGGAGGAACTTAAGCATGACTTTATGATCATTATTTGTAGCGGCAATTGCTTCAACCCATTTAGAAACATAATCAACCCCAACTAAGATGTATTCATATCCTAGTGAAATCAGAAAAGGACCTATGAAATCCATTCCCCAACAATCAAAAACCTCTAAAACAAGAATAGGGGATAGGGGCATCATGTTTCTACGTGTTAAACTTCCCAAGCATTGACATCTATTGCATGTGGTGCAAAAATGAGGCACATCTTTAAACAAGGAAGGCCAATAAAATCCCCATTAAAGGATTTTTGCAACTGTTTTGTTTGTGGAAAAATGACCTCCACAAGCTTGGGTGTGGCAAAACTCAAGTATACTTGGAACTTCCCACATAGGAATGCAACGTCTAATTGCTTGGTCAGGGCAATACTTGAATAAATAGGGATCATCCCAAAAGAAAACTCTAACATTACGTAAGAATTTCTTTCTATCCTTATGACTCCATTCTTTTGGAATTTATCTTGTTACTAAATAGTTAGCAATATCACCATACCAAGGAGGGTTAGAGGCCGTTATTACTTCTATGTTAAATAGTTGTTCATCCGGGAAGCTATCATTGATTTGAGTTTCATCATGGGGGTAAGCTTCTACCGGTAAACGTGACAAATGATTGGCTACTGCATTCTCTACACATTTCTTGTCTCTTATTTCAAGGTCAAACTTTTGCAAAAGTAAAATCCAACTAATTAACCTTGGTTTGGCCTCTTATTTGGTCAACAATTATTTAAGAGCCAAATGATCAGTGAATACTATAACTGTTGAACCAATGCGATAAGAACGACACTTCTCAAGGGCAAAGACAACTACTAGCAACTCTTTTTCAGTTGTCGTGTAATTTTTCTGCACATCATTTAAGGTTTTACTAGCATAGTAAATAACATGCACCTTTTTATCTCACTTTTGTCCTAACACAGCTCCAATGGCATGGTCACTTGCATCACACATAAGTTCAAAAGGAAGTGACCAATCAGGAGGTTGAAGAATAGGAGCTGAGGTTAGACAATCCTTAAGCTTATTAAAAGCATTTTGACACTAGGGAGTCCATTCAAATGGGGTATCTTGCATCAATAATTGACACAAGGGCTTTGAAATTTCACTAAAAGATTGAATGAACCTTCTGTAAAACCCAGCGTGCTCTAAAAATGATCTAATATCTCTCACAGATTGAGGATTTGGAAGCTTCTGAATTAGTTCTACCTTAGCTTGATCTACTTGAATGCCTTCTTTAGATACTATATGTCCCAACACAATCCCTTGGGTGACCATAAAATGGCACTTTTCCCAATTTAGCTCTAGGTTCTTTTCCTCACATCGTGTCAACACTAGATCAAGGTTTTTTAGACACTGCTTAAATGAATCTCCATAAACAGAAAAATCATCCATGAATACCTCGACGATTTCTTCTACCATCTCACAAAAGATACTCATCATGCAGCGTTGAAAGGTAGTAAGAGTGTTACAAAGGCCAAAGGGCATTCTCTTGTATGCAAAGGTACCAAAAGGACAAGTAAAAGTGGTTTTAGCTTGATTCTCTAAGGCAACCTCTATTTGGTTATAACCCGAATAGCCATCTAAGGCACAATAATAAGCATGACCAGCTGCTCTTTCTTAAACTTGATCTAAGAATGGAAGAGGAAAGTGATTTTTTTTGTGTAACTGCATTGAGCTTTCTATAGTCAATGCATACTCACCAACTAGTTTGTATTTGAGTTGGAACCAATTCATTATTCTCATTCTGAACTACTGTAACGCCTAATTTCTTAGGAACTACCTGTGTAGGACTTACCCACTTAGAATCAGAGATAGAATAGATTATTCCTACATCTAGTAGTTTTAGAACTTTAGCTTTAACTACTTCCTTCGTGTTTGGATTGAGTCATCTTTGCATTTGATGAATTGGTTTGGCATCCTCTTCTAAATAGATACGATGTGTGCAAAGGAGAAGACTTATACCTGTTAGGTTAGCAACTGACCATCCAGAGCTTTCTTATGACTTTTCAAAAGTTCAATTAACAATGCTGCTACAGGGTAGGTCTCTTCCTCACCTAGAAAAACATATTTCAGATTATGGGGTAAAGGTTTTCTATTAGGATTAGGAGCTTTTACTTCTAAGGACTTTGCTTTATTTAAAAGTAATCCTAAGCTTTCAAAGGTTGGTATCCAATTCCCTATTGACATGATTGGGCACATTTCCAACCAATCAACCATTGTTCCTAATTCTTGGTTTGTCATATGGAATTCAATTTCTCTTCACTAAAGTAAAGGGCTTTCTCTAGAGGATCCTCAACAAATTCATGATCCACGTAATCCTAGACTGTAGTTTCAACTAAGTCCACTTCTTATATATTAGGCATCTCTTTTGGTTGTTTGGTAACATGGAATATATTCGTTTCAAACTCAATATTACCATAAGACATTTTCATGGAGCCATTCCTACAATTGATTAAGGCATTTGATGTTGCTAAGAATGGTCATCCTAGAATCACTGGTGTCTGATGAGGTGCAAATAAACTAGTAAGTGGTTGAGTAACTAGGATTATGAAATCCACTAGAAAGTAGAAATTTTCCACTTGCACCAGTACATCTTCAACTATACATCGCGGGACTTTAATTGATCTATCTGTAAGTTGCAAAGTCACACGGGTAGGTTTTATTTCACTTAAGCCTAATTGTTCATACACTGAGTAAGGAAACAAATTCACACTTGCTCCTAAGTCAAGTAGTGCTCTACTAATATAGTACTTCCCTATATAGCAAGATATAGTAAAACATCCAGGGTCCTTATACTTGGGGGGAGTACGACATTGTACTATAGTATTTGCCTGCTCAGTGGGGAATGTCTTTTCCTGCATATTCAATCCCCTTTTCATAGTGCATAGTTCTTTAATGAATTTAGCATAAGAAGGGATTTGTTTAATTACATCAAGAAGAGGTATATTAATTTTCACTTGTTTAAATACCTCTAGCAATTTAGCTACTTGAGCTTCTTTCCTAGCTTTCAAGAATCTTTGGGGAAAGAGTGCTTTAGGAACATATTCCCTAGGCACTATCATTGGCTCCTCCTCATTTTCTTCCGCATTTCCCTCTTCTTCTTCATTTCTATCTTCTTTAGTGGACTCAACTATAGCTGGTTGTTTCCCTGCCTTCTTACTATCATTTACCATACACTTAGATTTCAACTCTTCACTAATTTCATCCTTCCTAATTACCAAAAAAAAAAAAAAAAAAATTCATCCTTCCTAGGAGGGATGGTTTTATCTATAATTTTTCCACTCCTAAGTGTTGTGATGTTTTGGACTTGTTCCACATTCCCAGGCATATTAGAAGATCCTTCAACTTGTTTAGCTTAGGCTACTAGGTTTGGACGAGGTTAAGCAAGAAATTGACCTTTTGGTTGTGTGGTTAACATTTGAGTCAAAAGGGTCAACTGGCTCTTAATATCATCCAAATTTTTATTGTTTTGAGCCCAAAGTAAAGACTGAGTATTCATGAATTGTTGAAGTGTTTCTTCTATGGATCTTTTATTTGGGGGAATGTATGGAGCATGTGATGGTCCCATATTCTGAGACAATCCTGGATTAGGCATTGGAACTTGAGGAACTGGAGGTTGAGGGGTATGATAAGGTTGTGGAAATTGAGCTTCCTTATTTCTTCAACTAAAATTAGGGTGGTTCCTCACTGCTGGATTATAAGTCTCAGAATAAGGATTTCCTCCTACAGCTTGTCCTCTTTATGATTGGTGGTATTGATTTATGGCATGGATTGGAAGTTCACTAGAAGGTTGGCCTTACACAATCTCTCTACAAATAGGGATACTAGGGCAATCGTTTGTCCTATAGGTTTGGCTATCACAAACTATATAGTAGACATTTGCCACTGGTTCTTTGATAGGTTGTGTGTCCCTTTTGAATTTCAGGGTCTCAATTTCCCTAGTGAGTGTTGCTAATTTTGCTTTGAGGTCATCATTTTCACTTAAGTGGTGCATACCTCTAGTTGGGGCAACCCTAGCAGTTTGAGTGCTTTGAGATCCCGTGATATCCCAGGTTTATGCATTTTCAGCTAAGAATTTAAAATAGTCAAAAGCTTCTTCAGGAGTTTTATCATAAAACTACCTATTGCACATGGTTTCCACAAATTGTTTTAGTTGTGGTGTCAGTGAACCATAGAAGATACTAGCAAGACGCCAAACTTCAAATCCCTGGTATGGATAAGAATGCAAGAGAGTTTTAAACCTCTCCCAACTTTGATAGAAGGTCTCACTATGTTGCAGAGCAAAGTTTAGGATTTGATGCTGTATAGCATCAGTTCTATTGGGAGGAAAGAATTTCTTAAGAAATTTGGCTTGTATTTCATCCCATGTGCGAATAGAATTAGATGATAGGAATTCAAACCATCTAGCAGCCTTGTCTTTCAGGGAAAATGGAAAAAGCTTAAGAAACACTAAATCCACGGGGCACCCCTGATGTTTAATAGTGACACAGATGTACCTAAACCTAGTCAACTGATCGTATGGATTTTTCAGAATCCATACCATGGAAGGTAGGCAACAATTGTATCATGATAGGTTTAAAATTAAAAGTTCTTTAGTTTTCTAGCCAAACTATGCAAGACTCAGGGGTATGCCTATCTTGCTGTAAGATATCCCTCATAGTTCGTCTAGCAGCAACAGCTCGTTCTTTAGCCATTTCTAAAGGTGGAATAGGAAGTCTGAGGTTTTGAATTTCTTTTAAAGGATTTTCAAATTCTAAAAGAAAGACTATGGGTTCAGGACGCCTTAATCTACCGTCTTCCTCTCGAATCCAACAATTCATATGCTAGGAAACTATCTTGGAAAGGATACTGTGGTCTTGACCAGAGGTTGAGGGTCCAAACCACAGAGTGTTACTCTGGGACTTAATGAAAGGTTTAAATAAGAAATATTTAGGGTTTTCTAATTTAGGGTTTTTTTTATATGGAATAATAAACTAACTTAAAAAGAAATAAAAATAGAAATAACTGATTACACTTGAAAAGTGTAATTACAAACTCCACATTTTGATACTCATTGATGCATTTAAGTAGTTAATTTCAAAGTTTTATCGTTATTTTATTATTTATAGTGTTTATTCTCTTAATTTCAGGTAAAAGGGGAAAATACGTGAGATTAGCAGTGTTGAAAGTGGCTTCCGAGGAGGAAAAAATGGTCCAAAGTTCAAGATAGTTGAAGTGGTGTGCAGCTGAAGTTTCAGCTCGACACCTTGTCAGTATTTAGACCATAACTTTTCACTCACAACTCGGATTGACCTGATTCTTTTTGGGTTGGAAAGAAGACTCAAAGGGCTACAACTTTCGTGCTTTAGACGAAGCCTGAATCGATCGTTTGCGAGGTCAAAATCGCAGTGGAAGTTGAGGACAGAAAGCTGTCAGAAGCAGCAAACGAGAAGCAGAACTTGAAGAACAAAGTTTCTGTGGTCCGGACCACCTGCCAAACGGTCCGGACCACAGTGTGTTATGCGCGCGCGCGGCTTCACTCCGTCTTTTAGGGTTTTCTTTACAACTTCTTTGTAACATCTGCTACATGGCCGACCCAAGAGAGCCCTAGTTTTAGTTCTACATACTTTAGGAACCTCTTTTTCATATTTTCAAATACTTTGAGAGTTTTAGAATAGTTTTTTTTTAGAGAGTTTTCAATTACTTGTCTTGTTTATGGAGTTGTTCGATGTTTGGTTATTCTTCGCTGCACTGCTCTTTCATTACGTAGTTTCAGAGTTGCTTGCCGTGTAAGTTGACTTTCGTTTCGTTAATTTAATATATGATTTATTATTTTCTAGTGGTAGATCTAATGTTTATGCTTTCGTTTATTGCTTTCGTTTCGTTTAAAATCATGCTAGAGTAGAAACCCTAGTTCTTGATTCACTGAATCAATGAAGGGTGATTCGTTATAAGTTGAGGGATGAACGTAGATCCTTCGCATGGGTTTTGAAAACCTATGTGAAGTGATCTATAATTTTCAAATCTGATTTGTTTGTTTAGAAAACTTTTTAACTCGAATGTTTTTATCATAAAATATTTCCAGTTTTATTTTCCATAATGAAACGTGAGTTTAAAACTGTGTATCGAGAAATTTTGGAATCTATTCACTCCTAAATCAGATTTGAACTCGAATGTTTTTATCATAAAATATTTCCAGTTTTATTTTCCATAATGAAACGTGAGTTTAAAACTGTGTATCGAGAAATTTTGGAATGTATTGAAAATCTTTCCCAATCTATAGATCCTTTGACGTGAACTATAGATTGTATTTTAAATCATCCCTTGGCAAAATAACGAATTACCTGGAATTGTGAAAGTTGAATCAAGAACTCTTTTAAATATTATTGTCTTAAGTTAAATCACTTTTGTTTGAATTGATTGCATTGCAAGTTCTAAATTAGAATAGCTTTTAATTTGAAAATATTCAATTCTTTTTACATTTAAGTTCAGTAACTTTAAATTGCTAAGTTATTTCAAAGTAGTTTGCATTCTAGTTTAAATATCCCTTTAATTAGTTTGTTTCTTGTTTAATCCTTCAATTTGCAATTCTCTTAAATCTAATTTAATTCAATTGATATCTCAATTCACATTTAAACCTAAAATTCATATTTGAACTTAGAAACTGAAACATATAGGCTCCCTATGGATTCGACCTCGGACTCACCGAGATTAAAACTACACCGCACACCCTTGCACTTGGGGGTTAATTAGCACTGCACTATTTACGAGCGGTCAAGTTTTTGGCGCCGTTGCCGGGGAGCCAAATTTTAGTTTTTAGGTTGTTTTCATTTTTAAGTTAATTTCTTTTTCTAAAAAATAAATAAATAAATAAATAAAATTTTTGAACATGGATTATTTTCCTTATAATTCTGGTTCACCAGACACCATTCATGCACTCATGAGTTATTTAGGCAGCATTTATGGAATTGAATTTTGCCTAGAAACTTTTTCTATGCTACCTAAATTTTATGGACTTCAACATGAGGACCCTAGAGTTCATTTGGAACGTTTTGAGTCAGTTTGTTTCTATTGCACGAGTGGTTACATAGATAACACACTTAAGTATAATTTTTTCCCGTTGTCATTATGTGGAGTAGCCGATGATTGGTGTCGTGCTGCTACTTCGTCCATTAATATTTGGGAAGAGTTACAAAATGATTTTATTGCAAATTTTCTCCCCAATTTTCAAAACTTCACTTTCCGCTTTCAAATTAGAAGTTTTTGTTTTAAGAAGGGTGAAGTATTTTATAAATGCTGGGAGAGATTTAAAAACCTTTTAGAAACTTTCCCAAATCATGGACTAGATTTAGGGTACATTCTAGGCATATTCTACAATGCTCTACCTTGTGAGTTACACCGAGCATTTGATAAAAGTTTGGGTAAGGAATTTCTTGACCTTACCCCAGAAGAAGCATGGTCATTTTTTGAATTTTTCTATGAACACACCAAGCCACGAGAAAAACTTGAACCTAGTTTTGAACCTCATTCACTTGAAAGCCACATTGACCCTTTCCCACATCCTCCTACTTCACTTGATTCTCATGATCGATCCTTAGAAAATGGAGTAGGAGTTGAGCCTGATTACTTGGATATTGCATGTCCCAACTCCACTCTACTTACTGAGGGCCAGTCTGAGGAACCCCTAGATCATTGGCTTACTGAATCTAGCAATACACAAGTTGAGTCACTCTGCAAGCAAACTCAACATAGGGAAGAAGTTAACTTAAAAGTAGATTCTAGTGCACATGAGACTTCCACACATATTGACTCTACATTAGATGATACATTGTTCGAGTCCACAGCATGTCCTTATATTCGTCCACGCACTGAAGCTGAAATAGCTGAATCTAGGTCTTTTTTGTTACTTGCACGAGAAAATTCTAATTCAAAAACCCTAGACTTTGAGTGGAGCGACTATTCTGATAATGGTTGCGATAATGAAGGGAATGAGCCCTTTGACCCAAACTCTAACGTGCACGAGACTTCATCCGTTGAGAGTCTAGAGGACATGCCAACCAACACCACCACAGAGCTTGAAGCTCATCCCACCTTAACAACTAAGATGACCTTGGAAAGTCCTAAGACTTATTTTAAGAGCTTTAATGCCTACCACTCACTGAGACCACTTCTGATATATCTTTTCCTGTTGGGGCTAGTACACTTGATGACTTACCTGTTGAGACCCCTATATTTGAGTGGAAGTATGATTCTAATTATGGTTGGGTTCCTACTTCAATTACGCAGGACTCTTATGAGAGTGAAGTTTCTTTATCATCCTTTGAGAGTTCGATAGACAAGCCTAAGAGTGAGAGTGGTGCACAACTCTCATCTTTTGCTGTCGCCCCAACTAGGAATCTTACTGAGGGAACTGAACATGTTTTGACTAAGACTGACCACACATTTAGGGAAGTGGTGGAGACCAAAAAAATAGTTTGCATTGACTTTTTAGGTGTCGAGGGGATACTAGAAAACCCACAACTACATTCCATGTTCACATATGCAAATAAATTTGGGTCATATTTGGGATTCAAGGATTCCCACAAGGCCATGCATTTTCTAGTGTTTTCTGCACTAGGAGCACACTCATTTTCAGTACCTCTTGGGCCCAAGGAGAATATTTCATTCCTAAAGCCATTTGGTAAGGCTTGGGAGAGATTAGGAGTTGGATAGTATGTTTTGGCATTAACCCTTGTATATTAGTAGATTACATTTTATTTACTTATTTATTTATTTTAGTTTTCTTTCTGCCTAGATTAAATTTTAATTTTCTTTTAGTTTACTTTTATTTGTTTATTCTAACATTTTATCTCGTAGAAGTTTTATTTTTTTCTTTTAGTACAATTTAATTCAAAGGAATAAACTGCCCAAGTTCTTTTCTTTTCTTCAAATAAGGAAGCTCTTGAGGTAATATCCTTCTTCTCCCTTTTATTTAGTTTTGCACTTCTAATTGGTACTTCACATATATAATTGTTTTTGTTGGGAGTGCTGTAGAATCTAAGTTGGGGGGATGTATTGGGTGATGCCTTAAGTGGCTTGAATAATGGGTGCATGCTTGGTTTAATTTGTGCTTTGTTCTTATTTGTGCCTTTGTTGTTATTGTTTCATGCTCATTATTGCACACTACAGACCCACATATGCATCATGGTTCTCACATTGAGGACAATGTGAATTTTAAGTTGGGGGGTAGGGTTCGCATGATGACCTTTTGTGCCAAAATTGTAAAAATTTAAAATTTTTTGAGCATCTTTAAGCATAAATACATGAATTTAGCACATTTGTACCTACATGTCATCCTTTCTTTCTGGTTTGGTCGATTGTGGAATTAAGTGAGAAAGTGATGAATGAGTTTTGTTCAAGCTTTAATAGGAAACTTAGTTCAAGTTGATTGTATAATGACCTTGTGCGTCTTTGACTATCAATAGAAGAGTTTATGTGCTTAGGAGTTGATTTTCTTTAACATTGGTTAATTGAGCATTCTTGGACGAGGTAGAGACTTATACCCCTTAATGGTGAGCTTTTGAGCCTATTATTCTTTTATTGAGGGGTTGCACATAATCACAGCTCTTTTATTCTTCACTTTGGTTTCCAATGCACCAATTGCATCACACACACTTGCATTAGTTTCACTTGGCATATTATGAGTTGTTGCAAGCTTTGAACATGATGCTAGGCCATCTTTGCTATTGTTGGGCCTCTTTATCTTTTCTTGGTTATGAATTATCCTAGGAACCAACTTGAAGCCTTTTAAATAAAGTGTGTGACATATTTATATATATTTTTCTTGGTTCTCACCTCATATATTATCCCTTAGCCTTATTCACACACTTTTAGCCTTACCCTTACATGTCTTGGGTTGTGAAAGCGCCTTAATGTCAATGATGTGAATGGGGGTTGGGAATGAAAATTTTTAAGAGCATATTGAGAGGAAATATTGGGTGGAGAATCTAGCTGATGTATTTTCATTATTTCAAAAAAAAGAAAGAAAAAAAAAAGAAAAAAAAAAGAAAAGAAAAAAAAAGAAAGAAAAAAAAAGAAAAAGAAAAAAAAAAGAAGAAAAAAAAAAGGATTGCCATTTCTTTTTGTTCGTGTAATTCTGGGACGTGTGCATTGGATTGTGATTATTGAGAATGTCCCATGAGTTGTTTATTAGTTTGTGAATAAGCTTCTTGTTGTAGTTCTTGTTGGGTTTGGAAAGGAATTGGGTAGTTTGGGACTTGTGTGCACTTGAGCATCTTTATCCCAAGACATGTGCTTTGATTTCCATATCCTCCATTGTTAACCATTACCCCTGGCCAAGTTACAACCAAAACAAAGACCTAGTGGATTCTAAGCAAGCAACTCTTATATTTTGCATGTAGTGGTCTTATGTAGGTTGTGTGGTGTGATCTCTTACATATGCATTGGAACATAGTTATGAGCTGTCCACTTTGAATTTCATTTCAGTTCACTCACTTATTTGTGGGGTTATGTGCAACTAGGTCAGCATCATATGCTAATAGGTGTGTGTGAACCCTTGATGAGTGAATTCCTTTTTTATGAGTGGTACCTTGTGAGCATTTGAAGTCAAAACCTAGCTCCATTTATGCTCTTGCAACCTTGTTGAATGAATGAAACAATTTTGCACGCATGCTCTTTCTACTTTGATAGTCCATGCATTAATGCTTAGCACTTGGGAATTACACATGATATTTGGGTTTTGTGACTTGTTAGGCTTGAACTTGATTCATTGTTGATCTTAATCATTTTTTTTAACACTTTGAGACCATACCATAGAATTTTGTGGGTAAATTCACTGCAAACCCTCACGAGACCTTACTCGTCCATTAGGGGGAACCTAGGGGTTTAAAGGGCTTGCTGCACGTAGCTAAGTGTAGCCGTGTTTCCAACGAAAAGAGAAATAGGATGGTAGTTGCATTTCATTTTAATAAAGGGCATTGCTAGAGACTAGCAACGTTCAAGTTGGGGGGTGTGATTACACTTGAAAAGTGTAATTACAAACTCCACATTTTGATACTCATTGATGCATTTAAGTAGTTAATTTCAAAGTTTTATCGTTATTTTATTATTTATAGTGTTTATTCTCTTAATTGCAGGTAAAAGGGGAAAATACGTGAGATTAGCAGTGTTGAAAGTGGCTTCCGAGGAGGAAAAAATGGTCCAAAGTTCAAGATAGTTGAAGTGGTGTGCAGCTGAAGTTTCAGCTCGACACCTTGTCAGTATTTAGACCATAACTTTTCACTCACAACTCGGATTGACCTGATTCTTTTTGGGTTGGAAAGAAGACTCAAAGGGCTACAACTTTCGTGCTTTAGACGAAGCCTGAATCGATCGTTTGCGAGGTCAAAATCGCAGTGGAAGTTGAGGACAGAAAGCTGTCAGAAGCAGCAAACGAGAAGCAGAACTTGAAGAACAAAGTTTCTGTGGTCCGGACCACCTGCCAAACGGTCCGGACCACAGTGTGTTATGCGCGCGCGGCTTCACTCCGTCTTTTAGGGTTTTCTTTACAACTTCTTTGTAACATCTGCTACATGGCCGACCCAAGAGAGCCCTAGTTTTAGTTCTACATACTTTAGGAACCTCTTTTTCATATTTTCAAATACTTTGAGAGTTTTAGAATAGTTTTTTTTTAGAGAGTTTTCAATTACTTGTCTTGTTTATGGAGTTGTTCGATGTTTGGTTATTCTTCGCTGCACTGCTCTTTCATTACGTAGTTTCAGAGTTGCTTGCCGTGTAAGTTGACTTTCGTTTCGTTAATTTAATATATGATTTATTATTTTCTAGTGGTAGATCTAATGTTTATGCTTTCGTTTATTGCTTTCGTTTCGTTTAAAATCATGCTAGAGTAGAAACCCTAGTTCTTGATTCACTGAATCAATGAAGGGTGATTCGTTATAAGTTGAGGGATGAACGTAGATCCTTCGCATGGGTTTTGAAAACCTATGTGAAGTGATCTATAATTTTCAAATCTGATTTGTTTGTTTAGAAAACTTTTTAACTCGAATGTTTTTATCATAAAATATTTCCAGTTTTATTTTCCATAATGAAACGTGAGTTTAAAACTGTGTATCGAGAAATTTTGGAATCTATTCACTCCTAAATCAGATTTGAACTCGAATGTTTTTATCATAAAATATTTCCAGTTTTATTTTCCATAATGAAACGTGAGTTTAAAACTGTGTATCGAGAAATTTTGGAATGTATTGAAAATCTTTCCCAATCTATAGATCCTTTGACGTGAACTATAGATTGTATTTTAAATCATCCCTTGGCAAAATAACGAATTACCTGGAATTGTGAAAGTTGAATCAAGAACTCTTTTAAATATTATTGTCTTAAGTTAAATCACTTTTGTTTGAATTGATTGCATTGCAAGTTCTAAATTAGAATAGCTTTTAATTTGAAAATATTCAATTCTTTTTACATTTAAGTTCAGTAACTTTAAATTGCTAAGTTATTTCAAAGTAGTTTGCATTCTAGTTTAAATATCCCTTTAATTAGTTTGTTTCTTGTTTAATCCTTCAATTTGCAATTCTCTTAAATCTAATTTAATTCAATTGATATCTCAATTCACATTTAAACCTAAAATTCATATTTGAACTTAGAAACTGAAACATATAGGCTCCCTATGGATTCGACCTCGGACTCACCGAGATTAAAACTACACCGCACACCCTTGCACTTGGGGGTTAATTAGCACTGCACTATTTACGAGCGGTCAATAACCTAAAAACTAAATTTTGGCTCCCTGGCAACGGCGCCAAAAACTTAACCGCGTCTAGGTTGTGTGTCTGTTTAACCCCCAAGTGCAAGGGTGTACGGTGGAGTGTAACTTGCTGAGTCCGAGGTCGAATTCATAGGGAGCCTATGTTATTTAGTTTCTAGGTTATAATGGGAGTTTAGAATTTAAATGTAAGCAAAGTTTGATGTTCAATTGAAACTAAATTCTAGGGTTTTGCAAATTTAAAATTTAAACTAAAGAGCAAATTAATAACTACCTAAAGGAATCTAGTAAATCAAATTTTTGGTTTTAGGTTTTAAATGAATTAAATATTAATTAAATGAATTCAATTTAATTTTAAAGTACAAGCAAACAATCTACTCTAAAATTTCAAAGCAAACAAATCAACTCAGAAATTAAATTAAATAACAAGCATAGTATTAAAGAGGTTCTTGATCCAACTTTCAATTCCCAGTAATTCACTACTTCACTATGGGATGTGTTTTAATTACAATCTAAAGTTCATGTGAAACGAACGATAGATTGGAAAGATGTCTTTGTTAAGATTTATTAAGTTCCCAATACTCGGTTTTAAAATCTCGTTTAGGATGATAAAACCGGAAAGATTTCTAAGAAAATACTTGGGTTCAAATCTGATTTAGGGTTTGTTAAAAAATATTAAGAAAGTTTTAATAAAAAATCTTTACCAGTGATTTTAGAGAATTTAGTCAAAGACTTTTGTTTTTGAAAGCTTTTCAAACAAAGGAATTCAGATTTAGGTTCAAATTATATTTTTAATTCATCCAAAAATATTAAACCAATTTGAATCGAAAACCTATACCAGTGATTATAGAGAATGTAGTCAAATGTGTTTGTTTTTGAATGCTTTTGAAACAAATTAAAATAGATTTGATAATAGTAGATCCCTGCGCATGGGTTTTCGGAAACCATGCGAAAGGGTCTGCACACATCCCATAGATTGTCGTACACTACCCTTCCTTGATTTGTTGAATAAAGAACTAAGGTTTTACGCTAACATAACTTTAAACGAAACAAAATCAACAAATGCACACATATTTAATTGATCTACTGAATAAAACGAATAAATCATATCATTAAATAGGGAAATGAAATATAACGTACTCGAAAAACAATTCTGAAATGGAGTACTGAATCACAACTACTGTAACGAAAACAAAGACAGCTTCAAAAAATACGTAGAAACATCCCACGAACAATTAGAAAGCTCTCAAACTATGCTAAAACACTCAAAAGTATGCTGAAAAAATAAAAGTTTTCTCTCTAGGGTTCAGCTGTGCAACAGGGTTCTTAAAGAGGGTCCAAAGAAACCCTAAAAGATAAGTTTTAAAAGTCACATGCCCGACCACTATGGTTCGGACCTTCTGGGTGGGGGTTCGGACCACAGAATGATGGATTTTCAACTTTTGCTTCCTCCTCCGTGCTAGGCCTTTGGGCCAATCCGGACCATCCTTGGTGAGGTCTTAACTGCAGCTTTTCCTTCATCTTCTAGGTTGTTTTCATCACTATAAACTTCACTTATCTCATCATTTTCCCTGCAATTAAGAAAATAACAACTATAAGTAATAAAATAATGATAAAACATCAAAATTAACTACTTAAATGCATCAATGTGTATCAAAATGTGGAGTTTGTGATTACACTTTGCAAGTGTAATCATTTGTTTAGCAAGAATAATTGTAAGAATTGTGTGGTACATAAAAAATACTAAAATGCATAAAATACGACCTCAATAGACATTACTGCTGGGAATGATCTGGATCCCATAGTGTGATTATATAGCAACTTAGACCAATTTATTTTGTTTTGTTCAGATCGTTTCTATAAAAGAAGTTTATCAGTGATAATAGAACATTATATAATGTAGAAGTTAATATGGCAAAAATATTACCTTATGTGTCTCATTTGCCCATACATGGTCAATCATATATATCTAGTTATCTTGTGTCATGTTTTGATATGGTTTATCATATGGGTTGACACCATTGTCAAATAGTTACAAATAATGCTTTTGCATATTATGCCTCTACCTTTTAAATGATTCTATACATTTCACAATGATAACTTCTTTGACCAATGCACTCTCACCATTGTCTTCAATATTGAACTTGTCCTACAAATAAAATTAATAAAACTATTATAATTAGTTATTATAATTTGTAACTTTCATAAAACTAATATAAAGTATGCTTACCCAAACCCCTTATATTATAGTCTCTCTAGTGATAGGGTCAATGTCTATGCAGTGTTTCACTCCATGTACTGGAGCTTTTAGCCTAATCTAGACTCTTATCTCATTAGTCGTCTTAGTGGCATTATCCCTAATAAGAGCTTGACTAACCTCACAAAATGTAATGGGGAGTTTTTTGCCCCCATTATGAGATATTAGTTGAGCCATGTTTTTACCTTTTGTAACACCTCATGTAGTTCTTATAGATGAACCTATTATAAACCAAAATAGTACAATAATAGACAATATTCAGGCATAATGAAAATTTGAACATGGCATTTTTCTAATTTAAATACTTACCAACATTGCTAACATCTGCATGTGGATTAGATGTCGAAATAAATTGCGTTGATCACCCTACACTACTCAATGTTGATGCAAACATGGTTACCCTCCTACCCAATGCCATACTATAAACTTTGAAACATAAATAAGACATTGCATAAATATAAATGTCAATATATATAATATAAAGGAAAAAATAATACACACATGCATGTTAAAATAAATGAAAAAAATTTATTACTTTTTCCAATCAAGGTTCGATGTTAAGATTTGTATCACATTTTGAATGCCAATGCAAGTCATTTTCCTCGTAATCACTAGAATGCCTAATTAATTCATCCTCGTCATCGTTGATGAAACCATCACTGTCAACACCTTCAACATGTGATCCTCTACTTAACTGTAAAATTACAACACTTGGAATGATCTCGACAGCAATATCATCTAAATCTAATGTATTAGTAATGTGATCTTCAATGATAATTGGGACAAGCTCAGTACTTTCATCCTATTGGAATGTATAATTAAGATCAGACAATTTAGCATAGTCAGTATCTACATCATCCATATCTGGCACCTTCTATATTCCCCATCAATTTATTCGTTCTACAATTTTCCAGTTTTCACCTAATTTGGTATCATTAACATAGAAGATTTGTTGCACTTGACCTAGTAAAACAAAAGGATCATTTTGATACCACCGACTTCTCACATCAATGGTGGTAACATGTGCATCAATTCAGATTGTTCTATTACTACCAGAGTTGAACCATTCACATTGGAACAAAACCACTCGATGCCTAAACATGTATTTCATTTCCCACACTTTACATAAGTTACTATAGAAGTCAGTTGTACGTCCCTCATGGTCCTCTTCAACAACCAACCCACTATTTTGACTTTTACGACAGTTGTCACGATCTTTGGTATGAAATCGAATGTCATTACAAATGCAGCCTGTATATATATTTATTATTGCATTAGGCCCATTAGCTAATGACCACAATTCATTGGTTGCTTCTATTGACTCTTGAGATTGCAGTCGATTCATCTAAAGAGACAACAAATGACAAGTGTATCGTATGTTAACATAGGAATAACAATAATGAAATAATGAAAAGTGTGTTAAAATCTATATCATACATGTTCTTTGAACGATTTGGGAAATTCTTCACATTGTCTTTTTATGAAGTCACATGCACCTTCATTTTCTAATAGATTCTTAAATTCCCTATTTAACAAAAATTATCACATTTTAATCAAATTTTATTATAAGAACCATAATGACAATTTGTATATCCAAAATAAAATTAAGTTTAAACATACTCTAGATACGGCTCTAACTCATGGCTATTATATAAGACAAACCAGTGAGCCATCTTACACTTCTTCTCAAGGACATCAAGTTCTATTGTGATTAGCCCAAATGGTCTAATGTTTTGCATGAAGATTGCTAGCCCAGGGCCACACTCACCACTATCATAATTACGTTCATCAAGAGTAAATATTGTTTCCATCCTACTAGTAACAAAAAGTAAGACAATCTTTGACAATGTACGTCTCTGTAATTGAACTTTCTAGACTTGCTTGGTTGAAAACATAGCCTTTTAGTACTTTGACTAGCCTTCAAACAAATCATATGATAATATTTCATATAATAAAATTACAATAGAAATTTCAATTTCACAAGAATGGAGAATAATTACCTTTCAATTGAGTACATCCATCGATATTGTACTAGACCTCCAAGCATAGCCTCGCAAGGCAAATGGGTAGCTAAGTGGACCATAACATCAAAGAAAGTAGGAGGAAAAATCTTTTCCAGCTTACAAAGTATTAGTACTATGTGATCCTCTAGTTTTTGCAAATCTCTCACTTTTAATGTTTTTGAGCATAACTCTTGAAAATAATTTCCCAACTCAGACAACGTAGTACAAATATCCTTGTTAAGAAATCCACGCATTCCAATTGAAAGAAGCCGTTGTATAAGGACATGGCAATTATGACTTTTTAAGCCTGATAACTTACCACCCTTGGTGCTTGCGCACCTCAAAATGTTTGCTACATACCCATCAGGATACTTGATTGATTTCAAGAATTCACAAAAAACATGCCGCTGTAATAAGGATAATGTGCACATAGCTGAAGGCTTTTAAAGGACCCATCTGCACGTTTCTTCAAGTGAAACTCTTTCTTTATTTTCATATCTTCTAAGTCCATACATGCTTTTTCTGTGTCTTTATTTTTTCCATCCATGCTCATCAATGTCCCATGTAAATTATCACATATATTTTTCTCTATGTGCATGACATCCAGGTTATGTTGAAGTTTGAGTGTCTACTAGTATGGTAACTAAAAAAAATGCTTTTTTTCATCCAATTCACTTCTAAATTTCCTTTCCTTTTCCTTTTCTTATTGCTTGGATGCTTTCCATTTGCTCTAATATATGTTCCCCTGATAAATTTATAGGTCTTATTCGGTTCTCATTTTTTCCATTAAAGAGTTTAATTTTTCTCCAAGGGTGGTCCTCTAGCAAGAATTGACAAGCACTTATATACCCAATCTTATCTGTCAAAGATTGTGATATAGCATCCTTATTATAACTAGGGCAAGCAAAGTAACCTTTTGTAGTCCACCTTGATAAGTTACCATGTGCAAGAAAGTCATTAATAGTCTACATAACAACTGTATGCATTCGAAAAGTCTACCCAATTGAGGCATCATAAGTAGGAACACCAACTTCCCATAACTCCTTCAATTCATCTATTAATGGTCACATATAAACATCAATATCTCTTCCAGTGCTAACGGGTTGGGAATAAGTAACGACATAATGGAAAATGTCTCCTTCATGCACTTTAATGGTAGGAGATTATACAGTGCTGCAAACACCGGCCACATGCAATAATTGTTGTTCATATTTCCAAAAGGGTTAAAACCATCACTAGCCAGCCCTGGCCTAACATTTCCTGGCTCTTGGGCAAAATTAGGATGTTGCCAATTAGATTCCTTCCATTCCTTACCATCAGCTATATGCCTTGATATCATATCATTCACATGCATCTCATTATGCCATCTCATATCAATTGCTGTTTCCTTGACATATTCTTTTCAATCGTAAGGTTAAAAGGAAGTACCGCAATATCTTATGAGGGATCTTCTTAAATTTACCATCATTTAATTTGTATCTAAGTTCCTTACAAATTGGACAATTTTCTAAATTTATATTCTCCTTCCAATAAAGTGCACAATCATACTTACAAGTATTAATACAGATGTATCCTAACCCCAAATCTCGAAATAATTTATTCACTTCATAAAGGGTCAATGGAATCTTCTCAATGCATTTGGCCAAGAGGCCTTTTAATACTATCATGCCTTGGATCTCGTGACCCGAGGAGTAAGTGATTCAACATACAAATCACGCACTAACTAATTATACCCTGATCAGAGCCATAAGACCACCTTGGAGTGACATCATCGAAAGATAAATACATAACATAATATAAACTAGGCCTTGGCTATTGCCAGGTCACCATTATCCAATATGGCCCATAATAATAACAATACACAAAATAGGCCTTATGACCTTTACAAACTAATCGAATAAATCTCTAAATTAAAATAATATTACAGTCCCAAATGAATATTTTAACTTAAATAAATAAAAAATTCAATGTCTGCAACAACTATTGCACTTAAAATCCCACTAAATGCGCACCTAACCCTTAGGATCTGCTCCTACAACAAAGTTTGCAGGGACGTGAGCATTAATCCACTTGCACTCACGTAGCATTATAAAAGCACATATAATATGCAAAGCAATAATGTAAAACAATGCTACCATTTATAATTCAACATAACTCAACATAATCATGCAATACCATATAATAAAATCCAAGTCCTCATCCATATAAGCATCATAATTTTGTTATCAAAATAAACCTAATATAATATCATGTCATGATCACTGTCATAAATCCCATCTCTTAATTCAACTATCATTTCCTTAATCAGTCTTTTCATAATCGTCTCTATTCAGGTTTTATTCTCATTCTATTTACAGGGTTAGGCACAATTAACATCATTGTTAGAGGCCATGATTAGCTTTAATTCATGTCATGTTGTAGGCTACTAACCTACTGGCATAAACACCAATCCTTGCGTAGGTTTCGGGTCTTTCAACCCTAGCGTGAACCTGTACCCTTCCTATTTTGTAATACCCACCATCCCTGTGTCTCAATATCAATCACATTTACAATTATCTCACTTCCATTGACATCATCTTTGATCATTTTATCTATAACATATCATCATAATCCACAATCAATACATAATGTCTCATCATTTTTCATTTACTTTCATTATCAATTACAAAAATAACTCAACATATTCCAAATCCAATTATCGTATCATTTCATCATCGTCAAGTTATTCTTATCATGATCAAATAATCCATATTGCGCAGTATAAATAACCAATCATATTCCAATAATCATAATAAATCAATAATAATAAAATCATTCAATAAGCAACGAATAATAATTCATATATCTTTTCAATAATTCGATATTTTTTATCTCAGCTCTTATTTTTTTAGGTAATTTATCTCATCTCTTAAATATCGCCCATCTAAACATTTCCATCGTTAATACCTCATTTCATCCCATTTAGTATTGTCCGATTACATTTTATCATATCATCAACAACTTACATCACCATAATCAACCATTTCAACAATCTTAACTTACTACACTATTATATTATCCTTTCATTCTATTATTTCTTCACCCCACTAACATAATCTCAACTTATTTTACAATCAAACATCACTAAAGTCTCATTAACAATATTGAAACAATTTTATATGAAGCATATAAAAAGCATAGGATGTGTACTCAAAGTTTAACATTAAGGTGATACTAAACATGTCTTAAAAACCAATTACTCTTTCCAAGTATTTCTTTTCATACTTTAATTCATATACTTTTCACCTATTTAATCACTCTAGGTTATTTATTTAATGTCATAAGGGTTAGGATTGAAAATGTATAAGTTTTCATGCAAAGGAACGAATTAGGCATTTTGGATAGGGGGTCATAGGCGCCCCTCAAGGTTCATGGGTGCCCCCAAAGGTACATAGGTGCCCCTCTGTGTACAGAAATGTTACTCTGTTCCATTCGAGTTTTATCTCAATGTTTTAGGTTCCAAACCTTGCCAAATCCACTCTTTAATTCAAAAACTTGTTTCCAAGTTTTGTTTAGGGTCCAAAAGACTCTAGAAAGACAATCAAAACCTAGTTTAATTCATCCATTTCATCAAATCAAAAATTTGTTTCCAACCTAGACATATATATACATACAAACATTACACCACCCAATTCACCTTTTCTTGCTTTTAGTTCCTTAGATAAACATCACAACAACACTCTTCTAACTCCTCACATCTCACATATGCAAATAGGAGGCTAGAAATCTCTACCTCAAGCTTTGAACACGATGGTAGTGAACACCCGGTTATAAGCTTCCAACTTTGAGTTGATCAATCTCCTCACCCTTTGACCCAAACAACAAACAAATCACATAGAAATGTTCATTGAGTGTCTAGTTGCATCTTTGCAAGATTAATTTGAGTTTGGTTAAGGTTTGGGTAACTTACCACTTGGTTCTTTTCTTTGGTTCCATTTTCTCTCCAGATTTTTCTCTCCTAAGCACCAAAGCTCTCTTTCTGCTCCCATTTACATATATAAATAAAATCCATGCTTGGTGCCTAAGCATACTACAGGAGCCTAAGCCCCTCCCATACACTCATAGCCTTGCACAGACGAGACAAAAAAGGTGACAAATGAGTGATTGAAACAACTAACCCTGTTTGACAATCTGTTGAACTTTATAGGCGGCCTACATGCATTCATGGGCACCCTACTATGGCCATAGGTGCCCCACAAGGAGCATTGGCACGCCTCAGCTCCATTTTCATACCAAAAGTGGCTAAGCCCAGAAATTAAGTTTCTTTCGCCCAAAAATTCAACCGACTACCTTCTAGTAATCATAATCAATGAAATAATAATAAAATCGTTCAATAAGCAGCGAATACTAATTCATTTGTCTTGTCAATAATCCAATATCATTTATCTCATCTCTTAAACATCTCCCATCCAAATATTTCTATCGTTAATATCTCATTTCATACCATTTAGTATTGTCCCATTACATTTTATCATATCATCAATAACTTATACCACCATAATCAACCATTTCAACAATCTCAACTTATTACACTAACATATTATCCTTTCATTCTATTATTTCTTCACTCCACTAACATAATCTCAACTTATTTTGTAATCAAACATCACTAAAGTCCCATTAACAATATTGAAATAATTCTATATGAGGCATATATTAAGTATAGGATGTGTACTCATAAGTTTAACATTAAGGCAATACTAAACATGTCTTAAAAACTAATCACTCTATCGAAGTATTTCTTTTCACACTTTAATTCATATATTTTTCACCTATTTAATCACTCTAGGTAATCCATTTAATGTTATAAGAGTTGGGATTGAAAATATACAAGTTTTCATGCAAAGAAACAAACTGGGCATTCTGGATAGGGGGTCATGGGCGCTCCTCGAGGTTTATGGGCGCCCCTCAAAGGTCAATGGGTGCCGCTCTGTGTACAAAAAAGTTATTCTTTTCTGTCCGAATCTTATCTCAATGTTTTGGGTTCCAAACCCTGCCAAATCCACTGTTTAATTTAAAAACTTGTTTCTAGGTGTTGTTTAGGGTTCAAAAGACTCTAGAAAGACAATCAAAACCAAGTTTAATTCATCCATTTCATCAAATCAAAAATTTGCCTCTAACCTATACATATATATATACACACACAAATATTATACCACCCAATTCACCTCCTCTTGCTTTCAGTTCCTTAAATAAACATCACAACAACATTTTTCTAACTCTTCACATCTCATATATGCAAATAGGAGGCTAGAAATCTCTACCTCAAGCTTTGAACACGATGGTAGTGAACACCCAGTTTTAAGCTTCCAACTTTGAGTTGATCAATCTCCTTACGCTTTGACCCAAACAATAAACAAACCACATAGAAATGTTAATTAAGTGACTAGCTGCATCTTTGCAAGATTAATTTGAGTTTGGTTGAGGTTTGGGTAACTTACCACTTGGTTCTTTCCTTCAGTTCCATTTCCTCTCTCGGTTTTTCTTTCCCAAACACCAAACCTTTCTCTCTTCTCCCATTTACATATATAAATAAAATCTATGCTTGCTGCCCAAGCATACTACAGGGGCCTAAGCCCCTCCCATACTCTCATAGCCTTGCACAGACGAGACCAAAAAGGTGACAAATGAGTTATTGAAACAACTAACCCTGTTTGACATTCTGCTGAATCTCATAGGCACCCCACATGCATTCATGGGTGCCCCTGAGCTCCATTTTCGTGCCAAAAATGGCTAAGTCCAAAAATTAAGTTTCTTTTCCCCAAAACTTCAACTGGCTACCTTCCTAATGGCCCACATTGATCAAACTAAGACACCATTTCATCCCGAACTTGTTAAAAATCAACAATTTAAATTCTTAATACCTTTCATTAATTAATTTAAGAACCCACTATGTACTACACTCATCAACAATCTTCAATTTACCTTAATATGATAATACGGGTTATTACATTCTCCCTTCCTTATAAGTCCTTGAAATTTCGATATAGGTGCAACTATAAAGTAAATAACTATAGATACCGTTCGACCCTCAGCATCACAAAGATATGGAGGAGGGGAAGGTAAGTCGAGGGAGTTAAGCATATCCCTCCACATCTCGGATTCACGCTCCCAAGTAAATTATTCAATATGATGCTCCTAACGTGAACAAGATTTAAAAATCTATTCATTAGATAATAATTAAATCACTTCACAAGTTAACAATTCATAACAATTTGGAACATAGTATCCACGCTTCCGCTATGCTACTCTGATTCGATAACTAACTCAATTGCTCCTTAAAATATTTGTACTAACAATCCACTTTTAGATCCCTTATCTTCCCACACCAAACCTTAAACTTTATCCTATACCATACTATCATTATATACTTTTCTGAATTTCCACAATATTACTCCTGATCACCTCCTCAATCAAAATCTTTTCCTTAACAAAGTTGAACTTTAATATTTCCTTTGCATTACAATACCGATATTCTCTTATTTGAATTTCCATAACAATTCTCACTTAAATATTTTATGATCCTTTTTTCCATCAATTTCATAATCTGATTCATATTCATATTTCTTCTTCAATAATAACTCTTTCCATAATTTCATTTGAACGTATCAATGCACCATCACACCACACATACTCTATGTCCCTTGATCACATGGTCAAGATAATAAGAACATACAAAGTTCCCTTATTAAAAATCCACAACACTCTCATTTTTTAGAGTTTTCATTCACTTTATCATATAACTTAATATCTTCTTCTTTCACCTGAAATTCTTATCTTAATTTATCATTCGCAATTACCAACCACTTTATCAATAATTTCAATTAATCACGAATTATAATCACAAAGTACTTTATTTACCAATTCATCTTGGCTCAACAACTTTGTACCGGGCTTATCATTACTACAAAATGCTATCTTTCCATTTCATTTTTAGTTTCTCCCATAGGTCTAAACTCGAAACACGTGACCTTAGTATTTAATCTTTCCAGCTACAACCTCGAGATTACCCAATCAATGTCATACTGTGTACCAAATAAACTACCTTAAACTTTAACAGACCAATCATGTAGTTGACGCCAAACGTCACTAATCAACATAAAATCATACTAATCACATGAGAATGCAATGCCAAGTGTATCATATTTGAGTGTAATAAGTATTTAACTAAACATAGCTACTAACCAAATTAGACCACAAATCCATTATCAAGTCTAACTTTGTAGCTTCCTCTGCTTCTCAAATACCACTTCCATATCAGTTTTTCTCTATATTTGCATACGCACATTAACTCCATTAAGTTATTTACCTTCTAATCCAACCTAACTAATTAGAAACTGATTAAAAATAAAATCCACAAATTCTAAATCACGATTTACCACGTTACCCCTAACATAATTAATAACTTGAAAATAAAATCAAGAAACTAACCAATAAACTCAGTAGGCTATTTATTCCATTTCGAAACCTTTCTTCCTTTTAGATATTCCTTCTCTTTTTGACCCAAACTATAATTGAACTCACATATTAGCTTATAACTTTTACCAAACTAAACCTAAATAATCTTTCCCATCAAAAATCATCTCTTTCACCTAACTTCATATTATTGAATTTACATTTACGCACTATAAACTAGTTGGCAACCAATCCTTTAACTTATCAAAGCATGATTTATTATCACTATAAATTTTAACGTAATCTAGGATCAATCAAGCACATGAAGCTCCCTGACCCACTATTCAATCCACATTCCTCATTTCAGTGAACATATATATCTACATGCCACGTTAGCTTCCTTATAGACTTCAGCAAATTATTCTTCATTAATAAAAATTCTAGCATATGAATGATTTAAGAACATAAGCACTTCACCTTAGAAATATCCTTCTGCTTTACCTTTAATTAGTGGTATCCAAACATTAAATCATTCTTTTGAAAGAACTAATGATCGTTTCAATCAAGTAGTCGAAGCCAAACTTTATAATTTCTCATATAAAGCCACAATCCCTAAAACATCATATAAATAATAATTAGATTAGATTAAACCACAAACCCCCCATTTATCAATTCTAATTTCTTTCTCATTTACCACAACCCTATACATGTCTGTATGTTTGACTTAAAATTCTTAATTCTAATTATACTTGAGGCAAAACATAGCATCATTTCACATACCATATACCACATCACACTTAAATTAATCACATCAAAACATCTAATCAACTAAGGGTATGGATCCAAATTAATCATCTTAAGGCCTAATAAATATGATATGTCTTGTATAATTAATACCTTCAAATGTTCCCCAAATTCTTAGTCAGGACTTCCAAATATTCTTCAAAATCTTTTATCCCCAATCTTCTCTACTGTCATCTATGTCATAACTATAATTCCATAAATTTTTTATTAACCATATAAAGCCTCAATGTCCACTGTATAATCAAATTAATCCAGTTCCACAATTTGTCAACTAAACGTATAAGTTTTAGCTCTCATTCATCTTTTCAATTATCATCACGTACAAGTATTACAAATACACAAATCAATCTCCAATATTTTTTAATCTTCTTAACTTGCTACAACTTCCAATATATATTTTTTTTCTCCCCCTTTACACGATAAGTGAGAAATTTCCTCTGAACATTTTTGAAAATTTACAAGGATCACCTTGTATTTTATTTCATTATATCTCTTAGTGTCACCAAGATGCACGACAATCTCGAATGATGAAAACTCCTGGAGCTCTCCTCCTAATGTCCATCCATATCTTATACATTTACTTTATTTTTAAATTCCCATTTTCCATTTATAGTTATACCTCCGTACTCAACACTTTAGTCAGAAGACTAACAATATCGCATTTCCTAATAAAACTAGTCTTGCGGTTAAAACCTAATAACCCTTATCCATACTATAAATATCATTCCTCAATAACTCGATCTCTAGAAATTTACTTCTCTATTGTCATAATTCTCATCGCAAAGAATCTCAAAATCCTAAACATTTGCTTGAAGACTTTTTTTTTTAAAGAACCCTAGCAATAATCAAAGTTCTCGATCTCTTGCTTAAAGTATTAGTCATTACATTGGCCTCACTCGAATTACATTAAAGATTTTAAGACCAAAAGCTTCCTAGTACTTCATTCAACTACATTGCCTCACAATCAAATCATATTACATAAACAAATAATCTTTGAAATCCTTATGTTCTAAGTACATTCTAAAACTTTTCTACTACTCCCTTAACACCATCAAGGCTTTAATGCGGAACCATTGCAATTAATTCCAAGTCAAGTACCAGTAAATCCTTTCCATATGATTTCAACTATTTTGACTTACATTGTCATGTGATCATTATGTATTATCACATAATCTAAATTTTCTCATAATATATCACAACATCTAGAGTAACCTCTTCCATGGGTAAAAATAGCCAACACAATGTTTTGATCACCCTACACCTCTACCCATGAAATGGTCTTATTAACTTTACCCTACCAATTTCTAACTTTTTTGCAAATCAAATCGATAAATCCGTCAGTTGAATGGTATCCTAGATAGGATAGCAGTTGTAATCCACCAAACTGACAAAGCTTAGATATCAAACACAATCTTAACCGTACTCAACTAGTACAACTGAAACCTTCGAAGGATCCATCACAATTCCCCAACCAAATATCACCAGACCCCAACTTTACCTCAGACAACCTGAACTTACACTACTCTTAATATATAACCATGCAGTTAAATTACCAAAACTCAGTAACTGTTCCTCAATTACGTTTAAATTTAACAACCTTTAATTTACTCAAAGCTACAATTTCATCCTTAACAAGAATTTTCGATACCCCCATAATAAAATATTATATTAGTTAAAACTATAAGTCTTCGAATCACTTGATTAAATTCTGAGCTTCCATAACTTAACTATTACTATAGAATGTGGCATAATAAAAACATGAAGTAAACCTCTCATAGAATCTAGGAAAAATGAATCTCCCTCTAAGGAGATTAATCTTACTTATTCTCAGGAAATGTGTCCACAATCCACACATCACTTATAGGAAAAAAAATTGAAGACTTCTTCTCATTCAACCTCAAACTGACCACCTGAACATAAGGTTTCCCACTAAACTTAATATCATTGATGGAGAAAGCAACATTACTCTTACCTCATCTCGGATATGAACTACAAGGTCATCTAACAAAACAATTGTTATTAATCCATAGTAACGGTCAATTACTATTTATCTAGTAGGTATCTCATCAATTTCAAACCTTATGCCATGGCCCAATAGACCACCACCAATTACACCACTGGCTCACACATCAAACTAAGGATGTTTCTAAAGTTTATTTATTTTTTTTTTGTCTTTTACCAAGAGGGTCACTTTCTAGTAAAATTCCAGTTTCGTCCGCTTCCACCCCAACTATACCGCAAAATACCAAAGAATCCGCCTTTAAAATAACTAAAGGTCAGTCATATCACGTAAGCATGTAACATGTAATGCTAGACTCCCACTGTCCCCTTGGTATTCTAACCTAGGTTCTGATACTAACCTATCACGCCCCAGATCTCGTGACTTAAGGAGTAAATGATTTAATATACAAATCATGCACTAACTAACTATAACCTGATCAGAGCCAAAAGACCATCCTGGAGTAACATCCTTAAAAGATAAATATATAACATAATATGAACTAAGCCTTTGCTATTATCTGGTCATCATGCTCCAACATGACCCATAATAATAACAATACACAAAACAGGCCTTATGAGCTTTATAACCCAATCAAATAAATTTCTAAATTAAAATAATATTACAGTTCTAAATGAATATTTTAACTTAAATAAGTGAAAAATTCAATGTCTGCAACAACTATTGCACTTATAATCCCACCAAATTCCCATTTATCCTTTAGGATTTGCTCTTGCAACAAAGTCTGTTGGGACGTTAGCATTAGTGCTCACGTAGCATTATAAAAGCATATATAATATGCAATGTTAAACAATACTAATATTTATAATTCAACATAAATTAACATAATCATGTAACACCATATAACAAAATCCAAGTCCTCATCCATATAAGCATCATAATTTTGTTATCAAAATAAACCTAATTTAATTTCATGTCATGATTATTGTCATTAATCCTATCTCTTAATTCAACTATCATTTCCTTAATCAATCTTTTCAGAATTGTCTCTATTCAGGTTCCATTCTCATTCTATTTACGGGGTTGGGCACAACTAATGTCATCATTAGAGGCTACGATTATCCTTAATTCACGTCGTCGTTAGAGGCCACGATTAGCCATAATTCACGTCGTTGTTAGAGGCCACGATTAGCCTTAATTCACGTCATGTTGTAGGTTACTAACCTATTGGTATGAACACCAATCTCTACACAGGTTTTGGGTTTTTCAACCCTAGGGTAAACTCTGTACCCTTCCTATTTTGTAATACCCACCATCTCCAAGTCTCAATATCAATCATATTTACAATTATCTCACTTCCATTGACATCATCTTCGATCATTTTATCCATAACTTATCATCATAATCAACAATCAATACATAATGTCTCATGATTTTCCATTTACTTTCATTATCAATTATAACAATAACTCAACATATTCCAAAATCAATTATCATATCATTTCATCATAGTCAAGTTATTTTTATCATGATCAAATAATCCATATTGATCAATATAAATAACCAGTCATATTCCAGTAATCATAATCAATCAATAATAATAAAATCGTTCAATAAGTAGCGAATACTAATTCATATATCTTATCAATAATTCAATATCATTTATTTTTTCAATAATTCAATATCATTTATCTCATCTCTTAAATATCTCCCATCCAAATATTTCGATCGTTAATATCTCATTTCATACCATTTAGTATTGTCCCATTACATTTTATCATATCATCAGCAACTTATACCACCATAATCAACCATTTCAACAATCTCAACTTATTACACTAACATATTATCCTTTCATTCTATTATTTCTTCACTCCACTAACATAATCTCACCTTATTTTGTAATCAAACATCACTAAAGTCCTATTAACAATATTGAAATATTTCTATATGAGGCATATATTAAGTATAGGATGTGTACTCATAAGTTTAACATTAAGGCAATACTAAACATGTCTTAAAAACTAATCACTATATCGAAGTATTTCTTTTTACACTTTAATTTATATATTTTTCACCTATTTAATCACTCTAGGTAATCCATTTAATGTTATAAGGGTTGGGATTGAAAATGTATAAGTTTTCATGCAAAGGAACAAACTGGGCATTCTGGACAGGGGGTCATGGGCGCCCCTCGAGGTTCATGGACGCCCCTCAAACGTCCATCGGAGCCCCATATGTACAAAAAGGTTACTCTATTCCGTTTGAATTTTATCTCAATGTTTTGGGTTCTAAACCTTGCCAAATCCACTATTTAATTCAAAAACTTTTTTCTAGGTGTTGTTTAGCATCCAAAAGACTCTAGAAAGACAATCAAAACGAAGTTTAATTTATCCATTTCATCAAATCAAAAATTTATCTCTAACCTATACATATATATATACACACAAATATTATACCACCCAATTCACGTCCTCTTGCTATCAGTTCCTTAAATAAACATCACAACAAAATTTATTCTAACTCTTCACATCTCATATATGCAAATAAGAGGCTAGAAATCCCTACCTGAAGCTTTGAACACAATAGTAGTGAACACCCGGTTTTAAGCTTCCAACTTTAAGTTGATCAATCTCCTTACACTTTGACCTAAACAATAAACAAACCATATAGAAATGTTCATTTAGTTTCTAGTTACATCTTTACAAGATTAATTTGAGTTTGGTTGAGGTTTGGGTAACTTACCACTTGGTTCTTTCCTTCGATTCCATTTCCTCTCCCGGTTTTCCTCTCCCAAACACGAAACCTCTCTCTCTCTTCTCCCATATACATATATAAATAAAATCTATGCTTGTTGCCCAAGCATACTGCAGGAGCCTAAGCCCCGCCCCTACTCTCATAGCCTTGCACGGATGAGACCAAAAAGTTAATAAATAAGTGATTGAAACAACTAACCCTGTTTGACATTTTGCTGAACCTCATGGGCAACCCACTATGGCCATGGGCGCCCCACGAGGAGCATGGGCGCCCTCAGCTCCATTTTCATGCCAAAAATGGCTAAGTCCAGAAATTAAGTTCCTTTTCCCTAAAACTTCAACTGACTACCTTCCTAATGGCCCACATTTATCAAACTAACACACCATTTCATCCTAAACCTGTTAAAAATCAACAATTTAAATTCCTAATGCCTTTCATTAATCAATTTAACAACCCACTATGTATTGCACTCATTAACAATCTCCAATTTACCTTAATATGATAATTCGAGTTATTACAAATACCCCCAATAACATGTCTAATGATTTGTTCCTCCACTCATGTAACACCTTCATATGCAGCATTTTAATAAAAAATGACAAGACTGTAAACTTCTTGTAGCTTAGGTACAACTCACGTTGAGCATCATCTAATAATTTATCAAAATTATGCACATCATCCCTCCTAAATATATCAAGCAAGTCATTGTCATCATTATTTGTGTAGTACCTATGTAATAGTCATCCAATAAAGCAGACAAATCATCTTGATCCTCGTTTTCATTTGTTGTCACTTCACCCCTAACATTGTTATCATCATTTCTCACATCGATCTGATTCATAGGAATAAACTCTCCATTGTGGATCCAAGTCTTATAAGAAGGTGATATCTCTTTCCTAATCAAATGATATTCCACAAGTTTACTATGATGCCATTCAAAGTTTAAACAATCCATACATGGACAATGAATCTTATCATTCGACGCAATATTGTCCATTGCAAATTCAAGAAATGACTTCACGCCTTCTCGATACTCTATACTCATTCTATTCCTTACTAACATCCAACTCTTGTTCTTTTTTGGTTACCTATAAAACTGATCTTCATTTTACATTATGTATATCATACCAATTATCACAATTCCATACATATACAGGCAACTAAGGTATTAGTATATAAAAAGTTGGTTTAAATAAAAATAATTAATATTAGAAGCAAAAGATGAAATCAATTGATATTTAAAAACTTAAACTACAAAAGTTCAATTGTGATTTCAATACTGAGAATTTAATAACTTCAATGACTACTAATCTAGCACCAAATCATTATAACTTCAACGGATCAGAGGGAAGATGAGGAAGTACGAGATTACAGGAAATAAAATTCAATAATCCAGGGAGCCTTGGCTAGGTCTTTTGGGCAGTTGGGACTTGGTAGTTTTAGGTTTTTATCCCTATAAAAAGGTTGCTGCTGCTATTGTTGTTGTTATTTTTTTCCCCTCTTACTATCCCAAATGAAGAAAGGTGGGAAGCAAAGGATCAAGTTAATTTTTATCTAAGGTATTATAATTTGCTATAATTTAACCAAGTTTTTTTTTTTTTTTTTCTATCTTATGTTATTTTTCTTTATTTGGTTCTACAACCAACAACATTGCACAAGACCAATTTAATAAAGAAATAAGGCCAATGCTCTCTCATATATAAGGTCAATCCCACAATAAGATTATATTTTTTCTTGCTATTTGATGCATAATAAGACTCTTACTATGGATAATATCTTAAAGTGAAGGAAAATCTTGGTGAATTTTTGTTGTCTTTGCAAGAGGGATAGTGACACAATTAATTACTTTTTGCTACAGCTTGTGGACTAAGGAGCTTTGGGATAGGTTTTAATGTATTTTTGGATTCATTGGGTGTTTCAGAAGGAGGCAAAGCATTTCCAAGGCTTTGTAGGGGTGCTCCAATTAAAAAATCATAGAGGAAAGTTTGGCACCAAATTAAAAATAAAGCAGATAATAGAAAATTCAATGTTTCACACCTAAATGAGGAAGCAATAATTGTTTGTCAAATGTACTAAAGTATGGTCAAGAACAAGCGTTAGCTATGGTAGGTGCCCTCTATGGAGAAGAAGGGGATTTAGAGAAGAGCTCATTACAATGAAAGAGTAAAAAGAGAAAGGAGAAGAAGAAATGAAGAGGATGAGCTTTGAGCTCTCTATTAGGGAAATACAAACAAGAATTAAACTCATTCAAGGGAACTAAAATTAAAGGAGAAATTTGTGTCAATGGATCTGCTATGCACATTATTAACCATCTTAACACACCAAGAAGACGAAAATATTTGATTCAAGTTAGAAGGGCCAAAAATAAGAGGTCATTCCTCTCAATATAAATTGCTGCATAAAAGAATATGAAAGCTCTGCCCAAGTTTCTTTTCATATATATTTAGTAATATATATAAAGGAGGCTCAATAACTTCTCATACTACAAACTACTTCCATAAACACACTGACAAAGACCAATAAGGTAGAGTTATGAACTTAAATGCATCATACATAATACCTTGTGCAAAGTGAAAACCATTTTTTTACGCTTTTGTATAGTTAGCATTCGGTGGTAGTAAGTTAACAAACTAGATAGATGTACAGTACATGCAAATACACCAAAGAGTCATTACCTGCTGATAGAGTGGTGAGCATAACTTGAAATCCACCAAGAAATAAAGGTTGAAAGTTCTAAGATCCGGTCGCAGATTGAATTCCCAAATGTTTACTAAATGAATAAAAAGAGTGCTTTCTAATGTAGTTGTTTGAAAACAGAAGGGATGATAAAAATATCAATATCAGCTTATGCATTCATAGTACTAGGAAAAGGTCAAAATTCATTATAAATCAATGCCAATAACAGCAAAATATCACAAGGTCCAGTTTAGACACAACAGAAATTCGTACAAGCCTATTGTGGAAAATCAAAACCTTAATAAACCAAAATCACATGCCAGTTTCCCCTTAATTCGAATTGTACATAAATAGGATGCAAGCAAACAAAAGCAAAAGAATGCCTTTCTACAAAGCAAAGGAAAAAATAAAAAAAGAAATATAGTAACAGAAATCAATTCCAATTACAAAAACCAACCATGTCAGAAAACATATAATCACAAACTAAACCAAACTAAGCCTTTTTCCCACTAAGTGGGGTCAGCTATATGGATTTGACGATGCCAATTAAATCTATTTAGGACCATGTCCTCCGTTAAATCTAGGTAGGCAAGGTCATGTCTAATAGTTTCTTTCCAACTTCTCTTGGGTCTTCCTCTTCCTCTCCTGCTCCTAGCAATCTCCATGCTTTCACATATTCTAATAGGTGCTTCTGTTGGATGCCTTCTAACATGGTCGAACCATCTTAATCGATTTTCTCTCATTTTATCTTCAATCAGTGATATTCCTACTTTGTCCCAAATCTCCTCGTTCCTAATCCTATTTCTCCTTCTAATCCCACATATCCATCTTAGCATTCTCATCTCCGCAACTGCCATCTTCTGAACATGATTATATTTTACTGTCCAACACTCTGATCCATATAGCAACACTGGCCTTATTGCCACCTTATAATACTTTCCTTTCATCTTGAGGGAGACTTTTCAATCGCACAAGACCCCCGAAACACTCCTCTATTTGGTCCACCCAGCCTAAATCCTATGACTTACATCAGTATCAATCCCTCTATCTTATTGCACCATAAATCCAAGGTACCTAAAGTTTTTTTTCTCTACAATCTTTGGTGTGCCTAAACTTATTTCTATACTACCAGTTATTTCTATGCTATCAGAAAACATATAATCACAAAAACCCACAAAAATTAGGTTTATAATCAACTTCCCCCCTCACAAAAAAAAAAAAAAGAAAAGTGCAAACAAAAGCAGAAGTTCTTTCTCAAGAATTAAAATATAATGAAATAGGGAACAATCTAAGTACATTATACAAAAATTATTCATATAAATTTAAATTCATAGATTACTTGAAAGATAAATTACCAGTGAGATATTTACGAACGAAAATAGGAGCTGATCAAGCCTAAGCCAAGCCCTAACCTCACATACAACATTCTTGATAGCGAGAAGTGATTACTAGAACCACGGTGCAAGGGAAAACTACAAATAGAAGCAGTGCTTTGATGACAAGTTAAAGGGTTTCATGCAGAATTTGTGCCGATGAGTTTATGGAGTCTCGCGATACCGTTGGGAGGGAATCAACAAGGGGTTGATTGACGAAGTGGAGTTCCATAGTCGTGGAGCGCAAAAATTTGGATAAACGAGAAGAAAGAAAATGGGAGATAGGACTGCGAGAAAATTTGGCGCGTAAATTGTTTACAATATTTTTTTAGTTTATTTGCAACGAAATTACTAACAAATTATCAGTGACTAATAATTTATAATTTAATAAGTTATTAGCAATAAAAATTTACAGTGGCTAATAACTAAAAGATCTTAAATCTGGCACCAAAACATAAAATTTTAGCGCAATTAATTGGAAACCAATTTGTCACTAGACAGATAACTTTTCACCACAAATTTAAATTTTTTTTTGGGGGGTGGGGGTTGCAGTGGAAGACGTCATTTTCAACACCAACTACGAGCAAATTCTAAGTGCAATCACGCAACGCAAGTTCACAAAGCCCAGCTACCAACATTTCAATTTTGGCTGCGGGCAAAGGTCAATTCTACGAACAAATTCTAAGTGGAATCACGCACCGCAAGTTCACAGAGCCCAACTACCAATATTTCAATTTTGGCTGCAGGCAAGGGGGTCAGTGTTCTGAGCACAAAAGTAAGTACCTCTTGCCCAGTCAACCATAAATGCAAAACACATCTACACAAACAAATCTCTCACTAAAAACACAAGATAAAAGAAAATGAAATGGCTGTTAGTTTTTGGCTTAAATAGGAAAATCTTAAAGACATGATAATGATAATTTAATTTAATTTGTTATATTGTATATATAAGAAGTTGTTTTGATTAGTGTTTTGCTTTAAACTTAAGGGACTCGCACCAAGCCATATCAGTTTAAATGAATATTTATTTGTGCATACTCTTTAATTTCTTTAATATTCTGAGGGAGTTTTGATCCCAAAAAAAAAATTTAAAAAACCTCTAATTTTTATTACTTTTCTTTAATTTTTTCTAATAAAATTTTTCACATATAACTTTTATACTAATTTTTAATTTTTTTTTGACAAATCAAACACCACTTATATAAATTGACCTATTGTGGCTCAAATATTTCTTTAAATATTCCCTCCAAATAAAAAAAAAAAAAAAGTTTCTCACGTCTTAATTAGTAACTTGTGGGTATTGGGCATAAGGGTAAGGAACATATTTCTACAAATTAATTAACAATTATTTCCTTTAAGATCGCAAGTCCATGAGTGGATATTGCTTTACAATTCTAGACTAAACAAATGGATTAATTATTTATGCAGCTCATAAGACAATACTTAAAAATTTAAAAATCTTTCTCCAAGGGGTAGAAAATGTAACTATTTGAAATTCTGCGTGGAAGATATATATGGGGTGGGTTTGGAATGTCAAATTTGATTAAAAATAATCTCAAAATTTTTTTAAAAATCTCTAAATTTTTTCAACTTTCTCTGCATCAAATATCTCTTTTTTTTAATTTTTTCTAATTTTTTTTTATTTACCAACTTTCTTTAATTCTTACCAACTTTTCATATTTTTCGAAAAACACACCAAACACTGGCTCCGTTTGGTTTGCAAACAAATTCTAAAAAACTCTATAAATCTCTGTTAACTTTATATCATATCAACTTTTTTCTTTCACTACATGCATTACGAACTCTTAATTTATCTCAATTTATCTTATTTTATCTTACTCCAAACTCACCTAATAATCTAAAATTTACTTACCTCTTTATTTTTTTTAAAAAATTTTGACACTTTAAATAAGTACATAGTAGTAGCGAAATTATTTAGGCAATCTATTTCAAGCTGTTGGAACAAATCCAAAATTGAATTCGAGTTATCTATAATTTTTTATGAATTTGATTGAGATTGTATTAATAAAATAAGATTGCGTTTGAGAAGCAAAAAAATTAATTTTTTTTTTAGTTGTTTACCAGTTAGTTATTAAAAAATTATTTTTATTTTTATTTTTTTGGTATTTGAGAAGAAAAAAGTAAAGCTAGTTTTTAATAGCTAACTTTTTAGTTTTTTTATTAATTTAATATTTTTACCTTATATAATTTAAAAAAATTTAAAATATAAGAGAATAATTTTAATGTCTATTTGGTAAAAAAAGATGATAGCTGATCTATTAGCTACTAATTTTTTAATTTTTTTAGAAAATGATCAAATTGATCTTTTTATATTTTAAACTTTTTTTAAATTTTGAAAGATAAAAATGTTAGATTAACAAAAAGTTAAAAAACTAACTACTAAATTAGATTTTAGTTACAATTTTTTTTTTCTCAAACTCAACCTTAGTCATTTAAGAACAAAATAAAAAAATTGGAGTATCTAAAAATTTTAGCTAGTCTTTTCCAAACCTAACTTAAATGTCGTTGTGGTCGTCGTCTTCCTCTTCTTCCCCTTTTTTTTTAAAAAAAAAAAAAATTAACCTAACCTAAATGTCTTGTTTCTCTTCTCTCTTTGTTTTTCAAATTTTTACGAGGAAGTCAAAATTAAAGAGGAAATCTAGCCATGATGGAAATTTTGAGCCTTCAGGCACTTGCTAATTTGCATACTGACTGAAAATTCAAACGTGTTGAATACTTAGTCCAATTTTTTGATTTTGCAGGCCAAAAATGAAAGGGTTATTATTATTATTTATTTATTTATTATGAAAGAAGTCAACAAAAAAAAATTGTGCGCTTGACCAGAAGACTTTTTTTTTTTTTTTTGAAAGGAGCTTGACCAGAAGACACTTTAGACTACTGTTGGTGAACAGGCAGCCTTCTCCTAATACTGCATATATTATATATACAGCTCACAAAGCATTGGGCATTCACAACCATCCCTCAATTATATATGTACATACAAAGACAAAGACTACCAGAGCTAAAGCGGAAGAATATGGCTGCCCCGGCTGGTGGAGCTGCCGCGTATGACCGGACGAAGGAAGTTACGGAATTTGACAACTCCAAAATTGGTGTCAAAGGTCTCTCTGATTCCGGCACAACCACCATTCCTAGGTTCTTCATACACCCTCCTGAAACTCTTTCCGACCTCAAGTCTTCTTTGTCATGCACCATAATCCCTGTGATCGATCTTTCTAATGTAAGATCCGATACCCACCGAGCAAAAATTGTTGGAGAAATCCGAGAAGCCGCCAAGAGTTGGGGTTTCTTCCAGGTGATCAACCACGGCATTCCTGACCCAGTCCTGGAGGAAACTATTTCATCCATCAAAGCATTCCACGAGGAGCCAATAGAGGTGAAGGCAAAATACTATGTGAGGGAAGAGGGACGTGGGGTTATGTATGCTAGCAACTTCGACTTGCACCGGTCAAAGGCGGCATGCTGGCACGACTCCCTCAATGTGTGGATGGCCCCGGAGCCAGTCAGGGCGGAGGACATACCGGAGATTTGCCGGAGAGCGGTGGTGGAGTGGGACGTACATGGGAAGATTGTGGCGGAGACTGTGATGGAGCTATTGTGTGAAGGATTGGGGTTGGAGAGTAAGAGGATGAAGGAGTTGGGTTGTTGCGATAAAAGGGCAATTCTAGGGCACTGCTACCCTCACTGTCCACAGCCTGATCTGACGTTTGGGATCACATCTCATACTGATCCTGGGGTTCTCACAGTTTTGTTGCAGAATCAGGTGCCTGGTTTGCAGGTTAAGCATGAGATGGATTGGGTGGATGTGAAGCCTGTCCCTGGAGGTTTGATAATCAACATTGGAGACCTTCTTCAGGTAACAAATTAATTAATTAAACTGTGGAAGTACAATATTGAAATTATTTTATTTTACATTACAAAAAATGATGCTACTCTACCGAAATTTTAATAACAAGAAGAGTTCTTGGCATTCTTTAAGACTATTCTTTGGGTAGATGACGTAATTCAAATTAATTTTAAATACTAAATTACTATCCAATTTATAGATGCACTAGGAGACTTAGATACATAAATTAGAATTAATTAATTACTATAATATTCAATGTCCATGGAAGGTGAAGAGTCTTCATGAACCTTCCAAGTTGATTGTAGAATTCTTCAATTTTGTTAGAATATTTTATATATGATATGAAATATTTTAGTATAGACAATATATATACACAAATTTTGTCCCTTTTGAAAAGTCTTTATTCATACATTCATCGAAATTGCAAATTACTTCTAGTATGAGATGCAACGTTAAAACTTTGAAACTACCAAAAAAAAAAAGGTTAAAACTTTGAAATAGCATTTCACCTTTAGACCCATTTATCCGTTAGTTCAATCAGGGGCTGAAGTTGGGATTTTTAGGGTTCTAAAATTGTTTATAAACCTTTAATTGAATGCAGGTAAAAGTTGATTTGGTTGTAGGTTTCCACCTGCATTTAAAGGCTGAACTTCAGTTCCACCTTATCCAATTCTTACATTTTAATTGGTATAACATGTGTCGCAGATTATCTCTAATGGTGAGTACAAAAGTGTCCAGCATCGTGTATTGGCCAATGCTTGGAATGAATCCCGTATCTCCATTGTGGAATTCTTCAACATCAATCTAAATGAATCAACTAGCTATGGACCTCAGCCAGAGTTGCTATCACCTGAGAAGCCACCTGTTTATCGAAACTTCACCTTACAAGAATTCAATGAAAACTTCTACAGCAAGGGGTTGGATAGCAAGTCTTTTATAGAGAAGCTCAAGTTGTGTGCCTAAAACTCTTTAATGTTATTTCTATGAAATGTATTTTGTCTCAATCCCCCCGGGGGAGTGTATTTCGAGTTTGGAGTTTGAGTACCTTTATCTATAATTTATTTTTTATTTCACTAATAAAATAAAGTATAAATAGTTATTTCGTGCAAGGATTTTCATCCCGCTTGTGGTCCGATGCATTGATATGGGTTGGGAATACGAGTCCACAAATCCCCCCCCCCCTTTTTTAAGCCAAAAGATAATATATTGCGTGGAAGTCACATTACATGGAGGCTATCCTTCTTTATAACAAAGATCAAGTCATGAGGAAAATTAGGTAAGGAACAACAACTAGGAAGTGGGCCTTTCAAGCAGCTAAAGGCCAAAAAAATGAATAACTCTATTGGCAGTTTGTAGACACTCCTATTTTGTCTCCATACTTAAATTTTATAATATGTAATGCTTTTAATTGAATAGTGCTTTATTGATTAACTTTTCTTAATTGTAGGATATGTCAAAGTGTCAGAAATCAATAAAAAGTAAACATTCAGTAAAATGACGATTGTACCCTTAGAGTTAGGGAGAAGTCAAGTTAGAGACTCATATCAAGACAAAATATCACCAAACTATGTAAACATGTCTAAAACACCAAACTGAGGATCCTTGTATCAACCAAACATTCAGAGTTCAAAGTCAAGGGTCACTTCGGTCCAAAAGTCAAGAACAACCTCTACTAATGCACGCGAAGGACGGTATCGACCGGAATGTCCAGATTAAGCCAAAAACATGCAAGAAGATATACAACATCCTAGGACATACTATAGAACTTAGAACACAACTCAGAATAGCTAAAATACAGCTTCAACGGTCATCTAGGCCTCACCGACTCAAAATTACACTTGTCAATGAGAATGAAGTTACTGATGCCCCAAACACAATTTGAGCATCAAGACAAAGTCAAAATGCCTTCAAATTACACAATAATGTCAAGGATTCATTTCTTGAGGTAATGGCATAGCTACGCCTAGTCAAGTCAAACCTTAAAAGGTCCTTTTGTAGCCTTGACTCAAAAATTTGTTAATATTTTATAAATTCATAAAAAGGTCTCAGAGTCCCACCAATGTCATTTTTAGATTCCTCATACCAAAAAATGGTAGGAGGAGTCATCTGGTGGTGTCTCTAAGGGTTAGGAAAAAGAATTGGGTGACCTTTCCTCCGTTTTAGCCTATTTCAGAGTAGCAATTTTCAAATAGACTTAACTCAATCCTAGAGAATCCAAATTAAATCAAAATTTGACTTAATTGGTTTAATTATCTCCAAAAAGTGCCCAAGAGGTCTCCAAAGCTCCCAAAAACTATTCAAAACCTCCTAGAATGGTTGAAACCTATTAGGGCGGAACCCGAACCTAGCCAAATGTGGCCTAGACCAAAGGCTGCAAGCCAAATGGCCATTTTTCCAAGCCTAGCCACCAAAGGGGTTTGCACACACCCCTTTGGCAAGATGTTTTGCCTGTCTAGGCTTGTAGAAGGTCCTTCTTACTTGTTTTGTAATCGTGCTTGCCCACGGCCCCAATCAAACATATTTGCCTGTCTTTACGAGCAGAAAAGATTGAAAACAAGGACTTTTATAGCAAGGTTTTCCTATTAAGCCGAGCAAATGTGTTTGCCCAAGGAGACGAGTAGTTTGTTTTACTTGTTTAGTCGGGTAGAAGTTTTGCTTAGGTCAGAAAACCTATAAATAAAGGCCTCCCCCTCCTCATTTTCATTCATTTAACACTCAGTGCACTCAGAGCTCTCAAGGCAAGGCTAACTCCAGATTTAGAGAAAGCCCGTGTCGGTATAGTTTCCTCTCTTTAAGAAATTTTTATTCTATTTTTCAATTTAATTTATTTGCATGATTACAATAAAATTTTAATTTTGTCAATAAAAATTCTTTTTCAATGAAAGGTATTCGAATCATAATTCAAGTTCGAGCTAGACCCGGCACATGATATTGACTAGATTTACTTAAGATAATTTTGTAAAATTCCAAACATTATACATATGTCATGCCCACATTATATTACCATACCATACCGTGCCATCATTCTATCATGCCTTGCTGTGCCATAATACTATGTCTATCATACCATATCATGTTATAACATTATGTTACCATGTTAGGCCATACTGAACATCATAGCCACCATGCCCTGTCATTGCTACTATGTTATGCCATGCTCATATGCTTGCTTGACATGTTATACCATGATATCATGATGCGCTATGTTGTTATTCCATGCTATTACCCTGTTGTACCGTGTCATTATCATGCTGCACCATGTTACCATGCCATATCATCATGCTATGCTATGCTTACATATCTTATTATCATCACATATTATAGTATAATATGCTAGGACATTATTTACCATGTTAGAACATGCCTGCACTTGCTTTGACGTGCTAGAACATATCTAGACATGCAAACACACACCCACTTGGGTTGCTACAGATTAAAAGTCAAATGTTTACCCATTCAGAGCATTTACTAGAGTAAGTGAGGCTCTAAAGATAGGGAATGACCCAAGATTGGTTAAGCCAGTGATTTTTGAGTTGTGACTCCCTTAGATATATTTGACATGCACCCTTGAACTGTCATTCATGTTAGAACATAAGTTGTCATCACATTTAACAAGTCTGCAACATATATGATCATATCAACTGCATTACTCATATCACACTAATCTTCTAAGCACATAAACTTGATCATTACCATTAGAAGTTAAGATTTACATCATAGCTAAACTCTTTCCCAAATGATACCCACTCATCTGCGCAAAGTACACCCTTGAAGTTGAACTCCTCATTAGAGTGAAGCTCATTTTCCAGTTATGCGCAAGACGCTAATTGTTTCCCATTACTTGGAGCAAGGTTCCATTTCCATAGTTACACGCAAGACGTTAACTGTTTCTTCCCTTAGAGCTAAACTCCCCAACAGAGTGAAACTCTATCTCCAGTTATGCACAAGGCACTAACTGTTCCCTCTTATCTGGAGCAAAACTCTTTTTCTTAGTTATGCACAAGGCGTTAACTATCTCTTCCCTTGGAATAAGGCTCATTTCCTTCAATTATGTGCAAGGCACTAATTGTTCTTCTTCACTTGGAGCAAGGTTCCTTTCCCCAGTTATGTGTAAGGTGCTAACTATTCCTTCTCATTTGGAGTAAGGCTCCATTCCCCAATTATGCGCAAGGCACTAACTGTTCTTTTGCTTTGGAGCAAGGCTCATTTTCCAAGTTAAGCACAAGGTGCTAATTATCTTTTATCATTTGGAGCGAAGTTCTCTTCACATGTTATACGTAAAGCCATAACTTTCATATCATTCTTAGAGCTGGGCTCTTCTTTATCCAATATCAGGAACAAGGTTTCATCACATTGATCCTTTACATAACATTGACATTATTGGTCACTCCTTTATACACTTAGTCTACCCTAGATGATGATGAGGCTTATTATGCCTGTGGCCAATCAGTGTGCCATCTATAGCATTTTAATCACGCTTGCATCCACAGACACATCATTATACCACATCTGCGCGAGGTGCAAACACTACTTTAGAGCTACGTTGACTTGATCCGTTTACAGGGTATGTAAACAGTTCGAGCAGATAGTTTAAGTCTAGTCACCATGGTTTTTACAGACCATCGGTGCAAGGCGCTAACTTAGAGCTAGGCTCTTGCATCCATTCAGCATAAACACTCAAACATATAGTTTCGACCATAGGTTTAGAGCTACGTTGACCTGATCTTTTCATAGGGTAAGTAGGCAGCTCAAGCAGGTAACTTAAGTGCGGTCCCCGCGATTTTCATAGACTATCTATGCAAGGCATAACCCAGACTTAGAGTGAGGCTCCCTCACACTTCTATCATTACAAATACACATAGTTCAAATCATAATTTAGAGTTACGTTGACTTGATCCCTTCATATGGTACGTAGGCAGCTCAAGTAAATAGCTTGGGTGCGGTCTCCATATTCTTCATAAGCCATTTGCACGCTAAGACTTAGAGCAAGGCTCTTATATCTCCATACTAGTTCACATCACATCAACATACAGTTTGGACCACTTTAGGTCTGAATTACATTGACCTAATCCTTTTACTAGGCATATAGGCAACTCGAGCAGATAGCTTGAGTTTGGTCACCTTGGTCTTTATAGACCATCTTTTCATTCACACTTCATTCCCAGCATACACACACTCATGCATAAGGATTACATAAGTCCATTTCCATATCAAATACAGATTCCTAATTCTAATCTTATCCCCAGTCGTAGACTTAGTATTTGATTTGCATTTAGAGGTCTAACCAGCATATAGAACCCTTAGAGTATATCATTGCCACATAGACAGATATTACACTGCACTCGCACATACGAGCTAGACTCAGCTGTCTCGCATTTCATGCATCATTTACATATATGGGTTATAAGCAATGATCTTTATAAACTGGAATATTATATTGTGAGATTATAACTACAGAAAATGCAAAGGGACTCTATATATCCCTAGGTATTCTGACGTAACGATTTTCGTGTGTAGCCGAAGCCCAACCCACTATCTCTAATTGCATAAACTAGTCGAGAGTCATTAAAAATGGGCCTTTTATCAAAATTTTAAAATTGTAAATCAAAACACTTTTAAACTTAAACTCGGGTTTCTGGACCCACCCATTTTGAAAGTGTTAGGTGATGACTCCTAGTCTTTGTAATCAAGACTCTATTTTAAAATAAAACTTACTTTTTCATATTTGGGGAAATCTCAGACGCACTATGTCGCAACAAAGACTTACAACGACCCACGCCCGTTGACTCGGTGTATGGATCCGATGATGACACAGTCCTCTTGCACCACGAGAAGGTCAAGTGCCTTAAGGTATTCCAAGAGCAGATGTCTTGAAGGATGGATATGATCTCCCACAAAGAAGGGATTGATGATGGTGAGGAAGTCATTTTCAAAGAAAACATGAGCCATTTCCCAATATGCAGCTATGAAGAAGGCCACCTTTATTGCCCAAGCTTCGGTTGTGATAGATGAAAGAACTCTAATATGGCTATAATTGATGTTAATAATGAAGTTGAAAGAGTTTCTGATAACAACCGCGAAGTTTGCACTTTTTGTCGAAAAGTAGAAAGCTTCATCACAGTTGAATTTAAAATGGTTTTTAGGGGGTGGTTGCTAGGAGCAGTTGCTAATTTCAACAGGCATACATCTAGTCTTCTAGTTAGAGGAAAGAATTGCTTCCAAGTAATTAGAGGTTGCAAAGGAGGTATTTCATATGGTATCAGAAGGAGAGAGGGTATGCCATTGAAAAAATACAATTGTTTCTTGCCTTCCATAAACTCCACCAAAGATTTTCAACTTAGGTGAAAAGCATTGCCTTATTAAGTTATTCCCCATGGTGAGAGAAAGTCTCCTAGCCATTTGGCAAAAGAGGTAATGTTGGATTGATCCAATCTATAGGTGAGCTGACTGCCAAACCAAACATCTCTCGTCTATTTACATTTAAAGAGTGTGCGCTCGATGGTTTCATTTTCTGAATGGCATATAGAGCAAGAAAAGTTTTTGGAACATTTGCTTTTGGACAAATTGGGATTAGTGGATAAGAAATTCTTAATAGCTTTCCAAATGAAATGTCTCACTTTGGGTAAAGCATTGATGCTCCAAATAGCTTCCCAAAAAGTAGTGGAAGGGGTGTCAGATAGACTAGGTCAAAGGAAAGTTTTTAATAGTTGGCATTAATAATGTCATATCCCGATTTAACTACATAGTTCCTATACTTTGAGTGATGCCAACTCAGTTTATCAGTTGCCTTCTTGCTCCAAGAGAAAGGGATAGTTGTGATAGCTGCAGCTTTCTCTTCTATGAAAACACTCCTGATTATTGTTTGGTTCCATTAATTGTTATAAGTTGAGATCAGATCCTTGACTTTAAAAAAGGTGTTGTCAGGAGGTTTTCTAGAAAGAATTTGGAAGGAGTTAAGGGTTAGGATCCATTTATCCTCCCAAATGTAGATCTAATCACCTGTAGCTACATTCCATCTTAGGTTAGAATTTAAGAGTTCTTTTCCAAGGTAGAGGCTAGACCATGCCCATGATGCTTTTCTTCCCTTCTAAACATGCATTGGGTTGATCTTAGGAAAATAGAGGCCCCACAGTAATCTTGCTCAATGTTGATCAGGATTATTAATCAACCTCTATTATTGCTTAGATTGAAGGGCAATGTTAAATGTGTCTATACCCTTTAATCCCATCCCACCATAAGACCTGGGGGGAAGTAATTTCTGTCATTTGCACCAATGTGTTTTCCTTTCATCTATATTTCCTCCCCACAAAAATTGCTCATAAGAGAGTTTATATGTTGCCATAGAGATTTAGGAAGTTTAAAGCACATCATGTTATAAATGGTTATGATTCAATTTTTATTTAGAATTGTGGTTTTAGAATATATTTGAAAAACTCATTTGCTTAACTTCAGCTAATCATATGTCTCATGGCTAAACCTACACAGGTATATTCATTATGGATCAGATATTAATGTAATGTAGCCCTTCAATTAAAATATTTGTGAATGATTTTGATAATTGATTTTGAGGGTCCATTATGGACAAAATTCGTTGTTGCGATATGATGTTTTTAAAATTAGAGAAAGATTTTTCTTAATTAAAGTTTTATGTTTTTCCTTGAAAAAATGATAAGCAAACCACATTTATTTATTTAGTTTTTTTTTTGTAGCTCCATACTAATATCTACAACTGAAAATTTTAAGTTAGGGCTTGGGTTACTAGTAGGAAGGTGTAAAATATCTTACTCACCTAGGAATATTTAAAGTCTTTCACTATCTGCAGTCCAATATCTAGTCTATAATGATCAGGATACAAATAAAACAATAACAATGGAATGATGCATGTGAGAAGTGCAACGATTGAGAACTCATGGATTGTCTATGTATCTTAAAGAGAATTCGAACTTTGTTTAAGATATGGTGAAATGTCTGCCTATGTGGCAGGAATGCTTCTTAGAAAGTTAATATTATGGTTAAATAGAAAATGCATTCTAAAACTATTGCAGGTTTCAAGAATTATCTTGAATAAGCTTTTGGTGGGGATGAAAGTGTGTTCAACTAGGGAATATTAAAATTGTTAGTATATGAATTAATATAGTTTGCACGTATTATATGTCCTCTGGGGCTTGGTGACCATACTCGAGTAATGTACTCAAGCTACTTATGTATCTTTTACTAGAACTATATCTAATTTTATGAAAAAAATCTTCTCATGTTGGTGATCCAGCTGGGAGGAAGTTCGGTACGCCCTTGATGGGGGGTTGTATACATAACCTGCTTGTATGTTGAACTTCTTCAAAGTAACATAATCACCCCAAGTGCAAGCTAGACGTTGTGGTAGCATAATGAATGTCAGTGGATACCGAGTTGTGTCCACAGAAGGCTATTGTTTAGAAACAACTAGTGACTCAAAACCTTTAGAAAATTTGAAGAACATTTAAATCCTCCTGAAGAATTGATGTTATGATTCAATTGGTTAGAAAATGGTTCGAAATGTGATTTACTAAAACAATTTATGGAAAATGTTGGATTAAGTTGAATTAGATAGTAATATCCATGGATCTTCAAGATTCAATAAGAAGTGAATCATAAGATATAGCATTAAGATCAAAATTAGAACAATACTCGATTCAATATAAAATTGCAAAATAGTTCAAGTCTATTGAAGTGTTGATCCAAACACTTGAAAGTGCATAATCCATATAGAGTGCATGAAAACACTTAATTACCAATCTCCATATAAAATTAAACAGTTGTACATGAGGATTCTAAACAAGCAATTCACATACAATTTAACATAAACTACACAATTCTAATGTTGAATCAACAACATCAACAAGTGAATTCTAGAGTATCAAAATCATATCAAAATCATTCATCAAAATTAAGAAAACAATCATGGAAGCTCAGTTACCTGGAAGATCCACTTCAATTACTACCATCTTCAACTTGAATCTAAGAGGTAGACTACTCACACGTATTGAAATGCAAATTCAAAACTATGTATTGATATGAAATCATTGCAAAACTTCATATTTACAAAAGGAAATTGAAGAGAAAAATTTGTAAGGAAACTTTTTAGCCTACCAAATAAGATCTAGATTCTCTCTCCACTCCTCTCTATCTATATACTATGTTTTCTATATATTTTCAGTTACAAACATGTAGTTATTTATATCAAAATCTCAGTGTATAAAATTGCCCTTAAAAATTTGGCTTTAGAATCCTCAGGCTGTTTAAACCCTTGTCTACATGAAGGGCACCATCCAGACAACGGTTCTGTCGTGACGAGATCCACGCACCGTGCCCATCGTGAGTTTTTACTGTGACACGTTGCATTCGAGATCCCCCAAATAATAAAAATATGTTTTGATTTTAAAAATATGGCCTAAATGCAGAGACTAGGAGTCGTCATCTAACACTTTCAAAATGAGTGTGTCAAGAAAACTAAATTTTGATTTTGGTTTAAAACATTTTGGTTTATATTTATGAAATAGCGATAAATGACTCTTTTTTAGTGGCTCTTGACTAATCTGTGCAATCAAAGATAGTGGATCCGGGGGCTCAGCTATGCACGAAAACCATTATGCCTAGATACCTAGGGATATCCAGAGTCTCTTTCCGCTCTTTGCAGTCATAATCTCACAAAATAATGTTCCAATTTATAATAATCATTACATACAATCCTAAAATGCATATGATGTATGAATATGAGGCAGCAGAGCCTAGCTCGTATGTTCAAGTATAGTGTAGTGTAATGTCTACTTATATGGCAGTGATGCACCCTAGGAGGTTCTATATATTAGTTTGACTCCAAATACAAATTAAAGACTATGTATGTGACTGGGAATGAGATTTGAAATCGTAATCTACATTGAATTAGGTATGTGGACTTATACAGTCCTTATGCATAAGTATGCGTGTGCTAGGAATGAAGTGTGAACTGAAGGACGATCTATGAAAAGCGAAATGACTGGACTCAAGTTATGTTCTTGAGCTACTTACGTACCCTGTGAAGGAATCAAGTTAATGTAGTTCAGACCTATGGTCGAAACTACATGTTTTTGTGATGCTAGATGTGCATGGGAGCCTCCGTCCAAGCGACATTTACACAATATAATATTGTCCGTTTTAAGCTTAGTTAGCTGCTTCCCAGTTGTTTACCCATTCTAGTACTGCTCCCACTAGAGCATGCTTAACACTGGAGTTTTTACTGAACGTAATGCCTTCACAGCTTTAAAATGCATTGTACTTTAAAGATATCAAATATTACATATATGACACTTCCTTTCTCTACCTAGACCATACGAGAAGGAAAGCATTGCTTATCTGCTTCACCCCTTACTTTACTTTCTCGTATACAAGAGTCTTTCAAAGATATGTTCGTCACAATCCTTTATAATCCTCTTCCCTAACAAGGCACGCGTTCTCATATGGCCCCCTATTTCACTCTCCCGTAGGTAAAGTCCCTCACAGGTTGGTCCCTCACACGTGGCACCAAGCGTGGCCTCACATTTCTGGTTAGGTATTAGATCTGATACTATTTCTAACGACCCACATCTACACAGTATAATATTATCCACTTTGGGCCTGGTTAGCTGCTTCGCAGAATGTCACCCATCTTGGTACTACTCCCACTAGAGCATGCTTAACCCTGGAGCTCCCATTAAAACAGTGCTCTCATGGCCTTAAAATTTGTTGTACTTTATAAATGTCGAACATTGTATATATGCCACTCCCTTCTTTTACCGAAGTGATATAGGACAGAAAGCATTACTTCTTTACTTTGCCCCCTACTTCACTCTTCTATAGGAACAATCCCTCATTGACAGGTCCCTCATAGTCCCCCATAATATTGCCCCCTAATAGGGCACATGTCCTCGCATAGCCCCCTACTTTACTCTCTCATAAGTAGAGTCTCTCACAGGCAGGTCCCTACATGCGGCGCCAACACGTGACCCCACACTTCTGAATGGGTATTAGCTCTGATACTATTTGTAACAACCCACGTCTACACAGTACAATATTGTCCTCTTCGGTGTGATTAACTATGTCCCAAGAGGTCACCCATCTTGGTACTGCTCTCACTAGAACACGCTTAAACATAAAGTTTCCATTGAACCCAGTGCCCTCATGGCTTTAAAACACGTTATACTTTATAAATGTCGAACATTATATATATGCCATTTTCTTTCTCTACTTAGTGATATGGGATGGAAGGCACTGCTTCTCTGCTTCACCCCCTTTCACTCTTTCGTAGGTAAAATCCCTCATAAATAGGTCCCTCACACTCCATTATACCAAGTGTAGGTTACACCTTACACAGATGGTTTATGAAGATCATAGTGACTGTACTCAAACTATTTACTCAAGCTACCTATATACTCTGTTAAGGGATCAGGTCAACCTAACTCTAAATTAGCACCTTGCGTAGATGTGATATGTTAATATGTATGAATAGATGCAAGTGTGATCAGAATGCGAAGGATAGCAAACTGATTGGATTATAGAATGACATGATGGCAAATTGGTGGCCTCAGGATTCATTATAAACCTAAGTGGGCTAAGTGTATGAGGCAGTGACTGATAAAGTTGATACTACATATAGGTTTGTGTAAAGGAGCCTCACTATTGATATGGGATGAGGGAAAAAAAAGAGCCCAGCTCTAGGTATGTATTAGAAGTAATCATCCTTATATTGTGAGAGCCTAGTTCTAAGACTAAAATAAAAATTAGCATCATGCACATGACTTTAGGAAGAGAGCTTCACTTCAAATGATAACAGGCATTTATTATCTCATGCTTAACTTGGAAAAGGAGCCTCGCTTCAAAGTAAAAGAATAGTTAGCACCTTGCACATAACTGGAGAAATGAGCCTTGATCCAGATGATAAGAGACAGTTAATGCCTTGTGCCTAATTAGAGAATGGAGCCTTGCTCCAGATGATAAAAGATACTTAGCGCCTCGTGCATAACTAAAGAAAGGAGCCTTGCTCCAAATAAGAAAAAAAACAATTAAGGCCTTGCACATAACTAGAGAAAAAAGCCTTGCTCTAGATGAGAAGAAACAGTTAGTGCCTAGTGCATAGCTGTGGAAAGGAGCCTTACTATAAGGATGCACCTCGCAAGTGTGAGTGAGTGTTTATTATTTAAAAAAGAAGTTTAGCTCTAAAGGGGAACTTAACTCTAGATGGTGATGATTAAATCTATGTGTCTAGAAGACTAGTATAATGTAAATGATGCATTTGATATGATCAGAAATGTCTGAGCATTTGAACGTGATGACAGAATGGTAATTGAAGGATGCAAGCTAGATATGTCTAAAGGAATGCATGACTTAAAAATCACTAGCTTAGCTAATTCTAAATCATTCCCAGTCTCTGGAGCCTCGCTGACTCAGGTGAATACTCTTGAATGGTAAGCATTTAATTTTTAAGTTTGTGTCAGGCCAACTGGGTGTGTGTTTGCATGTCTCGATGTGTTCTAGCATGTCAAGGAATGTGCTGGTACATCAAGACATGGCGCATGGTATCTCATAACATGTGCTAACATGGTAAACGATGTCCTAGCATGTTATACCATGATATGTGATGATGATAAGACATGGAAGCATGGCATAGCATAGTGATATGGCATAGTAACATAATGTAGCATGGTAATAGCATAGTATAACATGGTAGGGATGACATACCATGGTATAATGATATTTGGCATAGCCTGGCACGGTAATGTGATGTCATGGCTTGACATGGCGTGGTACACATAGTATAATGGCATGGCATAGCATGACATGATAGTATGATGTGGGCATGTCAAATTCATGATGTCTGGATTTTTATCAAATTGTCTTGGGCAAATCTAGTTAATATCATGTGTTGGGTCTAGCCTAAACTTAAGTTTGATCCGAATACCTTTTATTGACAAAATATTTTTATTTACATAATTAAAATTATTTTTATTCTAATTATGCAAATAAATTGAATTGAAAAATAAAATAAAAATTTTTTAGAGAGAGAAAATTTTTATTAATGCAGGTTTTTTAGAGAGAGAAAATCTGGAGTGTTGCTCTCACCATATGAGCTCTGAGTGCATCGAGTGTTATGAAAAATAAGGGGGAAGGCCCTATTTATAGGTTTTTTTCTTGACCCCAAACAAAGCTTCTACCCAAGCTGCTCAAGCAAATTTGTCTACCCAAGCTTATGGGCAAAAACTCTCAGTTGACTTTATGGGAAAAAATCTTGCATGCTTTGCATTGCAAAGAATTTTGCCTAAATTCACAGGTGGAGAAGCCTGCTCAGCTTTGTGGGTAAAACGGTTTGCCAGACAACATAGGCAGAAGTTTTTGCTTAACCTGGTAGGCAAAACAATTGTAAAGGGGTATGACAAACCCGTTTGCAACTAAGTATAGGAAAAATGTCCATTTAGCCTGCAACTTTTGGCTCAAGCCATGCTCGGCTAGGTCTAGGTTCTGTCCTGATAGGTTCGAATTGTTTTAGGAGATTCTGGATAGTTTTCTGGAGATCTGAGGACCTCTTAGGCACTTTTGGAGAGAATTAAATGAATTCGGTCAAATTTTGGTTCAATTAAAATTCTCTAGGATCGAGTTAGGTATATTTAAAAATTGCCACTCTGAAATGGGCTGAAACGGATGGGGGTCTCCCAATTCCTTTGCCTAACCCTTGGAAGCATCACCAGGATGACTTCTCCTACCATTTTTGGGTATGAGAAATCCAAAAATTCCATCAATATGGCTCCTGAACATTTTTATGAATTTATAAAATATTAATGATTTTCTGACCAAACCTAGCTATGTCATTACCTAAGAAAATTAATCCCTGACCTACTCGTGTAATTTGAAGGCTTTTGATTGTGTCTGGTGCCCTAGTAGCTTCCTTATTGTCAGTAGAAGCCATTTTGAGTCGATGGAGGCCAGATGATCTCTGAAGTGGTATTTTAACTATTTTGAGCATGCCTCTATATCCTTTGACATTATGTAGGATGTGTAGTATCTCCTTGTTTGTTTCTGGGTTGATCTGGCTATTCCAATCGATACCGTCTTTCAACTGCACATGTAAAGGCCATTTTTGACTTCTGGATTGAATTGACCTTTGAGTTTGGACTTTGTATCTTTTGTTAAAGTAGGAATTGTTTGTTTGGTGTCTTAGATATGCCTGTACAGTTTGGTGGTGTTTATCTTAATCTAGGCCTTCAGCTTGACTTCTCCTTAGCTCTAGGGATACAATCAGCATTTTGCTGAATGTTTGATTTTTGTTGATTTCTAGTGCTTTGACATATCCTACGATTAATAGATTTTAATCAGTGGAGCACCATTCATCTAAAAGTATTAAATATTGTAATGTTTAAGTAAATGGGGCAAATTGGGGTGTTTACAGGTTTGATGGGTGATCTTTACTTAAACTTCTCTAATCTTGAACAATTTGCACCACCTTCTGTTGGTTGAATGCCTGTGCGCACGGTGTGTCATTTGAAGGGCTATCCGTATGGTAAATAGGCACTTGGTCTTTCCAATCTCCACTTGAGACTCCTTGCTTTCTGTCTGTCAAACAAGGCTATGAATGGAGCATCGTTTAGATAGGTGTCTGGAGGGCCTAGCCACGCTTAGCATATTTTTCTTTTTTTTTTTCACTTCCCTAGTCTCTGTCATGCGAATGGAAGTGTGAACAAAAAGACCATCTAGACAAGGTTCTGAATGGCCTATTTTCCTTTTTCTCTTTTTTGCTCATTTTTTTACTTCAATTCACATCTTTTTGATCCAAACTTTCTTGCAATTACCTGAAATGGGTAAAAAAAGATATTTAAGGATAATCAAATTATTTTAATCTCTAATTGTGCATGATTAATCACTCTTAATATGTTTAATTAGTCATTTTATGTGATTAATCACAACCATATCTGAAGGGACTTACTGAACCCCTCTAAACTAAGTAAAGTGTAAAAATGGGTTATGCAAAATTATACTCAATAAAGTGCACAATGTGTGTTTTAGAAGAGTATCGAATATATGTTAGATATGAAAAACACTAAATTATACACCCTATATTCAAACAACTTGTAAAATATAACATGTTATATCCATCCACGTAGTTTACAGGGCTAGCATGCACGTAATATGCAAAATTTAGTCTAAATGTATTTGCCCTAATGAGGGAGGGGTTATTTGTATTGATTGAGTAAACCATAAATTATGTTATGAGATTGCGATTATGAAGAGGGAAAATCTTGATTGAACCATTGAAGCAGGAGCTATTCCCTAGTGAAGTTGCCAGTTATTGTAGCCAAATCTTTGCGCTGGGAGTGCCATAACCATAGCCTCATTTTCAACATGCTGTATCTAAGATCGCTTGATTGTAAAACCTGGTTTTGAAGTAAAAATGGGTATATTAAGAAACCAGTGTTCTAATTTTTTGTTAAAAAATATTTTTACTATATTTTAGAAATTATGATAAATGGCTTGTTTTTGTGACTCATGACTGATCTGCGTAATCATAGATGATGCATCTAGAGATTCGACTGCGCACAAGAACTGTTACACCTAGATGCATAAAGATATCCAGAGTACCTTCTCATTCTTCTCAATCACAGTCTTACCATATAATATCTGGTTTCTAACGATCATTACTATAGAACCCCAAAAATAATTAGAATGCGCATGATGCATGAAATGTAAGGCAGCCAAGCTTTATAGGGTGCCTATATTCTCATCGAGAATCAAGCCAATCATAGTTTGCGTGTGTGTGTAGTGAAATGTTTGCCTATCTAGAAATAATGTTTCTTAGGGGGTTCTATATGCTGGATAAAGACTGGATGAAAATCTAAGAGGCTAAGTTAGCTTCTGGTATTCCATTGAGGATACTCTATAAAAGATAAGCTCCACTTGTGATGAAGACTGGGTCAAAAGCTAGATTTGAAGGCATTTGTTTTCAAAAGTAAATGTACAAAGATCTTAAACCATAAATCATAAGATATAGCATTAAGATCTTAATGCCTTTTGAGAATTTCTTTGTACATTTACTCAAGGTTTTGTGCACTCGGAAGGCATTTGTTTTTAGGAGTAAATATATAAAGAAATTCGAGTAAAATGCCTTCAAATAGCAAAAACAGACATATTCATTCAAACTTAATGTATTGACATGGCTTTATCATAGGAATAACTCATGCATGTGAGGAGTTCATAGAATAGTTGAATAACTTACTTTAAGAACCTTACTTCATAAAGAATCCACTAGGGCTTTATTTAGGTTGTAATGGGGCTGAGGGTTTTATAAGATACCAAGAAAAGGATTGGTCATTCAAAATATGTCTTGCAAAAATCTTAACATAACTTGGAGTTCCCAATCTTTCCCTTTTCTTTCTTTTTTTTTCACATTGCTTTTTTTTTTTTAAATCCCAAATTGTATAACTATTAAGAGAGGTAAATTTTCTCAATTTCCTATCCATTCCTATGTACATTTTTTGATCTAGCTTTCCTCATTTTTTTTAAATGGAATTGAGAAAATAACCACAATTAGATGAGGTTCTAATTTGACCAAAGATATTCTTACTCATCCCATTAACATATCCCTCTCAAGAATAAGTTCAATGCAATCCCTTTTTTGTCCAACTCTTACTCAAAACATTGTTTCTAAGACATTTGGGTTGGTTAATTCATGAATTATGGGCTTAGGGACATTTAATTGGGTTAACTAAGAAAATTTTTAATATTCATTCAAGCTCAAACTCGTTCCTAGGAATAATATAATGAAGAATGGACAATAACGATCAAAATATCCAAAGAGGGCCTAGTTTTATTTTCTAAGTTCCATTTAGTTCTCATAAAGCTCAATAAAATTTCATTGCTCAACTTCAAGTTGTATTCCCCCACCATGAGTTCAAATCAATAGTAATAGAGCTATGGAATAGAAATAATAGAAAGAAATTCATCAAGAGTGAATGTATATCACTCATCAAGAATGTAGAAAGCTTAATGCTCACATGGTACAAGTCTCTACTACATGAGGGATCACAGTCACAAAATGGAAAAAGAAATTTCCTATCATGATCATATGTTTCATAATTCATTTACTTCAAACTTAGTTTCAGTTGAATTTAAAAGTATACGTTCAATAAAATCAAACACATAAGGTCATTATCCTGCAAACAATCATTAACTAGTCACAATTCAATCACTAATCATGCATTAAGAGTATGCAATAGCCAAACTTCAAAGCATATTCCTTCATTAATCTTAAAGTTGATTACAAGAGTCCGATCGTTCTTCTATTCATGATTCACAAAAGGTCATATCTTCTTAAAAGGTGTAACAAGTTTAGATTCACTTGCAAGATTAGTTAAAAGAAAAAAAAAAGCTAAAACAGTTCTAGGTTAACATTTCTATCCTAAATGTAACAAAAACCTACACTGGTGAACAAAACATTTCAAAGAGCTAAGTATCCTATTCTATCAGGTCATGGTTATGTAAAAGAGCGTCATTAGCCACATGAGTAGAGGTGGTACGTGGTGGATCATCAGTGTATACCTTATCCCCTAGAATCATCCTCATCAACTTGAGAAGCTCATCTTACCCTTTCTTCAGTTCTCCTTGTTTTTTCTATAACTTCTCCTGCCTACTTCTCAGTATGGTTTGTTCATCCTTGATACCTCTCACATACTCCTAAATTTCATCATGGCTTTCCTCAAGTCATGCGAGAGTCTCCTCAGTAGATAGAGAAGCTACCCTCCTCAACTGGCTCTTAGATTTCTCTATGGAAAAAGTGGTGATGAGCCCCAAAGGATGCATGAGTAAAGCCCTCTCATAATTCACATCCAAAGTGCTCATCAATGGCATGAATTATGAACATGTGAGGAGGTGCAGTGCATTATATTTATTGTTCAGTTTTTTCCTCTCCATCCTTAACTTATGCCCCCATCTCTCTCTATCCTTAGTTGAGGCTTAAGCCATTTTATCTCTACTTGGCCTCTCATTTTCTAGATAAGGGAATCCAGGATTTACCACTCTCTCTAACTCAAAATGGTCATCCATGCTCTATGGAGAAAATTCAATGTCTTTCCTTCTCACTCAAGTGTACAAGCAATCCTCATCGTCTTTCTAAAAGCATGTAACATTAGCATAAAATTCTTACACCAATGTTACAAGTGCTTGACCTCTAAACTAGACAAAATTCACCTAAGCTCTCTTCTCAAAATTCTATTTCAGTTGGTATTCTTGAGGTTGATGGTGATCTAAATTGATTCCTCTCTTAGCTTGCCTAATGTTCTTAAACTCTAATTGAACATTCAAGGATGAGAACATATACGAATTATATTTAGCTTCAGGGGCATCACCTCCAGTTGGATTCTCATTTGGTTGAGGCACTTCTTTAGTGACTTGGGTTAGTGGTGGGTTAGGTTGAACTGAGGTGGACCCACTACCTTTAGTTTTCTTTGTTTTGGGGTTAGGCTTGGTTTTCTTGGATGGGGCTTGAGGATCATGGCAGCTAGATGCTCCCTTATTCTTTTTAGATGTTATAGCTTCAAGTTGATGCCTTCTCTAATAATCACTTTCAAACAACTTTCCACAAAACTTCCTCAACTCAATCAGTTGCTCACTCAGATCTCTCTCAAGAAATTCTACAAACAACTAGTGTGCAATTCTTAAAACTCATCTCTATGGAACTATTTGTTTGCCCCTACTATTGGGATGTATGCCCTGAAATCATTCATTAGATGATATGCTGATTTTATTTTAATAAAGAATCTTTATTTTGTTTATTTAAGGTTTCTTTATTTGTATGGATGCATGTATTTTATGTGATGAACGTAATCCTTAATTGATTAAGGAACTTGATTCACGTGTATGAAATGGTTTTATATATAAGAGATATAAATATAAGTATTAATCAATTTAGATTTGTTTGTAGTCAATGATGAGATGAGGACATCTCAACCGAACGACAGTAACATTTTAGATTTCTATTTGATGAAATGATTTATCTCAATCATTAGAGTAGTGGACTCTAAATCTAAAATGTTGGTGTGGAAGACACTGACCAAGACAATAATAGGAAATACATCTAAGCTATATTATTCGCATTGATGTAATTCTTGTGTTCACTCTAAGTGGTTGCTCTAAATCTTAAAATAGTAATGGATGCTATTTTATGTAATGATGACTTTAATATATCAAGAGTGAGGCTAATTACCATTAAGCTAATACCTTAGTGCTTTGGGAAGTCATTGCATAAAAATAGGAAAAATACACTGTCAAGAAAGAATCCACAATCTCATTTAAGATAAGAATATTATCCATATTAAAAATATTAACTAATCATTAAATGCAAATTCAGCCATCTTAATAATATGTTATTGAGAAGGTGACTAACACAAGATAATTAGAATAATAGTTCTTAGAATATGGAGGAAGATATCAAATAGAATTGGATATGTTTTTAATTCTAATTATCTTAATATCTAGCGGAGGGGCTTAATTGCAAAACTAAAGAGTGAACAAGGTGTTTTATGAGATTATTTCAGTAGACTGGGGTTGGAGTTTAGTTATACCTTTTTAGTAAAATAAGGTATAATTATTAAGGGATGTATTCGTAATTATAAGTAATTTCCTAATTAACCAACTTAAGTTTATTTACACCTAGGTCCCTACTCTTGCCTATATAAAAGGATAATCTTTTCAGTTACCTACACAACCTTAGACGTCAAAAAATTTCTGAGACTACCCTAACAAGAAAAAGAGTAGAAGACTTGGGAGTCTTAACCATCAAGGAAGAAAAGTTCGAGAAACCAAAATCAAATCAAGAAATGATGAAAAGTCAATTTTGTTTATTGATTTGAATTCGTTTTTTAATTCCAAATACAATAGTACAAGTAAGTTTATATTATTTCATACATAATCGATCTGAAGAATTTTTTAAAACATATTTCCTTGCATTCCTGATTCCAACAATTGGTATCAGAGCAATCTTGCATGATTTTTTTATAACTTCTTGTTAGTTCATGAAATTAAATTAACTTTTACTTTATTTTATTTATGCAAGTTTATTACTTAATTGTTATCCAGAATATTAATTAAAGTCAAATTTTAATTAATAAGAAAAGAAAAAAGAAATCACCAGTTGAAGAACAGGTTCGTTAAATTATTATTATTATTGTTGTTGTTGTTGTTGTTGTTGTTGTTGTTGTTGTTGTTGTTTTGTTTGGCCAAAGAGTTAGACAAGATAATAAAAAGAAAAAGTTTCTGAATTTTTTTAGTATCATTTTGGAAAAAAAAAAATCGACACCACTTGGTGAAAGGTTCACTAGAACCCTAACCGAAAAAATGGGTGCAGGCGAAATGTTGTGCACCAAGGCATGACTTGTCTCAAGTCGAAGCTCAAGCTATGGCTCAGCTTAGCTCAAGGTTGGTGGCTCAAGGTTGTTGGAAATGGCTTAGGGTCTGTTTGTTGATCTAAATTCTAAAAACTACATTATTTTGGTTTTTTGAGTGTAAACAACCTCGTTTTGATCCCAAATTTTTTTCTATAACCTTATAACAGCTTGATAAATATTTTTAAAAATTATAATTTAATTTTTGAATATTTTAGATTTTTTAAAAATAATAGGTTATTTAAAAGTTTTGAAAATAAGATTTTTGGTTCAAAACAGAGCCAAGTTTTTTCCTAATTTCTTTCTTTAGTTCTGGATATTCTTTAATATATGATTAAAGATTTTCAAATAGTTAATATAAAGTTAGGAATTAATAATTGTTATTAATCCTAAACTTTGCATAATTTTTATATCTTGTAATTTTATTATCATTTAAAATTGTTTAGTTATGGATGATTATATATGCTTGTTATAAATGTGACATAAGAATCTCTCTTTTGGTTGGTCAATAGGAAACAGTTGTGTAAGTTTACATGGAAGACTTGTACAGGGCAATAAACTTGGTTCTCCCATAAAATGGTAGATTTATTGGTTTCCCTATTCTTCTTTTATTTTTATTCCAATTATTTAGGAATTACATACACCCATTCGTGGGCATAGGTTTTATGTAATATTTAATATTAAAGAAACAAAGAGAAAGAAGGAAACTAAGGAGGCCGAGTTTAATCTTAAGTTATAGATCTTACACAGGTTTTCTATTGTAGACCGGCAACTAAAAGAGAGATGTTATTAACGTCTATGTATATATATATTGCGTGTGATATTATTGTGTTTAATAATATATATATTAAACATGCATGCTAGAAAACTCAATTTTTTAAATCCATGAACTTAAAAAAGGAAATCAATCATAACTTACTTTGAAATTTTGTAAAAGAAAGTCTTTTCCAAAATTAAATTTTATTTTTAAAAATAAAAGAAAACAAGATATGAATGGTAAATTTTAAAGTATCCTCAATTTAAAATTCGAGTGTTGGTCTTCCATTATTGGCTCATAGTAAGATGGGAATAAACATCTCGAGTCATCTTCGAGTGACTATCCCGTACGGAAAGTGTTTATTCTCATTGGTTACAAGATCGAACCTCTTAAGATAAGAATGATTGAGAAAGGGTGAGAGTTATTCTTCTCATAAGAATGCTTGCTCACAACGGTTGTCTTTCATTCGAGATAATAGTGTGCACTCGATCAAAAGGAAAATAACTAATGTCCCCACGACTTAGTTATTTTTCTTTTCAAGAGCAAATATAGTGTATTACAATATCATATGGTAAGAGATGCCTAGTTGATATTACAAAGGATTTCATCCTCTTGATCATATAGGTAACATTTGAATTCCCACGAAGCATATTATTTATATGGATTAAGTCTCTATGTATTGATTTATAATGTCTTGAGGATAGCCCTATTAGATAATGAAAATAGAAGTATATTTATTTTTTGCAGCTATACTTTATGCTTTTCTTGCATTTTTATCAGATGTCATCTTTTAGTCCTCTCGCTATCATGCTCAACTAAACTACGTTGAATGGAAATGGAACCTTAATATGTTACTCACTGTTGAGGGACACAAATATGTCTTTACTATTGAATATCTAGTGTTGCCTAAGTAAAAGGTGCATCTTAGGAGGAGCATGATTGTTACGCAAAATGGTTGAAGGCTGATGAAATGGCTGGATGTTATACTATAGCATTGATGTCTGATGCCTTATAGCATCAACACCAGAGCATGTCTACCACCTATGGTATCATACTCAACCTCAAGGAGATGTTTGGGGACTAGGGCAGGCCTACTAGGTAGACTGCTATAAGTTCTTTTATAAACACTAAAATGGCTATAGGATCTCTAATAGAAGACCATGTTTCAAAAATGAAAGATTATTTAAACAAACTGGAGGTCCTGGGGGGCTGAGATTGATGGTCAATCCTAAATTGATATTATTCTCGAGTCACTGCCTGACTTTTTTAATCAATTCAAGTTAAATGTTAATGTGAACAAACTCGATTTTTCAATGGCAAAGCTTCTTAATGCTTTGATGATAGCAGACGGTATTATCAAGAGAAGCCATAGTGCTAATTTTGCTGCAATATCTTCTTTCAAGCCTAAGCCTAAGGGCAAGAGGAGGGGAAAGAAGAAGGCAGGTCCCAAAGCCACCAAGGATATTGGTGCTGTTGCAATTGAGAATGAAAGGAACAAGTATAAAGCAATTACCAAGCCAAAGCGAAAACATTTTCATTACTGCATGGAAGGACAATGGAAGAGGATCCTTCCTATCTAGTAAAAAAGTGTGCAGGTTTGCCTAAATCACTTGTTATTGAAATAAGCTTTTTGACGGGTACTTCATATTCTTGGTGTGAATACTCCGAGGTAACCAATCACATTTGTAATTCATTGCAAGGGTTTTAGGAAACCAAAAGGTTAAGTGATAGAGAGGTTAGCATATTCCTTGGTGATGATACTAGAGTTCCTGCCAATTCTATTGTAGTAGTTAGTTTAATTTTTTTTTTGTTAATAAAACTCTCATTTTATAAAATTGTCTTTACGTACCTAGCTTTAGAAGAAATTTGATTTCATTTTTTAAATCTAGATTTTAGAAAATTGAATAGTTCTTTGCCATGGTACATTAACAAATGGTTTATATGTAATTACTCTGCATTTGAATGAGATTCAAATGTAGAAAGCAGCAATCCATCATCATTATCACTGGTTTTGCCAAATAATAAAAGAAAAGTTTTTCATCTAATCCAACATATCTTTGGCATTTGAGGCTATGTCATATTAATTTAAATAGGATACAAAGGTTGGTAAAGGAAGGTATTTTATCTTCATTGGTAATGGAGCCATTACTAACATGTGTGCCCTATTTAGAGGATAAAATGACTAAGAGATCCTTTCTGAAAAAAAGAATAGGATTTATTAGAGTTAGCTTACACAGATGTGTGTGGACCTATAAAAGTTAGAGCTCGAGGAGGTTACAAGTATTTCGTCACTTTCATGGATGATTACTCTAGGTATGGTTATGTTTATCTATTGCATCATAAGTCTAAAGATTTTAAAAAATTCAAAAGTTTCAGGTTGAGGCAGAAAAGCAATTAGATAGGAATATAATGTCACTCAAATTTGATTGAGATGGTGGGAATCTCTCTAGCTACTTTAATAAATATTTTGTTGAATAATAGGATTCTATCCTAGTTGTCTACACCAAGCATGCATCAGCAAATTGGTGTAGTTGAGAGAAGAAACATAACTCTTCTAAATATGGTAAGATCAATGATAAGTTATTCTAACTTGCCTATATTCTTTTGGGGATATGCCTTACAAAACAGTTGTGGTTATTTTAAGCTTTGTACCAATTAAGTTTACTTCTAAGATTAGTAAGTTGGAATAGAGATTAGAATTAACCTATTTCATAGGTTATCCAAAAAGAACAAAGGGTAAGCTATTTTATAATCTTGCAGAGTGGAAGGTATTCATTAATATGAATGTTGTCTTTCCAGATAATGCTTATATAATGGACTAGAAACCAAAAGGTATAGCTTAACTAGAGGAGGTAGATAGTTCTAACCCACAGGTAGTAGATATGGTCATTTCCAAGATACTCCAGACACCACATTGTCTACTTATTTTGATATACTGGAACCTCCTCATAGTGGGAGGATTGTTAAGTCACCTAACAAGTACATGTTCTTAGAAGAAACCCTCCAAGGAGAATAATAATATGATCTTTCCAATTATGTTAAGATTATTTTATAAAGAGATGTAGATTCCTGGAAAACTGCTATAAAAATTGAAATGAAGTCTATGTACCCTGATCAAGTTTGGAAACTTGCAGAACCACTTGCTAATATTAACTCATTAGCTGTAAGTGGGTTTACCAAAAAGAGATGACCAAATGAGCTTATAGCTAAAGGTCAGGAGCATATGGTACGTAAATTGTATAAGTCCATTTATGGACTTAAGCAGGCATTTTGGGGCTAGAACATCCAATTTGATCAAGCAATCAAATTACTTGGTTTTGATCAAAACTTAGATGAACCTTGTGTATATAAGAGAAGTAAAAGAAGCACGGCGGTGTTCTTACTCCTATATGTGAACGACATAGCTTTTGTAAGATCACAAGAAAAGGATGTTAGGCTTGTCTTAAACTGTATAAATTGATAAGACACTAGTCTAGTATGCTATGCATAACTCTAAGAAGGTTATGGTACCTTTCAGGTATAAAGTGCCTCTATCTAAAGGTCAGTGTCTTAAGACACCTTTGGAAGAGAATGAGATAGATGCAGTTCCTTATGCTCTAGCAATAGGAAGTCTTATATATGCTATGTTGTGACCAAGATTACATCAGCGGATAACTTAGCTAATCCCTTTACCGAAGTTCAGCCTACAAAGGTTTTTGAGTCTCATATTGATAGGATGGGAATAAGATGTAATGGATCAATAACTTAAGTGCAACTGGGAGTTTGCTGGGATGTATGCCCTGAAGTCACTCATTAGATGATGCACTGATTTTATTTTAATAAAGAATCTTTATTTAGTTTATTTAAAGTTTCTTTATTTTGTATGGATGCATGTATTTCATGTGATAAATGTAATCCTTGATTGATTAAGGAACTTGATTCATATGTATGAAAGTGTTTCATACACAGAGATATGAATATAAGTATTAATCATTCTAAATTCATTTGCAATCAGTGATGAGATGGGGACAACTAAACTAAAAGACTACAACATTTTAGATTTCTAGTTGACAAAATGATTTATCTCAATCATTAGAGTAGTGGACTCCAAATCTAAAATGTTGGTGTGGAAGACACTGAACGAGATATTGACGAGAAATACATCTAAGCTATACTATCTGCACTGATGTAATTCTTGTGATTGCTCTAAGCTATTGCTCTAAATTCTGAGATAGTGATGGACACTATTCTATGTAATGATGACTTTAATTCATCAGGAGTCAGGCTAATTGCCATTAAGCCAACACCTTAGTGTTCTGGGAAGTCATTGTATATAATTAAGGAACATACACTATCAAGAAGGAATCCACAATCTCATTTGATATAGGAATGTTATCCACATTAAGAATATTAGCTGATCACTAAATCTGGATCCAATCGTCTTAATAATATATTATTAAGATAGTGACCAACACAAGATGATTAGAATAATAGTTCTAAGAATATAAAGGGAGGTATCAATTAGAATTGTATAGCTTCTCAATTCTAGTTGTCTCAATACCTTGCAGAAGGGCTTTCTTGCAAAATAAAAGAGTGAATAAGGTGTTTTATGAAATTATTTCAATGGACTGGGGTTAAAGTTTGGTTATACCTTTTTAGTGGAATAAGGTATAATTATCAAGGGATGTGTTCATGATTATAAGATAATTATGGGTAATTTCCTAATTAGCCAACTTAAGTTTATTTACACTTAGATCCCTACTCTAGCCTGCATAAAAGGATAGTTTTTTCAGTTGCCCACACAACCCTAGACGTAAAAAATTTCTAAAAATATCTTGACAAGAAAAAGAGTAGAAGAAGACTTGGAAGTCTTAACCGTCGAGGAAGAAAAGTTCGAGAAAGCAAGATTAAATCAAGAGAAATGACAAAAGGTCAGTTATGTTTATTAATTTGAATTCATTGTTGTATTTTGAATACAGTAGTATGAGAAGTTTATATTATTTCATGCATGAACAATCTGAAAAATTTTTGAAAACCTATTCCACTGTGTTCCTGATTCTAACACCTACAACTCTGAGTTTTCAATTGTAGCTCAAGCTCAACAATATATTCATATAGCAATTCAATAACTTAAGAAAAATTCCAATCCAAACTTTTACTTACCCTAAGTTCCTAAACCCTAAATTTAACTTCTTAGCAACTATCTGCAACCTCAGTGTTAGGAGAAGATGATGAAATGGTGAGAATATGGCTATTTTGATGGAGGATGGAAATTTAAGCTGGTGAAATCTAGTGTTATGATCTAAGTTAATTCCACAAATCATTCACATACAGTCCTCTTAATGTTTGGACGTTAATTCCACAAATCATTCACATACAGTCCTCTTAATGTTTGGACTACTAATAGAATAGAATGAGCTATAATTTTAACTTATAGCAACAAATATTGCTAACTTGGGGCATTGAACTGTCCAAACGGCTATCCGGATGATTGGTTGTTTGGGAACCCTTCGAACGAGCATTTGAAGGGTGAGCTAGGTTCAAATTTGTCCGAACAGCCATCCAGATGGTATTCTCACACTTAGGCTGCTTTGAAAAATTCCCTTCCAAAACAAGGTACTTGAATGTCAATGAAATTATTTGTTCACCATGACTCAATAACTTAACAAGCAAACTATAAACCTACTTAAAAATGTTCAATTAACACAAATTTACCTACAAATTTTTAAAAATTTTTCAATGTTCTCTATTTTTTTCCAAAAATTTTTAAATAATTAAAAACACAATAGATTGCATTAACTATATCATGTACACAAACAAGCAAGTAATCCTCAAAATGAATTTCAACCAAAGGTTCCCTCCACCCAACTTGAATTATTCATTGTCCTCAATGAAAATAATTAATCAATCAAGTTCAAAAGAATAATGTGCAAGAGTTACCTCGATGACTTAAACAGTCATTAAATTTTCTTAAAAGTTGTGACATAATATACTAAAGCAATGCTTGTTAATATGAAATCCCCCTTCCCCTCCCCTTCCCAAAACTTGAATAGCACTCTCAATTCATTTTATCTCATAGAAAGCTCAAAAACAAATTAAGGGTAAGAATAAGGGTATAACATGCTAACAATTTATTATACTCAAAAGAAAAAAGAAAAACAACTAACATCTACCTTTATTCAAAATATTCTCAAACTTCTTTCAATCAAAGGGAGGTGGATCTTCAAGATCCCAAGATTCCACCTCAGCCACAAAATTCTCACAATAAGGTTTCAAATGATGGCCATTTACCTTTAACACTTGCCCACTAGATGGATCATCTATCTTATAAGCTCCAAACTCCAAAATGGACTTAATCACATATGGTCTAATCCAAAGAGACTTAAGCTTTTTGGGAAACAAGTGCAATTTTGAATCATACAAAAGAATCTTTCGATTGATATGCAAAAATTTCTTCTTAATGCATCCATCATGCAACTTCTTCATCTTGAACTTTGAGACCCTAGCATTCTTATAAGCATCCTTCCTAATCTCCTCTAACTCATTAAGTTGAAGTTTTCTATGTAAGCTCGCCTCATTTATACTTTCATTGACTTGGCATTTAGAGTAATATGCTCAGTGCTCTATCTCAACTGGGAGATGACATGCCTTTCCATAAACCAACTTGTAGGGGGACATCTCCTTTTCCTCAATCACACTCTTAATCCCTCAGTTAGCCAATTCAGCTTGACTACTTATCTATGGATGATAAATAGGCAGTCCCGACCTTATGTAAAATTTCATGCTTCCATATTAGAATGCCCACTGGTCTATTGCAAATATGTGTACCACCATCACTAATCACTGCCTGGGGCATTCCAAAATGAGAAAATATGTTTTCTTTGAAAATTTTTATTACCACATTGTTCTAGTAGGAATGTTTCAACCCACTTAGACACATAATCGATGGCTACTAAAATAAACTCATGTCCAAATGAACTGGTGAAGGACCCTATGAAATCAATATCCTAACAATAAAAAAATCTCTAAAACAAAAATAGGATAAAGGGGCATTATGTTGCATCTAGTAAGGCTCCCTAGCCTTTAACATCGATCATAGGCCACACAAAATACAAACACATCCTCGAACATTCTTAGCCAATACAAACTATACTAGAAAATCTTTGCAACAATTTTTCTCACAAAGAAATGATCACCACAAGCAAGGGTATGGCAAAAAGATATAACACCAAAGGTCTCATAATCCAGGATGTGCTGTCTAATCACTTAATCAGAAAGTACTTAAACAAATATGGCTCATCCCATAAAAAGGTTCTAATATTTCTGAAAATTTTCTTTCTCAAACAAAGTCTAAGAAGTGGGAATCATCCCAGTGTCTACGTAATTGGCAACGTCTGCATACTGTGGGATACTACTTTGAGGCTCAACACTCACTAGGGTTTTGTGTTAAACTGTGCAAGCTCTTACTTAAGTAGTCAAGATGTAATACCCCAGACTTTTGTGTTAACATGAATATATGATTTTCGATATAGTTTGGAAGTAATGATATGTTGATTTAGTAGTATGGATCATTAATGCTACTTTAGAGTTTAGAACTTTGAAAGAGATAAGCCAAACATTCAAGAGTTGGAATTTCGACACAAGTGCTAGAAAGAGGCACATTGGGCGCACAAGGGATCGATTCTTGGGCACCCAAGACTTAAGCGCAGCCGAGCTATAGTAGAAATGATAGGTAAGGTGTATTCTAACTTGTGCGGCCGAACCCTCAGCCCTACACACCTATAACCAGCTAGGGAGATGGAAAATCTAGATAATACTATTGGGAGATTAAAATATTGGCCAAATTATATCTTTGGGAGTTATAAACCCATATACATTTATGTGTAGGTTGATAGAGAGAAAATGGTGTTTGATCTATAACTTCACCCATAGTTGATGAGAACTCAAAGTGTTGGTTATTTTTGATGCCTATTAGCATGGCAATAATGTTAGAAATAAGAGATTTTAAGTATTTTGCACTAAACATGGTCAAATTGAGGTTCCAAGTGTGGAGGATGTTAGACCCAAAAAACAGAGCATGAAACGAACCAATCTGTGGGTGCACAAGGTGATCTTGGGCGCACAAAACATGGGCGCCCAAGATCTTGGGCGCACGACCTATTGACAGTTGGGCGCCCACTGAGGCTAGTGTAGATTCTTAATTTAGTTTATTTTTGGACATTGTACCCTAGGTCCATAAAGAGTTTAGTACCATGTTTTTGCATGATATTTTATTTGTCTAAATATATGAATTGAAGGTGTATTTCATACTCCAAAATGTTAATAAGGATTGTTTACTTTGTGATTCAAGAATGCATGCAACGCAATGTGAACTTTCATTGATAAGTAATAGTAAATGAATTAAACTTTGAACAAGTGAATTGGAAGAAATGAAAATGTGATGAGCTTTATGATGAATTGAAATATGGTTATGCGTTGATGGAAAGCATTGATGATGAATGTGAACTTGTGGTAAAAGAGAATTGAATGTGATATAATGATTGATTATGTGCCGAGGTATCTAGTGGGGTGTGGAAATAGGAAGGGTTTTGAGGTTATCCTTGGGTTAAAAGTCCCGAAATCTGCGCAGGGTTTGGTGTCCATGCCGGTGGGTTAGTAGCCCACAACATGGTGTGTGTATTGACTATCCGTGGCCCAAGACTGCAATCCTAAACGATGGTATTTGGTTTATCATTTTCGTTGGGTATGGACCCATAAAAGACGATATTGTATATGCACCCAACCCCCGATGACTTGTGTGGCTATGGTTATGAGATTGAATGACGAATAAGAGATAATGTGAATGTGGTTATGTGATTGAATGATGAATATGCGATAATGTGGTTGTAGAATATGATTGGATTTAATGTTGGAAAATTTAATAATGAGAAATAATTGGAATTGTATGTAATACTATGATGATGTTGAATGATGATAAATATTTACTTAAGTTGAAAAACTAATTGATATTGGTGATTTGTTATAGTTTATAGGAAATATGGAAGTATCTATGTATGTATGATGATAAGCATGCATGTCTAGTTTACATACCATATATGTTAGTATGTAGCATCTTGAGCACAAGTGGACCTATGCTCACGTCCCTACAGATTTGTTGCAAGAACATAACATAATAACCAGGTGGGCTAATGGGGTTGGACTAAAAGGCCATTTGCATGAGCCATTCAAGACTTAGTAAAATTTTTGGTTATTTAAGCTGAATATTTATTTGAAGGTTGTAATATTAATATACTGAGAGTCTCATTTGATTTGGTTGTAAAAGCCCCAAGGCCTATGTAACGCTTTTAAGGGGAAGAGTGTGTTGTAATGTGTGGCCTAGCACTAGTCGAGGCTAATTTCATGTTATCTTAGTATGTGTCATGGCTCACCAAGAGTTGTTGCACTGCTCTGATTATGGGATGGTAATGTTAGTGCACGTTGTGTGTTTTATCACTCACCTCTCGGGTCACGAGACTCAGGGCATGACACGAGACAAATGATTTGCCACTACATTCTCAACTATTTTCTTATCTCTAATCTCAACGTCTAATTCTTACAAGAGGAGAATCTGGTGGATCAGACATGGCTTAGCATCTTATTTCTTCAACAAGTATTTCAAAGCTGCATAGTCTGTATAAACTATCACATGTGATCCTACTAAATATGATTTGAACTTATATAGGGCAAAGACGACTATTAGTAACTCATTTTCTGTGGTGGAGTAATTTAATTGTGCTTCATTAAAAGTTTTGCTAGTATAACATATCACACATGGCCTCGTATCAATCCTCTGTTCTAGCACTGCACCTATAGCAAAATCACTAGCGTCACACATCAGCTCAAACAGTAAGGACAATCTGGTGATTGCATGATAGAAGCCAATGTGAGACTACTCTTAAACTTATCAAAAGCCTTCTGACACTATGATGTGCACTCAAATGGAACATCTTGAGCAAGAAGATTAGTTAAAGGCTTTGCCATAGTGCTAAAACCTGTTATAATCATCCAGTAGAAACTAGCATGGCCCAGAAAAAATCGGATATCCTTGACACACCTAGGAGTTGGTAATTTCTGAATGGTCTCAATCTTAGCTCTATCACCTCTATACCCCCTAGATGATACCACATGTCCTAACACAATGCCTTGTGTCACTATGAAGTGGCATTTCCCTAATTTAACACTAAACATTTTACTTCACACCTAATGAGAACCTTTTTTACGTTTGCAGGACAAAGCTAAAAGTTGTCACCATAGACAGAGAAATCATCCATAAAGACCTCTAAAAACTCGTCGACCATATCATTAAAGATGCTTATCATGCACCTCTAGAACATGGCAGGGGCACTACATAACTCGAAGGGCATGCGTTTGTAAGCAAATGTTCTAAAAGGGCATGTAAAAGTGGTCTTATCTTGGTCAACTAGGCTGTTCTCAATTTGATTATACCCCGAGTATCCATCTAAGAAGTAATAATAAATTCATCCCCCCACCCTCTCTAAAACCTAATCCAAAAATGGTAAGGGAAAATGGTCCTTCCTAGTTACAATGTTAAGCTTTGTATAATCAATGCACATGTACTACTCGGTCTAGATTTTAATGGGCACTGACTTATCACTGTCGTTCTTAACAACCATAGCTCTGGACTTTTGGTGACAACCTAGGTAGGACTCACCCATCTAGAATTAGAAATCGGGTAAATGATACCCGCATCTAATAGCTTCAACACCTCACCTCTAACAACCTCCTTCATATTGGGGTTCAGTCTTTAAGGTTGTCTCACAAGTTTAGCTCCTTCCTCTAAATATATATGGTGTGTGCACTCTAGCGAGCTAATCCTATGAAGGCCAACTATTGTCCACCCCATTGCTCTCTTATGATTTTTCAAAATGCTCACCAATCTATTCTCCTGATCACTAGTAAGCTCAGACGATATAACCATTGGGAATGACTCTTCCTCTCTTAAGAAGGCATACTCAAGTTCACTTGGAAGTGGTTTTCTCTCTAGCTTAGAAGGATAGACTAGAGATGGTCCTGGCTTGCCTAAAGATGAAGGTAGGGCCCCAAAGGATTGACTAGACTACCTATAGACATAATAGATACACTATTAAACCAACTTAAAACTTCTTTCACTTCTGCATCTCTAACCTCATCCTTATAGTCACTCCCCTCTCTCAATGTCAACACTCTCTTTAATAGATCTCCTATGAATTCTTTCTCAAAGTACTCCTTTATGATTGTTTGAATTAAGTCCACCTTCCTTATATAATGACCCTCAATTGGTTGCTTAAACACTTTAAAAATGTTCATCTCAATAGTCATCTTACCAAAGGACAACTTCAAAACCCCATTCTTACAATTGATAACCGTATTCAAGGTAGCACGGGAGGGTCTACTTAAGATAACTGGCATTAGAGGGTTTGGGCCTTGGGTGGGCTAGGTGATCGCCTCTAAAATATGCAATTAAAGATAACTCCCAAATACAAGGGTGCGCGGTGTAGTTTAACTCAGTGAGTCCAATATCATATCCTTAGGGAATCGAATGAAATGGATTTGAGATTATATCTAGGTCGACTTATCTACTACTTAATTGTAAAGCAATAAAAGTTTTCAGTTTTGGGATTTAAGTAAATCAATTAATTACTAAACTAACAATGAAAATTCTTTCAGATATAAAAGCAAGTATTAATTGCAAATAAAAATATTAAAAATAGCGAGTGAATGAAGTAGCAAACAAATTAGAACAGCGAATATGCTTCGAATATTAAAAATTAATAAGTGCGGATCTTGATCCAACTTATAAATCCGAGTAAATTCACTATTTCACAATTCGATGTGCTTTTAATCTCAATCTAAATTTTGTGTAAGGGAAAAATAAACCAAAAAGTATTTTCTTGAAAGCCTTTTAAATTCAGAACACAATTTTCAAGTCTCGTTTAGGATTATAAAACCATAGAATATTATGATATTTTCATTTTCAGTTTAAATCTGATTTATTTACTTCAAAATTATTAAGAGGTTATAATCAAGAATTCTTTTCAGTGATTTCAAAGAATATGAACAAGAAAACTTGGTTTCAAAATTTTTTGATAATAGATAAACACAGATCTAAAAACTAGAAATGCAAACATGTGAGTTTTCACATTGCATACATTGATCTATGCAGATCTTATCATTTATAGTGATCCACCCGTTGTTACTAGGTTAGATCAAGAATAAAAATCTAGCTTAGCATGGTTGAAATAATAAAAACAATAGATAAATAAATAAGAAAGGAAGAGAACAAACTCCATTAATGAAACTTGGTTCAAAACTTATAATATATTGAAGTAATCTTCGACCTTAATCCATAATATGAAGTATATACACTCTCTAAACTAACCTATTTTAATAAGAAACTAAATTTGGAAATTTTAGAAGAAAAGGCAACGGCAATTGTAACAAGCGGTATATTTATAGATGAGAAACTTAACCCTAAACCTAATTTGTATTGCACAGTAACAGCCGCTATTTTTCGTATGGCACGATAAGGTGTCCAGATAGCAGGAAAGAATTAAAGCCATTCAAAATGAGTCTTCAGAATCCTAGTCACCATTGCTCTACTATTCGGATAGGACTTTGGGTGTCTGGATAGCAGGGTCTCCATCTTCCTCTTCATCATCACTTACTATGACCAATTCTGGGTATTTACTACACATTGGAAATAAATTCACATTTAATTATTAAAAATAAATAAATCTCTCATAATAGATCAACTTATGCATGAATTAATACTCATATTAGGACTTATGATTACACTTGAAAAGTATGAGCATTCATAGTCCCTAGCAATGACATTATTAAAATGAAAGAAAACTACTATCCTATTTCTCTTTTCGTTGGAAATAAGGTTGCACTTGGCTATGCACAACAAGCCTTTTAAACCCCTAGATTCCCCCCAATGGACTAGTGAAGTCTCATGAGGGTTTACAGTGAATCTACCCACAAAATTCTTAATCAATTTTCATGTTTAATGCAAATCATTAGAACAAATCATGGTTCAATCTCAATAGTAAACAATTAATAGAACTCAACAATCATATAAATGATTTTAACACTTCTCAAACTTAATCACTTTTCAACCATGTCACTTATAATACATTAGTTCATAACATTCAATTAACTTTGCCATCAAGTATACTAAAAAACTACGACCTTAACTTCAAATCTCACCAAGTTGTTCACTCTCAAAAGAAGTCACTCTAGAAAGGGTTACTCACAAGGTTCATGCAATGATTTGAAGACAAAATTGTGCATTGAACCTAATCAAAGCGTGAATAGAAAGCACTGTAAAATATATGTAAATATTCATAGCTTCATAGAAGAATGTATTAATGCATACATAAGAATTTCACCATCAACATACATGCAATAATTCAAATGCTCTTCTAAGTATCTTTCACCTAAAGCCCATTAGGTCTTTCAACAAGTTGTAACTCAGCCATAGGGGGCTGGGCTAACAAATGATAGATAGGAAATTCAAAGAGCATGAAAGGGATTAATTACTAGTGCTTTGCATCTCAAACTTTCCCCCTAACTTCTTCTTTTCCATTCCCTTATATGTCCCTTTTTAGAACTACCTGTTAAGCTTCTTTTATGTCAGCCCCAGATCTTCAGACCCGAGAGGTGAGTGAATAAGTCAAACATACCATGCACATATCATATTCTAATTGTCCATGACCTTGATCAGAGCCATTCACCACCTTGAAGCATACATCTATATTAATAAAAATAAATAAATAGCTAAGTCTCGGTCAACCAGGCATCATTGCTCCAACCACAACCCAAATAAATAAGGAAATCTAAGCCTTATGGCCTTTACAACCCAATCAAATAATCATTAGACTTAAATAAAATATTACAATCCCAAATAACTAAATTAAACTTAAGTGATTAAAAGCAAGTGTCTGTCACAACTTATGCAACTTCTTACCCAACCAAATGCCCACCTAAAACGCAATCTCAAAACCTGCAGCACAGTCTGTAGGGACGTGAGCACTAATCCATTTGTACCCATGAAGTATCATAAAAGCATATACAATATGTGAAGCAAAAGCATGTAGTATAATTACCACAAATAAATCAACTTCTTCAATTTAATCATAATAAATCATCAATAACAAGAATCAACATAACCTAATAGATGAATAACATCTTACCACAACATTATATTACAACATTTAAAATTAAGTATCAATCATCATTATAAATATCAACATTTAATCCAATTATTATCTTTCTTAGCACCATTGTCATTATTTCACATTCACATTTTCATTTCCATTTAAATCCACGGGGTGGGTACAATTAACATCATTGTTTAGGGCCATGATTCGCCACAATATACATCGTCGTTAAGGGTCGTGATTAGCCATAATACATGTCATATTGTAGACTACTAACCTACTGGCATGAATACCAATCCCTGTGTAGGTTTCGAGTCTTTCAACCCTAGAGTAATCTCTGTACCTTTTCCATATTCTCATACCCTCCATCCCTGTCACGCAATAATAATCACATTCCATCATCTCTTTCCACTATTATCATCAATCATCCTATTCATAACATATCATCATAATCCACAATTCATGCACATCATCTCATCATTTCCTTTCACTTCCATTATAAATTTTAACAGTATCTTATCATATTCCAAATCAAATTATCATATCATTTTCATCATAAATAAGTTATTCTTATCACAATCAAACAATCAATATTGTTCGATATAACCAACCAATCACATTCCAATAATCATAATCAATCAATAATAATGCAATTGTTCATAAAATAACAAATACTAAATCATATATTTCTTCAATAATTCAATATCTTTCATCTTATCTCTTAAACATCTCCCATCCAAACATTTCCACGACTAATATCTCATTTGATCATTTTATTGAATATACCTGGTTATAATCCATTTCTTTATAACCAATCAACACTAATTCCTTTTCATTCATATTATCCAATCACTATATCATGCATTTATTAGTCACATTTCCAATTATCTCTTTTCATTCCCACTAACCTTATCATATTCTTTTCTTTTCTTTTTCCTTTTATCATCTCATTCAATCAAGAAGCATCTTGTATCATCATAACACCCAATCCAATAATCTCAACTCATTTCATTATCACATTAACATATTCTAAATTTACTCTAACATTCATTATCACACCAACATAATCTCATTTCATCAAACATCACATATTACTCATTAGAAATGTAAAAACATCTTATATTGAACATATATTAAGTGTAAGTTAGGAACAATTAAGTTTAACATCTGAAAAAGCACAATTGGTGATTTTGGAGCCCCTAGGGCACCGCCATAGGGGATTCGAGCACCTGCACAGAGGTTCGGGAAGCCTCTCTATACACCGGGGTGCCCCTCTGTGCCCAGATGTGTTCGTTTGTTTTTGGTCCAGGCTTTAGTTTGTGTTTTAGGTTTCAAATCTTGCCAAACCTAATTTTAAGTTCAAAACTTCATTACCATATATTCTTTAGGACCTATAAGACTTCAGTAAATTGATCAAAATAAATTTTAGTTAACAATTTCTTCCAAAATCAATATCTCCATTCTATCACATACATACATATAAACACATATATCACTTGAATTAATTCATCCATTCATACCTACAAAATCCAAACTATGTTTCGGAACTGCATTTCTAGGTTCTCTATGTCTCATATATGCTATTTAGAAGCTTGGAATCCCTACCTCAAGCCTTAAACAAGGAAGAATACAAGAACTGTAAATTCCCAGTTACACCTTCCAAACTTTGAGTAGATCATATGTTCCAACCTTTAATTCCTAACCACAAGCCGATCACATAAATGTGTTCAATAGGTGCTTAATTCCATTTCTACAATTCTAATTCAAGTTTGGTTAAGAATAGAACCACTTACTAAACCCCCAAGTCCTTCAGCTTCCTTTTAGTTCCAAGCTCTCTTTCTCTCGATCCCAAAATTTTCCCTCTCTCTTCTCTTATATATACATATACACATGTTTGGCTTGGGTTCCAAGGCTTCTACTAGTCCCTAAACTCCTCCCCCCTACCTCCTATTCTGACCATGATCTGAAATGGAAAAGACTCCCAACCGAAAAGCAACTACGTAATTAATCTATCAAAAGTCACATAAGTGGAGCGCCCCTCTAGGCACCTCAGGCATCCACGCATCGAGGTGCCCTTTTGCACTACTTCGTGCCAAAATATGGCTAAGTCTAAAAATTTGCTTATTTCTTCCAAAATTTCAACAATTAACATCCTAATGATTATAATTGATTAAAATAACATATTATCACATCTATAACTTGTTAAAAATCATCTAATAATATTAATGCGCAAATCCAGCTATTACATTTTCTCCTTCTTATAAGAATTTCGTCCTTGAAATTTAATGCAACCAGCACAAACATAATTCTAGGAAAACAATTGCAAATATTTTATCTACGTATGAGACTCACACTCCCAAGTAGACTTTTCAATATCATGATGCTTCTATTGTAAATAAGATTTAAAGATCTACAGATCATTTCATAAATTAGCAAATCCTAACAAATCAAAAATTTAGATATCCACACTTCCGATATGCTACTTTAAATCTAGTAACTAACCAGTGGTTCTTTAAATAATTTATAATAACAACCCACTTTTAAATCCCTATCTCAACAACACCTAACCTTAACCTTTTATCTCATATTGCACTATCATTATATACCTATCTGAATTTCCATAATATTAAATCTAATCATCTTCTAAGTCAAATTCTTTTTCCTTTACAAAATTGAACTTTATTATTTCCTACGCATCATAATATCAATATTCCCTTATTCATATTTCTATAACATTCTCACTTAAATATTTTATGATCCTTTTTCCATCACTTTCGTCATCTGATTTATATTCATACTTCTTCAATAATAATTCTTTCATTAATTTCATTTCAATATACCAATGTACTAACACATCATACATACTGCATCGTCCCTTGATCACAAAGCCAAGATAATAGGAACACAAACACTTCTGCTATTATATATCCTTAACATAGCAACCCCCATTTCTTGGGTTTTATTCCACTATCATATTATTTAATGTCTTCTTCTTTTATTAGAAATTCTTATCTTAATTTATCATCTACCATTACCCAACCACTTTATCAATATTTTCAATTAATCACGGATAATAATCTTTAATTACTTTATTTACCAAATCCTCTTCGCACAACAAACCTTGTACCAGACTTATCGAATGTTTCTTCTCCATTTCATTTCTAATTTCTCCCATAAGTCTAAACCTAAAACATGTGACCTTAACATTTAATCCCTTTAACTAAAATGTCGAGTCTACTTGGTCAAAGCTATATCATAAACCAAATAGGTTACATTAAAGTTAAACCAAACACGTAGTTGACTCCACGCATCACAACTCACCATAAAATCATATGATCGCTTAGAGACACAACACCAAGTGTATTATATTTAAGTATAATAAATATCTGACTAAGTATATCTATTAGTCAAATTAAACCACAAATTCTTTATTAATTCTAACTTTGCAACTTTTCTTTTTATTCCCACACCTCTGCTTTTTAAGTACTACTTCCATCCCAGTTTTCCCAATCTTTATACACTCATATTAACTCCTTTAATTTATCAACCTTCTAATCCAACCAAACTAATTAGATACTAACTAAAACTAAAATTCACAAATTCTAAACCACAATTTACCATGTTAGCCACAATATAGTTAATCATCTGAACGTATAATAGGGAAACTAACAAATAAACTCAGTAGGCTATTTCTTCCATTTCAAATCCCTTCCCCTTCCACATGTTCATCCTTTTTCCTTCTCCCAATTGTAATCGGACTCATCTAAAGTAATCTCTATACCCTTCCTATTTTCTAGTACTCTCCATCCCCGTCACGTAACAACAATCACATTTCATCATCTTCTTCCATTATTATCATAAATCATCTTATTCATAACATATCATCATAATCCACAATTCATACATATCGTCTCATCATTTCCTTTCACTTTCATTATTAATTTTAACAATATCTCATCATATCCCAAATCAAATTATCATATCATTTTCATAATAAACAAGTTATTCTTATCATAATCAAACAATCAATATTGTTCAATTTAACCAACAAATCACATTCCAATAATCATAATTAATCAATAATAATGTATTTATTCATAAAATAACAAATACTAAATCATATATTTCTTTAATAATTCAATATCTTTCATCCTATCTCTTAAACATTTCCCATCCAAACATTTCCACCACTAATATCTCATTTGATCATTTTATTGAATACACCCAATTATAATCCATTTATTTATAACCAATCAACACCAAATCCTCTTCATTCATATTATCCAATCACTATATCATACATTTATTGTTCATATTTTCATTTATCTCTTTTCATTCCCACTAACGTTACCATATTCTTTTCTTTTTTTTTTTTTTTTGTCATGTCATTCAATCAAGAAGCATCTTGTATCATCATAACACCTAATCCAATGGCCTCAACTCATTTCATTATCACATTAACATATTCTAAATTTACTCTAACATTTTATCATCACACTAACATAATCTTATTTCATCAAACATCACATATTACTCATTAAAAATGTAAGAACATCTTATATTAAATATATATCAAGTGTAAGTTAGGAACAATTGAGTTTAACATCTGAAAAAGCACAGTTAGTGATTCTGGAGTTCACGGGGTGCCACCGTAGGGGATTCAAGCACCCACACTAAAGGTCAAGGTGCCCCTTTGCACGCGAGGGTGCCCTTCTATGCCTAAATGTGTTCTTCTATTTTTGGTCCAAGCTCTAATACATGTCTTTAGGTCTTAAATCTTTCCAAACCTAATTTTAAGTTCAAAACTTCATTATCATACATTCTCTAGGACCTATAAGACTCCAAAAATTTATCAAAACAAGTTTTAGTTAACAATTTCTTCCAAAATCAATATCTCTATTCTATCATATATATACATATAAACACATATATCACTTGAATCGATTCATCCATTCATACTTACAAAATCCAAACTATGTTTTAGAACTACATTTCTAAATTCTCTACATCTCATATATGCTATTTAGAAGCTTAAAATCCCTACCTCAAGCCTTAAACAAGGAAGAACAAAAGAACTGTAAATTCTCTGTTACACCTTCCAAACTTCGAGTAAATCATACGTTCCAACCTTTAATCCTAACCACAAACCGTTCACTTAGATGTGTTCAATAGGTGCTCAATTTCATTTGTACAAAACTAATTCAAGTGTGGTTAAGGATAGAACCACTTAGCAAACCCCCAAATCATTCAGCTTCCTTCTAGTTCTAAGCTCTCTCTCTTGATCCTAAAACTTTCCCACTCTTTTCTCTTATACATACATATGCACATGTTTGACGTGGGCTCCAAGGCTTTTACAAGTCCCTACATTTCTCTTCCTACCTCCTATTCTAACCATGATCTGAAATGGAAAAGACTCCCAATCGAAAAGCAACTAAGCAATTAATATGTCAAAAGTCACACAAGCAGGGTGCTTAGGGCGCCCACACAAAGGGTCTAGGTAGCCTTCTGCACCACTTTGTGCCAAAATTTGGCTAAGTCTAAAAATTTTCTCATTTCTTCTAAAATTTCAACAATTAACATCCTTAATGACTATAATTGATTAAGATAACACATTATCACATCTATAACTTGTTAAAAATTATGTAATAATATTAATGACAAAATCCAAGATATTACATGTAATTTTTTTTTATGATAAATTTCTTTGCCTTTTTCTCCTTTCTTATATTTGTAACATTTTCCTTTATTCACCTTTTCATAAATTTAGCACAAATATCCCAATTCATGCAAAGGTTAGCTTGCCTAAATTTCCAAGGTTAAGGGTTTACGCAAATGTTGTTGAAACAAAGAAACCATATATATATATATATATATATATGTAAATATATATTTTTCTTTTCAAGGTTTCAACTTTTCTCCTAGGATAATGTAATAAAAGAAAGGGTATAGGCTCAAAGTATTTCAAGGATGGCCTAACATCACTCTAACGGCTAATAGTACTTATCAGAGACATTGATCTGCATATGTAAATCAAAAGTAAATTCTTGTGCCTTTAACGCCAAAACAAAATGACGTTATAAAGCTATTAAATAAAAGTGAAATAAACCAAAAGATATAAGAGTTAACATATAAGCCCTCAAGAAAGATGAATATGGCTCTAAAGCTCACAAAATGTAAAATTGCAAGTCTCCGTCTATGTCTAGGCACACTTGGATCGCTAAATCTCATGAACTCAATTCCTTAATACATTACATTACAAGAGTGCACAGTTTTGCCGATTGGTTTTCCCAACCAAAAATAATCTAGTCGCAAATTGTTCATTTTCCCCGACTAGTTAGTCGGCAATAGGAAACAAATTATTGGGTGAATTTAGAAAACCTTTGCCGACCAAATATTTATATTTCCTGACCAAACATTTAGTCGAAAAATGATTTACCCCCTTTTCACCGACCAACTGTCGGTAATAACGTAAGAGGAAATGCACCATTCCTTGACACCAAAAAAATTTATATATTTACCAACCAAATATTTAGTCAGGGAAGGTTGGAAAGTTACTTTACATGTTTCCTGACTAAGCAGTTGATAATTATTTTATTTTATAACCATGTATGCAGTCGATAAAAATTGTGGGGAAAAAAAGATACCTCTTAATTTGCTGAGGACGCAGTCAATAAAATACCCCTTCTCCCACAATTTGGCCCTTCTTCTCCATTCGCACCGATCTTTGGTTTGATAAATGCCCAAACCCTTCTCTGCCATAGCTTCGCCGCAAAGTTTGTGCCAACATTGCCATTGTCTACCAGAAAACACCAACAAATCATTCCTGTCTCCAATTGCTCGCTTTGGCTGCCCATCTCGCCACAACTATGACTTGCGTTGGTACCAATTGGTAAGGGTGTGTTCTACAATTTTGTCAAAAATATTGACTGAATATTTATCAAACTTGAGGGCATCCTAATTTTTGTGGCTTATAATTTCTAGGTTTTGTGTTTTGGGGACAAAAACTTAGGCTATGCAAGTGCATTTCTCACATTTCTATCTCAGTGCCCAGGCAACTTTCTGGTGAGTTCTCTGAATAGCCGATGCCACGTGGATTATTTATTTTATTTCTCTCTCTACAAATCTATATATATATATATATAGGCGATTTTCTCCCCTACGGACAATTCCCACAAATGCTTTGCCAGTTTGCTTCATCTCTATGCTGTACTTACTCTCTCTTTAAAAGCATTCGTTTCTCTCTCATCTAAAGCTATCTCTTTCTTCGGGATTGGCATTGACAATGCTATTTGGGTTCACCATTGAAGCTCTCTGGTCTGAACGTTTCAAAGGATACAGAGTTCATCTACCAAATGACTAATCAACAACTATTGGTATCTATTGCCACTAAAATTCACTTCTCTAGATTTCAATTTCTAGATCTCCGATGCAATTTCATTTTCTTCTATAAACAAGCGTATATCCTATGGTCATTAAGTGCCCCTTGTTTGGTGACTGGGTCTTCGATTCTTCAACTGTTAATTATTGAACTCGGCTTTAAGGACTCATAGGCTAATTTTGTGAATTCTCTGCAACTTTCTTTCTTGAATTAGCAACTAGTTGGTTCTCTCTTGGTTCTAATTTTGTTTTCTTTTTTTGGGGGGGGGGGAATTAAATTGGAATTTTATTTTATTATTAAAGATGGTAAAGATTATGTTTTGTGTCTTCCAAATCTTGTTATTTGATTCTTTTAGATTTTCTCAAAGTCATCAAAGTCCCCACCTTCCCCAATTTGAAATAGCTATGTTAAATTCAACCTCTTTGCTATTGTGTCAAGCACTCAAATTAGTTTCTTCAAATCCATAATTTTTCTTTTTTTAACTATTTATTTTATTTTTATAATTATTTCTTTGTAAAATGATGGAAACATAGAATTTTCTTAGATTCTGGTGATGTTGATTTGATCTCTTACCTGAATTCGAGATGCTAAGTATAACGCGGCATCAGCCATACGCCTCTTAGCAGAACCTTTCTCTAAGATTTTATAAATTTGATTGGCAGTACATACTATCTTCTCTTCAAAGCCTCTCACAAAAACACCTTATTTTCCATCCTCCATGAGTGCTATTGGTTTCTTGGATTTGTCATCTATAAATTTTGAAGATTCTTCTGGGGCCAAAAGATCTGTTATTTCTTCATTGTACAAATCTAGAAATATAACTTTTATGCTATACTCGGCATTTTGAGTTTCTAGCATGTCAAAAATTTGTCGAACAGCCCTGGGAATAACCCCCGCACCACTTAGGAATTCACCATTCTACAAAAGAACAAAAACAACATATCAGTCGGAAGAAATAGATGCATGTAATCGGAATCATAACGTAACACATACGATAACTTTATAAATTAAGTCACACACAAAAAGTCCATTTCTGTAGGGAAAATCAAACTTTTTTCCTTGTTCCTCCCTCTATTGTGTATGTTTTACCTGTCCTTGTCTAACCATAAGTAGAAATAGTGCAGCTATAGTCTTCCAGAACCTCAAACACTATAGGAGACACAGCCTGGTCATATAACTCCTGTTGTTAGGAATTTGGACCAAAAACCTAGACAGAAGATCTTTACATATTCCAATGTGCACCCACATCAATAAAGGTATAAACATGTAAAATTGAATTGGATTAGTAGCTAGCTAACTAACTAAAAAAGAGCCACCTTTTTTTGTGTCTGGGAAATAATCTCAATTGCATAATAGAGATTCAAATTTGATTAAAAATTATTATTGAAGGCTTTCTCATCTAACTTTTCTAATTGATACTAGATTTAACACTCAAAGAGGATAACAATTCCAATTACTCGGGATTTTCTTTGTGCTTATTAGGTTGCCCATTACATTAAAGTTATTTTTCAATTATTTAGCTGATTTTTTTCTTACTGATTATAGATATTTGAGGGAAATGTATGGACAGTAGCAGTATAGCAGAGATAGAAATAGAAATGAATGATGAATTTGTGAAAAATTGATTAATATGGTTTGGAGAAGCACATTAAAAATTAATAACTGCGTCAGTTGGAGAATTTGCTATACCTTAGATAGTAGGAAAGATATTTCCATTGGAATTTAAACTAGAATTGTTGCCCTCACAAAATGGAAAATATGGATTCTAGTAGTCAACCCTAAATATTGAAGTTGCAAAGCACTTATTTTCAGCTCTTTGAAGTTTCAATTATTTCAACCCTTAATTCTATTGTTATCATATAATATGGTGAGTCTCACAATTTTTGTGAGTACACAAACTAATATTCTTGCATCTATGTTTTGACATGATTTTATTTGGACTACATGACTTTTATTTGATGAGAATGTGTTTTGATATGCTTAATTATTATTTACAAATAATAATTGTTGTAATTTTTAGTAGAAAATATTAGATATGTTGTTTTGATTATTTATTGTAGGTTGTTAAAAATGGATAAAAGTTGGATGAAACTTAAAGATGAAGTGAGCAATAAGTACAGAGCAGGGGTTAATGCATTTATTGAATTTTCTACTACAAGTGTTGGATTGGACAGAAAGATTCGTTGTCCATATGTGAATTGCATGAACATTTCATTCCTTGACATTAATATGGCTAGGTATCATTTATTACTGAGAAGAATGTCAACGACATACATAACTTGGGTACAGCATGGTGAAGATGTTGCTGCTAGTTCGTCAAATCTAGAAAATGTTATCATGAATGATGATGGTGATAATTTTCAAGACAGAATGACAACCATTGAAAGTGAAAATAGTGATGAATTGCAGGGAAATGGTAATGAGTTTCCGATATGTTAGAAGATATTTATTTTGGAAATTTGAGGATTGATCATGATACAGAAAAAAGTATTGACGATATAGAAATGGAGGATGTTGGAAACTTCAACAAGCTATTACACAAGGCTCAACGTGAGTTATGCCCAGGTTATAAAGAGTATAGTGTGTTGTCATTTGTTATCACTATTATGCATGCAAAGGTGATGTTTAAGTGGAGCAACAAATCTGTAGACTATTTATTAAAGATATTAAAGAAACTTTTGCCCAATTGTAATGAGATGGTTCCTTGGACTGTTTATGAGGCGAAGAAATTGTTACAAGATTGGGGCTTGGGTTATGAGTACATTGATGCTCGTAAATTTGATTGTGCACTTTTCTAAAAGGAGAATGCAATCTTAGATAAATGCCCAGTATGTAAGGCACCTAGATACAAACCCTAAGGTAGAAATGATAAGAAAAATTGCACACAAAGTGTTAAGGTACTTCCTACTTACACCAAGGTTGCAAAAGTTGTATAGATCGAGGAAAACGGCTTCAGACATGAGATGGCATAAGGAGAAGTGAGTTGATGATGGGATATCGAGGCATCCTGCAGATGGTGATGAGTGGAAGAATTTTGACAGAACATATCCTGAATTTGTTAAGAGAATCAAGAAATGTGAGGCTAGGCCTGGCCACTAATGGGTTTAATCCTTTTGGAAACACGAGCATTTCATACAGTATGTGGCCTATCATGGTTACACCATACAACTTGCCACCATGGAAATGTATGAAAGAGCAATTTTGTATGATGTCGTTACTTATTCCAGAACCAATAGCACTAAATCGAAACATTGATGTTTATATGCACCCATTAATTGGTGAGTTGAAAGACTTGTGGGAAAATGGTGTGTGTACTTAAGATGCATCATCAGGATGCAATTTTCAAATGCGTGCAGTTATCATGTGGACTATTAATGACTTCCCAACTTATGGTAATCTATCGAGGTGGACAACGAAAGTCTATATGGCTTGCCCTAATTGTAATGAAGAACATTTAACCCAGTCATTAAGAGGTAAGATTGGGTACATAGGTGCTCGTCATTTTCTTCTTGAAAATCATTCTTGGCAAATGAGCAAGCTTTTCGATGGTAAAGTTGAGAATCAGCTAAGGGACAAGTTTTAACTGGTGAATAAATATTTGAATAAGTGTGGGCAAGTACGTATGAGCCCTTTGGGAGGCATCCAAACAATCTTCAGAGGCAAAAATTGATGAGCAAATCTCAAAGAGCTATTATCAAGAAATTCAACTTGAATTGGAACAAAGAAAAAAGCATTTTGTTCAAGCTACACTATTGGAAGACACTCAATCTCAGGCACGATCTTGATGTCATGCACATAGAAAAAAAATATATGTGAAAGTTTAATTGACACACCGTTGAGCATTCATGGAAAGAACAAGGATACCCCAAAAGCTCGCATGAACTTAAAAGATATGAAAATTAAAAAAACCTTGCATTGCAAGGAGCATCCTAATGGCAAACTTATAGTGTCTCCTGCGTTGTACACATTGTCTCCACAAGAAAGACAAAGGTTCTTGGACTTCTTACAATCCATCAAGTATCCAAATGGATATGCAGCAAACATTTCCAGATGTGTAAACACAAGGGATGGTAGGTTTTTGGGTCTTAAAAGTCATGATTGTCATGTTCTATTACAAATAATTCTTCTAGTTGGGATGCGTGGGTGCCTTAGCAAAGATATTTGCACTCTATTGTTTGAGCTGGCAAATTTTTCCAAGAATTGTGTGCCAAAACATTGAATATAAGTCAATTTGAAAAATTAGAGGAATGAATTGTTTTGATCCTTTGTAAGTTAGAGAAGATTTCCCTCCTGCATTCTTTGACGTCATGGTTCATTTACCTATTCATTTACCACACGAGGCCAAACTTGGGGGGCCAATGCAATATCGATGGATATACCTAATTGAACAGTAATCTATTCTCTAATTTTACTTAAACGATTAAATTTTGAAGTCCGATATAAAATGTCAGACATGTAACTCATTTTTAGTTTTATGTCTTTTATTTTAAAGGTTTTTTATTACACTGAAAAAGTTCGTCACAAATCGAGCTCATCCAAAAAGTTCAATTGCAAAGGCATATATTGTGAAAGAATGCCTTGCCTTCTGCTCAATGTATCTCGATAAGGCTAAAACTGTGTACAACAGAGAAAAGCGGAATGTTGATGGTGGTGATCGTGGCCTTGGGTTAGCAATATTCACTCAAAGTGTTCGTCCTATTCTTCCTACATATCAACCTCTTGACGCTTCCATTAAAGAACGGGAGATGGCTCATTGGTTTGTCCTTTATAACAGCTCCAAAATAAACCCATATTTAAAGTACGTCTCTATGTATACATGTTTCTTATTTAAGAAATGAGCAATTAATTATAGTTTTCATTACGTATTTTCTCTTTTTACATAGGGAGCACAAACACATTTTAGAAGCTGAAAGTACAAGGGACATCATGAAGAGACATATGACGTTGTTCCCTAATTGGTTTAAATGCCGTGTAAGATATATTTATAATATGTCCTTTATTTATTTATTCACCTAATTGACTTCAACATCAATTAATGTGCTCTAATTGTCATTTATGTAGATGAACCAAATAAGATCTCAGGGGTTACTAGAAGCCACTGATGAATTATGGTCATTAGCTAATGGCCCTAATCTAGTAATAAGTCTATATTCAAGTTGCATGTCTAATGGTGTTCGATTCCATACAAAAGGCCTAGAAAATCATCGAAGAAGACAAAATAGTGGGGTGGTAGTTGAAGGAGATCATAAGTGGTAAACTCATGACTTCTATGGTTTTATATATAAAGTATGGGAAATAAGATATATGTTTGATCATCATGTGGTTTTGTTTCAATGTGAATGGTTTGATACTAGGAGTAGTAAGACTATATGCACGAATGCACATTGCATTGTCATAGATACTGGAAGTCGATGGAAGATGACCCATTTGTTTTACCAAATCAAGTAAAAAAAAGTTTTCTATGTCAATGATACAAAATTAGGAGAAAATTGGAAAGTTGTACAGTGTATTGAACAACGTGAAATGTGGAATACACCAGAAGTAATGAGTGAGGAGATACATAATGATGAAATAGATGATGTGTTCCAACAAAATGAAATGACTAATATTCCCCCTATTGTCATTGAAGATCAAATTGGAGATGAGTTATGTAGAATAGACATTGAAGCTGAAATTGTTCAAAATAACTTCATTAACTCAGAGAGGCAGACTCGTGATAAACCTTTGGGCAACATAATTTCAAATGTGACGAGGACGAGGACTCTGTTGGAATGGAGCATAATGTCGATGAAGACGAGTTCCATTATCATTCCGAGTCTGAGAGTGATTCTGAGTCTAGCAATGATTATGATGTGGAACCTTGATTTTATTGTAGTAGAAAAAGGTTGAATCAAACTTCCTTTTATTAATTTTTATGTTTGAAAAAATTTCTTTCTAAGTTGGAGAAAATTGTTAAAAAGTAAGAAGTTGGAGTGTTTACTGGCATATTCTTATTTTATCTTATTATATTTCATTTTGTTTCATTATCATTATGATTCTGATTAAATAGGAGTGTTTACTAACATGTTCTTCATATATAATATTATATAGGTTGTCGATATGCCAGCTAGTAGGAGAATAGGATTGAGTCAGAGCTCGACTACTAATGCCACGCATTCAATCGTGTCACCGAATGATGTTGATGGATCATTACCATTAGGATCACCTGTGACCGGAGAGGCGCCTACCATATCGGGAGGATCACCCTGTGTTGGTAGTAGTAATTTTGTTTTACTATTTTTTTAATATTTTATTGTTCAATTATATTTATTTGATTATTAATTATTTGGCATTATGACAGCTTCCGCAATAAGATCATGTACTTGTAGCCCTACGAAGGGCAAAGGTGTACAATGGGAAGTGGAAAAAAATAAAGGAAAGAATTTTCAAGTTGAAATTTGTCCATTAGCATATACATTCGTTGAAAAAAATGCCACAAAGATTGCTAACCAACTCGGCGTGCAGATCCATCTGTCAACACCATTACAAGGTGTTAGTACTTGGACCCAAATTGACAAGGGCAGTAAGGATGCTATCATTAAAAATGTGTTGGTAATGCATTATTTTGATTATGTATTGTCATTAAGTTCATATGTGTTTACGTTTTTGATTAATGCCAACATTGTTACCTATGATATATTGCAGCTAATGTTTGACATTAAGGACTTCTCTGAGCAATATGTTCAAGAGGCCATCAAAAAAAAAATGTTACTCATTATACAAAGATTGGCGATTCTCATGGAAGCGAAAGTACTTGGAGTTATTAAAGGATGGAAAAGACCCTTATGTTAATGCCCCTAACCTGACAAGACAAGAAGATTGGAATTATATGATAGACATTGTATGGAGTTCTGACCAACATAAGGTAATTTAATAGTCACCATTTTGAATTCCAAAAAAATTTAAACAAGTACATAATTTACTAATTAAGTTATTTTCTAAGAAATGAGCGGTCCAAGCAAAAAGTAATTGTGCTCAATTGCCTTACAATCACACGGCTGGATCCTAATCATTTCCAACAAAATTATTCCTTCAGGTAATATGTTAGTTTTAAAGTTATTTTTAATATTATATTTTTTATTTCTAGTTTTAAATTTGCATGCTCTGACTATTACTTATTAAATAAACCGAGAAGCTTGGAGATGAGGGTCTCCCATTTTCAACATTTTATAAAGATACCCATTGGAATAAGAAAAAGAATGATTACATTCATCCGCAATGTCAGCAAAATTATGTATGTGCCATATTTAATTTTTACAATTCTCTTTTCTTATTCCATATCTCACTAATATTATATAATTTGATCTTTTATTCCATATCTCACAATTCAATGTGCTTTTAATCTTAGTTTAAATTTCACGTAAGGAAAAAATAAACCGAAAAGTATTGTCTTGAAAACATTTTAAATTACAAAACACAGTTTTCAAATCTCGTTTAGGATTAAAAAATCAGAGAATATTATGATATTTTCATTTCTAGTTCAGATTTGATTTATTTATTTCAAAATTATTAAGAAGTTATAATCAATAATTGTTTTCAATGATTTTAGAGAATATGAACAAGAAAACTTGTTTTCGAAAGTTTTTGACAATAGATAAACACAGATCTAAAAACTAAAAACCCATACATGCAAGTTTTCACATCATATGCATTGATCTATACATATCTCATCATTTATAGTGATCCACCTGTTATTACTAGGCTAGATTAGATTAAGAATAAAAATCTAGCCTAGTGTGGTTGAAATAATAAAACAACAGATAAATAAACAAGAAAGGAAGAGAACAAACTCCATTAATGAAACTTTGATTAAAACATATAATGTATTGAAGTAATCATCGACTTGAATCTATAATATGAAAAGACTATGGCCATTGTAAAAAAGTATGTATTTATAGATAAGAAACTTAACCATAAACCTAATTTGTATTGCGCAGTAAAAGCCGCTGCTACCGAGGTGGCATGAAAAGGTGTCCAGACAACAGGGAAGAATTGAAGCCATTCAAAATGAGTCTTCAAAATCCCAGTCACCATTGCTTTGCTGTCCGGATGGGATTTTGGGTGTTTGGACAATAGGGTCTCCATTTTCCTCTTCATCATCACTTACTATGACCAATTCCAGGTATTTACTGTAAATTGGAAATAAATTCACATTTTATCATTAAGAATAAATAAATCTCTCATAATAAATCAACTTATACAGGAATTAATAATTATATTAGGACTTGTAATTACCCTTTTCAAGTGTAATTACTAGGTATCTAGCACAATGAAATCCATGGGGAAATAAAACTTATCCACCTGAACTAACACATCCTCAACAATCCCCCGTTGAATCTTAGCTGATCTATTTGCTAGCTGAAGCGTCACCCTAGTAGGCCTAAGCTCCCCTAGTCCTAACTGTTGATGCATGGTGAAGGGAAAGAGATTAATGATAGCATCTAAGTCAATTAGGCCTACTCTATTCTATGGTCACCTATCATATATGAAATTGTAGGACAATCAGGATCCTTATATTTGGGAAGGGTCTTGAGTTGCAAGATAGAACTCACCTGCTCAATCAGAAATTCCTTTTCCTTCACATTCATCTTTCTCTTAACTGTACACAAGAATGTTTATTGCATCTAACAAAAGAATGTTTATTCATACCAGCTTAAGGATCTCATATATCTCAAAATTCAATACCTCATTCTTCAACTTGGTTAACCTATAGGGAAATGGAGGTCTTGGTTGGAACCCTCTTTTGTTTTTTTTCTTTTTTTTTTTTTCTTCTTCAACCTTAGCATTATTCTCTCTTCCCACAATCTCTTTCTTTTTCTCACTCTTCCTCTCATCCTTACTCTTTTCCTCAAACTCTCATATGATCTCTCCCTTATCCTCTCCTCTAGCTTTCTCTTCAACTTCTCCTCTATGGTTGCTACTCTTTCCTTTCTCACTCACCTTAACCCCTCATTCTCACTAAACTGAGCTAGACTAAGATCAAGTGGTTTCTCAATTATTTTTCCGCTTCTCAAAGTGGCGATGGATTTCATATGTTCTTGGTTTGACTTATCACCAGAAGCTTCACTCATATGCACTTGTCCTTGGGGGTTTTGAGTGGTTTGAGTTAGAAATCTACCCTTCTCTTGGTGGCTAAGGGCTTGGGTAAGTTTGGTCAATTGGCTCTTAATATCCTCCATTGTCCTATTGGTTTGTTCTTGGAACTTGGAGTTTTGGTTGTTGATGCCTACCTACACTTGCATGAATTGGCGTAGGGTGTCGTCTAGAGGTGGTCTCTTATAAGGAGGCTAGAAATTGCGAAAAGATGGTCCTTGAAATTGGTGTTGGGGTGGGTTGGAATGATGTTGATGAGGAAAAGGTGCCGATGGTAATCATTCTTCTAAGACAGATTGAGGTGATTTCTCATCCCGAGGTTATACTGATTAAGATGGGGCAGTCCAACTTGTGCTTGACCTTAAAGTGCTATATTGATGTGTTGGTGTTGGAGGTTTGGCCATATAAAACCTCCTGGAAAACTGGTATAGTGGGACACTCCTCAATTCTATGGCCACTCAACTCACACACTAGACATCTAAACTCTTTGTCACTAACCTAGTTGATTTTCTTCATTTCTAAGAACTCTACTTTCTTGGTCAACAAAGCTAGCCTAGCACTCGAGTCATCTGTCACATTCAACCGCAACTTCCCAGTAGGTTGAGGGTATAACTCCCCAAGCTCTAGGTGTGAAGGTGGACTTACCTCCCATTCACTAGTATTCTCAGCAAGGTCATCAAAAAATATAAAAACTTTCTCAAAAGATTTATCTAAAAACTAACCATTGCACATTGTAGCAACAAGTTATTTGAATTCAGGTGGAAGTGAATCATAAAAGAAACTACAAACTCTCTAATTTTCAGGTTCATGACGTGGACATGCATTTAACAAATATTTGAACATCTCCCATTCTTGACAAAATGATTCATTTGCTTTACAAGAAAAATTCATGATTTGTCTTTACATCATCATGGTCATATGCGTAGGGAAATATTTTTTCAAAAATTCGATTTGTATTTCTCTCCATGTCCCAATAGAGTGAGTTCTCAAAGAATTAAGCCATATTATGGCTTTATCTTTCAATGAACAAAGAAACACCACAACCGCATAGTGTCCTCATTGGCAGTTTGATCCATACATGTAGTACACACATTCTCAAATTCCTTCATGTGTGCATATGGATTTTCCGAATCCATTCCATGAAACGTAGGAAGTAATTAAATTGTCCTTAGTTTGAAATTAAAATTTCTATGATTTAATGGAAGTATGATGCATGAAGGCGTAGTTTGTCTAGTGGAATGCAAGAATTCTCTCAGAAGTCTAGCGTCAATCATTCATCCTATATTACCTTTAAGTTTCCTATAAGTTTCTATAATTTCAATGGTATTAAAAAGAACTATTACAAAATTTAGTGATTTCACTCATTTATTTTTGTTTTCCTTAAATGTTCTTAAAACTTCCACTACTTTTGTAACTTTTTTGTTTTCATTAAATGCTCATTAATTACTTATTTTGTACTTAAATAGAGTTCACTATTTATTATTTACTGTTTGGGCCACTTTTACTAATTTTTTTATAATTTTATTTTAATTAAAATAAAAAAATTAACAAAAATCGCACACAGTGTGTGTCTGCTTCTGATTTACATAAACTGCAGATAAACATAGTGCGAATTTAATTACCAAAGAGGGCTGGTACTCTAAACATCCATGTGTCTATGCTGGCAGTGTCTCACATCATCCAAATTCATAACCGAAACCTTGAAGTTGCGCATATTAGTAAGAAGCCCCTAAAGACTGGCACCTTCTCTATTCCTAACTAAAATGTGGATCTAGAATTTTAATTAGGAGTCATTAACAAAAATATGGGTCATATTTACAATATAATCGAGCAAATTATTAAAAAAAAAAACTAAATTTTCGCATAAAAAATCTTTTTGAGTTCCCGACGTCTCCAGAGTGAAATATTGGGTGGCAATTCCATGTTGATGAAAATAAATTAATAAACCTTTAAAAAAATAAATTAATACTAAGTTTCTATTTTGGAATTTTAATTTAGTACACTTCCAGCTAAGTACCTCGGAGTCGCTCTCATGTTATCCAAGCTAAAATATAGTGATTGAATTAAACTCATTGATAGAATTCTACTTCAAGTCGAGCTGGGCTAGTAAATCTCTATCCTATGCTAGACGACTCCAACTTAATAAATCGGTGCTTTTTAGTATACAAGTTTATTGGGGCTTAATGGAAAATAACACAATGAGGCATATGAATTCACATTGATAAAGTATGGAGAGTACTATGGATATTAAATGTTCCTGGTAAATAGAAGTATTTTTATATGGAAAATACTACATAGTGTTTTTCCAATGGGTACCAATTTTATCAAAAGAGGGGCATGTTTAGATAGAGCTTACATTTTGCCGTCCCGAAGGTGTATCATTCAATTGGACAAATACTCGGCAGATTTCTCTGGTCTGTCAAAGAACTAAAGAAAACTGAGAGTAAGGTAGCTTGGATTGATTGATGTTTTCCGCCCTAAGGAGCCCTTGGCATTAAAAGATCGGAGGACTGAAACAAGGCTGACATGCTACGTCATTTCTGGCCTATCTATTCCAAGAAACATCGCTGTGGGTAAATTGGGTCTCTAAGCATCTAATGAAAAACAATGACTCTTGGCAGATCAAGACACCGAATAACTACTCTTGCAAGGAAGTGCAAAATTCTTTAAGTTTAGAGCTGAAGCTTGCCTATCAGCAAATACATAATAACCAAAAATGGTGAAAGTGTCTTATCATGGCTGCAAACTGACACCCATTGGGTCCTTTGGTTCTAAAGTTTGGCCAAAGAATAGCCTATGATGCATGACCTCTTCTTCGTTCTGAAATTTCAGCAATTATTGCCGACGCAAATTGGGTGTAGCCATACCCTTCTACTGGGGGAGCTTAGAGAGGTAACATTACATAACCCTCCTACACCATCCCCTGAACGTCATAGGGAAGATAAATTTGTCTAGACTACATGTAATAAACAATTGGATAAACCGATGGTCCGATGGCATAAACTTCTATGGTTTCCAAAGTAAGCATATTCCCAGGCATGATTTTATCCAGTTGCTTGCTATTTGGGGAAAACTTGATAATACCAAGGATTAGTTGACAGATTGGAGAGTTACCCAACAGCACTACTTGTGGACAATGAGAGTTTGAACCACCTATCCTTCAATTATCAATACCCTCGGGTGATATGGAATTCAATATGTCAACCCTGTCTCTCATCTCAACTCCCAGACAGAATTTGTAGTAGGAAATTTATTGGGCCCTTGGTGATTTCAGGAAGAACAAATTTGACAACATTGTGCGTAAACTCACTTTGGGTGCATCTCACATATGGTTAGAGACGAATGGCATAATATTCACGGGCTTGACTACTGCAGCTCTTAGACGTATAAATACTATAAAACATAAAGGTATATTGAAGGCAACTCAGTTCTCGAAGATAAAACCTATCCCAGTAAATTTTAGTATATATGTAACAATTAGGGGATCCCATATTTTTGTATAGAAATTAACCATAATATATAAGATCCACTGTAATACAAAGATATGCCCTCTTCACTATGTATTATTTTGTCCCTTAATCCAAATTTACACATTACTTACCCCCCCCCCCCCCCAAAAAAAAAGAAAAAAAGTTCCATACCGATGACCCACCTCCACTTCCATTCATTCAACCATCACTCTTACCAACGTATTTTTGGACACGAGCCCCCATCGCATTTTCTACCTATGCAATCCTGAGAGCATGGATCCTGGAATGACAAATATTAATGGCTGCCAAAATGCCAACCTCCAAACTGCTGAGTGCATGTGAATCTCATCAAGGTTTGCAGAAACAGATCAACGACCAACGCACTAATGCATACAAATTAATATTGACAAAAATTTTCCATTCTAATAAATTTCACAAAATCAAGAAATTTAAAACTAAAAGGGAGCTACATTGAAAAGAAAAAGGAGGGGGGGAGGTAGGGATGAATCACCTCATATTTTACAAAGCCCACATCTATAATTCAGGTCCAAAAACTGCAGATACAACTAATATAAACTCAAAGCTTTCTTATCACCTTCCAGTAGGCTACATTTCTGTCTTCAATAGAATAAAATTAAACTACCATTGCCACAAATCTCACCCCCACCCCCACAAAAAAAGCCCCCGGGTGCCCCCCCCCAAAAAAAAAATGATGCTACACAACAAATAGTTGCTGCCATGGCTAACTCCTACCTCAAATTCTGCAGATCAAATCTTGACATATATCTTAAGTCAACACTGGCAATGGACTATAGCCATGCAAACCCCCATAAATACCTGATCATAGACACTATTGGTTCAAATTCATTTTCAGCTCAACTTGCCATAGTTACTGCCCTGATCCATCTGGACCCCGTTTTCTTCACAAGAAAGATGTAACGTAGACTGTTGCTCCAAATTGAATCCATTAGACTTGACTGATCCTAGAGGGCCTACTCTAGAGATATCAGTCTTCGTTGGCTTGCAGGATTTTACATCTGGCTGATTATCAGAATCATCAAGGTATGTTTGCTGCTGTGGAAGCATCTCCATTCGTTTTAAAAATGGCACATCACCTTTACAATACCTCTTCCACATATTCCGGTATGTTGACTCGAGACCAAGGATGAATTTTGATCCATTGCAAATGGGGGAATTGGACATGAGATTTCGGAGACCCATTCTCAAGTTTGAGAGACTTGTAACATCTGAGGCCAACCGGAGTGCCAACTGCACATATTCTTCTTCATTCTTGGCAACAAGATGGCCTAACCCTGTACACAATACCGAGACAGTCCATATGACCTAGATTTTAGTAATTTTAGTTCGTATGTGCTAAAGTGGGAATTGTATTGGCCAGAACAAGCAATCAAATAAAAACAAAAAAATGTGCTAAAATGTAAATTGCATCAGCAAAAAAAAGCAACCAAAACGAAACAAATAAACAAGCAGAAATTCACACTCATGATACATTATAAATATCAAAACTCTAATTACTCAGCTCTAGAAAAGAGATCATATTTGAGAAAGGTTTGCGAAGTAAACAGAAATGATGGGATATTATGCTGTTCACAGGGATGCCCCTCCTTGAGAGTGAATGCTCCTGTTTTGGGTGGTTTTGTGTTTGTGGATGGACAAGGCTGACCTGGAAATTCTGACTGCTGAGAATCATCCGCATTGAGAGCAGCCTAGAGAGAGAGAGTTCAGGCTATATTGAGAGTTCTGGATCACCTGTGAGGTTGATGGAAGGCATATTTATAGGGAAGGTCAGGCCATGGACTCTGGCCTCCCCAGTGCCAAAGACCATGGTCCTGGGACAGGTAGCCAATGCTGCATGGTTTCACACCTGTCATTGGGATGATCCTTCTAAATAGAAATGCTGTGGATAGGCATTCGGAGTGCACATGCAATAAAGTCGCCAGGGAGGAGTATGCCCACGGGGTGGATTCCTTGCAATAACCATGGTAATGACGCAGCAAGGCCCGTGAGCCGCTGACATCATGATACACCTGTGTTGCCCTCAGGTTGATGTTTTCAGATAATGATGGGCATTATGGCAATGCTCCAGTAACTGGATCTGAAACAGGAATTAAGAAATGAACTAAGAAGATCTGCCATTGCCAGATGAGAGAGTTGAGAATGTGTGACCTTTTGGGTTGAAATCTTTGGTTAGATTGAAGGTTCCAGAAGCCAGGGACTGAAATTGCCAGAAAGAGGGAAGAAAAGAGGAAGAAGGCAGGATGTGGGTAGGTTGACTCATGGCATATTAGGAAACCATCTACTATTTCTTTGTTCAACTAAGTTTTAAATCCTTGCATCATACAGAACAAGCAGCCACAAGCAGCCATTCTATCACTGCGATTAAGCTCCTAAACCTCTGATCCTACAATCGTAGCCTTGAGTACCTGTCATTCAAGTCCTAAAACCCAGACTATTCCCTACTAGATAACAATTTGAAATTTTTGACCACAAATTCAGCCCTCTTAATCTATCAACAAACCCAAATAATTGCTTTCAGACCATAAACCAACATTACAAAGCCCTGGAAAACTATATTTAGACTGCGTCATACAGCAACTGAAGTTTGTGATTGTCAAAAAAAGGGAAGGAATGGCAGTGGTATATTTTTCCGCTCTCATAATATTCATTCCTTTGAATCTCAATCTCAAATTGTCTCAATAACCAGGTTCTGTGCTTTCTTATATGGAATGCATCTTTGTTATGTTAGTTTCCAGACATGTACTATTGAAACAAGGAAGCTTTAACATTGAAAATAAGAATAATCAACCAGTAACTATTTTTAATAAAATTAACTTATCTATCAAATAAGAATAATAATAATCAACCAGTGCAAAAGATGTGAATATATTTAGGGTAAATTACATCTACCTCCCCTTAACATTTAAGTAATTACACTTAGTACCCAAAACATTTAAAAGTTACACTTGCCTCCCTTGGTCTGAAATGTTATTAACATTGACCTTTTTTTGATAAAATTAGTCATTAAAACATGGCATAACATGTCAACCTAACAAAAAATATAGGTTTTTTATTTTATTTTATCCCCTTGTCTCTCACATTTTGTTAGTTTTCGTTACAAAAATCCTCAAAAAGTCTATGTTTGTACTTTTTTTTAACTTATTTTTGGGGATTTTGTTAAACAAAACTGATGAAAATATGAGAGGGAGGATAAAATAGGAAAAAGGCCTAAAATTTTAGTTATTTTAATATTTTCTATTAAGTTTTAATGGTTGATTTTATCGGAAGAGAGTCAATATTAACAACATTTCAAAATAAGAGAGGTAAGTGTAACTTTTAAATGTTGTGAGTGCTAAATATAATCATCCAAATGTTAAGGGGAGGCAGATGTAATTTACCCACATACTTACTACTTTAACAAAGGTATTAGGTAGGGATGGTTCTAACCTACTGTCTTGAGAAGACTTACACCTACACCTATATTATGGGCATGAAATCAATATTTTCACAAAGGTATTAGGAAGGGATACTTCTCACCTACTGTCTTGAGAAGAGTCACACCTACGTTATGAGCATGAACCGAACCTCCCATAGTGACACAGGGAACTCCCATATACAAAGATTCACATGTAGTAGTTGTTCCAGCATAAGGAAAAGTATCCAAGCTGCACAGAAACAAGAAAATAAAGAAAGATTAGACATGTCTTCAGAATGTGATACACACAAGAACTCCCAAACCAATAGAAAATAAAAACCTCAAGGATATCAGGTGCAAAATTAAGCAAATTCAAAGGATTACCAGATCAGCTTCATTGTAGATACACCATCTTATTTGAAAATTGATAAGATTGTGATGAACTATTTCCATACACATGAATCAGTGTGTGTACTGATTTATATACACAAAAGTAAAAGACTATACAGCTTACCTTGGTGACCATTCGGTTACCAAAGTGTCCAGATACATTAACCATTAATGCTATACTAACTCTAAATATTAATGCTACATTAACACTCCCCCTCAAGCTGGAGCATATATATCATATGATCCAAGCTTGTTACGAATAAATCTCACTCTTGCTCCTCCTAAAGCTTTAGTGAACAAATCAACTAACTGATCTTCAGACTTCACATGACTTGTTTTGATAACCTTTTGTAGAATCTTTTCCCTCACAAAGTGACAATCAAATTTAATGTATTTAGTTCTCTCATGAAACACTGGATTAATTGCAATATGGACAGCTGCTTAATTATCACAAAATAAGCCCATGGGCTGGGATTCAAGAACTCCCAATTCTGTCAACATATGACGTATCCAAACTAATTCACAGGAAGTGTGTGCCATAGCCCCGTACTCAGATTCTGCACTTGATCTTGCCACTACCGTCTGCTTTTGACTTTTCCATGACACTAGGTTTCCTCCCACAAAAATACAGTACTCAGTAGTAGACCGTCTATCTGTTGGTGAACCAGCCCAATCTGCGTCTGTATAACCTTGGACAAATGTATGACCGTTATCTCTATACAATAAATCATATCCTGGTGCACTTTTTAGATATCTTAGAATACGAATAATCGCCTCCCAATGATTGGTCCGTGGTGCATCAAGAAATTGACTTATTACACTTGTAGCAAATGAGATATCCGGCCGTGTGACTGTCAAATAATTAAGCTTCCCAACCAATCTGCGATATCTGCTAGGATCTTCCAATAGGTTTCCTTTGTCTGCTAGCAGTTTTGTATTAGGATCCATTGAAGTATCCACTGGTTTAGCTCCTAACATACCAGTTTCAGAGAGCAGATCAAGAATATACTTCCGCTGAGAAAGGACAATGCCCATGCGTGATCGAGCAATCTCAATGCCCAAGAAGTACTTCAGGAGACCCATATCTTTGGTGTTGAACTTGCTTTGAAGGAATATCTTCAAATCATGAATTCCTTGTGTGTCATCCCCGGTGATTACAATATCATCCACATAGACCAGCAATCATATTTTTCCTCGAGGAGAATAACGGTAGAAAACAGAATGATCAACACTACAACGTATCAAGCCAAACTCTGTCACAACATCACTAAACCTTCCAAACCAAGCACGAGGGGATTGCTTTAGTCCATACAATACCTTTTTCAATTTGCAGACAAGTCCAGTCTCCCCCTGAGCAACAAAACCTGGAGGTTGCTCCATATACACCTCTTCGGCAAGATCACCATGGAGAAAAGCATTCTTGATATCGAGCTGATAAAGGGACCAGTGAAAGGTGGCTGCAAGAGATATGAGAAAACGTACTGATGTAATCTTGGCCACAGGAGAGAAAGTCTCGGAAAAATCAAGACCATAGATTTGAGTGTATCCTTTGGCAACAAGCCTTGCTTTCAACCGATCCACTGCACCATCAGGATGAACTTTGATATTATATACCCAACGACAACCAACTGTGGATTTCCCAGGAGGAAGGGTGACCAAGTCCCATGTATCATTGGCTTTAAGAGCTGACATTTCTTCTTCCATGGCATTACGCCACCCGGAATGGGATAGTGCTTCAGACACAGAGTTAGGAACAAAGACGGTGGACAATGATGAAACAAAGGCATAATATGAAGGAAACAAAGCTGTGTATGAAACAAAGTCAGATACAGGATGGGAAGTACAAGCTCGTTTACCTTTCCGCAGAGCAACTGGGAGATCAAGGTCACAAAGGTCTTGCTCGAGAGCAGGATATGAAGACAAGACAGGAGAAGGTGAAGTGCTTGAAGCATCAGGGATAGACTCTGGATCTAGAACTACCCTCCGTCTGGTATAAACCTGCAGATCAGGACGAGAAAGACGAAAAGAAGAAACCAAAGGCAAAGGAAGACTTTCATTTAAATCAGACACAGAAGAATCATTGGAAAAGAATGGGGTATTTTCAAAGAATGGCACATCAGCACATATGAAATATCGATTGAGTGAAGGATTGTAACATCTATACCCCTTTTGTACCCGAGAATATCCCAAAAAGACACACTTAATGGCACGAGGGTCAAGTTTATCAACCCCACCTTTAAGCTGATGAACAAATGCAACACATCCAAATATGCGTGGAGGAAGAAGAAACAACAGTGTTTGTGGGAACAACACAGAGTAAGGGGAACAACCTTACAGAACAGAAAACGGTATTCGATTGATCAAGTAACAAGCTGTGAGAATAGCGTCCTCCCAAAAAGGCTTTGGAACCTTCATGTGGAACATTAAGTAACGAGCTGTTTCAACCATTTGTAAATTTTTCCTCTCAGCAACTCCATTCTGTTGTGGAGTACGAGGACAGGATGACTGATGAATCATGCCAAGAAATGTCATAAAATCAGTAAAGGGTTTAGAAAAATATTCTTTCGCATTATCACTACGAAGAATCTTAATTGATACATCAAATTGAGTTTTTATTTCAAGACAAAAAGATTGAAAGATAGACAATAACTCAGAACGATCTTTCATTAGATAAACCCAAGTAAGTCTTGAAAAATCATCAATAAAGGTAACAAAGTACTTAAAACCCAACTTGGACATAACACGACTAGGTCCCCATACATCAGAATGTACAAAATGAAAAAGACTCGAGTACCTATTATTGACTCGAGGACTAAAGGAAGCACGGTGATGCTTTCCTAACTAACAAGACTCACACTCTAAAGACTGTAATTGACTCAAACTTGGTACCATGGATTTCAACCGATCAAAAGAAGGATGCCCCAGACGGCAATGAATTTCCAGTGGAGAAGCTACTGCGAAACATGACATAGGTGAAGAAGTAGATGGACCAAACAGGTAGTAGAGCCCCTGAGCTTCATGCCCTTCTCCAATCTTCTTTCTTGTCTTCAAATCCTGAATAATCACAAAATCAGGAAAGAAAGTCATTGAATAATTCAACTGCTTAGTAAGTTTACTAACAGATATAAGGTTGAAAGATAAGGATGGTACATATAACACTGAGGATAATGACAAATGAGAAGATGGACAAATTTTACCAACCCCTTTTACCGAATTGGACGAACCATTAGCTGTGGTGACATTGGGGATAGATGAACACTGAAGATAAGAGAACAGTGAAGATGTACCAGACATATGGTCTGAAGCACCAGAGTCAATGACCCAAGATGTATTTAAAGAGGTAGATACACATGTAGTGGGATTACCTCGATGGGCTAAAGATGCTGTTGGAAGAGATGCCTGATGAGCATTCTGATATTGGAGGAACTTGGCGTATTCTTCTCCCGAGAGAGTCACAGTGGATGGTTCTCCTGCACTAAGCTTATCAGAAGAAGTAGGAGTATCAGATGCAACAGCATGAACCATGTGAGCTGGCTTCCCATGGAGATCCCAACAATTCTCCCTAATATGTCCAGGACGGCCACAATTAGTACATCTTGGTCTAGTACCACGACCTCCACGACCATGGCCATGATTTCCACGTCCACGTTCATTATACTAAGATGAAGACGGATGAACAAGGCTTTTATTATTTAAGGGAGTTTGACTAATTAAGGCAGAACGTGCAAGCTTAGAATTAGTTGATGATTCCTTAGATGCAGCTCTCATAACCATGGAATATGTCTCTGCGAATGAGGGAAGAGTGGCCCCACTAAGTATCTGGGCTTTGACAGGCTCAAACTCAGGATCTAGCTCGGCAAGAAACCGAAGCACTACCATTTGTTCTCTTTGTTTCTGCATAACATTAATATCTGTGGATAATGGTTGCAGAAAGTTCAATTCCTCATGGACACGCTTGAGATAAGCAAAGTACTCAGTAACTGGCTTGCCGGACTGCTGGGGCTGAAAGAATTCCAGTGATAGGTCGTACATCCGAGTGAGATCACTAAAGAACAACAGACGAATATATTCCCATATATCCTTACATGTGTCTAAGTGAGTACACATGTCAGCGATATTGGGTTCCATGGAATTCCACAGCAAACTAACAAGATGGGCATCTTCTTGGACCCAAATATCAAACTTAGGATCATCTTCAAGAGGTGCTGGCTCAGTTAAATGCTTCTTCTTACCATATCCAGTTAAAGCAATCTTAATTGCCTTGGACCACTGGATGTAGTTTGTTCCATTCAACTTTCGAGTTGTCAATTGTTGTGGAATTGGAATAGAACCACTCATTATCTTCTGATCAATTGGGGTTCCAGCAGCCATTTAAGATAAAAAAATGCAACGTTGAACAGTAACAGTGACACACGGCAGATGAACAGTGACGACAAAGGAGAGGAATCAAACAAAGGTTGGCAAATTACCAATCTGATTACACTGGTAGACTCGTCACAGGGAGTAGAACAATCGGCAAAGAAGGTCGGAACTCAGACGTCGAGACACGCGCCCTCACGCGCGGCTTTGGCATCGGCGCGTGAAGCCCACGCGCAATGACAGTAAAGGCGCGTGGTGGCGCGTGGGAATTTCTCCGGCGGCGGCGCTCCTCCGACGATGGTCGTCTACCTCCGGCGATCGATGCTAGTGCAATGACCACCTGGACAAGCAAAGGCTTGATGACCTTTGCTTTGAAAAAGACACGGGACCTTGGTTTGTTTGACTGTGAACGTTGATAAACAATTAGTGACTCACTGACTCACTGTTTTACACGACCCTTTTACTCAATCACACTCACTAATCACGCTCTAATACCATGATAAGATTGTGATGAACTGTTTCCACACACATGAATCAGTGTGTGTACTGATTTATATACACAAAAGTAAAAGACTATACAGCTTACCTTGATGACCATTCGGTTACCAAAGTGTCCAGATACATTAACCATTAATGCTATACTAACTCTAAATATTAATGCTACATTAACAAAAACAAAGCAAGTGAAACAAGACCACAGGTAGATAAATTAGTCTCTTAGAGCATGAGGCAGATATATCATTGATGTGCCTTTTTCCGTATGCTATTAATAGGAGAATTAGAGTTTCAATGCCAAATTCTTAGAAATGGGAGTGTATTTGTATGTACACATATAAAAGGTAAATTATGTGGACCTCCCCTCGACATTTGAGAAATTATAGACTTCTAACCATTTCAAAATTACATATATCTCCCTTGTCATTAAAATATTATAACAAATTTTCCCTCCTGTTAGGGGTTAACAAGAGAAGTTAAAAAAACATTGTGAAAAGTCAATCATATCAACTCAGTTCAACTTGGCCTTTTTCCCAACTAAATGGGATCTACTACGTGGATTTTTTTCCCATTCCACTTGCTTAAGGGCTATTTCCTTTATTAAACCGACCAAGCCATGTCTTTCTTTATTATTTCTACCAATATTAGTTTTGGTCCACCTAGGAATATCAATAGGACGGGTATACGAGGGCACTCGACTCAACCGAACCCGATAAAAATCTATTGGGAAATACACTAATGGGATAAGGACGAGTTTTGGATTGAAACTCAATCCCATGCGGGTTTGGAATGAGTTTGAGATTTACCTATAAAGTGCCGATACCCGATACCCGTTTATGCCTATAAGGTACCCAATACCCAATAAGTACCCGTAAAATACTGGCTTAATAAAATAAAATAAAATATATATTTACATATTTAAAATTTTATCCCTTAAATAAAATTTTTGAAATTCTTAAGTCAAGGTTATTTATGAAATTTTGCTCATTTTTGCCCTAGTATATAATGTCATATATTAATAGCTGCAACCCCCAAATTTGAGAATCAATATTTTTATACATACGAGATATTGTGCTCACATTCTTAATCTTGTGGTGAAAGATGGGTTGTCAGTTATAGAAGAAGCTATTGAGAGAGTTCGAGAATAGTGTTGCATTTTGGTCGGCCACTCGATCTAGGGTTGAAAAGTTTGGGGAGATGGCACGCCAAATGAAACTCTCGTTTTCTAAAAAGTTGAGTCTTCACTATAAGACCCATTGGAATTCTACTTACCTAATATTGCAAATTGCCATAGAGTATAAGGATGTTTTTAGAAGAATGAAACTTCGGGATCAACTTTATACTTCTTTGCCATCCGAACAAGATTGGGAGAATGCTAGGGTAATACGAGGGAAGCTCTAGTTATTTTACAATGCAACTATAGTTCTTTCTGGTTCAAAGTATCCTACTTCAAACATTTATTTTGTGATAATATGTGAGATTAGAAAAGCTTTGTGCAAGTGGATGCTTTTGAGCGATAGAGTAATTAGTTCAATGGCCAAAAAAAAAAATGTATATGAAGTTTGAAAAATATTGGAGTGAGGTGCATATTGTTATGACAGTGGCAAATGTGTTGGACCCTAGGTATAAAATGAAAATTGTGGAATTCTTTTTTTCATCAATTTATGGTTAGTACGCATAGATCAAAATTGAAAGGATAAAAACGAATTGCTACGATTTGCTTCAAGAGTACCAATCCAAGTTCATTACCCAGTCAAGTTCAACTTCAAATGCTTTAACTACATTTGTTCCAAATTCAAGTGAGGGAGATATTAATGAGGGTGAGGAAACCGAGGCAAGGTTGGCATAGTATCTTAGTAATTTCTCATCTAATGTGCATGTAAAATCTGAATTAGATCATTATTTGGAAAAAACCTATCTTGCCATTTGTCCAAGATTTTGATATGCTCAATTGGTGGAAGACAAATGGGATAAATATTCCAACTTTATAGCTAATAGCTCGTGACTTTTTAGCTATTACAGTCTCCACGATTGCATCTGAATCCGCTTTTAGTACTAGTGGGAGGGTTGTTAGCCTACATCGAAGTAGGCGTCACAAAGATACTCTAGAAGCTTTTATGTGTTCACAAAATTGGTCATGGAGTGCTGAAACAGAAGATAAAAATATAATATCTTTGCTAAATATATGAGACAATAAACTTGCATTTGTTATTTATTCTTATTAGAATTTTTTTATTAATGCAGATGCTTCTATGGAGATGGATGCGAATTGCATAACATATGCTGAAAAGGATTTTGATGAGTATATTTCTCTCTCTTTTTATTATTTTTGTTATTTTTTACCATTTAGTTTCAAGATATATTTTTAAAATAATTGTTAAAAATTGTAGGGATGGTAGCTATGTCACTATATGATGTTGCTGGTTACTAAAGTTGGGTTCTCAACCTACAAAAGGTACACTGTATTTTATTTTATTTTTGATGTTGTTGGTCACTAAATTTGCTATTTGAATGGCTAGAATTATTTTATTTTATTTTTATGTTAGTAATTAATTTTATTTTCAATGAGGACAAGATCATAACCTTCATATATATATATACACATATATATATTTGAATATTTGTGCATAAAAGCTAGTAGTAGTTTAGTAGATGAGTGATTAGAAAACAGGAATGAAATTCAAAAGAATTCAGTGTGCCATCCAAATCTTAATTTGTTTACCCTTTTTCACCACGCTTATTGTTTTATTTATATATTCAGCGTTTTAATTAATTTAGAAGTTTTTTGTATATGAATGTATATATATTGTTTAACTCTTTTTCTAGTTAAAATTGCCTCCACTTTCTCTTTTATTAGACTTCTCCAATTTTTCCATGAAACAGTTTAAGTTGCTGGTATCGTGCTCGGGCTGCTGATTTAGATCTTTGATGCTTTATTGGCAACTGCTCTTAACTTTGTTGAGATAATTCCTTTTGGACTTATTTAATTTATGATTTGTTGTGTGTTATTTTCACATCTCATGAATTGTTTCATATTGGGTTTTAAAGTCTTTTATGAATTTTAATCCCTATCGTAGTATTCCAGGAGTATACCCATATGTATTTTGAACATTTATTTCTACTATTTAGAGTATATTTCTTTTACCTTCAAAAAAAAAAAAACTTGGGAAGTCCTTTGACTAATGAATTTGTTCAATTTAATAAATTTAACATTTTTGTCAGTTACTAATTTTTTTTTTTAATTTCTGATCTTAGATCGAGTATTTAACGGGTGCTTAACAGGTAATTTGATCAATTGAACATAAACGGGTTTCGCGGGTTTGGGACAGGACGGGTTTAGGATTCCAACTAAAAAAATAAACGAGGTTGGAATGATAATGGTAAGGAAAAAATAAACGGGTTTAGTAATGAGATTGGGTAATTAGGTAGATACCCCACCCGTTCACATCCCTAGGTCTACCCTAGCCAATATCATTACCCACAATTTGGACATTGTCACTCCTTAGCGCATCTATAGGTCTTCATTGAATATGAGCAAAACCAGTTTGCACAACTGCTTGTGAGTCCTTATGAATTTGTGATTGGCATTTGTGATTGGCATAAATTATTGCATTTTTATACATTGATTGAGCCTGCCAATCATACACATGCTTTCTAAAGACTCAGTTTTAGCTTAAATATCTCGTTCCTATGCAATTGTGGTATCTACGTGTTTGCAAGTGATAAAACTTCGCAATTAAGGCCTATGAGACACCAAGGGTGCAACTGAGGAGCTACCAAGGCAAGAGGATGAGGAAAAAGTGCAAAAAAAAATGGTTCTAGATTCTTTTGGACAATTTATCGAGCATGTGGCATGCACACAAAACATGGACCCTTGAGCCATTCCCAAAGAGCTTGGGATATGCCCGAGTATCCTAATGGTCACCCAAGATAAGCCCAAGTTCATCCAAGGTCAAAGGCATGCGTTCAAATTAAGACAAGCCATGACAAAGCCAAGGAACAAGCTCAAGAGCCACAACATCTTCAAGCCAAATCGGACCTCTAAGCATTCAATGAAGCACCTAGAACATGCACAAGTGACCCAAAGTCAAGCCAAGCAAATAAGAGTTCAAATAGGTGATGAAAACCCCTTTCTAGCATTTTATTGAACGGGTGGCTTGCATCTCAAAAGTCAGCAATATAGCCAAGCAAAGACAAAACCAAAGTCGTCCATGTCTTTCTCAACCTCCCAAGGGCCATCCCAAAACAAAAGATCAATTACCATGGCTGCCAAGAGAAGGAAATGGTCCCAAGCTCAAATAGTCCAAGAAGTGTTAAGCAGAAAATTTCAGTGCAATACTTGTTCAATTTTCTCGTCATAACTTTCAACTCGAATGCTCAATCAACCTGTACAATATACTGTTGGAAAGAAGACTCGTAGTGCTACAACTTTTTTGTTGAAGCCATATTCAAATTATGACATTTAGGATCCCAAAAACTGCTTCAAAGTCGGCCCAGAAATCTGTCTGAACAGCAGCTGTGTCCTGCCACTCTCCAGCAGCGTGTCTGGCCTTCCAGCAGCCTACTCATCATGTCCTGTGTTTCTTTGGCCCCAAGCCAGCATTTCCACCTCCATTTCAGCCATTCCACATATGCCAAGTGTCCTAAATCAATTGGATAACTATGTCGGCTTTGTGTAAGCTCTAACTTATCCTTCCGTTGCCTATTTAAACCACTCCAAAGCTGAAAATAGAAACAACACTCTCCATAGGAGGAATAGCCTCCACACTTGGGAAATTTCTCTCCTTTCATCTCCTACGTCTTTCAATATTTAAGATTAGTAGTATTTTGATTATTGTAAGAAGACCTTAATTAATTTGCAAGCAAGGCTTGGTTTAATTTAATTGTTTCCCCTCCCTTTTTTTGGTCTCCATTTCCCTTTCTATGAATCAGAGTTAAAAATAGTGCAATTTTCATTGCTTGTTATTAGATTATGTTTAATTTCAAGCACTTGTCTTTTAATTTTAATTTCAACTATATCATTAGGCTAGGCTCCCCCTTGGCTCAAAGCCAGGAAAATAGTTTGTTGAGGTGTGTCGATGAGCATGCTTTGGACATAAACTCTAAATCTTAGAATTAATTGAATGGAAATCACTTTGTAAGGGATTTATCTATAAGAATCTCATTAACAATGTTATAGTCAGGTAAGGGATTTATGCATCCAATTTCATTATATCTCTAATCCCGATTCCATATCTTGTTGGTACGGGTCTACCATCTCCAGTCCTAATAAAGTGCATCTTTCCATCACATTGAACTTAATTGCTAAATCTTTCAGCCTATTACCACTAGGGATAGGTAAGTAGGCCAAGATAAATAGCATGCTCAACTTACCCTACCAATATACTATCATTGGAATTAATTTGTGGCCAAGTCTTTAAATACTTGCCTTTTAATTTCTAGCGCTTTCAATACCACAATTTCAATACCGCACTTTAAATACCATCTTTAAATACTTGTCTTTCAATAATGCCTTTCAATACCTGTCTTTAATTAATTGTTCTAATCAATCCAAAGAACTCAAAGCAAATCAAACCAAAATTGAATTTTCCCTTCTTTCTTAACCACCTAATAAAATTCAAATTAACGTAATTTCAAGAATCATCCAAGTCACATCACCTAAGGCTAATTAAATTCAAATCTTGAATTTAACTCCCTGTGAATTCGACCTAGACTCAACCGGTTATTTAACTGCACTTGACTCCTAAACTCGAGACAAGCAAGCAATTTTGGCACTGTTGCCGAGGAGTTAGAATAGTAAAGGTGTAGGACTTGGGTAATTTTTCATTAATTGGATTAATTTTGAACTTTTTTTTTCTCTTTTATAAAAAAAAATTAAAAAAAATTCAAACCATCATTATCTCTTTTTCATCCACATCTATGGCCAATTTACCTAATGTGCAAGCAGAATTAGAGGTTAATGGAATTTTTATGGTGACCCACCCATCCATTCTTTTATTTTGAATATGTTTATCATGAACATGGATGTGGGTGACTGCTTACATGGGCCTTTGGACACCCACTCTTACATAGAGTGTCTAGGTGGTCTTTATGGTTACACTTTTTCCTTAGAGACAAATTACTTCCCCAATTTCACAGGCACGAGGGTGAGGACCCATGTCATCACCAGAATTTGAGCAAGTGTGCGTTTATCATACTAGCTATGGTATGGATGAAAACTTAAGGTTTTTGTTTTTCCCTTTGTCATTACAAAATAAGGCTAGAGTATGAAGTTATGCCATGAGTGAGTCTATCCGAACTTGGGAAGAATTGTATCATACCTTCATTCAAAGATTCTCCCATTCTTTTCAAACCCCCACCCTTCGATTTAAATTAGAAAATTTTCTCAAATTAAGGGTGAGGCATTCTTCAAATGTTGGGAGAGATTTAATGAAATTTTGCAAAACTTACCGAGTCACAGATAGGAATTGTGGAGCATCCTATGTTTCTTTTATAATGGTTTATCAATCGAGATGCACTATGTTCTGGATGACTTGGCTAGGGATGAGTTCCTTGATTTAACCTCAAAAGAGGCATGGCAATATCTCGAAGGTTTTAATAATCATTCAAAGCCAAAGGGAGAAACTAGAACAATGGTAAAGTCCAGCATCTATGATAGCCACACCACCCCATTCCCGCATGACTCCCCTTATGAGCATGATTCTTTACCTATAGGTAGTAATGTATGTCAGGAGCCCATAGATATGGATTTTTCATGTCTCGACCTTGAATGACTCACTAAGGGGCACTCTAATGAGCCCCAAACTCTAGTTTGTTGAACCTGAAAATGATACACATTTGGAGACCTTAGAGATAGCGAGTGAAGTCACCTTCCCGAACTGAGCCTCTTGCTTTAGTTTTACTGGACTCTTTCATTCATGAACCTTTGTTTCATCCTTTAGAAAGCCTAGAGGACATACCATCCATCTCAACCACTAAGCCTGATGCTCAACCCACCCCGGGCCACAGTGAGTATCTTTGACTCCATCCGAGCACATTAATGACACGTAACTTTAGAAGAAAACCATTAAGCCGCTGACCTTAGTTCACTCATTCACACTCTTGGGGTTGAGAAAGGAGCATACCTCTCACCTCTTGACTTAGCCTCACCAGAAATTCTTGCATTTAGGGGATGTGATAGACATAGGGGAAGAACATATGAGACTTCATAGGTGTCAAGAGACTGTAACCCACCATGGATACCGCACTTGCATTGAGGCCAAATCCGGGTTTTCATGAACCCCACAAGGCCATTCATTCCTTGGCGTGTTTTGCACCCAAGGAGCAACCACCCTCGGTCCTTCGTGATGTAAGAACAGACAAATGGTGACTATTAATGAGTTGAATTAATGATGCACTTATTTTGACATGGAATTGCATTTTCATTTCTTTGAAGGTTAAAAAATAAAAAATTGTTTTGATTGAACCTATTCCACTAAGTCATTGATGGTGTCTGTTTTGAAGAGTTTAGTTCAACTTGAAATACATACATGACCCTTGTTACATTAGAGACTTAGACCATGTGAGAATTTGAGACATTGTGCGCTTTCATTGAGAGAGTATTTACAAGTACTCTTAATTGGTTTATTCAATTTTGATTCTTTCAGTGACTATTAATCTTGAATTTGGGCTCACATTTGGGTTTGAATAGCATGTTTGAGTATTGAGCCTCTTATCTAGCTGAGTTAACCCTTGAAATGAGACTAGGCTATGTTTGAGAATTTGAGTCTTCATGACTATTATTTGTCCAAGTTATCCTTAGAAGCCAAGTTGTGCCTTAAAAAAATTGATTTTTTGAATAGCCACATAATTCTCCCCAGCTTTAAAAGAGAAACATTTATTGCCTAACCCAAGCGTCTTCAAAAATTATCAGTGGGTAATGGGATGTGGTAGAATGGAGAAATTGAAAAAGGCAACACTCTAACAATGTGAAAAAGCCAATAGTGTGTGGAAAAAATAAATAAAAATAAAAAAGGAGATGAGCCTCAAGAAAAGAAAAAAAAAATGGCTATTGAACGTTTGGCTTGAGAAATGTAATGAAAATGTGAAAAAATAAACAAATTCTTTTGAAAATAAGGGTTGTTAGTCAAATATGATTTTTCCAAGACATTCTTTGAACTTCCATCCTTTCTTTGGAAGTCCATTCACCCCTTGGCCCCATTACAACCAAAAGAAAGACCTAGAGGATCTTTGGGAAGACAAGGCTAGGCTTGGGGTCTCTTAATTGGCTCATAATACTTGAATTACCCTAATTGTGAACCATTCTTTCATGGAGTCTTCCCAAACTTGAACTTTCATTTCTTATATTGTTCTTGGCTTTGGAATTGCATCCTAATTGCACTTGAATGACAATTACTCTTTTAATGATGCATTCCATGCGTGAACCATGAGCTTCATATTATTGGAGAGTGAACTCCCTTCTGAGATTTGAAGTTGAAGCTTTGAGGGAGTGCGTAAGCATGTTTGATTTGAACTTTGCTCTAAAATGAACACACACTCGCATTGAAGAGTTGAATGGTTTGCACAGTCTTATATATCATGAAGTATAGCCTCTTGGAAACTTGAATGCAATTTCGTTGTCAACATTGGGGTCAATAGCATAAGGAACCCTCACATCAACGATGGGCATTTCAATTAGGTAAACCTATTTTGGACCCATCTTCTATTTTGTGTTTTTGAAAACAAAAGAACAGTTTAAAACACATTTAGTCACTCATGCTTTCAAAAGTTACTTTTACAAAACAGAAAACATGTTCACATGTAAAATGCAAAATGGCCAAAAGTCCAAAACACAGAGAATCCCAAAACGCAGGAAACAAAAAATGTCAAACCAAATAAGTCGTAAAATATTCTTAAAAATTGAATCCCAAAACAAAAAACAAAAAATAAAAAGTAAAAACAGAAAATATAACTGCAAACCAAATGCCACCTTAGTTTTTCTCTCTCAAGTCTATATATATTTCTTGTCCCCACCTCCTCTTTCCTAATTTTCTCTAAATTTAACCCATCTTCTGTACCACTTGCTTGCTATGGATCTCATTGTCTTATCATCAAATTAAAATACATCATATTTGTGACTTGTTTAGATGAGAATGCCTACAAAGGAATAAAGAATTCCAAATTATAAGCTATTATTAGGGTTTCAATACACACATATATGTAAGTATTTTCGGCAAGATGGGGAACAATGGAATGATACAGTTTGTGGATTGAGAAGTTGCAAGGTGCAAGTGATCAAGGTGGATCTGGGTAAGGGACATGGTTCAAAGTATCATCCGAGACGCCGAGATATCGTCCGAGACATATCGGAATCGATGGATGGCGCGACGAGATCTTAGCCGGCGTCAAAGAAATGTGTCAAGAATAGTCATCTTGCTTTGTCATAGCCAAAACAAGCTGATATCTTAGCGATACACCGAAACAACTAACTGTCGCAGCGAGAAATCAGTGAGATAAATAATTTCTCGGTGATTTGTGTAAAAGAGGAAAGAAAAAAGTTAGCTCATTCGCATGTTATATGTAGTTATCTAATGTTTAATAAAAAAGTTACTATATTTTTGATCATGTAATATATCTATTTTATTATTTAGAATTTTTCTATATTTCTTTTATTTTTTAAATTATAAAAATAAAATATTGCATATCGTCCGATATTGCGATGCGACACCGTGACCGTATCTAAAATTCTCAAGCCGATACGATAACCGCAACCACGACTTTGAACCATGGTAAGGGATCAGCTGATGTGTGGGATGTGGATAAGGGAAGAGCTGCAGGGATAGAGGTATGAGATGTAATTTGCAGCTACCACTGCCATTTCCATTGAGTCTCCGTGCCAAATAAAGACAAAGGTTATAGAGGGCTAGAATTTCTTCGTCACTGTTATCACCAATGTTACCAATGCTGCTTCATTGTCTCCTCGCCAAATAGAAAAAAAGGTTGTGCCATTACAATATCATATTTACCCTTGGCTGCCAGTGGTAGCCATAGCAATGGATATTAGTGAGGAATCCAAGCCATGTGCATATAAACCAGTATATTTGTGAATATATTTCCATGGCCATTCAACTGAGCTAATTCGGTTTATAAAATAGTTATCTGAGTTTACACTAAATCGACTGAATAAACTAACTTTAGAAAAGAAGAGTGACGAGTAAATTTATTATTTTAAAATTTATCAAACTTATCTCACCATTTTCCTTATCATGAATTAACAGTAAACTGATAGGACATGTGTGTTACATAAAATTAAAAGCAAAGCAGTTATATGTAATTTTTAAATGATTGGAGAGGTCTTTGTATTTCGCAAATGTCAAAGAGATAGGTGTGCAATTTTCCCATTATAAATGAAAAAAACGAGTACATTCAGAAAGCAAGAAGAAATTTGAACGAATCGGATTAACCTTTATTGTACTCTTTTGCCAGGCAGTCTTTTTCAAGTGGTGCTTAAACATAGAGGGTTTGGAAAACAAATCCTACATTCACACCAGTATCTAAGTATCCGCTAATTGATTTGTCCATTCCATAGCTAGTAATCTAAAATAGAGTTGAGAATCTACAAAGGATTCAGAAAGAAAATTTCAGATAATGTAGAAAAAAGGTGTGTGAGAGAGAGTACAAAATGAAACCATAGGAAGTTGGTGTCACAAGATCCAGTTCCTGAACTATTTTGAGAAAGACAAGGACAAAGGGGGATGAATTTTTTATTAGTGATCTAGCAAAAGTACAGAGTATTACCTGATGTCCATAAGAGCATATGCTTGCATGTGGTCATGGTTGAGAAGAATTAGAGGCAAAAGATCAACTCGCAAGGGTTCCAAACCTAACTGCTCCAGTGTTGAAAGGAATCTCTGCCTTACACTATCACAACAGAAAGGCTTACATTTTATGACAAGTCGAGAGTTTGGAACTAAGCGTAAAATCCTTGCCCAAACTTGTAGCACTTTAGGTGTTATCTGATAAGAGGGGAAAAGATAAAATCACAGTTACAGTGAATATGATGTTGGCAACCTAAAAACATTTATTTAGATCCTAATCTATACCTTTGCTAGATTGTTAAAACTACCAAAAGTAATGAAGCCATTGGAAAGAGCTGGAGTTGGAGATACAGGCCCAGCTTCAGGGGATGGTGTATAACAAAGGAAACATTCAGGTAAACGAACCAACTCCTCAATGTGCCTGTCATTTAACGATTTATCCAAAAACAAATGCCAGTCAATTACCAGTTTCATGAGAAATTTCAAATTGCAAACCCATGCTTTATTGTTCACAAGGATTAATAAAATAATTAAAACTTGGAATATACTACCTACTTTTGCCTGGTGTCAGGAGGGTCAGCCAATGCGTCAGAGATCCTATAATCAATACTAGGCAAACCAGTTGTATTTGGATAGCCAATCCAAGTCACCTAACAATTAGGCAAGCCAACAAGAACAAGGACACCATATTAGCCACCCCCACTAATCACACCTGCAACTACACATTAATTTTTAACAAATGAAACAAGTAACCATGTTTCAGGGACTCGCGTACATATAAGTTGAGGATATTCACAATGCATCAAATACGTCTAGAATAAAACAAAGGCAAGACAAAAATAAATGATTATGAAACCATAGCATGTGCAGATAGTGCAGTAATGTGGTTACTGTTAGAGAGAGTGGGGTGATCAAAATAAATGATTAGGGAACATAGCATGTCCAGCAAGTGCAGAAATGTGGTTATTGTTAAGAGTGTGGGGCCTGATCTATGGTCCGGACAGTTATTGTTAAGAGTGTGGGGCCTGATCTATGGTCCGGACAGTTGTTGAAGACGGTCTAGACAGTAGCCCATTTCCAGCAATGTAGCAATTTCTATTTTTCTAGGTATTTTGGTAATTTCTAACAATTATAACCAAAAACCTAGTTTTCAAGTGCCGTCTCCAAGTTGGACTCACGAGAGACACTGACACGCAGCAGACTTGCGTTGGACACATGTTAGACTTACTTTTTCCCACGTCAGACTTCTATATTATTTCTTTTCGTTTGGACACATCAAGGACTCGACACGGGGATATCATTTTTATAATATGTGGAAGCTTTAAATGGGATTGACTTGTGAATTAATAAATTATAAAATAAAAGTAAAAAGACCTGTTATTTGTTATTTTATATTTGGATGATTTGATGAAATGCAATGACATTTTGGTTTATGGATTCATGGAACAAATATTGCTAACATGATTTGTTAGTTCATTTTAGACCAAATGCAATTATTATATGATCTCTTTATATACTCCCAAGCTACTGAATGTAGCTCTTGCCATTTTGGATGAAATGAAACCATTCTTGTGTTGACTTTCAAACTATGATATACACATTTTTAATTTTAGCTACTGTTATATTGCAATATTTCTAATGTATTTCAATGAAGTATTAATGCCTAAGACATGTAAAAAATAAATATTTTGCCAAATCCTCGCCATGCAATGTCCTTTATTTTTTTTAAAATCGTTGAGTCAACGAATACGTGCATGTTAGTGTACCAAGTCAGTATCCATGCTTAGGTGAACGTACATAAATCTTATATTCTTGGTTTGTTTGTTTGTTTTTTTTTTTTTTTTTTTTTTTTTTTTTGCATGATTTTATTTTTCTTTTATTTCTCACTGATCCAGATTAGGGTGTTATCAAGTGAGAGCAATGATAGGAGAAAACATCAAAAAGGAAAAAATTGATGGCACAAATTTTGGTTTATGGAAGATAAAGATCGAAGATTATCTTTATTAGAAAAGTTCTTATTAATCTCTCCATAGAAAGAAACCAGATGCCAGGAAATAAGAAAATGGTTGCTCCTCAACAAATGTGCACTGGAAGTTGTGTTACTGACATTGTCCCAAAACATTGCCTTCAACATAGCAAAGGAGAAGACCACGTCAGGTCTTATGGTCTGCCTATAAAATATAACTGAAAAGTGCACTACTGCGAACAAAGTATATTTGATACAGTGATTATTCAATCTATGGATGGCGGAAGGCATATCCATGGCAAAGCATCTGAATGATTTCAACACGATTTTAATACAATTAATTTATGTAGAAATTGTATTTTTAATGAGGGCAAAAAAAAGAAAAAAATTGAGGCTTTGATTCTTCTACTGGCATTGTCCGAAAGTTCAAGTATTATTGTAACCAAAATCAGCAGTACATTAGAACTATTGGTGGTTGTAGGGGACACAGTGCTGCGTAGGCCCCCACCGCGGCCTCTATCGACCAACTGCATTAAGTATCACAGTGTGTAGAAAGAAACTACACCCCCCCCCCCCAAAAAAAAAAAAACACCCACAGGGGAAGGACTTTTGGGTACCAACACCGCCTCCCAGCATGTCGTCCACCTCCCAATGAGCACCCTGCGACTAAGGGCATTTTAGGACAAACATGAGATCACTCATTCACACCATCAACACCAACATCAACTCCTTGAGCTAGGAGCAAAACCCAAGGACAAGTCACCCCACCCTCCTGCAGGGTCGTCCCCCAAGGGGCATCTTGAGGGAGAAATAACCTACCACAAGATCATCGGGGACAAGCCGATGGGTGGCTGAAGTTGGAGGATTTGTTGAGGCCGTCCCTCAATTAGCCAAATGAAACAAAGAGAGAGAGAGAGAGAGAGAGAGAGAGAGAGAATAACCAATGCATTTAATGCATCTGTGCCAGCATTTAACAACCTCAACCACCACCACCACCACCACCATCACTCCCCTATTAGACCATAAACCCCAAAACCTTGAGCTTCCCTATAGCGGTCAACCCTACTGTCAGTGGTGACACCGCATTCCGAGTTGGAGAAGAACGCCAACTGACTGCCACAGAACAGACCATAACGTGCATGGCAAACCAACTTCGAGTCATTATAGAGCAAGTATCGCTAGTTAACAAAACAAATTAACTTTCCCAACAAACAATGACGGCAACTCTACAACGCAACCAAGCGATAGGAACTCCGCTTGCTGTGACAACAATCATAGCAGTGCCAGAAAACTCAAGCAACAATCCGACCGCCTGAGATGGAGATGCCTTCATTTCCCCACTTGGGAGCTACCTACCACAGACCGACCTCCATCAGCACAAGAAGATGGGCCTCCACCAGCTGTCCTTCCAGTGACCCAACTTGAGTTGCTAACCGGGGTGGGGGGGTCCACCATACCTTGTGACAGATCAATTACTTCCTCCCAAAGCGAAGTCCCCCTTGTCCACCTACCTATCCCCGTTAAATATTCGCAGATTTACCTTCACCCAACTCTTTCCCTTCCCAATGTTACGCTTGTCCAAGCTGCCCACCCCACCCCCACCTTGGAACAACTTAAATTCCACATGAGAGAGAACCACAGTGTGGCTGGAGGGATAGATTTCGACATTCGTCCACCTTACCCCATTAAGATAGCCCACCTCCATTGCCCTAAAGGATATACCATACCCAAGTTTGTAAGATTTGATGGTAAGTGAGGAGACACTCAAGCGCATGTGGTACGATTTATTCACATGTTGGGAGTTCATGGTTCGAATCAAACTCTCCATTTAAAGGAATTCTCCAAATCTCAAATGACAAGGCTTACACGTGGTATGCTAATTTCTTGGCGAGTTTAGTTTTGTCATGGAAAGATTTGGTAAAGAAGTTTTGGGCAAAGTTCTTTCATGTTGAAGAAAGGCTAACCATCCTCCATCTCATTCAAGAATATCAGAAGTACGGTGAGGATCTTTTGACTTATGTTAAAAGATTTCATGAGAAGGTCATGGACATGCAAGACCCTCTCTCAAAGGATCACTTAGCAAAGATTTGCATAGAAAGAATGTCCACTCAATTCAAAGTTCACTTTGTAAACCAATTTACAAACTATTCAAGTCTTTGTGTGGCTACCCGCAAGGTGACGGGAGCATCAAGAACGTTGAGTCACCTAAACCCATCAGCTTTGCACCCCAGTTACACCACTAGGTGTTATCAATCTCGCTGTGAACATAATGCCCATGCGATAGAGACAGTAGTGGTGCGGCCATCTTATTCGAAAGGTCATGATCAAAAAAGACAATATATGGATGAAGGACACCACCTTTTCCACCTCATGTTTCCAATGCAAATTGAGAGCTCCCTAGATGCTTTGATTACCGACGGATTGGCCTACGCACCAGAACCAAAAACACCACAAATGCAACAAGACAAAAAAGAAAGCCAGGATTTTGTCTTTATCGATGAGCCATGAAGCACCCAACAAGAGATTGCAAGGCCTTTCAGTCATTGTTCCATAAGATGGTGAAAGAAAAGGAATTGCAAAATTACATCAAGAGATGTTTTTAAAGACCCCCTCTCGCATCACAAAGACAAAGCTCATAACATTCTAGCAATTTCCCATCATGATGAGTGTGAGGAGGTCCAGGCATGCGAAGTCACTATTCCTGTGCTGGAGGAATGCCGAGATTTTGAAGAAAGAAGGTTGGAGATGATTAGGAAATCCACCAAATTCAAACATTTCTTCAATCAATTTGGTCTATTACCCACAGCACGAATCCAAGCAACAAAGGCTCTCTTGCAAGTTGTAGAGGAAAATCAAGAAGAATGCATGGGGGTTGCAGGTTCAGTGTGCAGAGCTTTCTGTGACAACTAGCCATCAAGTTCGCTGATTCCAACTGCCAATTTCAACACCCACACAACCTGCCCTTGTATGTCCTGGTGACAATCAATGGAATGGATTTTTGCAAGGATTTATGGACAAAGGGGCATCCATAAATATCTTGCCACTAAGAACTTTTCAAGCAGCACTGATCCCAAGGAGTCAGCTGATAAGAGAGTCTTCATCATAAATGATTTTGGTACTCATGAAGAAAAATCGATAGGGTATGTGCATGTCACCATGAAAGTGGGAGAAATTTCATCCCCGAACGTAGTTTCATGTGATTGATGCTTCCCCGCTTGCCCAACTACAACACCCTTTTGAGTCATACATGACTTCATCAACATACAACACTCCCATCAACCTACCATCAATATGTCAAAGCTATTAGAGAAACAAGGTCACCGTCAACGCTACTCCCAAACCCTTCCAAACAAACAAGGCTCACTTAGCAGATACATCTTTTTTCTCAGAAAGCAATGAACATCCCACACCACACCGGCCGCAAAAATCCCCATTCCCAAGTGGTCAAACATTGTGGGATCCTTCTCTGAACATAACCGAAGTCATAGGCATCACAACTCCCCACCCAAGGACACAAACCAAGGCAGCATGAGGCCAGGCGAGCACGTGCCCACTCTGGAATTTTTTTATTATTATTTATTATTTAATTTTTTCTATTGATATTGTCAATTGTGCCCACCCAAGAAAAGGAAAAATAATTTAGCACAATACTAATTGTGCCCACCTAAGAAAAGAAAAAAAAAATAGTCTAATACTAATTGTGCCCGCCCAATAAAATAGACATTTTAACCCAATACACACCAATAAAATTGTACCTAACCCATCTAATATAACGAAAAATTATTGACTTTTGCTCATTTTTTGTCAATAAAACTTTTATATAGTATATAAAACCTAACTATTTATGTGTCTTATAATTAGTGCCTACCCACAAAAAAATTTATAGCTCTGCCCCTACCCAAGGACCCCCGTTCCCGAAGTCTATGGTTGTCAATTGGATGGTACTCGACCCAATCAAGCCGGTTTAAAATCAGTTAGAACATATCCTAATAAAATTGAAACCGATTTGGAATTGAGATTTAATACTCATGCGAGTTTGGGATAGGTTTCGGATTTGCCTGTAAGTTACCCGATACCCGTTTATACTTATATAGTACCCGCTAAATACCCATATAATATAATATAGTACATTTTATACATATAAACAATTACAATTTTGTTCCTAGAATAAAAGTAGTTAAACGCTTGGGTCTATAACTATTTGATTGTGGCTTATTGTCAGGTGATTCACATTTTGAAGTGAAGTCATTTGAATATATAAGTAATGGTTGAAAGTTTATGTACAATGTTCTTTGTAGTTTATTTGAATGAATTTTTTTTTTTTTAATTAATCTACATATATATTCACAAATATATTTGCTAAGCGTTATAAAAAGCACATCATTTGTTTTGAAAAATTCAATTTCTAAACAAGTATTTAGCATGTCTTTTTAAACATATTTTAACAGGCAAGATGGGTTTGGGACGATAACGAATAGAGAAAAATAAACAAGGTTTGTCAAGGTAATGACTAATTAGGCAAGTACCCGACCCGTTTACGCCCCTACCCAAGTCACTCGATTCAAAAGGATGGATGGAAAGATCGTTGACCGTTTAAATCGTTGTGCGGAGTTAGTCACCCCTTCTAATGAGGCCGCCACCCCCCAGGGCCAATTTTGATACGCCAATCTCAATTGTTAACATGGTGTAGTGTTTGGCATTGCCACCATTTTCACTAATTTGTAATATCAACTACATATGAACCTACTTAAATGCACCATTCAAGTCAAAACGAGGAAGTTACTAGGATGTGTAGTCCACCACCACGGCATTGACCTTAACCCTGCGAAGATCACCACTATGCGAAACACGCCACATCACGCTAACTAGAATGAACTTAAGGCTTTTTTGGGACAGGCATCATACCTCTGAAGATTTATTCCAACAATGGCCAAGGTCACATAACCTTTCAACTTGCTTCTAAGAAAGAATGTGGTGTTTGAATGGAGCAAAGAACCCTAGCAAGTGTTTGAAGAAGTAAAGAAACCACAAACTTCCCCGTTGACAATGGCCCCACCTCAGGAGAAAAAGCCTCCCATTTTGTACCTCAGCTCCTTGACAAGATCCATCTGTGGCTTGCTAGCTCAGTAAATAGACAAGGTTGAAAGACCCATTTACTACATCAGTAGGCTGGTACAAGGGGCACAGTCTCATTACTCCCCTATCAAGCGACATTGTTTGGCTCTAGTCTTTACTGCACAAAAAACTCTCGCGCTACCTTTTGCTTACCATTTGCACTTGGTCACCTAATGCGACCCCATTCGTTACCTTCTCTCTAGGCCAACACTCTCTAGTCGAGCAGCAAGATGGCTACTTTTATATAGGGATGGCCATCTCGACCAATCCGTCCAAATTCAATCCGTTACCTGAGTCGAATGAATGTGAGATTCAAAATTTTTTGTTTTGTTTTTTTTTTTTTTTTTTTTTGGAGACCAGATTAGATTCAGATTTTTTTAACAAAAAAATTCGAATATTGGATCGAATCCAAATCTTCCCTGATCCACCCCGAATCCGATATTAAATACTTTTTAAAGGTTCAAAAAATTGGAATTAATAATTATGCTATAAACTATCGTTATCTTGCAGTTGCTACTTTGAGTTGGGACAATGTTGGTACTTAAGAATTATGTATCTTTATTATGTATTAATTGGTAAAATGCTATTTTGGTGAAATATTGGTTTTGAAAATGCGTATGTATTACTTTAGTAAATTATTATTGTGATGATGTTTATGTATTATTTTGGTTTTAGAGATAAATTATTTCATAGTAATAGGTTATATATGCAATCAAGTTATGTATCAAGTTACGGCAAATTCGAAGGCTAACGGAGGGTTCGGATTTTCAGATATCCGCGGATATATCCATTCTCCGTTTGGAACGGGGATGGAAGTACAAAAAAATATCCGTTCGAAGTTTAAGGCGAATTCGGAGGCAAACAAAGAGTTCGAAGTTCGAATTTAGATATTGCCATATCCACCTCCGATCTGCCCCGTTGCCATCCTTACTTTTGCTGCCAGAATACGACATCACCTATAAGGCTCCAAGGACAATCAAAAGCAAAGCTCTATCAGAGCTATTAGCCAAATTTCCTTAAGAAGAATATGAGCCACCATCAGAAAAATTAACAGGAGAAGGATATCAAGCAATAATGGAAACTTATGAAGAATAGCACTTAGTTTTGATGATTCCTCCACCTCCAAAGAGGAGGGGGAGCTAGGATGGTGTTAGCCTCCTCGCACGAGGCAAACGTCACCCTTCCTTACAAGCTTGGATTTCACTATTCTAATAATGAGGTAGAGTATGAAGCGCTCGTCATGGGACTTGTGGAAGCACTTGACATTAGAGCCACACAAATGTGTATAAAAGGAGATTCCAAGTTATTAGAGACTAACGGAGACTATGGCATTAAAGAGCCCAGCTTGGCCTCCTACAAAACAATCATTCAGTAACAGGTAGATAAGTTTAGTGAAGTCAAAGTAGAACACGCACCCGGAAACAACTGCAATCCGGATGCCTTGGCAACTCTAGATTCCAAAGTCAATGTTGGTTCGAAGTCTACAATTGAAGTTTTGAAAAGAAACCTCCCTCGCTCAGTTCATGATATATTTACATCTCCAAGCTAAAGCATTTCACCATCTATAAGGGGATCCTCTACCGAAAAGCTCCCAAAAGATACTCGGCTAGATGTGTGGGAGAGGTGGAATCGAAAAAAAGATTGTAGCAAATCCATGACAAACTTATGGGGCCAGAAACGTCAACTTGTATCGAAGGATGCAGAGATAAGGTTACTACTAGCCAGACATGGCGAAGGAAGCGGCCAAAGTGCAACATTGCCTTAAATGCAAAGACACTCCATTTGGGGAGTGTAATTTCACTAACACTCCCGCAAATTAAAGAACTCTCTACATTGATAACCTTATTCCCGCCGTTGGATGTACGCAACTGTGATCAAAAAAACAGCTCACCTATTTTTTCTCAATAAAGGCCAACTCTATCGCCTTAGTTTTTTAGGTAAACCATTGCATTGCCTATCAAGGACGGAAGCACGAATGGCTTTGGAAGTGGTTTATGAGCTTGGACACCAAGAGGGGAGAAATTATTCTCACATCTACTCGACAAGGGATATTATTGGCCAACCATAAAGGACACAAAGGAAATTGTCAAAATATGTCACTTGTGCCAGGTACACAGCTACCTAATCCATGCCCCCCCCCCAAGGGTGGATTTATGGACGATAGTTACACCTTGTCCGTTCCATGTTTGGGCCATGAACCTTATCAGTCCAATCAATCCTCCCTCTCAAGTAACATTTGGATTGTAGAAAGTTGTACACCAAGTCAGTGGAGGGGATCCCACTCCAGCGAGCTACTGGACCCTGCAATAGCAAATTTTATACAAGAATTTATCATATGTCATTTTGGGATCCCAATTGTAATCCTCTCTAACAGTGGCACTCTTCTTGTCAACACTCAGGTTAGACAACTTCTAACATCATATGATATCTCGCATCACTAGTCCACTACTTACTATCCAAAGGAAAAAAGACAAGCCAAGGCAACAAATATGAAACTCCCAACCATCCTCAGCCGAACTTTGGAAGATTATTGATCGGACTTGGTGCGTGCACTCCAAATGGAATTTTGCGCTTGCAAAACATCAAAGAGACACTCGACTCGAATGACTCCCCTCTCCTTGGTCTACAACGTGGAGGCAGTCCTCCCTATTGACATCGTAGTCCCTTCCATAAGAACAGCCCTTCGAGGCAAAATCACTTTGGAATCCAAATGTGGATTCAGAATCCTTGGATGAAAGACACGACAAGGCAAAAATCAACCTCAAGATATATCAAACCCAAATCAGAAAATCATACGATGCCTTGTTAAAGCCTAAACACTTCAAAGAAGGAGACTTGGCGCTAAAAGCAGTTGGGTACCCATATGATGAGGCGACTATCAACACCAAAATTTACACTAAAGTGGGAAGGGCTATATATAATAACAGAGATAAACGATAACGAATATTACAGGGATGCCGAGACAAAATCTGGATAAATCAGTGCTCCCATCAACATCAAGTGGTTGAAAATGTATTACCTTTGAATGATCAATGAAAAAGCTTCTTTTGACCAATTTATTTCACATTTATGTAATCTATGTTTCACCAAGGAAAATTTCCAACAAAGAATACCCCCACTTGGATGCTTTCACCATGACCCCCAAGGTAGCCCATAGGGACCCTTGCGCTTGGTCACTGAAACAAATTCATAACAAAGAATTCCCCAACTACAATTCTTTCACCGGGACTCCCAAGGTAGCCCATAGGGTCCTCACACTTGGTTACTAAAGCAAATTCATAACAAAGAGTTCCCCCACTAGAATTCTTCCACCTAAACCCCCACAGTAGCCCATAGGGTCCCCTACATTTGGTCACTGACGCAAATTCATAACAAATAATTCCCCCACAGGAATTTTTTCATTAGGACTACCTACCTACGGCAAAAACCTTCAACGATTGGCTTTTTAGTAATATTATCACATTAATGAGATAAGCAAAGGAACAACAAATCACATCACCATTCATTGGACAAATAATAAAGCAATAAAATGCACAAAATTCTCATTATTTGTCAAAATGTTGTCCATTACAAGGATAAGATAAAAATAAGGAGACAAGCGAAACAACAGATGTTAGCCAAACCGCATTACAATAACTTCATAGAAGCCTTGGGAAGAGCAAGGGTACTAAACATGAAACTTGTCGAAGTCGCTACGGAAGTGGCTGCGGCAGCCATACCCATGCCTCCCTGACCCTCGATACCTAGCAGTCCTTGCAACAAATCCTTTGAAATCTTAAAGCAATCCCACCTTCCTCTTGTGCCCTAGCAACCACAACTACTAGCTATGTACTTCTACCATCAAGCCATTTAACTTCTCCAAAGCATCATGTAAGTCACGACAAACACCATTTAGCTGAGCATTAGCATGAATATAACTCAGGGATCCACTAATTTCCTTTAAACAGTGCTAGATCCACTCGACATTGAATGCAAATTAGAGTAATGAAAGACTTTCTCAAAAGAAATTGGCCTCTTCTAGACTCAAATGTATAAGTTATATTTTGTAGGAACAATCCCAATTGTTTTAAACCTAGACGACTAATGGAAAGACCACACGTTGACAAGCCTACAAGCATTTGTCCCTGATACTGGTAAACCATCTACAGCAAAGGAAGAAAATTAGAAGATACTCCTTCAAATAAAGGTATCTCATTGAGGAGGGAGAGCCCAAAAGCCGCGGTAGGTTCAGGGCTAGCAGCACAGCCAACTACCGAGGCGTCAATTGATTAAGAATGAACAAATGAGGTGCTAGGTTGAAGGTCACCGCGGCTATCCCAGAAGCACCAGGAACAAGTTGCAAAACTATCATCTCCCAAGGGGCGGTTGGTGAATTAGAAATATTAACCACATTAGGATGTTGTTCCCCTAGATAGCAAATGTCAATGCCTAAGGGAGATTGGCTTGGGGCTTCCTTCTTTCTAAAGAATCATGCTTAAGAGAAGCTTATGAATCTAAACCACCTCAATTTCGTCATCACAAGGAGAAGAAACCTTCTCAAAAAAATCATGTTAACTATTCTCTTAATCTCCACTGGTTACATCTATTTCTTTTGTAGCAAGGCTTTCTCATGAACCAAAGCTCAAGTAGCGAAGGAGGTGCTTAGATAACCAGCATTGAGGTGGGACTACTCAATGTCGCGGGAACTTTCGTAATCAAAGCCTCTTACACCACATCGAGAGTACTCCCTTTTCACAATGGCCCCTCAGGAGTCCCTTCCGAATCACTCCCCACCCCCCCAGGAGCCACCAAGAGGTTACCCTCGCAAGAGAAGTTCAAACAGCACTTGCAGCACCCTCTAAAGCTAAGCAAAAATGGCAACATCTATTCATCCTACAGTGATGCAAGGTGTGGAAGCTGATGAGTCGAACAAGTTGTGCAGATGAATTGCGATTTTCTGTTTAGTATAAGAATACCTAGAAAATAACACACAAATTTCCCGTAGAGAGACTCCCTCTACTAAAATTTTACTAATACTCAAAATCTGATTTCTTCCATGGATTACAATAGTTTAAATAGAAAACAAATACTAGTAAAACTAAGAAAAGGATTCTTCAAAATAGGAAACTGAATAAAGAAAATTAATCCTAACATAATTAAAGAATAAAAATCTTCTAAGAATGGAAAAGGCTAAAACTTGACTTGCAAAGTAATCTAATCCCCAAATCAAATATTTGCATAATCTTCTTTTCTTTCCAAATATTCTAAGGCAATCTGATCTACATCATTCTCCCGATGTTGGAAAGAATTCATCCTCGAATTCGAACTTTCATACTCCATTGATTTTTGAGAAATGAAGATATGATTAGATAATTGTGAAAAATAATTTTTCACCAAAATATCCATTATAACCTTCACAAATTTCTCCAATTATGCAATCAAGAGATGTTCAAAAAATCCATATAGGAATGAATCATTGTACGAGAATATTGTTGACAAGATTTTCTTTGACTCTTTGTCGACAATATTGGTTCTTCATCGAAAACAGGTGGTTTACTCCAATCTATAACTTAATCTGGAGTAATTTTTGATGTAAAAGGAAATTTATCTTCAAGAAGTTCGTACTTTGAATATCCAGACTGCCTTTCTGAATACTCTTCCCTCTCCGAAGATTGATCCAAGGATAGTTGTTGAGTTTGATTCCCTACGATTAAGGCGATCATTTGTTGGGCTAACATCCCGACCTTCTTCTCCAACCACTGGAAACGCTACTCCTATTACATATCTCATGCGACTTCAACACGTTCTAGAACCTGATCAACAGCGGTAACTAGCGGACTATTACCACGACCCTTCTCGGTGTCTCGTAGTGCCATAAGCTCTAATACAAACTAATGCAGGGTGCGGAAACTAACGAGTCGAACAAGTTGTGCAGATGGACTGTGATTTTCTGTTTAGTCTAAGAATACCCAAAAATAACACAGATATCTCGTAGAGAAAAACTCTCTCTAATCAAATTTTATTAAAATCTAATTTCTTCCATGGATAACAATGGTTTAAATAGAAAACAAATATTAGTAAAACTAGGAATAGGAATCTTCAAAATAGGAAATTGAATAAAGAAAATTAATCCTAACATAATTAAAGAATAAAAATCTTCTAAAAACAGAAAAGACTAGAACTTGACTTGCACAAAGTAATCTAATCCCCAAATCAAATCTTTCCGTAATCTTCTTTCCTTTTCAAATATTCTAAGGCAATCCGGTCTGCATCACGCAAGAACATTTGCCCCTCCTTTGGGTTGAGCTTGGATAACACCTTTGTTTTGTGCCACGCAAGAGATACCTTCCGCGGTGGACTTCCTTACATCTTTCAAAACTTCCTTCTCCTACTCAAATGAACTCTCTAATGATTCTAATCCAAGGGCTAACTCCGAAGTACTGACGTCGCCTCTCGCAACATCCTTTTTTCTAACGGCAAGAAAATTTTGAGCCTCTTTAATGGGGCTCCCTATCCACCTACATCGTTAGTGGGAGGAAGAGTTTCCATCCCTCCAAAATCATTCACCTCCTCATGTGGATTCACGCAGGGACGTATAGTTGCAATGTCTTTGATACTTTTGGCCTGATGGTAACAAGTGAAGAAACAGACTAAAAAAATAAAAAATAAATAAAGAGGATACTTAGCCTTTGGTCATTTTTTTTGGAGGGGTGGAAACTTCAAAGCAGATGGCCGCTTGGTCCACCCTCCAACTGTCAATTTTAATACAAAAGGCTCAACAATATAAACTCCAGCAGGCATGCCCTGGCAACCACACCCACCACCAACCCCAAAGATTTTCAATATTGTGACACCGTATCCTCACAGTTGTGACTCCCCTCAAAAGAGTAAAGCAAAGAATCATCCTTCAACACCGCAGGCACACATACCTTCAAAGGATGAGATTGAACAAACTCCACAAATCAGTTAAGTTAATAAAATAACCACATTCTCCCCCAAGAAGCCCAATTTCCTCTATGACCAATTTGCGGCAATTTTCGCTGGCCAACAATTGATTTCAACTCCTCCCAACTATCAGGGAGACAAAATTGATGCGAGGCTCTACGTAGTAATCTTCATGATACTAGGACAAGGTAACCCTTGGTCAAAACCAAAATGACGGGCAAAGCAGTGGGGATTATATGCCATGGACCTCCAACTATTATCAATTAACGTAGGTAGACTCCGCAGAAGAATCCACCATAGCCATAACATCACTCTTGGCCACCGAGTGTCCTCTTCAAAGGGTATCATAAGGGTTCTCGATTTGAAGTAAAATTTGGCAAGCTTTATACCTGGAAGCTACTCTAAATATGGATGCCACACAAATTCTCCGTTCCAATCTATCACCATGGACAGATGCCCACCAATCCCTTGTCTCTACCAGCAAGCAATTCTCAACCCGTCGATCTTCACAAAAGGCTTCCAACATTCCAACCCTATCTTCAGAGAAAACCAATGGCTTGGAAACAAAACTGAGAAGTGCTAAGGCAATCAAAATTGCAGAAAAAGGGTGCAAACATAAGCACATCATACTTCCCAATAGACTTGTCAAAACCTACCTTAATCAAATCCGACCGATGAAAAAGCGTACCTAAGAAGATAGGGACCAAGGCAGCTGACTTACGACAGCTTTACCTAGCCGCAATACCAAAAACTCTAGGGCTAATATCGTCCACGAATATCCCCTCCAAGGTATAGGGAGACAACCACGTAACGCGATACGTGAGAAGGTGATAAGAAGAATCAAGCTAGGGACCGTTTACATATTCACCAGTATCGTCACAAGGGTTCACATAGTCCCTCCACCAATATCTCATCCAACCAGTGAACGTATTCTTCATACTAGTACCCCTACGGACTGCCGCCTTCTATCTTTGCCAAACCAACTACCCAAGTTATGCTGACAAGAGTGGCCCTCCAACAGAGCATTCTTAATTGTCCAATCATCCCATAGAGGGGAAGAAACAAAAATCTTCCGATATAGGGCCAATTTCACCATGCATGATGATAAAAGTATGGGCGATGTGCACCAGTGCGATAATAGCATTTCCATGGCGAGGACATTTCAGTCGACCCTTAAACCCATACACCCTCCCATAGTCTCTAGAATGCCAACTTGGGACAATATTTTGACATAAAAAGTGCAGCGAAGAATAAAGATTGACTAGGAATTCACGGCTTCTGCAGGAGCGATATAATTCAAGAAATGACAAAATAAGTAAGGGTAGTTCCCCCTCCAAATTCAACGGGGGAATATTATCTTCATTTTCAAGCTCTGGTTCCAATATCAAAATGGGACCTCTTTAAGGATGCTCTGCGGCAAACAGCAGTCGCTAATCCTAATAGTTATTCCCCTTGAGATAAGGAGCAGGAAACTACTCATGCTCCGCGGAGACCAACTTATCATTACCCCACTTTTAACTTTGGCTTGTCACCAAGTAGCTTGATATTAAGTAGCTTTACACCAGGAGTACTCACTGCGGCATTAGTACCTTGACAGAGCCACTGGCCCAATGTAAGCCCTCATTCAACAGGGCAATAATGTAGGGGGCAATAATGTAGGGGACCAAGTGTCGTGTGGGCCCCAACTACTTCTTCTATCGACCAATCGTGGAAGTATCATACCACATAGAAGGAAAATCCCCCCCACACTAGCGGGAGAAGGGCTTTCGAGTACGAACCCCCCTTCTAGTGTGTACTCACCCTCACAGTGAGCACCCCGTGACTAGAGGCATTTAAGAAAAAACGCAAGATCACTCATTCACACCATCAACACCAGCATCAACTCCTTGAGTTAGAAGGAAGACCAAAGGACAGGTCACTCCACTCTCGTGCAGGGTCATCCCCACAAGGGCACCATAAGGGAGGTAATAACTTACCACAAGACCATCGAGGACAACTAGGTTGGTGGCTGAAATTGAGGGATTCGTTGAGGCTCTCCCTCGATCAGCTTAAGGAAAGAGAGAGAGACCCATGCATTTAATGTGTTTATGCTAGCTTTAATAACCTCAACCGCCACCACAAAGTGTCACTCTCTTATTCAACCGCATAACCCAACACCATAAGCTTCCCAATACGTCATACTGGCATTCAAAGATCTGCTGCTTACATCCCAAATCCCCATAGCTCGGAGGACCACTAAGGTGTAGTCACTCTCACCATTAACACTTATCCCTTTGACACACTTAAGCCCTACTACACCGCAAATTTTTGCCACTTAAAAAGTCCACAAGTACCATGAATACCTCCACCACCCTTACATTTAAGACATTACACTAAAGACTCACCTACCAAATCCCCCCCCCCCTCGGGGCTCTAAATTACCCCAACTCTCACCCCGCTCACATCTAGTGCAATTCCACTATTGACAACGACCAACATTATTTTTGGATGATTGAAGTGCTCTTCATCACTCCAATCCCCCACATTGATGATACAAACAATTTATTTCATTACGTTTTGTATCATGGAACTAAATGGTGATAAAGCCCCTGGACCAAATGGCTAAACCATTACTTTCTTTCAAACCTGCTAGAATACTCTCAAGGATGACCTGCTGTCAGTGTTTGGTGAATTCCATAGCAGCTGCAGATTTGTTAGAAGTTTGAACACAACCTTCATCGAGCTAATTCCTAAGAAAAATGGAGCAGTGGAATTAAAAGACTTCAGACCTATCAGTTTGGTGGGAGCAGTTTATAAGATCCTCTCAAAAATTAGTTTTATTCAACATATAAAACATAATAAAATATGAAATCGAAGATTTTATGATTTTAGAGATTTTGCCAACTCAAATCTATGCTTTGTTTAAATCAACTCAAGAATTCATCCAAAGTGAATGGAATTAAGAAGGGGGGTAACATACAGCCACATAAGAAAATGATATGTAATTTCCCTAAATATACCTGAACAGGTGCAGGCCGACAAGCCATCATTCCCAACTTATTATTAGCAGTATGACCCGTAAGTTCTACCAATATATCAACTTTATCTTCTCTAACCATACTTGCAACTTTCTTCTCATCAATCCCATAGATATCTCTCCATATTCCACCCTTTTTTAAGACCTTGTCTCTAAATCTATTAGTTTTTGCATCTGCCTGTAACATCAAAAGAAAGGAATATTTATCAAGCTTTTTTTTATTTAGGCAGGCCAGAAAAGTAATTCAGCATAGGCATCAATACGGTAAACATTTAATTTTTAAGATAACAGTTTAAAGGTAACCTGACGTTTAAACAAGAAGCAAATTGAAGTTTTACAGCAGCATGATAGGTTAATACTAGCAAAGAGGGGAAAAGAGAGAAGCAGAAAAAGCTACTAGGGGTGTAGATAATGTAAACATTTCTAAATGTGCAAACAAAGAAATATGGAAAGTACCTTTACAACTGCTGAATAAACAACCACCTTGTAATTTGCATAGTCATGATAGACAAGAGGTGCTTCAATGAAATATGACACAGAATGAGTAAAATAATCAGGTGATACATATCCAATAACAAGTGGTCGCTCAGGATCTTTTGGATTGCTCCAAGTGGAGTACCGTGGATATAACCTCATAAAGCGCCTACCCCAATCTCTGCAAGTATACAGTTAACTGGTTAAGGCCAAAAGAAGCTATAGCTTTACATACATTTAATAACACAGAACCTCCTAATACTGAACAAAGCTATAAACTATGAAACATGCAACAAAACAAGCATACATAAATTGACCGCTTAACCTCAACATCCAAGGGAAAAACATAAACCTTTCCAGGTGAATAGTTCCTTACTGAAGATTCCAACAGATATTTTACTGAGGAAAACGTAAATAAGAGAAAGGAAGCATAAAAGGATGGGAGTTTCCGTATTATTTAATGCATAGTTGTAGTAGTATCTCAAAAATGTACCCAGAACTGTCAAATAGAAACTTAATATCAGAAGTAGGGATAAGAAAATCCACAACAATGCTACAACAGACTCCTACTTCCACTGCATGTAACATTTCTGTGGTAGTTGCTTCTGTTAAAATCAAATTCTAAGACTTCTTTAGCAAATACAAATGCACATAGAGAATAGATGATTTAACCTGTGAGTCTCAAAAAGTTTATCATCTGTGCCCTCATCTATGTAGTTCATTGCAAGCAGTCGATTCTGCAATAACATTCAACAAAATGCGATTAGATGCTTTGTGGTTTTTTTTTTTTTTTTTTTTTTGGGGGGGGGGGGTGTTTAAGGGGTAACCACTGCAAATCATTAGATGCACTCAACCAATAAAAACTACTTATTTTCAACTAAAAATCTGTATCATGCAATTAACATATCTGCATGCAAAGGGAAGACTGACTACATCTAACCCTGCCCAAATTCTGGAATGCAAGAGCCTTGAGCACTGGGTTGCCCTTTTTTTTGTTAATTAAGCAACTGAAGTCCACTGTCGACTAACTCCCTAAATTGAAATAATTGATATTATTGAGAACAACCATATTGAAGCAACAGTGAATGAAAGAAATAGTCTTTCAATGCAAATGAAAAGGGACACATTTTATAGGTGGATATGGAAATGACCATGTCCACACAGCCGGAACTAAGCTCAGATAAAGGATGACGGTTGTGGTAGGTTGACAGCTAGCATAAAACATAGTCATTTCCTACGGAGATGAATCCAAATGAAAATTTCATTGATGTGTCAACTATTAGTGACGTGTTGCATCGGATCCTGAGTGTAATGAAAAATGGCCAAGGGTTAGCAAGGGTGTTCCCACAAAGCAACACACCACATCAGTGCCCGAATGTGGTAATGGGTAGGCGAGGGTTCTTACACACTAATGGACGAGTACAGGTATTAAAAAAAAAATGGAAACTAACCTAGAAGAGTAGGTAACAAATAACAACTTGAAATATATGCTCACTAATAGGAAAATTAAGGAAATTAGCAGATACTTTAGCTAGAAGAAGAGTTAATATAGCTCATCTGTTAAAGACAAAATGGATAGGAGAGAAATTTGGGAAAATTGAAAATATTGATTTTGAAGTTTAGTATTCGGGGAAAGATAATCATAAAAATTGGGTAAAAATAAGGGATCTCAACTATGTGGGTGTAAATGTTAAGAAAAGAGGGGATATAATAATGTCTATAAAACTTATATTAGGGGAAGAGATGAGTGATGTTATTTTTGCTTAGTGTTTGGTTTGTGTTGAGCATGATTGGCTCTAGAATTTCCTTGATAAAATTGCCGTATCTTTATTTGTCTGATTATTTACTTTTCAGCGGTTTAGTTTATTGTTGATTGTGGTTTGCTTATTTGGTATCTCCATAACAATCTTTAAAATTTTTCCCTTGCGCCTCCCCCCTTCCCAAAAAAAAAAAAAAAAAAATTGAAGCAACGAAACAACTTTTTAGAAGATTTGGATGGACTTACTCAAGACATATCAAATGGAGAAAAATCTTTACAGAAGGAGATTGGAATGGAAATGCAAGGAAAAACAATGGAGGTTTTGTGCTTGCACGATTTGGAGATAAAAATGAGGGAGGTGAATCAATTTTAAAGTTTTCTATAACATAGACTTAGTAATAGCAACTACTTGTTTTACAGGAAAAGTTACTCACTCAATAGCCTTTAAGAGTGGATATCATAGTAGTCAAATAGATTTTTCCTTATTAGAGAAGTCAATTATGTTTCATGGAAAGATTGTAAGATGATACTGAGTGAGTATCTAACACAACACAGGTTAAAGGTACCAGATACTAAGAAGTTGAAGAAAATGAACAGAGTAAATACACTTTTAAAAAAATTCAGCGATGAAACCTAAAACTGAAAAAAAAAAAAAAAAAAAAGTGGCTTTTAAGTATAAAATGCTTACGGAAAATGAAATTTAGATGATAACATAAATATCATGAGGAATGAAGAGGATAGATATATTAAATGAGTGGCTACAGAGATATTAGGTAAATCTAAGAGAAAAATACCATTCTCAAATGAGAGATTGCAGTGGAACAAGGAGGTCTAATCGGTGATTAAAGCAAAGAGAGGGTGTTGCAAGAATTTGTCTAAGGATAAGGGAGTAGATGAAAGGTATAAAATGGCTAAAAAAATTAACAGAGAAGAGATAGTTAGAGAAACTAAATATAAGGCCTTAGATGAGTTGGCTAGAATAAGAGAGAAAAAATAACGACTTATACCAAGGTAAATGTTATACAAAATGACAACAAAGTTTATAGAAGAGGATAATAAGGAGAGGTGAAGAATCATCAGTTGGCTAGCAATCCGTGGCAAGCTTAGCACTAGGGAAAGGATGACCTCTTGGGGTACCAACACTAGCTCCTCGTGTTCTTTGCAGGATTGATGATGAGAATTTGGACCATTTGTTTTATTAATGTCAATTTTCTCATGATATATCAGGTCCACAATCTTTGGTGTATGCCTTATTTATAAAGGCAAGCAAAATTGGAAAAGGGAAATAGATTGGGTGATAGGTAAATTTAGCAAAAAAAAGGGTTGGCCAATATCATTCATAAACTTGCTTGGACAACTTTGATTTATCACATTTGGCTCAAGAGGAATCCAAGAATTTTCAATGGAATCACCATAACTTGCCAAGGTATAGTGAGCAAGCTCAAGCATGAAGTCATGCTAAAGCTTGCCAATTTAGAAATATTAAACCTACAGTTAATAACATAGACATATGTACAAGTTGGGAGATCCTAGCTCTTGTATAGCTTACTCACATACTATGTAGACCTTCGTACTTCGAGGGTATACCTCTAGACTCTGTATTTTTTCTCTCTCTAATCCAAATTCATCTTATTTACCCAAAAAAAAAAAAAATAGAGGTGAAAATGCTTTTTTGATAAGTTATTTAATAGTCGCCACAAGAAGAGTTTTGGACACCTTAGTAACCCTATAAATAATAGAAATGTAAGTTTTATACATAGGATCACATTTGCAAAAGTAAAGATAGCTATGAAAAAAGATGAACATAGGAAAAACTACAAGTCCAAATGGTATTTCGCTTGAAGCTTGGAAGTGCCCAAGGGAAGATAGGATAAATTGATTGACAAAATTGTTGATTAGGATCTTGTATGCTAATGAATGGAGGAAGAATATCTTAGTGCCTATCTATAAGAATAAAAGGGATATCAATAATCGTAATAATTATCGAGGCATTAAGCTTATAAATCACACTATAAAACTTTGGAAGAAGAGAGCAATTGAAACTAGGCTAAGATATGTTAAAAAAATATCAGAGAACCAAGTTGGTTTTATGCATGGTAGGTCAGCTATGAAACTATTTTCCTAATAAGATATTGATGGAAAACTATAGAGAAAAGAAGAAGAAAAACTTCACATGAATTTTATTGATTTACTGAAAGCATATGATATGGTCCCAAGAGAGATTTTACGGTGGATTATAGAAAAGAAAAGAATACTACAAAAAATAAAGTGATCAAGGACATGTTTCATGGAGCAGTTAGTAGCATAAGAATCATTGGCAGAGACATATATGATTTTCTAATAATAATTAGTTTGCACCAAGTATCTACTTTAGGCCTTATCCTTTCACTTTGATTATGAATGAGCTTACTAAGCGTATTCAATACATAATCCCTTGGTGCATGTCGTTCCTAGATGAATTGCATTAATAAATGAAACTAGGTCTGGGGTTATGATCTTTGGAGGCACACTTCATAGTTCATAGGTTTTAGGGTAAAGACTAAAACAAAATATATACATTGCAATTTCAACAAGATTAAAACTACGAAGGAGGGTACAATGAAAATTGAGAATCAAGAAGTACCAATAAGTTATCATTTTCAGTATCTTGGATCAATTATCCATAAAAATGAAAGGATTGAAGATAATGGAGAAGTGGCTTGATTGTTTTATATGAAAGTAGAATACCTATCAAACTTAAACAAAAAATTTTATAAGACAATTATAAGGCTAACTATGCTTTATGATACACAATGTTGGGCATTAAGAAACAACACTCTCATAAGATGACAGCAGCAGAAATAAGGATGCTAAGATAGGTATGTGAATATATTCGAAAAAAAGTTGAGGTGGCTTTAATAGAAGAGAAGTTGGAAGAGTTATATAAGATGAACAAAATAGGACGTTCAAGGGAACTAAAGTTTCCAGTTTTGAGCTAGAAAATAGAATTTTAGTTAGCTTGTTACTTGTTTTGCAGGCAAAGTAGATCCATCGGTGAACCAATTTTTAGATTAATAGAATCATATGAATAGATTTCGCATGGTGCTATAGTGTAAACTTTGTATATGGGTGGCAGGCCATTGGTGCCTTCTCTAACAAAATTTTATTATTTATTTTTAGAAATTAAATACTCAGTATTGTTTCCTCTGGGAAATATAACAAGAATTATGAGACAAAGATGAGCAGCCGTTATCTTTCCACAAAAGTTTTCAACTTTGAATGCATATCCATTTAATTGTTAGTATCTTGCAAAATTAGGTCTTGCTCATTGCATCATCTCAAGTCACCGGACCGAAACTATCTAGCTAAACTCAGACAACCTCCTGAATAACTTCGATGACATGTTTCATGTGAGAAAATGTCCAGCAGTCAAACATTAAACCAAGTGGGATAAAAAAAAATAGGACAACAATACCTGGCCTGCATTGCGAGAATCAGGATCAATCTTAAGGCACTGCTCATAAGCTTGAATGGCCAGAGTTATACTGCCAGCATCTCTGTAAAGAACCCCTACAAAAATAATAAAGAATTTTAAGAAACTAATCGAGAGCAAAAATGAGAAAGAGTTTCAAAACAAGTGTGTATTTACATGTTCAAACAATAAAAAAAGTGAAAGAAGGGAAACTCTATGATACTTTTAACACTTAACAGAAACCAAAGACATTTTAATTTTTCAAACACAGTTTTGACAAGCTCACTGAATCCTGATAAACTAATTGCTAAGTACGCATTTTTTTGCATTTCCGCCGGGCCATTTACTTATGAGAAAAAGGAAAGAAAATAAATAAATAAGCAGACTTTTTATCTAAGAAAATGAGTTGAGTTCCTCTATAGCTGTGATAACCCTGCAATAGCTATCACCATACCTCCTGGTAAGTAGCGCATAGTCACAGAAAAAGAACAGTAGCCTGCCATATTGGTACAAACTAAAAACCTATTCCGAAACATTTATCTCCCCCCCCAAAAGGCCAAAAAAAGCCACAAGTAAGGGCTCCTGCTTGTGCACCCAAAGAAAGAAACACAGCAACGTTCTCATATCTAGTTTACTGCCTGAATTGCAACAATGCCTACATAAAGCAGGTTCGCGTTTGACAAAGAAGCAAAATCACACATGCACAAAGAGAGGGGGGGAAGGAGGGAGGGGGAGTGGGAGGAAGAGAGATCAGGGGAAGGAAAGAACAAAAGCATGCCATCAATATTAATCAAATCATCAAGTCTGCCAAACCATTAAAACTACGAGCCTATAGATAGGCTAACAAGTAACTCTCTTAATTTAGGAAAAGGAAACAACATCCCACTAATTAAGGAACAATGCAAAAATAAATCCCTAGACATCCTCTTACTCAAAATAATCTAATAACAATGAAATAAACTGATCTTCTCTAACATGTCCTCACCAACTCTCCCGTGCTAAGAAGAAACTCAATTATGTTGAGTGGAAGTCATGCAATCTGTCAATTAATTACCCAACCAAAGCTTAGCAGTCATGCAACCTTCTTTTGACTCCCGTATATGCACATCACCAGTGGTTAAACATGGCGCCCCCACCAACTCTCTAGGGGTGGGAGGAACTTGACTCTAGCGAGATAAGATCCTATTGAATACAATAGAACTCCAATGAATCAACATAAAGGAGCTACAGGGTATCACTGAAAAAACCATCTGCAATCAGAGTCAGATCAGTTAACCCACTCCATCCTTGGTGAATACAATCCCGTTACCTAAAATGGAATCAATTTTATTTGTGTGTGTCAGAGGAACAGGTATCAATGTAGGCAACAGAGTAATATCAGGATCAAGCTCATCAAGTAAAGGTACAAAAGGATCAATAAGGGGAGTAATATGGCCTTTGTAAGTCCTCAATAGTAAATGTAGGGCCAAAACCAAATTCAAGTGGAATATCATGACATGCATCTGGCGTAACCCGCTTTAAAATTTCAAAAATACCACACTACAAGGATGCATTTTGAACCGAATCTAGGCAGACAATGTTTCGATCGAATTTGAATCGTAACATAATCCTCAACATGGAGATTGAAGCTAGGGAGGGCGGAGCTAAGAAGGGTAATCTAAATCCGAGTGTTTGATGTGAAATCTTATTATAATTTATTGATTGGGCAGGAAGAAGTGGATTTTCCGTGAAAGAAAATTTAACAGGAAGGAGTTACACCAAAGATTATCTTTTTGTGTGGTGTGCATTTCGAAGGAGAATACTTACTGACAATTTTCACTTGAGGATATTTGTAACGGTGAATTGATGTTGGGTTGTAAAGGAGGGGGGAATCCAGTAGTTAAATTTTAATTCATTGCCCTTGGTCAAAGGAGTCGTGAGTCGTGAAACCTACTCCTCTCTAGCTTTGAAGTGAATGGGTTTTCGCTAAAGATATAAAAAAGATGATTGAATCTCAGTGGGGTTACAATTTGTGTTCCCAAAAAAGAGGTTTGGCAAATTGTGCCTTTTTGTATGATTCAGCTCGTATGGAAGAATGGAATAGATGAACGTTTCAAGGAGTCAAGTTGCCCTTCATAGAGCAAAGAGTTTTCTTTTATCCCATTTATGTATATTAGAATATAAGAATATCCATATATTGCATTTATGAATCGATGATATTTGGGATGATATTTGGGGGATTGTTGTATTTTTTCATATTTTCATATTGTAAATAGAGACAATGGTTGAGGGTTCTAGATTTACTATCTAACACAGGCCTTTTTGGTTCTTGACCAATTGATACACCAATTTGGTTCTTGACCAATTGATACACCAATGGATTCATTAGTCACTTGACAATAAACGGGTGCTCCTTCCAATGATGTTGGTTGTTACCACTGTTTAGTTGGTAAACTGATTTACCTTACTATGACTCACACCGTTCTAGTGCTAAAGTTGAACACAGAGTTATGACTCATACTGCTGCTTCCGAGATGATTTGGGTTTGCTCCCTTCTTCATGTTTTTCGCATTGATGGTATTCACTTGATGTCTATGTATTGTGATACTCAAGCGGCTATCGTTTTTGCTAACAATGTTGTCTTTCATGAGCTCACCAAACATATCAAGGTGGACTTTCATTTCATTCACAATCTTTTGTAGTGAGGGGGTCTTTGTACTCCTCATGTTTAGTATACATTGTAACTAGGGGACATTCTTATCAAACCCTTGCATTACTCTTAGTTTTTCGAGATATGTCTGACAAGGCAGGCAAGTTATAATTGTATGCTCCAACTTAAAGGGGAACGTTAGAATATAGGAATATTCATATTTGGTATTTATGGACATGAGTGATCTGGGATGATATAAGTGATTTGGGATATGTTCATATTATAAATAAAGACAATGTTTGAGGGTGTGAAACATAGAAAGCAAGCCTTCTAATTTTCCCTCTAATATCTCTATTAATCCCTAAAAGCATTCCTTCGATTGTATAGTTGGCTTTGGGGGGATATAGAGCCAAATTTAAGTTCTATTTTGATTGTTTAGGGTGCGGGATTTTGTCCCCTTTGGTGTTTACATGCCTTTATGAGTATAAATGAAATTTTTATTGATCCAAAAATAAATAAATTACATGAATGCTAATATTAACGTACATTAATTAGGTACATATATGTTCATCGGTTAGGTACGTATATATTCATAGGTATCTAGTGTATGGGTAATATGAACAAACACCTGTGTAAATATATATATGTGTGTGTGTAATCTCCAGTTGTTCTATGTATTAATAAAATTCAAGTTTTTTATCATGATACCAGAGCATCAACTCTAAGTCTCTCTGTGTCATCGCCTTGCGTGCCTAACACTGTGAACCAACTATTCAGTGTTGAAGCCGAAGCAAGACTCCCCTCTGTCAACGCATAGCTCTTGTTCCTAGTTGTTGGTTCAACAAATGACAGACCCCAAACAAGTTGTCGGAGTCAACGACCCTAGTCAGAGAAGCATAGTCACCGAAAGTCCTCCCACGCGCCATCACACGCCGTCGGCTTCTTTGCGCATGGGACCCACACGCCTCCTTCTTCCAACGCGTGAAGCTTCCTCGCCGTCACCGGTTGATTGCAGACCACTCATCTAGCTCTGGCGAACCCTCCAGCCACCTTTGTTTATGGCTTCAAACTCTTCTTCTTTCCTCCACCAATTCATAGCCTACTGCTCTTCATGTATTCCTTTGATTTCTAGTTCTCATGGCCTCTAAAATGTCCTTGACCAAAAAGTGGTTGGTAGTTCAGTTCTTATCCCACAACAATTAACCACCAGGAAGTTAAACGGAACTAACTACATTCAATGGTCCAAACCTGTCAAGATTGCATTAACTGGGTATGGCAAACAAAAACACCTGACTTGAGTCTGGCCCTCCTGTAGCAAATCCAAAGCATGATGCCTAGGTTTCAGAGGATGCTCACCTGGTGAGTTTATTGTGGAATTCTATGGAACCTCCCATTGCTGATATGTGTACACATCTTGATACATGTAAAGACATATAGAAGTATGTACACCTGTTGTTTTCCAGTGACCTTACCTGCATGTATGACTTATCCCTAGAATTCTTTCAACTACAACAGTCAGGAAAATTGGTTACTGAATATTTTGCTTCCTTGAAGCATGTTCATGAAGAGCTGAATTCTCTACAACCGTTATCTACAGACATTAACGAGATGTAAAAGCAACGGGAATAAATGGTTGTATTTCGATTCCTTAATTAGATCTCGAATTTAAGCCAATTAAAGCCCAAATCCTGAGTGGGGCCTCTCTTCCTTCATTTGCAGAAACTTACTCCTGAGTTATGAGAGCTACTTCTAGGGATTCATTCACTACCTCTGACACTACCCGATCTGCTCTAATTAGTCAGACATTTTCGAATAGTGAAAATTCCAGTTATCAAATTTTGTCTCAACCTGGTGATCGTGAGACCCATAGAGGCCGTGGCCGTGGTCGTGGAGGACGTGGTTCAAGACCCAAATGTTCTAATTGTGGTCGTATTGGACATGCTAGAGAAAATTGCTGGGATCTTCATGGCAGGCCATCTCATATGGCTCATGCAGCTTCTTCTGATGCTCCTGTCTCTACAGAAAAGCCTAATACCAGTGAGAACGCTACTCCACCCACAGTAACTATTTCAAAAGATGAATATGCCAAATATCTTCAGTATCAAACAACGCATCAGGCATCTCTTCCCATAGTCTCCTTAGCACATCAAACCAATCCTACTACTTGTACACCCTGGATTCTTGATTTTGGTGCGTCTAATCACATGTCTAGTACCTCTTCATTGTTATCCAATCTTCAATGCTCTTCCACTTCAACTGTTATAACAACTAATGGTTCATCTAACCTCATCAAGGGCATTAGTACAGCTTTTCCAGCTTCTAACTTAGCCTTATCTTCTATGTTATTTGTTCCGTCATTGTCCTTTAATCTTTTGTTTGTCAGCAAGCTCACTAAACAATTAAAGTGTTCATTGACATTCTTTCCTGATTCTGTGATTATTAAGGATTTGATGACAGAGAAGATTGGAAAAGGGCAGGAAGCTCAAGGACTTTATTATCTGGATACTCCGTCTGCTCTCTCATTGACCACCTGCTCTACCGCTGCCTCTCCTCTTTGAGATTCATTGTCGCCTTGGTCATCCGTCTTTTGAAAGATTAAAATCTATGGTCCCTAGTGTGAATCAATTTCAGTATTTGAATTGTGAGTGAAGAAATGTCTGCTCTTACCTCTGTGTCTGAAGCATTATCTCATTCTGGATGACGTGTTACTATAGAAGAAGAAATGTCTGCTCTACGAGCCAATGAAACTTGAGACTTGGTCACTCTTTCTCTTGGCAAGTCAACCGTTACTTGTCGATGGGTGTATACAATCAAAATTCATCCTAATGGTTCTGTTGCTCGGTTGAAAGCAAGGTTAGTTGACAAAGAGTACACTCAGGTTTATGGCCTTGTTTTTTCAGAGACCTTCTCTCCTGCAACTAAAATTACATCTATTCAGCTCCTCATTTCTCTTGTTGCCACTTTTCACTGGTCTCTCCATCAGCTAGACATTAAGAATGTCTTGTTACATGGTGATCTTACTGAGGAACTGTATATGAAGCAATCTCCTGGATTTGTTGCTCAAGGGGAGTCTGGACTAGTTTGCAAATTGAAAAAATCTCTGTATGGCCTAACGCAATCCCCTCGCGCATGGTTTGGCAGGTTTAGCAATGTGGTGATAGAATTTGGATTAATATGTTGCGGTGTTAATCATTCTATTTTCTATCATCATTCCTCTTAGAGAAAGATATGGTTGCTAGTTTATGTAAACGATATTGTAATCACAGGTGATAACACACAAGGAATTCGTGATATGAAGATATTCCTTCAAACTAAGTTCAACACCAATGATTTGAGTTCACTAAAGTATTTCTCGAGCATTGAGATTGCAAGATCACATGAGGGTATTGTCATTTCTCAAAGCAAATATGTTCTTGATCTGCTGCCTGAAACCGACATGTTAAGAGCCAAACCAATCGATACTCCAATGAATCCCAATACATAACTTCTGGCAGATAAGGGAGAATTATTGGAAGACCCTAGTCGATATCGCAGATTAATTGAGAAGCTTAATTATCTGACAGTCACACGACCAGATTTCTCATTTGCTACAAGTGTAGTAAGTCAATTTCTTGATGCACCTTGGTCTAATCATTGGGATGCGATTATTCGTATCCTGAAATATCTCAAAGATGCACCAAGATGTGGTTTGTTATATTGAGATAATGGTCATACACTTATTCAAGATTATATAGATGCAGATTGGGCTAGTTCGCCAACAAATAGACGACCTACTACTGGGTACTGTATCTTTGTAAGAAGAAACTCAGTATCATAGAAGAGTTAAAAGCAGACAGTTCTGGCAAAATCAAGTGCAAAATCAAAATATAGAACTATGACACAAACTTCTTGTAAATTGGTCTGGATATGTCATATGTGGACAGAATTAGGAGTTCTTGGATCCCAGCCCATGGACCTGTTTTGTGATAATCAAGCTGCTGTCCACATTACTTCTAACCCAGTATTTCATAAGCGAACCAAACATATCGAAGTTGATTGTCACTTTGTCAAAGAAAAGATTTTACAGAATGTCATCAAAACAAGCCATGTGAAGTCTGAAGATCAACTGGTTGATTTATTTACTAAGGCCTTAAGGGGAGTTAGGGTGAGATAAATTTGTAACAAGCTTGGAACATATGATATATATGCTTTCACTTGAGGAGTGTTAATGTAGATTAATGTGCAGTAATTACAAAAGATGTATCTAAACTTAGGTAATCCAAATAGTCACCAAAGCACGATGTACAATCACTATCATATATATATAAATTCACACACAAGAACACCCACTGGGTGTGGAATTCTCTTCAATTTATCTAGTTTTATCATGGTGAAAGTAAGAAAATAGAATATAAAGAAAAAAAAATGGAAAAAAAAAAGAGGCTTCAAGGGCAGATGCTTGCACAGATCAGGTGAAGAACAAGTACTTTAACCAAATTATTTTTTAACTGGTGATAAAGAGCAGATACGACATGTTTGGAAGAAATTATGGATGAGATGTTAAGGTTGAATTGAGTAGAGAAGAAATGTTAGAAAATGGAGAAAATAAAGAAAATGGAAAATTTTGGTTAACAAATTTGGTTAAACTAAGAAAACAAAATATAAAGAAAAAAAAATGAAAAAAAAAAAGATTTTAATGGTGGATGCTTGCTCAAATCAAGTGAAGAATGAGACCCTTGCTAGTTGCTAGATTCCTGAACTAGAAAAGAGCTGGACCCCTTGGTGCGGGGGTGCCAATACAGCCATGAAGGTAGTTGCACAATGAGAGATGGTATGGAGACAGAAGGATGACATCATCTCTGATGTCATCATGGTCATATTTTGCTTGGTGAGCTTTTTCCCACTGAGTTATCCCGCTTGATGACTTCTCATTTTCAAAATCAAATTCCTGTGGGTTAAGCATAGCAAGCTAAGAAGAGCTTCTTCAGCATTTCCTTGGTCTGAATTTGAATAAGTTTTGGGCTGCTATATATTATATTGGGCTTTGTTAAGGCCTCTTGGGATCATCTAGCAGCCCATATGTATCTCATTTTAGGTTTAGTGAGCATATTGGTTACTTTGTATTAATTGATTGCCCATTTGTGCTTTAATCTTGGTTGTTACCAAGCCTAGTGGGTTGGTCTTAGGAGTGCTCTCGTGTTTACTAACCTAGCCACTTGGGTTGTAGGTGAAAATTTATTATTATAACATGAACTAGGTTATTGTGTTCCCTACCGTAGGTTAGCATGGTATGTTGTTGTCCCTGGGGGTGCATCCTCCCTCTCAGGAGTAGTATTGAGCACAATGTATCATATTTATATTTTAGTAATAAAATAAATCAGCCCAAAAAAAAAAATTGAAAAAAGAGAGGCAAATCAATTTAGAGTGTAATGAAAATACAAAGAAAATTAAGTGTGTTTCAATAAGGGCAAAAGAGTAAATTTAACCCTGACCCGTGGGGGGTGTAAATGTAATTTTTCATGCCTTAGGAGATTGTATTATTAGCAACTTTCAAGGGAGGTTTAAATTATTTACCCAAATTAATATAACTAACACATTTACAGATATAAATGACAGACGGCAATAACAAGAATAGGGCACAAACATGACAATCACCAGTGACAGAAAGGAAAAAAAGAGACCTAAGTTATTATATGCTTCTGCATATGTGGGGTTCGCAACAATAGCCTTCTCGATCATGCTTGCAGCAGCATCCATTTTACCCTGTAGAAACTAAAGAACATTGTCACCAGTTGTCCCATATATAGACTTTTCAATTATTTTAGAAGGGCTATGTTACTGAACCTGAACAGTGTACACAACACCAAGATTGTTCAAGGACTGTGAAAAGTTTGGTTTGATCGATAAAGCCAGCTGCAATAAAATAAATAATATTCATAATATAATCCCTGGGATGACTTGATACTTAAAAACTGTGCATAAGCATCAAAAGTTACCTGATAACACTCCACAGCTTTATCAAGGTTGTCACGGTCCTTGTATATCACACCCAAATTGTTGCATGCCTCCGCACAATGAGGATTGAAGTGGAAAGCAAGTTCATAAAACACAATTGCCTGCACAGATAAAGATTAGTAAAACAGAACTTCTCAAGATCTAGTTTTGAAATACATGAGGTTTCTCATTAAAGGAATCAACAGACATACAATAAGATAGATGATTTTGAAGAAATCATTTGTAATTTTAAATTAGAAATAGAGTAGACAAGATCAATTTCACTCATGTGAAGGCTGTTCGGGAATGAAAGAAAAGAAGTCAACAGAGGAGAGAAAGAAATCACATAATTCTCCTTTACTGTTGTTTACCATGTCAAACTTCAACATTTCCCCATATGCAACACCTAGATTATACATAGCATCAGCATAGTGCCAATTGTAATACAAAGCCTTCTTGTAATATGCCACACCTTGATTGATGTCTCCCTCCAATTTAACCTGATGATACCACGAATCCAAAATCAAACAAAAATGCATTACTGATGGTAAAGTGAACAATATGAGTTTGCAAGCAAGTATTGAATGACAAAATCATTACAAATGATCCTTTAGTGTTTTTCTATCTTTCCCCCTTAAATTCTAACTGATGTGTAAAAGTAGTAGTAGAGATATGTTGGGTGAAGACCCCTGAATGTCAACTTCAAGTGTTGTTCTTTTACACCATTTTCCCTAATCTGGGTCAATATATGCATATGAATTGCATAATGGATGGAAAAGCCACCCTAGACTGTGTCGTAGCACAAAATCAGAGAAAAATTACATTACTCCAACTGAACTAATGGTAGGACCATGAATGCAAGTTGGAGACAGTGATACTTCCACAATCCCAATCAAAACTAATGACAAAATTATCAATGGAGAAATTATTTAGGTTACAAAACTCATTCGATTGCACTTTAACATGTGCATACACAGGGAAGAATTTGAGGCTAACTGTCTCAGAAACCACCTTTGTTCCTAAATCCGTCAATGCAATTGCCATGTTATTTTTTGCAATCTCAAAGTTTGGAGAGACAGCCAGACACCTGAGAAAGGACAAGCACAAAGCAGGCACGCGTGAACAGAGAAAACTACCAATCAAATAGCAAATAATTTTCAAGCGTAGGCAAATAACACGTACGATTTCTAACGAGTAGACTACCTCTCATAACAAGCAATAGCTGATTCCAAGTCTCCACGGTTCTTATAGATAACACCCATATTGCAATATGCTTCAGCATACATGGGCCTTTCTAAAGCAGCTTTCTCATAGCAATTAAGGGCCGTGTCATATTGCATCAGTTCAGAATACACAACACCAAGGTTGTAATATGCGGGCTGCACATGCATACTGAATGCATCAGAATACATATGCTATAAAGCAAACTAAAAAACCTGTCCCCATCATGAAGGGTGAACACGGAGGAACATGAACTTACAGCATAATGTGGATCTATGTTAATAGCTTCATAATATTTCTGTATTCCCTCCTGGGTGTTACCAGCAAGCTTTAAGCTGGTTCCAAGATCTGTCAAAACAATTGCCAGGCACTCCACGGCTGGTTTATATGAAGGGTCCACTTTAAGAGCCTTCTGATATGACTGTATCAAGTAAAATTGATTGAGAGCAAGAAGCACGCACGAAATTTTTGCAAGCAATAACTATGTTGTAAATCAAATATTCCAATCACAAATAACGTTATAATAAATCTAAGCATTCATATCAGAAGAACATTGTAAGCATATATCCAAGATGCCAGCAAAATGAAAAAGCCACAATCCCCACCAACTGAAGAAAAATTGCAGCTTCTCAAAATTTACTTAATAAAAAATGTATAATCTGACAAATACTCAAGCATTCCAAGTTCGAGTTCATCCAGTCCCTCTTCTCAACGCTCGGCTCCCATTTTCTTTTGTCAAAAGACCAGTATAGACTAGGTTGTTGTATTTCCAATCACCTTCCCCAAGTATTGTCGGCTTCAATCCATCACGAGCCATCAGAAGCAACTGCAGCTACTGGAGTTGACCTAAAGCTGGACACTCAAAAATGGGTAACATTTGTATGAATGACACGTATTAGACAACACAAGCCATGCCAAAACACATATTGACATGCCATGCGGCCCCAATTTTGACTATTATATTTTCTTCACCAGATACAAATGATTACAACATTTTCTCTATTATATCATAAACTTCTTTATTTTCGCCTCATTCTTTTACATCATCTTTTGTTCCTTTTGTAAGTTGAATAACGTATAAATAATAAATTGAAATGTTGAATTACTGCTATTTTTCCAATATTTTTGGTGGTTTGTAAATATTATATTCATGTGTACATACATATAAATATAAATGAAACACTAGAGATATAGGTAAAGCTTAAAAATTAATGAAGCTTCAATTTTGGTGAAGCTTTTTTAGTTAGCTAAAACACCCTTCAACCTCTCACCAAATTCAAATTTTAAATCAAACAACTTCTAAAAACTACCCTTAATTAAATCATTTTACAGATTTCAAATTTTTAACCACTACATTATTTTACTTTTATACCCCTAATTAAATTACACAAGCGAAGTGATAACCACACACATTGTGTGTGTACACCTCTAGTATATATAATAAGAAGTATAGATATTTTTGTTGTATACTTGTCGTGTTCATACTTCACACTATCAATTTTTGAAGATTGATCAGCATTTGTATCGTCTTCTTTTGCTGTTTACATACATTGAATGAGGTTACAGAAATGAATTGAACTGCATAATTTATGTTATTTTTTCAATATTTTTGGTCATTTATAAAAATTATATTCATACACATTAATAATAAAACTAAAAATATATTTTTTTTTGCCTATCCCCGCTGTGTCCATATTGACATGCTTCCAAAATCTAACATGTTTCCAAAATCGTCGTGTTCCACACCTGTATTGGTACCATGTATAAAGTTTTCAATTCAATCTTTTATCCATTATCCCTAGTTAAGCAAATAACAAGACACCCCACAAATTGATGAATGAGTTACCACAAATAAAATTTGGCAACCTTACAATCTGGTTTATTAACGGGAAAAAAAAAGGGAAGGACTAGTATTTTGCTTTATTGGGAAGAGTAATTGGAAGGAATGACGCAATAGCATAATTAATTAGTATCTTTTTCTTGTCATGCTTACAATTTTTTTTTTTAAATAAGTAAAAGGGTCATGTGACTAGCAAGTGACTTTTAATAAGTTTGGATGATTAGGATTTATCTTTTTATCTTTTTATTTTAAGATAAAGGGGGTCAGGATTATAGGATTACTAAGTGATGTAGGGTTGAGTAGAAAAAAAGAAAAGGTCAAAGAAGAAGAAGAAGAAGAAGAAGAGATGAATGAGGGGAGGGAAGAGCAGCCGTAGGAGAGAAAAGTAATCAGAATTATTCAATCAATCAATCAATATTCAACTAACCCTTGGACTCTTCCCAGACACTGATTCCTCTTACTTGGAACATCGGTTATTGGAAGAAATCATGGGAGGAGAAAAGTTAAAATTGGAGACTGAAGAAGAGACTGAAGATGGCAGTCTTCCTGGAGGAAATCTTGATGCAGATTACTCGCCAGAGGAATTTACTCTTCCCATGGACATTTATGAAAAGGAGACAGATAAGGTAATTGACTGTTTACCATTAGCAGCATATGGGCCTGAGGAATGGAACTTGATTGATGAAACCTTGTTACTTGGAGACTGTGGAGCAGATCAGAAAAAAATTTCAAAGTGGGTGATTAATCGTATAAAATCTTTTAAGAAGATTCTGGGGATTTCAGGAGAGGGGTTTGAAGATAAAATTTTGAATCTTCTTAAGTCTATAGAAGAAAAGAGATGAATTCATTTAGAGGAGAAAGGAAAGAAGCTATCGGGATCTTCAAGAAAAGGTTCTAGGGAGCTTAAGAACCTACAGTGCTCAATCTCCTATGACAAAAAGGGGCAAGGACAGAATTATAGAGGTAGGAATCCTGAAGTACCATTACCTATTTGTTTCCAATGAAGCCTAAAATTCTTAGTTGAAATGTGAGAGGGAGTTGTAGTTTGCAGAAAAGAATGTTAATTAAGAACTCCATCAGGAAGTGGAAGCCTGATATTGTTTGTCTACAAGAAACCAAACTGGGGAAGATCGACGAGAGTGATTAGAACTCTATGGGGTGGAGTTTGGTATAAATGGAGAGCACTCGATGCTATAGGAGCTTCTGGAGGAATATTGATGATGTGGGACTGCAGGAAATTAAAAATGTTAGAGTTTGCAATCGGGATCTTTTCAGTATCTTGCCTATTTCAGCATTTTGATGAGGATATTTTTTGGGCTTTCACTGGTGTTTATGGACCTGTTGAAAATTCTTTGAAAGTTAACTTCTTGGAGGAAATTGCAGTAGCTGTTTTTTGCTGGCAGGCTCCCTAGTGTGTGGGTGGAGACTTCAATATGGTCAAGTGCATCGAGGACAAGTGGAATTGTGAGAGGAGAACTAAGCAGATGGAAAAATTCTCATATTTCATAAATGATCTTGGCTGTATTGACCTACCCCTAAATGGCTGCAAATACACATGGAGCAATAGTCGTAGTAGATCTAGAATTGACAAGTTTTTAGTATCCAGCGACTGGGAGGATCTATTTCCTGAGGCTTTTCAAAAATCAATGCCTCGGTTAATCTCCGATCACTTCCCTTTGATGCTTGATGGTGGGGGTTTAAAGAGTAGACCAAAACCTTTTAGATTTGAGAATATGTGGTTGCGAGTTCAAGGATTCATTGAGATGATTGAAACCTAGTGGCAGACTTACAGATTCACTGGCAGCGCCAGCTATGTGCTGTGTCAGAAACTCAAGTGCCGTAAAAAAGACCTGAAAAGATGGAAGTTGGAGGTCTTTGGGAAAGTTGAGAGCCAGAAGCTGCAGTTTGAGAAGGAAATTCAGATTGTTGACTCAATTGAGGACTCTAGACAACTCACTGAGCATGAAAGGAACAGCAGAGCTATAAAAATTAAAGAGTTGAATAACCTGACCAAGATGGAGGAGATTAGCTAGCGTCAAAAATCTAGGATTAAATGGTTGAAAGAAGGGGACAGGAATACCAAGTTCTTTCACAAGATTGCTTCTGCAAACAGGAGGAAAAACTGGATTGACAGGCTGAGTATTAATGGAGAAATCACCGAGGATCAGGGATTAATTAAACATGGAATCCTTTTATAAGCAACTGTTTCAGGAGCAAGCCCACTGGAGACCCTCAGTTGATGATTTGGAATTCTCACAGATCAGTTCTCTGGAAGCTGAAAACTTAGAGCAGACCTTCACTAAACTAGAGGTTTTTCAGGCTCTCAAAGATTTTAATGGAGATAAAGCCCCTAGTCCAGATGGCTGGACCATAGCTTTCTTCCAAAAAGGTTGGCATATATTTAAGAAGGATTTGATGCTAGTTTTCTCAGAATTTCACAGCAGTTGCAGGTTTGTTAGAAGCCTGAATTCAACCTTCATTACACTAATTCCAAAGAAAACTGGTGCAATTGAGGTCAAGGATTTTAGGCCTATTAGCTTGGTGGGAGTTATTTACAAGCTATTAGCCAAAATTCTAGCTTCCAGGTTGCGGAAAGTTATGAATTCAGTCATCTCTGCATCTCAACATGCTTTCGTTGGTGGCAGACAGATTCTTGATGTTGCCCTTGTTGCAAATGAAGCCATTGATTCAAGAATTAAAAGAAAGGTGATTGGCATTGTATGTAAATTGGATATTGGGAAAGCATTTGACCATATTAATTGGAATTGTTTAATTTATTTGATGAGAAGAATGGGGTTTGGTAGAAGGTGGTGTCATTGGATACTATGGTGTATTTCTACTGTTAGATATTCTATTCTAATAAATGGCACTCCAGAAGGTTCCTTTGCATCGTCCAGGGGACTAAGACAAGGAGACCCTCTCTCCCCTTTCTTGTTTATAATAGTCATGGAAGTACTCAGTAAAATGCTGCAGAAAGTGGAAGAAGCAGGGCTGCTGGAAGGCTTTTCGATCAAGAACAGAGTCAGGGAATCTACAAGCATAACCCATCTCTTATTTGCCGATGACTCTATTGTTTTCTGTGGTGCAGAATTGCTGCAAATGGGCCATCTTCGCTGTACTCTTTTGGGGTTTGAGGCAGTTACAGGTTTGAAAATAAACCTTTCCAAATCTGAGTTGTTTTTAGTCGGCGATAATGATTTCCTAAGTGAGCTGGCAGATATCTTGGGCTGTAAAATTGGCACTCTTCCATCCACATATTTAGGTCTGCCCCTAGGAGCTCAATTTAAGTCCAAAAATGTTTGGAAACCAGTATTGGAAAGATGCAGAAATAGGCTAACTGTTTGGCAACTAAAATATCTTTCTACAGGGGCCAGATTTACATTGATAAAGAGTGTTCTATCCAACCTTCCTAGATACTTCCTCTCCCTTTTTAAGGCCCTTACCTCTGTCATAAAAGAAATTAAAAGATTGCAAAGAAACTTTTTGTAGGGAAGAAGTGTGGGGGTCTTCAAACATAGCTTGGTGGATTGGAAGACAGTGTGTTCACCAATTTACTCAGGAGGTATAGGCATTAGACAGCTACAGTTGCATAATGAAGCCCTCCTGGAGAAATGGATTTGGAGATTTTCCTAGGAAAATTCTAACCTCTAGAAGAGAGTTATTGTGACCAAATATGGAGAGGACTTAGGCGGCTGGTGCTCAGCTCCTTGTTCCAACCCTTGTGGAGCAAGTTTATGGAGAGATATAAGGAAAATCTGGAGCAAGTTTGCTGCCTGTTCAACCTGGAAAGTGGGCAGAGGTGATAGGATACTATTCTGGAAGCATAATTGGTTAAATGTTGGCTGCCTATCAACTCTTTTTCCAAAAATTTTTGCATTAGCCGTGAATAAGGAAGCACTTGTCAGAGATTACCACAATGGAATGGGCACAAACAGCACCTGGACAGTGCTGCTGCATAGGAATGTTAATGATTGGGAGTTGGAGGGTTATTTGCTGCTTATGGGACTGCTGAATAATGTGCATTTGGAGGACACGAAGGACTCCCTTGTTTGGGAAGTATCAAAAGAAAGAGTTTTCACTGTCAAGACCTTGTACAAATTCCTGCAAGGAGCTGCTAAGGACGACTTTCCATGGCTAAATCTCTGGAAAAAAGATGTCCCTACAAGAGTCCTTTTCTTTCTTTGGTGATCTAAAGCACAGAGGATACTTCATTGTTAATCGCTGCATTTTATGTTTAAACCAGGAGGAAACTATATCACACCTTCTATTGCATTGTCAGTGGGCTACTGAGATATGGAACTTGACATTAGCATGTTTTGGAATTCATTTTTGCTTCCCAAAAGGCTTCCGTGAGTTTCTATTGGCTTGGTGGGGGGCAACCCTTCCACAAACACAAAAAGCATTTATGGAATTTGGTCCCATTTTGTGTGTGTTGACTGATATGGAAGGAAAGGAATCGAAGGATTTTTGAAGATAAAAACAGATCTTCTCTGAGACTGAAGAATACATTTCTTAACTGTCTATATGGATGGGTGAATGATGGAAGGGAGATGGATTTATTCTCTTTTTTGACTTTCCTTGATCATATAAGCTTGAATCCTGATTGATAGGTTTGATTGTAGCTGTTTTCCTCAATGGACTGCTTGTTTTAGCATCAATTTGATGCTTATTTGATTATATTCCTATTAATAAAATTTACTTATCTTTTTCAAAAATATTCAACTAACCCTAATTAAGGTTTAAATAGAAAATATCATGGGCTTAACATAAAGGCCTAAAATAAAATAAACCTAATACTAAAAAAGCCCAAAACAAATGGGTCCAAAATAATAAATAAAATAAAACCTAATTAACTAAAATAAATATTAATAATCAATCTATAATAATAATGGTTAGGTCTCCTTGGCCCGACATCCATACACACGTCCATATCATCTACTTGTATCCACACCAACTCTCCCGGGGTGGAAAGAACTCGGCTCTGACGAGAAGGTGGCATGGCAACTCTCATAAAACTCCATAAAGTCTGGATCAAGTTGCTGCAATATCTCAGCGGAAATCCAAGTGCAATCAAAATCAGGATGACCAACCCAACGAACTAGGAACCTTCGAACCACGCTATCCTTGGTGAGATCAACCTGATCATCTAAAATAGCATCAATTTTATCATTGTGTGCAGGAACTGGTGGTAGTGATGAAGTATTAGGCAGTAAGTCTGCGTAATAGTCAACAAATGGGGCATCAAATGGTTCATCAGGGAGTTGAATATATCTTTTGTAGGCAATAAGGTCCTCAACATTAAAGATGAGGCTAAAATCAAAGTGTGATGGAATATCAATGACATATGCGTTTGATCCAACCCGTTTTAAAATTTTAAAAGGACCAGCACTACGAGCTTGCAATTTCGAAACGAATCCAGAAGGAAAACATTCCGGCCTTATTCTAATCATCACATAATCACCAACATTAAAAGCCACATGTCTTTTATGTAAATCAACTTTAAGTTTATATGTCGCATTAATTGACTCTAATCGCTTATTGATATCAACATGTAAGTCTAGAATATGTTGCCCAAAAACATCAACCGACTCAGACACTCTAGCAAATAAAGACATGGGAACTAAGTCTAAAGGCTTCCTGGGCTTAGAACCATGCACAACTTCAAAAGGGCTCATTCCTATCGACCTATTCACAGAATTATTGTAGGCAAACTGACCCGTAGGAAGGATTAAGTCCCAATTCCTATGATGATCTTTAACTAAGCACCTCAAAAGATTCCCTAAGCTATGGTTAACAACTTCTGTTTGGCCATCAGTTTGAGGGTAATATGCTGCAGAAAATTTGAGTTTTGTACCAACTAGATGCCAAGAGTTTTCCAAAAATAGCTAGTGAAACGAACATCCCTATCAGTCACTATGGTTTTAGGTAGACCATACAATTTGACTATCTCCGAGAAGTATAAGTTGGCAACTCTAGAAGCATCGGATGTTTTACTATAGGGAGTGAAGTGAGCCATTTTAGAAAAACGATCTACCACCACAAGAATAGAATCATATTTCTTAGGTGTGCGTGGAAGACCTAAAACAAAGTCCACACTAACATCTTGCCATAGACAGCTAAGGACATGAAGAGGGGTATAAAGACTAGTATTCTGCTTCCTATGCTTAGCTAACTAACAAGTACGACACTGACTCACTATTCCACCAACATTCTTCTTCAAACTCAGCCAATAAAACTAACGTTTAACTTCCGCTATGGTCTTGTCACATCCAAAATGTCCTAAAAGACCTCCAGCATGAACTTCCCACACTAGAAAATCCCGTACTGAAGTCCTTGGGATGCAAAGTTTATTAGCCTTGAACAAGAAATCGTCCTGAAGAAGGAACTCGTCAGAAACTTCAGGCCTTCCATTCCGTAGCTCTTGAAAAATTTCTCCAAAGTCAGGACATGACTCATACTTATCCTTAAGTCTATCGAATCCTATAATCTTAACGCTCATGACAAAAAGTAAGGACACACGACGACTAAAGGCATCAGCTATCTTGTTCTCAACTCCCGACTTATGTTTTATGACAAACGAATAGGCTTGCAAGTACTCAATCCAACGACCATGCCTATGATTAAGTTTCTTTTGAGAACTCAAATAACGCAAGGCTTCGTGATCAGAATAAAAGACAAACTCTTTCGGGAGTAAATAATGGCGCAAATGGCGTAAGGCTTGTACCACCGCATAAAATTCCTTGTCATAGGTGGAATATATTTGTTTAGCCTCACACAATTTCTCGCTAAAGTAAGCGATAGGGTGATGCTCCTGACTGAATACTCCTCCAATACCTACTTCGGATGTATCACATTCTACTTCAAAGACCTTCGAAAAATCGGAAGACACAATACAAGAGACTCAGTCATTCTTTTCTTGATATTTTCAAAGGGCCTTACAGCATTCGTTGTCCACTTAAACTCTCCTTGTTTCATACATTCAGTTATAAGAGCCATAATGGTACTGAATCCTTTGATAAATCGACGATAAAAAGTAGCTAACCCATGGAAATTACGCACATCATGAATAGTTTTAGGTTCAGGCAAATCTAGAATTGCTTTAACTTTCGAAGATTCAGCCAAAATTCCTTCAGAGGACACCACAAATCCTAGGAAGACAACCTTATCAGTAAAGAATGAACATTTCTTCAAGTTGGCATAAAGGTTTTCTTTCCTAAGAGTGGAACAGACTTGAACAAGGTGGTCCATATGTTGATCCCTACTTTTACTAGGGCTCGGGAGGGGCAGCTAGCAGATACGTGCTCAAAACCGTGGCACTTAAAACATTGAACTTGAGAGTTATTTCTAGGACCCTCAGGTAAATTACTCCTATTCTTATTATGTTTCACAGCCTGGGTACTAAGGGGTGGTCCCAAAACAGACATAGTATTTGACGATGAAAGACGGTTATTAGTGGGGTGACTGTCATTGCGCTTTGCAAACTGGGGCTTACCTACTAGTTCGTAATTCTAGACTCGAGTGCAGGCCTCGTCTAAAGTGGTGACTCCCCTAAGGACAACCTCTCGTCGCAGCCATAACTAAGACCACGTTTAAACCGATTCAAAGTAACAGCCTCATCATCCTGAACATTACATCTCATCATGAGTTAATCAAATTGGGTTATGTATTCTTTCACTGGCCTATTACCTTGTCGGATATCGTTCCACTGATCTAGCAAATTACCATGATAGGACAAAGACAAATACTTGCGCTTAAGTCTCACTTTCATCTCCTCCCAATCTACAACTGGAGGCTCATGATGCCTAGTAAGTAAATTCTCAACACTTTCCCAATATAATTGGGCACTCCCTATCAGTTTCATCTTAACAAACCGACACTTTCTCTCTTCAGAAAACTGGTACCACCCAAAGAATCGGTCCATATCTTTCAACCATTTGGTGAACACCCAAGGATCTAAGCGACCATCAAAAGTCGGGGCTTCTACTTTGACTTGTTTCATTAATTTATCATTATTACGCTCAGGTGACCTGTCATTCCTACGCTGTGGCACTAAGTCTCTATCAGGATTCCTAGGCCTAGTGTGTTCCTCAATTATGTCCATTCTAGTGTTTAGTCTTTGAATGGCTTCAGTGAGGGCTGCTAATTGAGTTTGCAATTGGTCATCTGCCATAGTGCTAGAGGATGCCAATGTGCGACCACTACGTAATTGCATACAAAGATTCCATAACTAAACTTGTTGACATCAATAACAACTCGTGCAACTTACCACTAATATAAACCTAAACTGTTTATATGTAAAGACATGTAAAACTCTAGATGTTGATTAGATTATAAGATAACTCGAACAAGGTGCAAGCAACAGTTCTGTCTATATATATATATATATATCTATATATATATATATATTTTTAACGGGGAATCAAAACGCAAAGAAAGAAGTAAATAAACACTTGGTATGTCACTCGCTTAAGGTATAAAGGTGAAGGTATTTTCTTTGGTTTTAAGAAATAAAGGGAAAAATAGGGAAGGGTAATAAAATAAAATAAAAAAAAAATAGGATAGAACAAATTTAGGTAGTGGGATCAATGTAGGGAAAATAAAATGGATGTTTGAATGGGTGTAAGCACAATGCACACAATAATTCAATTAATTGCTAAATTAGAGAGTAGTTAATAGCACCAAAAAAATATAACGGAACGAAGTTACCATTCGAATTGGGAATCGGAAATGCACTACTGCTCTGGAATCCACCAAAAATGAACTGAGATGTGGTCTGAAATACTCTGGACCTCGCGCGGAGTTCGCTGAAAAGTCGCGTGGAAGTCGCCAGAAAAGTCACCGGAGGTCACCTAGGAGTTCGCCAAAGGCAACTGGTGCTGATGGACTTCGTCGGAGTTCATCAAAAAAGTCGTCAAAGGTTGTTGGGGTCACCGGCGAGTTCGCCGAAGGTAGGTGATGCCACTGGTGGAGTTCGCGGAAGATAAATATTGCTAGAATTACGCAAAACATATTCGAAAGGCTTGATGGCGCGTAAGGGCGGCGGTGGCGGCTGCGGCAGCTGCCATTGCTTTTTTTTTTTTTTTTTTTTTTTTTGAGACCAGAACAGCGATGAGGCTAGAGAAACTTTGTAAGATCCTTTGCTCTGATACCAAAGTTGATATAGGGTTGAGTAGAGAAAAAAGAAAGGGTCAAAAAAGAAGAAGAAGAAGAAGGAGAAGAAGAAGAGAAAAATGAGGGGAGGGAAGAGCAGCTGTAGGAGAGAAAAGTAATCAGAATTATTCAATCAATCAATCAATGTTCAACTAACCTTAATTAGGGTTTAAATAGAAAATATCATGGGCCTAACACAAAGGCTTAAAATAAAATAAACCTAATACTAAAATAGTCCAAAACAAATGGGTCCAAAATAATAAATAAAATAAAACCTAATTAACTAAAATAAATATTAATAATCAGTCCATAATAATAATGGTTGGGCCTCCTTGGCCCGACGTCCATACACACGTCCATATCGTCTACTGGTGTCCACACCACTAAGGCTACTATAAATAGTCCCTTTTACTACAAAAAAGCTAAGTTTGCTTGTCGAGCCCTAAGCTGAGTTCCTATTGCAATCATATTATTATCTCTCCATTGTTTTTCTATTAGTTGCTCTGTTTATCTTTCTTGGTTGCACTAAGTTGTATCAAGCCTCAAAACTACGATTAGATGCAATGGTTGGCCGTGGAAAAGGTCGTGGAGATTGAAGAAACCAAGTGCAACAAACAGAGATGGCTAGGATGAGGCATATGATTGAAGACTTGTCACAAGCGGTACAATTGCCGTAGCACAAGGAACGAGCAGAAGCCTGTATGGAGATTCCGGTAGGTAACCGCAGCCCTTTTGATATATCGAAAGGAAGTCTAGATAATGACGATGAAGTAGAAGAGGAGAATCCCATCTATGAGATCAAATATGTAGAAAATAATCCAAATCGAGGTAGATTGGAAGAGAGATTAGTGCAAGCCCTTGATTTGAATGGCGGCGGAACTAAAATTGAAGTTGCTGATTTTTTTGAAAAGACGCGTACGAAAGATTATTTGGATTGAGAAACTAGTTTGGAAACGTATTTTGAATAAACCCATGGCGGAAGAGAGAGAGGTGCTACTTTTGAAGCTTAAATTGAAGCATACTGCACTTCAATGACGGAAACAAGCTGAGAAGAAGCGATCTCCAAGGCAAGCGAAAAATATACACATGGAAACATACGAAGGCAAAGATGCGAAAGCAATTTTTGTCAGCTGATCAAGCAATGGAGTTATATGAAAAATTTCACTCTTTGAAGCAAAGGGGCATGACGGTGGAGGAATATACGTCTGACTTTAGCAATCTCTCTATTCGGGTTGGTTTAAACGAAAGTAATGAACAAATGACTTTTCGTTACTTCTCGTGCTTGAACCAATTGATTAGGGATAAGATAGGAGTAGTTTGTATATTCAACCTAGAAAATGCTCGACAAAATGCCTTAATAGCTAAAAAGAAGGTGTGGCATTATGGTGCAAGAAGACCATTACCTAGATGTATGGATGGTACATCACAGCGAAATGCAACTATTGTCCAGGGTGTTCGAAGTGAACAAAATGTCCAAAAATTTGAACGTGGAGCTGCTACAACTAACCAACGAGGTGGTGGAATCTATGTGGTAGCTAATAGAGGTGAAAAATGCAAGGCAATTGCAATATTTGATGGAAGATATGCTGCTGGTGCAAACAGCTCAAAGGTAGGAAATACTTCACAGTCGTCGTTTTACTTGTAGAGAAAACCAGGGAAATAGCAAGAATCAATTTACGAGAACCTGGGAAAGAGGAAGAGGAATTAATGGAACTAGTTTATGATGAATATGATGACGATGAGGAAGATGCTAAGTTCTTCCAGTACAAAATGAGTCCTTAGTTGTACAAAAAGTGATAACAACTACCAAGATTGAAGAAGAAGATGATTAGAGGAGACATAATATTTTCTGTACACTTTTTTTTTTTTTTTTTTTTTTGTGGTGGTAAAGTTTGTAATATCATTCTTGATGGAGGTAGCAGTGAGAACATCATTTCAAAGGAGGCCATAGACAAGTTGAAATTACCAACTAAAACGCATCTTAATCCTCATAAGGTTGCTTGGTTCTGAAAGGGAAATGAGCTACCAGTTACTTCTCGTTGTTTAGTTACATTTACAATGGAAAATAATATTGATGACGAACCTTGGCTTGATGTGGTGCCTATGAGGGCATGCCATATTCTTTTAGGGAGGCCATGGTTGTATGATAAAGACATGGTCCATTATACAAAGACAAATACATATTCCTTTAAGAAAGGTAGTAAAAATCTCATTTTGCAACCTCTAAAGGAAGAAGCTACAAAGGTATCTAATGCTAGAAAGGTTAATGGTTTTTTGACTGCCCAAAAATTTGAAGTCAATAATAGAGGATTGAAATTATCTATGCATTGGTAGGTAGGAGTGTAACAGAGGTTCAAGAGTTTAAATTTCATGATTTCCCATCTGAAATTCAGCAGGTACTAAGGGAGTTTAAAGAGCTGGTCAGTGATGAATTACCAAAAGGTTTACCTCCTATGAGAAGCATTCAACATGCTATTGATCTAACACCTGGAGCACCTTTACCGAATCTGCTAGCCTATAGAATGCCTCCTGCTCACCGAAAAGAAATGCAAAAGCAAGTTGAAAAGCTGATTTCAAAGGACTTGGTGCAAGATAGCAAAAGCCCCTATGCTGTCCCAACTTTACTAACACCAAAAAAAGATGGTTCATAACGAATGTATGCGGGTAGTCGTGCAATTAACAAAGTTACAATGAAGTATCGGTTCCCCATTCCTCACTTAGAAGAGATGCATGACATGTTTGCTGGGTCTAAAATATTTTCCAAAATTGATTTGAGTGGTCATCACTAAATATGGATGCGGAGTGATGATAAGTAAAAAACTGCTTTTAAAACACCAACTAGGCACATGAGTGATTAGTGATGCCGTTTGGACTCTCAAACGCGCCAAGCACATTCATGTGTGTCATGACGGAGGTACTCAAACCACTCTTGGGTTATTTGTAGTCAATTACTTTGATGATATTTTAATATAGAGTCAAACTAGAGAAGAGCATTTGATGCATTTGCGTCAAGTCATGGAGGCTCTTTACAAGGAGAAACTCTGTCAATTTGAAGAAGTGCTCTTTCTTGTGCGACAAAGTTGTGTTTATTGGATATGTTGCTTCAGCTAAGGTGCTGCAACCGGATCCAGACAAGGTTCAAGCTATTAAAGGGCTCATACCACAATCTATAGTTGATGTTCGCAGTTTCCATGGATTGACTTCTTTCTACAGAAAGTTTATACAAAATTTCAGCTCTATTACGGGCCCAATCACATGTTTGAAGGGAGTTGAATTTAAATGGTCAAAATCAGCACAAAACCGTGGAGTGTGATGCATCACATGTCAGAATTGGGGCTATTCTTAGTAAAGAAGGAAGGCTGGTGGAGTTCTTTAGTGAGAAGCTATCAGATGCTAAACGTCGTTATTCTACCTATAATTTGGAATTTCATGCACTTGTTCAAGCCATTCAACTTTGGATGCATTACCTAACATATAGAGAGTTTGTTGTTTATTCTAATCATCAAGCCTTACGATACTTGAAGTCACAGAAGAAGTTAAATTCCAAGCATGCCAAGTGGAGTTCTTATCGACAGGGATTTACTTTTTCTTTTAAATATAAAACTGATGAGTCTAACAAAATTGCAGATGCCTTGAGTAGTAGAAGTATATTGTTAACAGTGTTGGCGACCCAAGTTACTAGCTTTGAAGAGTTGAAAAACTAACTTTTGGTGAAATTGTTGCCAAATTTAAAAAAAAAAAAAAAAAAAAGAGGGGATAACATGCTGCCATGGAGATTGTAAGATGGGTATTTGATCAATGACAATCAGTTGTGCATTCCAGAAGGGTCTTTGTGGGAACAGGTCATCAAAGAACCTCATGGTAATGGATTGGGTGGACATTTTGGCAGAGAAAAGACATTGACAATGGTTAGTGAACATTATATTTGGCCAAGAATGTACAAGGATGTGCGCAAATTGATAAAGCGTTGCCATGTATGCCAAGTTGGCAAGGGTTGTTCACAAAACACTGGTTTGTGTACATCATTACTAGAACCAAAAGCTCTTTGGATTGATCTGAGCATGGATTTCATGTTGGGACTACTAAAGACATCAAAGGGATACGACCCTATCCTGGTTGTAGTTGATCGTTTCGCCAAAAATGGTGCATTTTATTCCCTATTCAAAGACTTCTGATGTCTATACATTACTGAGTTATTCTTAAAAGAAGTGGTAAGACTACATGATATTCCATCATCTATCGTATCTGATAGAGATGAGAAGTTCATGGGGCACTTTTGGAGCACTTTAGGTAATATGCTGCGATACCTTGTTGGGAATCATGTAGAGAGATGGTATTCTGTCACAACACAAGCTAAATTTGCTTACAACAATTCAACAAACAGAATCATAAAAAAGACTTCTTTTGAAGCAGCATATGGACTGAGACCTCAACATGTCTTGGACCTAGTTCCATTGCCACCAGAAGCACGGGTTAGTGATGATGGCGAAGCCTCTGATATTAGAAGGGTTCATAAAGAAGCAAGGAATGCTCTCAAGAATAGTAATGAAGACTATGCCACAAGAGTAAACCAACACCATCATGTGAAGGACTTTGAAAGAGATATGGTTTTGATGCATTCGAGGCGTGACAGGTTTCCTAAAAGAACTTATCACAAACTCAAGGCAAGAAAGTTTGGTCCATGTAAGGTGTTAAAAAATTAAGTTCAAATACTTATTTGCTTGAGTTGCCATCAGATTTGCATTTCAACCCCATCTTTAATGTTACTGATCTGTATTCCTTTAATAAGTTTGATGGAGACACTGAGACTATTAAAGAACATGTTAAACAATTACCAAATGTGAAAAACGATGTCATTGACGATGTACTTGATGTTAAAGAAGTTGAATCTAAAAGAGGCAACAAATATAAGCGATTCTTGGTAAAACGGTTGGGTAAACCACCCACTAAAAGCACATGGATTGCTGAAGAAAAACTAAAAAGAAGATTGATCCTGAGATATATGAAGAGACTACCAAGGTTTTCTTGACGAAGTCGAGTTCTTCCTACCTAGAGGAGTTGATGCAAGGGCGTAACTAATTAATTAGTGTCTTTTTCTTGTCATGCTTATGAGTTTTTTTTTTTTTTTTAATAAGGGATAATGTGACTAGCATGTGACTTTTAATGAGTTTGGATAGTTAGGATTTGTTGTTTTATTGAAGATGAAGGGTTAGGATTCTAGGGTTACTAAAATTATTATAAATAATCTCTTTTATGCTGCAGCAAGAATTACTCATTGGTTTTTGTTAAATAAAAAGGCTGAGTTTGCTTTTTGAGCCCTAGGCTGAGTTCCTATTGCAATCATATTATTTCCTCTCCACTATTTTTCTGTTAGTTGCTGTGTTTACCTTCCTTGGCTGCATTAAGGAAACTCAATCCAAATCAATTGGAGATGTTGATTCTCATCAAACAAGTACAAAAGCTATCTTCTCTTTTTTTCCCTGCAAAAAGATACCCTAATATGATCCAAGCTGAGGCTTTGGCAACACATGGGGCAGTGAAAGTCTAACCCAATCCACACATTGCCCAATTAGCATAGAATCCAGCATAAATGGGTAAAATTTAAGGCAATCACACTCAATTAAAAGATCTCATGAAACATCATGGCAAAACTCTTGATTCCTGCTAACAAGTTAAGGAAAATCACAAGATAAGAGGCTTTAGCTCAAATGAAAAAGGCTACACAGACCAAAGGTCACAAGTTCAAGTTATCCAAAACCATTCCCCTAATAAATAATATTTACCTATCAAGAAAAAAAAAGGAACTTAGGAAATCACAAATCTATTTATGCATTGGTTAGGACAAAGGGTGATGAGGAAAATGAAGCAAGAGACAAGAGAATCTTCTGCACATTTAAAAGAATCAAGATGTCCTTATAGTTGGGGGATCCTATAACAATAACAGTCCAAGTGCATGTAAATGCTTGTAAGAAGCATAATTTAAATTGCTTGTCAGTGTTCATATAAGAAGCAAAAAGTCAATAAAATGTAGTTATACAATTATATATTGCACGAACTGCAACTAAACTCAAGCAGCCAAGCAACTCAAACAATATTCAGCAACATGTAATGCATGGAAAAGGAAGTGTTTGCGCTGAATATCACAAAAGCTATTAAATAAAATAATGATCACTTTAATTAGGATTCATGATTAAGGGATGTAACTGTTAAAAGCATACCTCAGCAGCTTCAATGAGCCGACGCTCGTCTTTGTACAGAATCCCACAATGAGTAAGCGCACACGCATTATGCGGGTCTAATCTGATAGCTTCCTTGAAGCTCTCTAAAGCAAGCCTTCCCATGTTCTGCATCTGCTGGCATATCCCTCTACCAATATGTGCCTCAATGTTTCCATTATCCTTCTCCAATATGCTCTCATAAATAGCTAGAGCATCAACAAATTTATTCCTTGAGCGAAGAATGTTGGCATAAGATAGAGGATCCTTCCCTTCATATTTCTTCTGTCCAGAACTAATGCAGCCAGAAGAGCTACTGGTATCAGAAGCAGGCTGCACTCCTTTCAAGAACCCATTGTCTCCAACTGGGTCCCCCTGTTTACCATTACCAGCATGCTTCTCTGTCCACACCATTGTTGCAAACTACAAGCTAACTTTCCTATACCAAAATTATCAAATGTAAGAAATTTAAAGTGTTGGTTTAAATCACAATTTAGAATTTAGATGTTTGTGCATCACAAGAAAGATAAATAAACCTATTAGCAAACTAAACAGCAATGTGATTTCTACAACGGAATTTGCCAAATCAGCTACTGAATTTAGTAGAGAAATAAAATATTCCCTACGCCTAACTCTAATATTTCAAATTTGATGATCTCAACCGTTGCTTAAAATCAGCAAAGCTTTGGTTTGCAACCACCGAACCAATCAAGACTCTTACTCAATCACTGTTGTCAACAAAACCCTAGTGACCACCGAAAACTCTTCCTTAATCACCAATACTCAAAACGCAGTTTCAGAACTAAAAAAAACATATTATTAGGGTTCTTTGAAAGAAATGCAACAAAGCGAGAACAAGTCCATGAAAAAGATTAAAACAAACCTAACCAATTAGGAATGATAGACTGAAAGAGAAAATAAAATGAAAACTCACATTCGCGGTCAACCAGTATCCGATGTTTCCGCTAACCCAGCCGCATGGTTGAATGCAGGGACTGAGAGAGGATATGAATGACAAGATAGAGGGTTTTGTCAAGAAGAAAGTGATATCTCTGTGCGTGTGTGCGCGTGCGCGCGCGTGTGTAGAGAGAGAGAGCTGTGGGGGATTTGGAATCGGAGAAGTGCCGCCGCCTGTCTCTCCGACGCTGGTTTGATGACTACCGAGCCGAAGTCACCGAGTGTTCGTCCAATAGATACACACACGGCAAAATAGAGGGGACAGCGGCGCCGTATCCCTACTATTTAACAGTATTGCCTTAACGCCACCGTTCGCCACCTCGGCGATTTACGCTGCTCCCGGAAAGTCTCGTGTTCGTTCATCGCCCGTTGGAAAGTCTTGGCTTCGGTAAAATTTTTTGGCTTATTTTAGGGCCTGTTTGGAAAGGCTGAAACTTACTAAAAGTGGCCAAAAACTACTAAAAATAATCAAAATTTTTCAAATTTTACCAATTTCGCGATCCTTGCGTAAATGACTTACACCATAAATGTCAGGCTTTTTTTGTTCCATACAATCCGTTCTAACGTTTCAAAGTAAACCATTCCAATGATTCACTTTGATAAAATATGCTTGGTGGATGTACTTTTTTCCTAAGCAGAATCCAAATTTAAACCCAAAAGAGCACCGGCACAGAACCACTAAACGATCAAACAAGGGTAGGCACTAGGGCATTGGCAAGGCTGTCCACTTTCACTACTATTTTTCCATTTTTTTGGGCCTCCATCTCATCTCATCGTCAGCCACCTCGGCAATTTATGCTGTTTCCGGAAAGTCTTGTGTTCGTTCATCGCCCATTGGGAAGCCTTGGCTTTCGGTACAATTTTTTTGCTTTTTTTAAGACCCTGTTTGGAAAGGTCGAAACTTATCAAAAGTGGCCAAAAAATACTAAAAATTACCAAAATTTTTTAAATTTTACCAATTTCGTGATCCGTGCATAAATGACTTACACCAGAAATGTCAAGCTTTTTTTGTTCCACGCAATCCGTTCTAATGTTTCAAAGTAAGCCGTTCCAACGGTTCACTTTGACAAAACACGCTTGGAAGATGTATTTTTTTTTCCTAAGTAGAATCCAAATATAAACCCAAAAGAGCACCAGCACAGAACCACTAAACGATCGAACAAGGGTGGGCCCTAGGGCATTGGCAAGGATGTCCATTTTCGCTACTATTTTTTCATTTTTTTGGGCCTCCATCTCATCTCATCATCAGCCACCTTGGCAATTTACGCTGCTCCCAGAAAGTCTTGTGTTCATTCATCGCCTGTTGGGAAGCCTTGATTTTGGTAAAATTTTTCGCTTTTTTTAAGACCCTGTTTGGAAAGGTCAAGACTTACCTAAAGTGGCCAAAAAATACTAAAAATCACCAAAATTTTTCAACCTTTACCAATTTTGTGATCCATGCGTAAATGACTTACGCCAAAAATGTCAGGCTTTTTTTGTTCCACGCAAACCGTTCTAACGTTTCAAAGTAAACAGTTCCGACAGTTCACTTTGATAAAACACGCTTGGAGGATGTACTTTTTTCCTAAGCAGAATCCAAATTTAAACCCAAAAGAGCACCAGCATAGAACCACTAAACGATCAAACAAGGGTAGGCACTAGGGCATTGGCAAGGCTGTCCATTTTCGCTACTATTTTTCCATTTTTTTAGGCCTCCATCTCATCTCATCATCAGCCACCTCGGCGATTTACGCTGCTCCTAGAAAGTCTTGTGTTCGTTCATCGCCCATTGGGAAGCTTTTGGTAAAATTTTTTTACTTTTTTTAAGACCTTGTTTGGAAAGGTCGAAACTTATCAAAAGTGGCCAAAAAATACTAAAAATTATTAAAATTTTTCAAACTTTACCAATTTCGTGATCCGTGCGTAAATGACTTACGCCAGAAATGTCAAGCTTTTTTTGTTCCACGCAATCCGTTCTAACATTTTAAAGTAAACCGTTCCAACGGTTCACTTTGGCAAAACACGCTTGGAGGATGTCCTTTTTTTCCTAAGGAGAATCCAAATCTAAACCCAAAAAAGCACCAACACAGTACCACTAAACAATCGAACGAGGGTGGGCACTAGGGCATTGGCAAGGTTGTCCATTTTTTGGGCCACCATCTCATCTCATCTCATCGTCAGCCACCTCGACGACTTACACTGCATCCGGAAAGTCTTGTGTTCGTTCATCGCCCGTTGGGAAGCCTTAGCTTATGGTAAAATTTTTTCTCTTTTTTTTAAAGCCTTGTTTGGAAAGGCCGAAACTTGCCAAAAATACTAAAAGTTACCAAAATTTTTCGAACTTTACCAATTTCGTGATCTGTGCGTAAATGACTTGCGTAAAAAACGTCGAACTTTTTTTATTCCCCGCAATCCATTCTAACATTTCAATGTAAAGCATTCCAACGGTTCACTTTGACAAAACATGCTTGGAGGATGTACTTTTTTTCCTAAGCAGAATCCAAATCTAAACCCAAAAGAGCACCAGCACAAAACCATTAAACGATCGAACAAGGGTGGGCACTTGGGCATTGGCAAGGCTATCCATTTTCAATACTATTTTTCCCTTTTTTTGGGCCTCCATCTCATCTCATCGTCAGCCATTTTCTTTTTTGGTTTTAATTTCTTTCTTGTGGGCATCCTTTACTCTGAAAGACACAGGAATTGTAGAATCTAAAAATGCCGACCCAATTCGGTACAGAAAGACAGAGAGAGTCACAGAGCCTTAACGCCTAATGGCGAGAATGTCGGGTAAAGTTGTGGGTGGTGGGGTAATGCCGTAGTCAGCTGTGGTGCCATTTTGTCACCACTTCTAAATCTACTTTTTTTGCAATCCGAGATCAAACAAAGCCATTGTGTACTCCCTACTATCCCGTACGCTTGCTCGCCAAAAAAATACACACAGGTATTTTCGATTCAACCCTCCAACAACCCTATTCAAATTTTCTATCTTACTTTCTGTCGTTATTTGTGGTGTTGGTAGCATATATATATATACATATATGTATATATATGTATACCATTTCTACACAGACGGAAGCAGGATCATAGACGCGGAGGTGATGAGGAAGTGATTGGAAGGAACTTTATAACATAAATTGTTTCCAACACAAAGTAAGCACAGATAATAAAATAGAAAGAAAAGAGGAAGACAAAATTCTTACAAAAGCTGATAATATTATTGCACAAGAGAACTCAACAACCAGCAGATAACAAGGTTCTTCTCCTTCGTTCCCTCTGCCGTTACACATAGGGGAAAGATGGTATTTATAGACTAACAACCAAGCTGGAGAGATTATTTTTTTTTTCAACTTGCTACAGTACCCGACAGCTACAGTGACAGTTTGACAGACTGATTGCTACAGTAACACTACTACAGTTGCCGACATAATAGTGATTGACGCTACAGTACATTGCTACAGTACTTCTCGGATATTTTTACAGGCTTTTTGACAAAAACAGAAAAACCAAAAGTTTTGATAGACGGCGGCCGGAATATCAGACAAAAGGACGCCCTTTTTTATTGATTACACATCAGACATGCAGCTGAAAATACGGGATAAGGCGCACGACTTGGTAGGGGTCAGGAATTAATCACTTTCAATGCTGCTGTGTTGGAGAAATTCTGGGGGTTCATCATCATCTGAAGGGTTATCTTGATCCAGAGGAAAGTAGGGACGCCAGCTGGGTCCTCGGCAGAAGATGTGATAGATGTGGCGGTGCATGGTGATAGCACTGAGCATCTCTGTAATTTCAAAAGTAGGATACTGTTTCTGGATGTGTTCAAACAGGGTCTGGATGAGCTTGGATTCATCTGAATGAGAAAACTTCCATTGATAGTTAGTAACTCACTGATCAAGAGGAAGCTGGTATTGTTCTCTGTGGTTAAGCATAATTATGGTTTGGAGAAATGGGAACCAATCAAGGTGGCGGTTTCTTCGGATGGTGTAGTTGGCTAGGTTGTGTTCATAATAAGCTCTGATATGCCCGCAATTATGGAAATAGTAAAGGGAGATATTAGAGTTTAAGGACTGTGCAAGATGGGGATCATTAGGGGGATCGACTGGGAAAATGGTATCTGGTGGGAAAAAAACAGGTTCTTTTCTGAGGGTAATAAGGACATATTTATGATAATGGGTTCTAAGTAATGCTAGCCATGTCTCAATAGGATGGAACCAAGTTAGTAGGGTGAGGAGATTCCATGCTCGGGGGTTTGGATTAGGTCTGGAATTAGGGAGGGTTGATTGTAATAAGTAGGCTGAGAGGGACCATGAATCAAAGAGGAAGGGGATGGTATATTCTTCACAAAGATACCAGAAAAAGCATAAAGCCTCTTTTGGTAAATTGTATTCGTTTCTGACTTGAAACATGGTGAGGAAAGGGTTATCAACAGGGAAAATCAGACCTTTGAGACATAAACCACGTTTGGATATCAAGACGGTGAGGAACCTTAGCCAATTTAGTCTGGAATGGCTGGGTGGTGATCTTGTACGACTCATTATTCTAGATTGAATATCTGAAGGGAGTTAAATACAGGAAAAACGAGTTAGACAGGGATATGTGATGAATCTGGAGGATCTGGTGGGGGAGGATCTGGTTGTGGACCAGTAGAGCAAGAGGGATGGTTTGGATCAGGGGTTATGGTACAAATGCAGGGAACAACTGAGTTGGTTTGGACTGGGGTTCTGGAAAGAAAATCTACAAGAACATTTCTTTTTCCTTGAAGATGTTTGACCTCAAAATTCCATTGAGAAAACCATTCTGCCCATCTGAGAAGTTGAGCATTAGGGAGTGTTTTCTTTTTGAGTTGAAGCATTTTTGGAAAGGAAGACATATCCATTTCGATAAGAAATCTGCATCCAATGAGATGAAATTGGAACTTTTCAATACCTCGGCGGACAGCAAGAATTTCTTTGAATGTTGAATGATAATGTTGCTCAGAGGGTTTGAATTGTCCACTTGCATAAGCACAGATATTCCTTTTACCATTGGTATCAGTGAGGAGAGCAGCACCCCAGTACTGGTTACTTGCATCTGTTTGAAGAATAAATTTACTATCAGGGTGAGGAATTTGCAGAGCTGGGAGTATTTTTGCTTTGGCTTTGAGAGACTGAACTACCTTTGTTTGTTCATCTGTCCATTGAAAAGAATTTTTGTTAAGAAGCTTGGAGAGTGGGGAAACAAACTGAGCAATTTTTGGGACAAAATCTCGCATGTAGTTCACAACTCCTAAGAATTGTTGAACTTGTTTGGCTGAGTTGAGTTGATCAGGGAACTGGTGGAGATGGTGACAAATGTGAGATTGAAGCTGGAATTTTCCTTTGGTGATTGTCATCCCAAGAAAATTAACAGTAGGTTATCCGATAACCATCTTCTTTTCTGAAAGCATTACTCCATATTGAACAAGGAGTGATTGAAACTTTTCAAGCAGGTTTTGGTGATGTGCTTCTGTAGGTGAGAACAGTAGGATATCATCAATATAAATTAATGTGTCAGATTCCAGGGGTTTAAAAATTTTCACCATAGCTCTTTGGAAGAAGGAGGGTGCAATCTTCAGACCAAACGGCATAACAGTCCATTGGAAGTGGTGATTTGGAATACAGAAAGCAGTCTTGTGTCTTTCATCAGGGTGGATTCCCACTTGCCAAAAGCCAGCCTTTAAATCAAACTTTGAAAATATTTTTGCTTGAGCCAATCGTTTGAATAAGAACGGGCGGTTGGGCAGAGGGAATTTATCATCAAGCAGGAACTGGTTCATAGGTTGGTAGTTGACGACCAATCTCATTTTTCCTCAAACTTGTTCAGAACGCTTGTTGACATAAAAAGCTTCACAAGCCCATTGGGAAATAGTGGGTTCAATAAGACCTTCAGCTTGGAGCTGGGAAAGTTCTACAGTAGCGAGTTCATAGTGTTCAAGAGTCATTCCACTATGACTGGCTTTAGTTGGGTTTATGTCTTCATTCTTTTTAAAGGGTAAGGTAACAAAGAAATCAGGGTTTTTCCAAAGAGGGTTTGGACATTTTTTCAAAAAGGTTGTATGGGATTCAGCACAAGAGAATTCTATGAGCTGGCCTTGGATGGTTTCGAAGGGTTGAGTAAGGTAAAGATGAGGTAAGGGAGTCCATGGAAGGGTAAAGGTTTTGTAGGCTAAACCAGAGGGTGACCATTTGATTCTGGGTAATTCTTGCAGGATATCAAATCCAACAAGGAGATCTTTGGCCGGTAAATGAGAACCATAAACTTTCTTTTTTAGGATCAGGTTTGGAACAGTTTAATGAGGATGGGTTTACTGATTTAGGTGATTGTGAATCTTTCACCATTGGCAGCTCAGAAATCTTGTGAACAGGTATGCCAGTGAGTTGGTGGTAAAAGGTCAGGGTTTATGATAGAGCATGCGGCTCCTGTATCAAAAAAGGCTATAACAGGTAAAGGTTTTGAGTATTTGTCTAAGAGGATGTGAATCTTGGCATTGAGACTGAGCTGAATCTGGTTAATGGGTTGAATAGGGTATATGTCTGAGTCAGAAGATGGAGTAGAAGAGGTTTCAGTAAGAGGGTAAGAGATAGCACATAGTGTTTCTTCATTGGGCTCATCATCAAGGGAAAAGAGAGATTCAAGATCACTGGAGTCAAGGGAGTCAAATTTTTCAAGTTGAGCAACAAGTTTTTTCTTTTTCTTGTGATTTTTGCAATCTTTGGCAAAATGACCTTGCTTACCACAGATAAAACAACGATCAGTGGACTTGCCTTTGCCAGGGAACTTCTTTTTTTGGAAAAATCTCCATTTGACTTTTCTGGGCCTTTTCAGTTTAAGAGTCCGTCGGAAGGTTCGTCGCTTGAAATGTCTGGGCTTTTTAGTGGAACAGTCACACTTATCATCACCATAGCATTTGATCTTCAGGTCGGGGTGGTCACAGGCACGGCCTAATCTTTTGCCAGTTCTTTTAACATCCTGGAGGAACTTTCTTTGATTACAGAGACGTTCCAGGGCTTGTAAAGAATTTGATAAATTTCACCAAGGGAGATTGCCTGGAGCTCAAGACCTCGAGTCTGCATGACTTTAGCACTTTCTTTCCCTAGTGGGTCAGGGAGAGAATTGAGAAAAACTTGCTTGAGATTTGGATCATCCATTCCTTTTAGCAAATAGAAGAGCTTTGACATCCGATTGTAATGTATTTCTAAATATTTTCTGTCAAATGAGCAACACTTCATGCGCAAATAATCTTCTCTGGCTTGAGTAAGGAAATGATCTGGAATTCCCAAAAATTCACTATAAAGGTGAGACAAAAATGAATCCATGTTTGCAACCTGGTAAACTTGCATCTGGCGGTATTCTCCAAGAGCAATCCACCAGTCTCGTAATCTGCCTTGGAATCTGGCTATAAGGCGTTGAAGAGCATTAGCAAAAGTCATACCAGGGTGGTGCATTTCTGCTTGGAGCCATGAGTGCATATCAAAGAAGATATCTCGCCATTTAGAGGGAGGGACATCATCAAGAGTGAAATGTTTCTTTACATCAGATGGAAGAGTTTGTGGCAGAGTGGCAGGTTTAGGGGATTCAACTTCAGGTTCTTCATTAAAAGGTTCATCATGGGAGACTCCTTCTGGAGGAGAGTTAGAAGTACCTTCATTACTAGGATTAACCATAAACAATTTTTGAGGCATTGAGGATTCCGTGTCAGTAGTGTTACTGGACACTAGAGAAGATGACAATGAAGAGATTAGATTGTCCACATCTTCAAGTTCTGAAAGATTGAAAACTGGATCAAATAAGGTTGGAGTTTTAGGTGGGGATTGTAGGGTCTTACTTCGTAAAAATGAAAAAATGGGATTTAAGGAGGGGGGTTGAATAGGAAATATAACTGGAGCTTTACTAGAGGCGCCAGTGGTAGTATCTGGTACTGTTGGATGAAGGCTGATGGGTTGCTTAGATAAGTGGGGTTGAGATGTAGAGACTGAAACAGAAACAGGTTGGGTTGGTGGAGTTGGAGAAGAAGGTGTAGGAGATGTATGGGAAAAGTGTGATTTTGGTTTATAAGCTTGTTTAGGTGGTCTCAAAGGTAAGGGAGGAGGTACCAAAGGTTGGAAAGGGTTATATTCTGATGAAAAGGTAGAAAGAGGTTGAAGAGGGGGTTTAGTTTGAAAGAGAGATAGTTGAGGCTTAGGAATAGTAAAAAATGGATCATGGATAGGTAGGGAAGAGAATGGTTTTAGAACTTGAACTGGTAATGGGTAAGAGGCAGCTTGTTGTTTTTCATGGAGTTGTCTTTCAAGGGAATGAAGCTGGTTTCAAGATCTCTCTTCTTTTGTTCTCCAGAGGCTAATAATTGGGACGTTCTTCTGAAATCCTTGATCGAGGTTGCTAAGGCCATAAGTTGATGATGCAGGCTTTCTATATTGCCTTTAAGATCTGCTATCAAGGCTTCAAGAGTATCAAATCTGGTAGAAACAGTTTGTTGGATTGTCTCTTGCTTTTCAGTGAGGCGAGTGAGTGCCTGATTCTGAGTTTTAGCATTTTCAGCTTGTCAGTTGAGAGCAGCTTCGACGGCTGAGATCTTTTTCTTTTGATCTTGGCTATCAACAGCAGTGGGATTTTTGATTTTCCATGCATGAGTAGTGCCTTCCTGAGGGAAATCATAATCCCGAAGAAGGGGAAAGTCTGTCTCATATGGATGGAGCATACAGCAATCTTTAGGAATGAGAAGAGAATCAGACGATGGAGGGTTTTGTGGGGACTGGATCTCATCAGGTGGTTTGCATCTCTCTAGGTTTCTGAGATGTCTGAGTGATTTCTCTTTGGCGGCTTTTCTTGCTCGTCTCCTCTCTCTTTTTGCCCTTTGTTCTGCTGCATAATTAGGATCCATTTCACGGAGTCGTTGCCGTCTGAAACGACGTCTTTCAAGGCGTTCTTGCCTTCTTTCTTCATCACTTTCATCGTCATTAATGAGCCAGGTTGGTTGATCTTGGCAGGCTTGGCAATCACAATCAAGATCATACCAAATATGACCGTGAAAATCGCAGCCGTTGTAGACTTCATGACCATCACCATCAAAAGAGTGAACTGGGAGGTTTCTCTCTATGATGTTGATTTCAGTAGGAAAAATCGGACAGTGTATAGCAGGGGCTTGATGAGTTGGAAACTCAATCTAAACGGAGCCATCAGGGTTACGGATAAATTTGGGGTCAGAAGTTTAAATGGTTTGGTTTTGGGTGTGAAATTGTTCATAATTGGTGACCCAAGAAGTAGGAAGTAGTTTGGCCAATTCCTCTTTAGAGATTTGGCGTGGGACATAGGTACAGTGAGGAATACCATGGGTATCAATATCAAGGAAAATAGCATCTGTGGATGGACTGGTAAGGGAAGTAAGAAGATCCCAAGCATGATCTTGGACTCTGTAAACCATCTGGTAGTGTAAGGTGGCAGCAATTCTGGAGTCTACTTGTTCTGCTCTAGTGAGTTGGATTTGGACTTTCAAGGCTGAAAGCAAGTGTGGATCTCGGAGGGACATGTTGAAGTTAGGGAAAAAGGTGACCATAATGGTTCTAGCATTTAAGGTGGTTTGGACAGTTCCAATACAAGCATGTTGATACTGTACAAAGGTAGAATCAAGAAGAGCTATACGGGAAACAACTGGTAAACCTTTTCTGCTATGGAAAGTAAGAGCTAGACGAACAGCTCCCCAATAGATGTGAGAGTAGCCATCTGTGAGCCACTATTGAGGTAAATTTTCTAGAAGTGAAAGAGTAAGTAACTGCTCTTTTCCAGTTGCAGGAATTGTATACTGGTGCATGGGAGAAACTTGAATGTGTTCCTTACAAAGTTTCTGCTAGCCGTTACCAAAAGCACGGACTATTTTTGTTTTTAAAGACTTACTAGGTTTAGAATAAGCCATGTAAGGACTAAGGACAGGGATATTAGAAGGGGGAATTATATCTGTACTAGGATGATAAGATATATCATATACAGACTCTCTAATGGACCTTGCAATACCATCATTATAAACATGAGAAGAAGAAGAAGAAGTAGATGTAGAAGAAGTAGATGAAGACCTCCGGAACTATGACATGGTTGAGTCAAGGTGAAAGGTTCAGGGTTTGAACTTCTCGTAGGTTTAGACCTAGCAGGTATCCTGTCTGAGCTTAAACTGCCTTCTCTTGAGGACTTACCAACAGCTCGACAGCTCTTTAGCTGGATATAAACTTAGAGAAGAGTTCAAATTCTGGTTTTCTGATCTGCCAGATCACATGAAGTGCAAGCAGAGAGCATACTAATCCAAGAATTGAACAACCGACTTTAAGAATACCTATATATATATGTGTGTGTGTGTATGTATATGTACATATTTTCCTCTTCTCTACTGAGCAAAGTGGGAGTGCACCAAAGAAAAAGTCACTCGCAGTCAAAGTCTTTCTCAGAATTTTTATACATCCATATTTTGAATTGGAAAATTAGACTTTCAAGGGAAAGAAAAAAGAATGATGATAATAATGAAGAGGAGGGATAGTATGGGGGAAAATGATGAACAATCACAAAAGGAAGCAATTAGAAGTGTGCTTGATGAAGGGCTGAAGTCGGACCCATCTAACATACCTTGGGAAACAAACAATTAAAAGAAATTGGAACACTGAGAGGAAGTGAATAATTAATAGCTTTGTTCTACTATACATAGAGCTCCCAAAGTTATTGCTTATTATTTGTTTTTTAAGAGAAAACCAAAAAATATTAAATATGAGAGAGAAAAATAATAATAATTTTTCTTTCATTCATTTGAGAGAGCTTAGAAGAAAGAATATAGTAATTTTCTTCTTTTTATTTTAGAGTTAAAAAAATTATGAAAAAAATTTGTGTTACTATTTTGTAATTGTATCCTTCTTATTATCCTTAGAGCATTATTGTGCTTAATTTGCTTCTTCTTCTTCTTTTTTTTTTTTGTTCCTTACTTGATGATAATTTACATTAATGAATTTGAATCGAATTCAATCTAATAATAAGATTCGAATTAGGAATCATATGTTTCCCACGTCAATTTAAATCGAATTTAATCTAATAACAAGATTCGAATTAGGAATCATATGATTTTGACATCCACACCCAATACAAAACTCATTAATTCTAATACAAAACTTAATTTTATAGTATCATTTGCCTTATTTATTTCTACCTCCATTGCAAAATAAGAGAATCACCTAATATTCTAAAATGAGCTATAGAAAAACTACCTTCAATTCATTTGCTAATTAATTTACAATAATTCTGTGACCACTATCGTTGCCCGATCGTCCTACCAAAGAACTCTTTCATTGCGCCCGTGTCTTTTTGCCTAACATTTTGCTATACAACAGATGTACTCGGTTGTCGGATTTTGCTTTCGCGGCTTTGTACAGTTTGATTTGTAAACTAACTATGCTTTAACCAATTAGCCAAACACATCCCAACATTGTCATTCTTGTATTTCCATACAGTTGCAGACAGTAGTGCTAGTGAATTTCATATGACTTTGGCCCTTAGAATGTCTTGACTTTATTATTATTATGTTAATGATGTCGACCTTACTATGAGACTTCTTTGCATTAATTACTAAATAACATACGTCTGAATCTACATTACTAGCTAATACATGTAGCATATACTACACTGTTATAATTTATATGCTGTATGAAGTAGCTTTACTCATTTTCTAGATTCAATCTTCGATTTACAATTTCCCGTATACTTCTATATAGTTCAGTAAAGGCGTTCCAACTACGCTCCAACACAGTGATTTTGTGTTATCGTGGTAATAATGTACATGTGTCGCCCTACTACTGCTTCCAGGTGGCATTGACTCACAAATTTTCTGTATAGGCAATATTATGACAATTGGAAACAATTAACTAAAATGGGAAATACAGGCTGGGTAAGAATTTAAGTTACAGAATCCATGTTTTATAAATCAGTTACAAGAGAATGAATGTATTTCATACGTTGAATGCAACTCAAGACTTTCAAAATAATTGAATTTTCACTTAGGAAGATCAATAAGGAATATGTTGAAATTGGATTTGAAACAAAAGCCTAAATGTCATAGAAGAAAGGACATTCAAAACCTTTCAAAAAAAGAAAGGATGTTCAAAAAAATCTGCAAGATGGTCGTAGGGTAGGCAATGGTTCGCCTACAGAGGAATTGCGGCTGTTGCTATAGCAGTTTGGGTTGCCTCCTAGGTGCGGGGAAGGTGCCAGTTCGACTCGGCACCAGTGCACCTCGTAGCGAGGGTGATAGGAAGCCGAAGCTTCGACCGTATAGGCCCAGTCCTCATGCTGGGAGCCTGATGCTTCGATGTTTATATATTTTAATTTTCTTTTTTATTAGAGCAAAATTTTAATTTTTTTTTCATTCTGTTTGAGATTACTATTAACGTCATTTGTAATAACTTAAAATATTTTGAATATTTTTTTCCTTTTGTTGACGTACTAATATAAATATCATTGTTATGTCTTAATTTAAATATTATTGACTTATTTAAATAATTTGTCCTTATAAACTAAAATTCAGTTTTAACTTTCTCTGAAATTCAATTGACGATTTAATTTTTTTTTTTTTTTTACAAAAACTCAAGTTTATAATGTGTATAACTATGAAATGGGAAGTTAATAACGTAGTTGATGAGTACGCAATAATTTGATTCTAAAATAAAAAACGCAAGCTATTAAAATTTCCTTTTCACCCCCTAAAACTCCAATTTTTCCACAAGTCAGCTTAAAATTTCTAGTATTAAAGTGTCCTTCATTTATAATATGTTTACATCAAATGTTTTTGTTCAAAAAATATTCAAATGATTTATGATTGATTATATTATTATTGTGTTATAGCTGGTAAATAGTATATAAGACTAAAATTTATTTTTTCGTAAAAAATTATTAATAATGAATTCAGTAATTAATTTATAAATTGACTAAATACATGGTAGAGCCGCTTTCCTAGAAGATTAGAATACTTTTACAATTTACACTATCAACAATTACAGCTAATATATTATTTTGACTATATTTAAAATAAAGATTTAAATTAAAGTAAATTAATAATTAAAGCGAGTTTGAAATAAGTATTCAATTTAAGGTATGTATAATTTAACTATAGTTGATTTATGAATAAAATTAACTTGTATTGTATATTTAGTTGCAAAAATATTTCTATAAAATAAGACATTTTAATAAGTAATTATTTTGTATTAAGCATAATTTTAACATAAATAAATTATTATGCTATTAATAATTATTTTAATAAAACAAGTCATTTTACTAATCAAATATGCTTTATTAAATATTATTACATTGCAATCTTATTTATAGCATGTGTTCTAACAGGGGTAGAGAAAGTGCAACAAAACCAAAAGTATAAAATTTATGTATTATACTTCCATTACTGTACCTTATTAATTTTCCTCAGTTTAAACATAAATATTTGGGGGCCGTTTGGTAACGCTGTTTTTCTGGTTATATTTGCATGTTTATGTTTTCTATTTTTTGTTGTCGTTTTTGTTTTTTGCCCTTTGAAATGAAAACTAAAACTGCATTTCGGAATACAATTTTTTTACAATTAGAGATGTTGTATTTTCATAAAATATTAAATTTTGTTAGCTTTTTAAAAATTAATTGAATTCAGTACCTATATTTTATATTGGGACTCTTTGGTTCTTTTACTGATATTTGTATACCATATCACGAATTACTGTTGAAAGAGAACTATTTGGAGATGTACTGTTAATGAGAAAACGCGATATGGAATGGCGGTTATTTATTTCTGAAAACCCTATCTCAGATAGCGGTTCTTTCCGATAAATGCTGAAAATGCCATAAGAAATAACGATTTTAGGTTTTTGCTTCAACAGAACACTGACACAACGAGCGAGATACCTATCGGGGGGGCTAACATTGCATGTTATATCAGCGTGCTAATGTTACGTTCTAGCCAATCTTAGATGCGCATTCACAATCAAATTCAATGGCCATGAAATGTATCAAGCGGCAAGCAACTTTTGAGTTTATTTCATTTTTTTATTTTTGTTTTTTTTTCCATTCCTGAATTATCGTGCATCCATTTTTATTTTATTTTATTTTTTTCGTCGGATGTGGATCAAATGAAGAAAATATATTTGATATACTAACTATATTGAGCATTAAAATATTTAAAAATTATAATTATTAATATAATTTAAAATATTATACTAAAAATTCAACCTATTGAATAATTTTTCAAAAATTTAGGTAACAGTATCTGTATGTTTGTTACAAAAAATTTAAAGAGAATAATTTATCAGTTTAACTTAATTTTTTATAATAGAAAATAATTATATTGAATATTAAAATATCCACAAAAAATTTTGTCAATATAATCTAAAATAATATAATAAAAATTCAGCTATTATAAAAATCAAATTATCTTCATATGACTCAACCATATAAAAAAGAAATAACACTTAAATTTAGAAAAGATAATTATGTAGACTACTTTCTTATGGTAAAAATACCAATATTTTAACAAATTGATCGGACTGAATTTTCACTTAAAAGGTAGACTAGTGTTAGTTTATTTGAAAAAAAAAATTCTACCCATAACACACCATACGTAGGTGTAGATGCGATACCTATGAATTTTTTTTGTCCTAATAATCAATAAATTTAATTTCACAAATTATAAGAATTTATTCAATTTTTTTATTAATTTTGATTGCTATTTTTGTTGGATAGTGGATCAAATAACGAAAATATATTTGAGTTATTGTATCAAAGAGCAAATATATTAAAAATAAAATTTATTACTATAATTTAAAATATTATAACAGAAACTCAACTATTGTAAAATTTTTCTAAAATTTAGGTAATAATGTATGTCTGCTTGTTAAAAACTCTAAAAGAAAATAATTTATCAATATAATATAATTTTTAATAAAGAAATAATTTTTAAAAATTTTAAAGAGAATGACCTATTCTTAATGTTTACAAAAATAAAAATTAATAGAAAAATCAAATAAATATTTATAATTTGTAAAATCAAATTTATTGATTATTATGACAAAAAAAATATACGCATTGCGTGTGCACATGCGTCTACTATATTATAAGTAGAAATTTTTTTTAATAAAAAAATAACTTACTGTTGTCTACCTTTTAAATGAAAATTCAGTTCGATCAATTTATTAGAATATTTTAATTTTTACCATAAGAAAGCAGTTCGCATAATTGTTTTCTTTTTAATTGAAGTATTAATTCAAGTTTTGATGCCACATAAACAATTACTTTTTAAATTATATTAAATTAATTAATTAACTTTTGTACACTGCTTTCAAGTAGCAATTGCTCATTTGCCTGTAAAAAAATCTAAAAAGTAATTTATGAATATATTTTATTTTTTTACAATAAAAAATATTTTTATATGGATTCATTGAGACGTATGTAGATACATTGATTTTTATAATAGATGAATATTTATTATAATATTTTAAATTGTATTCATAAATTTTATTTTTAAATCTTCTACTATTCAACATAATTATTTTCTATTATTTTTCTTAAATTATACTAATAAATTATTTTTTTAAAATTTTTTAACAAACAGACATATATTGTTACTTAAATTTTTGAAAAACTGTACAATAGGCTTAATTTTTATTATAATAGTTTAAATTATATTAATAAATTTTATATTATTTACTTAAAATAATTGCTCATAACTAAAACTATTATGTTATTCTAATAAATATAAAAAAACATTAATTACAATTTAAAGTAATTGAGTAGAACATATTTCGTAATAATTTGAACAACTTAATTTACATATGTATTAAAAATAATTTCACAAAATATAATTCCTATTATCCTCTAATTAATTAAATTAAATTCGTCATTATGATATTTAGTACATTAAATTTAATTAAAATTTTTGCATACTAGTTAAATTAGTTATTAGATATATTAATTAAAATATTTATGAAAACTAATTTAATAAAATATATTTTTATTATCATGTGATTCATTTAAACTTCTTTGTATATACTAATGCTGTGAAGATACAAACATGGCAAGGATATTTCTATGAAAACTAATATGTTATCCATTTAGTTATGAATTTGATAAGACTTGATTTTATTTAATGAAAATTTTAACCAATTCTTATGTTTGCAATTAAAATAAATTTCATGCTTAGTTCTAATTTCATTTCATGACTTCAATTTTTATTTTTAAATCATTACAAATCCAATCCAAAATAATAAAATTTAATGAGAAATCAAGATTTTCTTAAATCATATAAGTGAATTGGCAAATTTGTCCTTATACATCATATCTTTAATTTCTTATTATTATGGTCAAATTTGATTTTTTTCCTAAATTAAATCAATTCACAATGTAAATGATTAATGTATTTTAAATACAAAATTTTATTTACCAAATGAAATTAAATCAAATTCTTTATTTTCAAATTGAATCAATTTTAAAAAATGAGTCTGGAAAAAATTAGAGAACTTCATTTATAATCTGCAACTACTTGCAGTTTTTTTAAAATGGAAATGGAGAAAAGTAAAAGAAAATCACATAAATAAAGTAATTGCCTTCTAAAAACCATTCACAGCTGCAAAGCCAAATAACAAATTTTTTCACGAATAAGACTTTTATTCTATTATATGCCTCCATCCCACAAACCGCCAACTTGCCAGGAGCACGGTGGGAAGAATATTTTAGAATTCCTACAACTGTTGTCCAATGATTTAATGATTCATTTAGATAGACAAAGGATTTCAAGTGAATGATTTTGGAACCAAAATATACAAAAAATGGACTGTGACTTTGATAAGCCAATTGAGAACTATTTTGCTAGAGTTTTTTTTTTTTTTTTTATATCTTAAATCATTAATGTCAGAGATTTCAAATTTAACTACTTTTACTTTATTATTTGGAATCTATCAATATACATCACGTCCTTTTCTTTTTTTCTTTTTTTTTTTTTGAGTTTTAAGTTGAAATCCATATCAAATTTATATACTTCTATACATAAGTACAAAAGCAACCTACAATCCATGCTGGCATTCAGCTTTAAAAAATAAAAATTAGACTACTAATAGCAGTATAATACAGTAATGGTTCATTCACCCTTAAATGGGATGAGCACACATCCAAAGCAAATACCAAGAAGGAAAAAGTAAAATTGTCAAGGTGAAAACAATTCTGCATGCCATTAACCACTGCATATTAAAGCAAGTCAACCATAACGAGAAATGTATTGCAATCAAGTAAACAACAAGAAAGATTTAAAAACAAAATGGAAATAGACGATCTAGTAACAAACCATACATCAATGTCTCTTCCCAAAACACCTTAGTATTTAACTTTTGCAAAAGGGTTAAAGAAAGAAATTTCATCCTAGCATAAATTATTTGATTCCATGAAAACTGAATACAGCCCAAATTGCAAATATGGAATGCAAAGCATATATATATTATGCAGGATATAAGAATTTGTTTTAACAATAAGTGTGTAGTGTTTAAATTGAAAAGTAAATTCACTGTCCAGCAATGAAGAAACAAGAGTAGAGGGTGCCAACGAATGAAAGGGATATGTTCAAATTGTGCTTAGAATTGGGAGACAACCGTGGATAAATATATTACTAACCTTTGAGAATGTCATCAACAATTAATAAGTTTTCATGTGATGACTTTCATTGTGCACTATCATACGAAGAAAAATAAAATTTACGTTCATCTTCCCCTCGGCAATTCCATATCCTGTTAGTTAAAATTGGATTAATATAAAATGTGAAATGCAACATTTACACTAAAATATGTATTGAAGTGTCAAGGAAAAAAACTCAAAGTCAGCAATTCATTAAAAAACACAAAAGAGTCCACTTCCATTAGATATTTTCATCACACATTCGGACAGTTCATGGCTACAATCAGTACATAATATTGGGATCAAATTGTGGACTGCATATGATTAACTAAAACATAACAATGAAGATTGAAAAGAAAATCCAATTCGCCTCTCGTTGTTTGTTCTGTGTTGACTGCTCCAAAATGGAAATAATAGGTCAATCGGCCTAGAAAAATCCAGCTCTATCTCCAGCCGCATTGGCACTTCCATCAATACCATCCTCATCCATATGACCTTGGAGCTCATCTTCATACGCAGGCAAATTATCAATCTTCTGGTGAAGAGATTGAAAATTTGCAGTACAAAGCACAGTTAAGGCTTGCACATCCACACTGAGGTTGTCTTGTTTCAAACAAAGTACAGCTACTTCACTTTCCAATCGTGTCAATGACAACGACATTGGGTTCATGGTAAAGGGCCTTGAGCTTTTGCTTGACTCTGGACCGTTATGCTCAACCTAGGTGGAGTCAATAGCTTGACTCATAGTGTCACGCCCCAGATTTTCATAACCTGAATGCCCGAGGGTGACTTGGGATTTATTTGTTGGGTATAAAAATAAAATGATAATAATACTCTGTCATACCCCAGAATTTTTCCTCCAAACTGGGGTTGACCCGCAAGAAAAATTTAAGATATTCAAAATCCCTTATTTATCCAACAATATTTATAAGTCATTGGGCTGAATCATTTGATGGGATTTCAACTACTGGGCACAAAATAAAGATAGAGAAAAATATTACAGAGCCATCTAAGTGTCCCAACCATGCGATTAACATTACATACTAATTAAAAGTAAATTAGGTCTAAGCTTAATAATTACAATCATTCAACAATTGTTACAGACAAAAAAATAAAGTCCTCCAACTCTGCGCAGGAAAGAAGAAAAAAAATAGATAACTCTTCTGATAGAATATTTAAGAGAAATTAATCTCTTTCCAGCTCATCTTCTGTATCTCTGTGCTTAATATCCTGAAAAAAATATTCCCACAAGGGGTAAGCTACTAAAGCCCAGTAATCAGAATCTCCTAGGTGCCTATATGCAGTGGTTGTAATGCAACACTGTATTAAGTGACCCACTACAGTGAATGTGTTTAGGTGGGATACTGTTTATGCAACAATTAATTCAATAGATCTCAACTGAATAATGTAAATTATACTTACAACGGTTCGATGAAACTGTCACCGTAACTACTATTTTACTTACATGTAAAAATAGTTAAATATTGATGTGTGTACCACAATGAAGTCTGTGTCGCAGTGGTAGGGATCTCAGATTTAGATCTTCAAGGTCTCGGGATCAAACCTCGTAGCGATACAGGTTTCATATATATATATATATATATATATTTTAAATATTCATCAAGAGGAATTAGATATAACTAAATAATTCCAACACATCATTCATACATAAACAAGAGAGGTTGTTAGTGATAGTAAAATTTTGTAGGGGAGTTTAATCTAAATCCTCTTAAGATAATCATACTCCTACCCTCCTCTACCCCCAGTCTTGGGAACCAGTGACTTTACGGGCTTAGCATCCAATGCATATCGACGGTGTCACCTACCAAAAACTTAGCCGTCGCGACCGGCTACCTGACTGGCCAGGTCAGAAAGGAATATCTCCCAAATAAAATGCATATTTTCATCTTCATCTAAAAGGCCATTTCTACCCATCCATCACCCCATTGCCAAAAAAGACTTTAGCACCGAGTGCCTTAATTTCTTCTCACCCATTTACATTCCAACGGTGCCTTGTATGGAAATCAGACATTTTTAATAACAACCGGCAATGTTCCCAGCCGATGAATCAAAAGTGAGATTATTCAGTCACATGCAGTATATTTTTAAGCACTTTATCTAAATCCATAATTTAATAATAATTCTCAATAAATCAAAGATTTAACATAGTCACCAATATCATTATCACAAAGGTAGGTATTAAATGTAAATTAACAAGTAGCAAGTAAAAAAAAAATTTAGAATACGAATTAGTATTTTAATTAATTGTTTTGATAAGTTTACCGTACCACATTTGATAAGAATAAAATTATTTCTAATGGTATATTAATTAAGTCGAGGTTGGTAGCTTAGTGGGCGGGCGACCCTAATTGCGATTTGAAGTCGCAAGTTCGAACCTCATTGGCTGCGATCTCGATTTTTGCCTCTTTTACTTTTTTTTTTATTTTATTTTATGGAATATAAAGATAATAAATAACTCTTTGGACTTATATTTAATCTTAGAAAAAAAATATGATAAGTATAGTACATCACTTGAATAATTAAGTCAAAGTGAGATTACAAAGCTAATAGATTCTATCCTTTAGATTTGGTAGGAGAATAATATTTCAAAATAATTTGAATAAATTTCCACTCATCATCTTATTTATAACCTAACCCTTATCATAGGTTTTCGGCTTCAAGATATCCATAAATGTCCACAGAATTCCAATTTTTAGGAAGGTATTAAATAAATTTCATTAAATTCACTAATCATAAAAATATAGTTATATAACTTGCTAGTTGACAAAATAATGCCTAAAAGAATCAATCAAATTCAATTAAGGAAGACCAAATGAGAAAAGAATAAGTCCATTGTTTCTTTTTGGCATTTTATCAAATACTTAGCATTTTAGTTTAAATAAGTCATCCAACTATTTATGATGAAACTGATTATCTAAGTCAATTATCATAAATATTAGAGTGTCAATTAATACATAATATCCAGTTTAAAATAATTTCATATCAATAGAAATTATTAATATGACAATAACTAATAGAAGGTAATTGAAAATTTAAATAAATCTTTAAACATAATATTCTAAAAAAATCCAAACAAGCATCAATTAAAGGCTAAGCAAAAATAGCAGCTTGAAAGAAAATTTAGATAAAATAGAGCAGGACTTCAATATCTATAAAATTTTTATCTGTAGAAACTAGACTTCAAGACCTATAACTTTCATGTTTTACACTTTTTAAAATTCTAAGGTCTAAAGGTGAAAAAATAGCCTTGAATTTAGTTTGTTCAGAAAATACAATTTTACACGTGCTCAGTATTTTGGGCATAACTTTTGACTCACAAATTGGTTGATACAATTCTTTTTGGGTTAGAAAGAAAACTGAAAGGGTTACAACTTTTATGTTTTAGCCGAAGCCTAATTCCACCATTTTAGTGGTCAGGAGCACATTAGAAGTTACAAATAGAGAGCTGTCAGCATACTGAGTTACATCAGTCAAAATTTCGGCTTCCCTACCCCCAATATACGGGTATATATTTTTATCACAATCAAGTTTCATACTTCAAACCCAGCAAATGCATCAAATATATTTTAGGAGATTCGTCATCCTACCTCAATGAAGATATTAATGACCAAGTCTGAGAAGAAAAAATAAGTTAGCTTTGAACACCACCCAAATTGGAAAATTCCAAGCCTTTCTTCTTCCTCCAAGCAATACCAAATCTCCAACCTCACTAATTAATGATTTATTATTATTTCTCTCTTATTTTCTTCTCTTTAAAGACACACAATTTATAGGGAGTGTAGAGGAAGTGTCGGTAGAGAAAAACAAGTTCCACTACCTAAACTTGAAAACCACTAAAGTAGCATTATGCATTAGGTAGTATAATCCAAATAATCTAGCTTAGCCTTTTTGACTTTCTAACCACATAATTAAAGATAGGTGTTGGAGAATGGATGAGGATGGGTGGCATGATCCGGGGATCATGCTAACTTTTTGACAAATTAAACAATCATGCTAGCTTTTTGACAAATTAACAAAATGCTTTAAATCATGCTAGCTTTCAAACAAAATGTTTTAAATCTTGTTTGTTAAATAATTTGAAAAAGATGCTTTAAGGTCATCAATGTAGGGTCTTCTCTTTATCTAAGTAGTCAAATAATTTTGAAAGATTGTGAGAGTGTATGGAAGACGGAAAATGAAGTTGTCAGGAAATAATTTAGAGCAACTATTCATGAGTCAACTCATTGAGTGATAAAGTGAGTTGAAGTGAGTTAAGGTGAGTTGAGGTGAGTCAAAGAAAAGGGTTGACCCATGGGTTAATGGGCTTGGTTTGAACCAAATAGGTAATTGGGTTAGGAAGTGTTTGGATAAAAATTTTAAAAATTCTACATTAAACTCGCACATAGAGTGAAATTCAATTGAAAATCTTTCCAACTAATTTTATTATTCCAAAAATTTTCAAATCCTCAATTTTCTAGATTTTTTACTATAACAAATATCACCACCACACTTAAGCAAATTAATTAAGAGGGAAAAATTCAGGTTATTACATATAGATTTACGTGTAGTAAGACGAGAGATGGGATTAAGCAGGTTTGACACAACTGTAGGTAGCTCGACACCTTGTCCCAATAACATGTTGGTGATGAGAACACCAAAGGGTAAAGAATCACGAGTATGTTTTAGTTGTCGAGAGGTGTAGATAAGACGGAAGACGAACAGTGCTGTGTCAAACTTTAGACCAAGCAATATGGCGTACATGACATGGTCACGGCGTATGGTCATGTCCAAGTAATGCAAGGTGGGTCAATGGTGGCAGATACGAACGAACAAGTTGAGCATTCGATGATTTGTGTTCAACAACCTATGCACATAAGTTTCATCAATCTAAGGGGAGATCTATCTAAGGTTTGGAAAACGGTTGTCATCCTGTCCAAGTTGGTGACGGACTATCTTGAGTTGGGTAAAACATAGTCATCCTTTCAGTGGGGCGACGGCTTTTGAATACCTAAATGGGTGGCAATGGCATCTGGGATGATGGTGATAAGTATCCAGGTAACCATAGAGTGAATCACATTTTCATCGAAATCACAATGTTCGTTGAAATTTGCATAAAATTCCTGAACAAGTTTGACAGCTACAGACCCCGAAATTTGTGTCAAAGATTCCCAAACCCAGAATTTCAAACAAGGGTTTGAGCATTGGAAAATCATCAAGCTTGAGTTGTCGTTCGATGACAACGGGCAATTTCAAAAACAAATTTCTGAATTGATTACGATTTACAAATCCATTCAACCCTACAGAAGGCTTCTTAGTTCGATAGCTAGACATTTCGAACCAGACAAAAACCTCAATACGCAAGAACAAAAAAAAACCCTAGGTGAACATGTTAGCTTAGAAATTCTACACAAGGAAGGATACAGAAAAAAACTTCTTTATTGACAGAAATTCAACTTGCTCCTGGAACACCAAACTAAAACAAATTCCAAGTGTTTAAATAGACATCCAACACCTGGTTGTTACAAATACGTGGCCATTACTTCCTAAAATTTCTAACTCATCAACAAACCTTAGTGGGCATGACCTGTACAAGACTAGATCAGCCTCAATTCTAGAACAGAAAAAATAACTCATCTCCTAAACAATAGCAGCAAACTAACAGAGCATCTCCTAAATAATAGCAACAACCTTAACAGAGCAATACTAAGTCAAACACAACCTTTAATTGAATTAATTCCCAACATTTCCTCCCCTTAATTCAAGTAGGGGTTCAACTCCCATCATGGAACAGAACTTTGTAAATTTGGCTTCAGGTAAAGCCTTTGTGAGAATGTCTGCGGGTTGATCATCAGTGTTGATGTACTGCAGCTCCACAATTCCATTTGACACTAATTCTCGAATAAAATGATGCTTCATCTATATATGCTTCGTCCTCCCCTGTTGCACTAGATTTTTGGACAATGCAATTGTTGACTTGTTGTCACAAAAGATCACAGTTGTTCCACCAAGCTCTTGATTCAAATCTTCCAAAATTCTTCGTATCCAAACAACTTGACAATTTGTGGTTGTTGCAGCTGCATACTCTGCTTCTGTGCTTGAAAGGGCCATGCTATGTTATTTTTTTGAGGACCATGAAATAGCTCCTAAACCCAAGCTAAGCATATAACCTGTTGTGCTTTTTCTATCATCTGTACAAGAGGCCCAATCACTATCAGTAAAAGCAACAAGTTTATTTATTTTGCCTCTTGAATACCTGATGCCAAAATTTGAAATTCCATGAACATAACGAAGAATCCTCTTAGCTGCCCCCAAATGGAACTTGCTTGGGCTATGCATAAACCTAGAAATGAGACTCACAGCAAATGTAATATCGGGCCATGTATGAGTGAGATACATAAGACTTCCCACAATACTTCTAAAATTTTTCTCATTAACCTTTTCTGCTCCATCACTCAGACTTAGCTTTTCATTTGTATTCAGTGGAGTCTTAGCAATCTTGCAATTCTCCATTCCAGCCTCCTTCAATAAGTCAGCTGCGTATTTTTTCTGACAGATGAAAATACCATTTTAATCTTGCATCACTTCAATTCCCAAAAAATAATGCAAAGGACCCAAGTCAGACATTTCAAAAGTTTGCATCATTGATTTTTTAACTGCTTCCACCATCTGAAATGAACTTCCAGTATAAACCATATCATCAACATATAAACATATAGCCAAGAAATCACCATTGTAATTTTTAACATAGAGGTTGGGCTCATTAGCACTTTTTGTAAAATTATTTTGAGCAAAATATGAATCAATTTTGCTATACCAGGCCCGTGGAGCTTGCTTGAGCCCATAGAGTGCCTTGTGCAACTTGTACACCTTTTGTTCTTGACCTTTCATCACAAATCCTTGGGGCTGTTCAACATATACATCTTCCACCAAATCCCCATTAAGAAAAGCAGATTTTATGTCCAATTGATAAACAATCCTTCTTCTATTGGCTGCCAATGCCAAAAGAGTTCTAACAGTATCAAAACGAACAACTGGAGCATAAGTTTCGGTGAAATCAATACCTGGAACTTGTGCATATCCTTTAGCCACCAATCGTGCTTTTTGCCTTTGCAACGAACCATCTGGGTTAAGCTTAGACTTGTATGTCCATTTTAAGCCTAAAGCTTCCTTTCCCACTGGTAAGTCCGTTAAGGTCCATGTCTTGTTCTTCTCAATCGCTTTAATCTCTTCTCCCATTGCAATGCACCATTCTTCTTTTTTCACTGCTTCTTCAAAACAACTAGGTTCCATGCCAACATACGCACAGTCACAGGAGATTCTTAGTGTTAATTGATAAATTTCAGCAAGGCTTCTTACTCTTCTTGGTGTTGATTCTGGAGATGACGAAGGAGATTCTTGTAGGCTATTTGGTTCAAACTCACCTATCTCCACCACAGGTGTAGGCTGCAAAGTGACATCTTCCTAAATCCAAGCATCATTTTCATTGAAAATTACATCACGGTTAATAATTAACCTTGTTGAAATAGGATCATAAAGCCTATAGCCTTTAGTTTCTTTACTGTACCCCACAAAAATACATTTGATGCTTTTGTCATCCATTTTCCTTCTTAATTCAGCAGGCACAAAAGCATATGCAATACAACCAAATGTCTTTAAGTGACTTACATTGGGTTTGTAACCATGCCAAGCTTCATAAGAAGTCATTCCTTCTACAACTTCAGTTGGAAATCTGTTGAGAAGATATACTGCAAGTCCAACAGCTTCTGCCCAGAATTTGTTAGGAAGGTTCTTGTCTCTTAGCATGCTTCTGGCAGCTTCAACTATTGTTCTATTTTTTCGCTCGGCGACTCCATTTTGCTGAGGAGTGTAGCTTGCTGTAAGTTGCCTTTGGATCCCATTATAACTACAAAAATTATTACATTCTGTAGAAGTAAACTCATCACCTCGATCGGTGCGTAGTGTCACTAATGGGTAGCCTTTTTCTTTCTCCACCATTGTTTTGAATTGTTTAAAACATTCAAAAGGTTCTGACGTCTCCTTCAAAAAATACACGTAAATCATCCTTGAAAAATCATCAATGAAAATCAAGAAGTACTTACTTCCACTCAAGGAGGATGTTTGCATTGGCCCACAAACATCTGTATGCACCAACATCAATGGCTTTGGAGCTCTCTATGATTTGCCTTAAGGAAATGTCTTTCGGTGATGCTTTCCAAAGATACATGCTTCACAAGGTTGCTTTTCACCTCTAATCATTGGAAGACCCTTCACCATATTCTTTTTGCATAACAAGTTTAATCCTCCAAAATTAAGATGACCAAATCTTTGATGCCAAAGCAAAGAATTATCAGTAGCTGCAGTAAAGGCATTAATAGGAACTTCCGAAAATAAAATTGGAAACATCTTCTCTTCTCCCATTTTGGCTGAGTAAATTAGCTGCATGCTATTTTTATTATATATCAAGCATTCATCAACATCAAAAACAATGTAGTAGCCTTTCTTCATTAACTGACCCATACTAATCAGGTTATGAGCTAGTCCTAGTACATATATGACATCATGCAAAAGTTTCTTTCCTAACTTTGACATTACAACAATTGTACCCATTCCACATACCTGAACTCGATTGTTGTTGACCATCTTGACTTGTGTCTTTATGGATTCATCAATCTCCACAAAGAATTTTTTGTTGCCAGTCATATGATTACTACAACCGCTATCAAGATACCAAACACTCTCATGCTTATCATCATGAGTAAATGAGCATACAAGAAATAAATTTTCTTCAGAACCATCTTTTTCTTCATGGGAATTGACATTGTTTGCAGCCTTTTTAAAGCAATTTTTCTCAATACGACCATATTGCTTGCAATGATAACATTGAGGAACATTTTTGTTTTGGCCATTCTTCTCCTTATACCAACAATCTTTATCCTCATGGTTTGTTCTTCCACAATGTGAGCAAGGATTAGAATTGTTACCTCCATTAGAATTCATTTGTTGACCATTAGTCCTTCCTCTGCCTCTACCTTTTCCTCTTCCACGAGATGATCTACCACGACCTCGACTGGAGTTCCATCGACTTGACTCATCTAATTTCTTCTTCAAGTCAAGTTTTGATTGAAAAGCTTGCTGAATTGGAGTCTCTTCTGTTCTGTTGATGCGCTCCTCGTGTGCTTGAAGTGACCCCATTAACTCATTCAAAGAGTAATTGGATAGATCTTTCGATTCTTTAATTGCAGCAACAACATGATCAAATTTGCGAGGAAGGCTTCGTAAAACTCTCTTAACGACCTTCTGATCTGTTAATTCTTCTCCAAGAGTTTTAATCTGATTCACCACTGAGTAAACTCTTGAAAAAAATTCTTGAACTGATTCTGACGGCTTCATTAGCAAATTCTCGAATTCCCGACGCATAGTTTGCAGCTTGACTGTAACAACTTTGTTTATTCCCTGATACTCCTCTTCAAGCAGGTCCTATGCTTCTTTCGATGTTGTGGCAGCCATAATTCATGGAAAAATGGCATCATCTATTACTTGCTGAATTAAGACTAGAGCTTTGGCAGCCTTCTTTTGCTTTTCTTTCAACTCATTGCGTTGAGCTGTAGTTAGCTTTTCTGCATCTACAAGATCATCAAAACCATTGTCAACCAGGTCCTATAAATCATATGACAGAAATATAGTCTTCATCTTGATACGCCAGAACTGGTAGTTAAGACCAGTAAAAATAGGAACATTCTGAGATGAGTTTGCTGCAACACTAGTAGAAGCCATGAAGTAGATCACTCTCTAACTCTATGTTTGATCACTCACAATTCTAACTCTTTGAACTTTGGCTCTGATACCACAATTGTTAGCTTAGAAATTCTACACAAGGAAGGATACAGAAAAAAAACTTCTTTATTGACAGAAATTCAATTTGCTTCTGGGACACCAAACTAAAACAAATTCCAAGTGTTTAAATAGACATCCAACACCTGATTGTTACAAATACGTGGCCACTACTTTCTAAAATTTCTAACTAACTCATCAACAAACCTTAGTGGGCATGACCTGTACAAGACTAGATCAGCCTCAATTCTAGAACAGAAAAAATAACTCATCTCCTAAACAATAGCAACAAACTAACAGAGCATCTCCTAAATAACAGCAACAACCTTAACAGAGCAATACTAAGCCAAACACAACCCTTAATTGAGTTAATTCCCAACAGAACAAACTTGGCACAAGCGAGATAGAGAATTACAAATGATAGATCCAAAGATAAAGTAGAATATGAAATTTACCTACGACAGATTCAAGGTAGACGATGTGAGTGTACAGAGAAGGATGGCCACAGCTTCGAGGGTTTGGAAGTGTTTATCTGAACAAAACGAGTTTTAAGCTATATTAAAAGCCGTTCGATCGAACCACCGGGTTCCCAGCGCCTAGGGTGCGCTTTCTAGCCAAAGATTCGACTACCTACACACCCATTGCGGGGTGTACTGCCAATTGGTCTAACCGACGCCTTCCTTGCACACTGCCCGTGACCTACACTACCTTAAGTTGCAGATGCTATCCCTTTTAATAGGAAATAGATGAATGGTTTGAGAGATATTTTCGTACAAAACTCCTTCTTTTCTAAATATCTTTCAATTTAAACACTTTATTCTTTTTTTTTTTTTTTGGCCATCATACTAAAATACATTATTTTATTTGAATATCTTATCGAACTAAAATAACTTTAAATAAATAACATATTATTTTAATTTTTTTTTTGTTAAAACTAAAATAACAACTTCTTACTAAAACGGTTTTATTTTACATAATTATCACTTATTCCCAATTTTTAATTTTATTCAAATAAGAATATACATGGATATCAGTTGATATTTTTATCTAATCTACAGTTCTATTTATCATGTAACTTTGTTTTTAATTTTATTTATATTTGAAGCATAGTCATATGCATTGTTTTTTTTTTTTTTTGTCAATTTAACAAATTATTATTGAAAATATAATAAATATAATATTATTATTATTAAACAAAATTACGATTACATAATAATATTTCAAAAATTATTGTGACACGTCACATCTACTTACAATTATTTAAAGAATTTTATTAATATGATAAATTGAAACATAATAAGCTTAATTTATAATTATACAATCTAAAAAGGAATTACAATTGTACATAATTATTTGTCTCAATTTATAATTTTGTAATCTAAAAAGAATTAAAGTTGTAGTTATTCATTTTATTGAATCAACACTTCTATTTATAATATTGTTTATTAATTTCTAGTTGGTTGTTAAGAATGCGTATGAGTTTCATATATTATTTTTATTATATGATATTCCTTTTATATTGAAATTATTTTTGGGCTTATGTATTTATTTTGCAACTTATTTTTTAATTTGTTAATTAAAATATATCAGGCCTGACTTTCTAATATTGTTTAATATTTTTAATGTGTTGTTAATATTAGTTTTGTAAATATTATTATGCTTTTTTAAAGAATAATTAATTTTTGTGTATCAGATTTAGAGGAAAGTATATTAGTTGCCATATTTTTCAATTTGTTCATTTCTAAATTCAAGGTACAATTTTTTTAAATGTTTTTGCAACTCCTTAATGCAATTTTTTATATAATTTTTTGGATTTTTTTATATTTTTCATTATTGTCAGAACTTAAAATTTGTGTATATCAGATTCCAATGGAAGTCTTTTTTTAGGGTAATTTCTCAATTTGTTTATTTAAGTATACCATTTTCTCTCTCTCTCTCTCTCTTTTGAAGCTTTATTTTAGTTTTTTTAATGTGAAAATATTATTGTACGATACTGATAACAAAATTATCAAACTATTACAAAATTTCATATTTCAATGATGTAATTGGAATTTATAGCACAATATTAATAAGATATTATATTTATTTTTATTAGACAATATTTGTTTACGTTCAAATTATTTTCTGTTTATGTATTTATGTTTTGACTAATTTTTTAATTCGTTCAACTTTGTAAGATCTAATTGTTTTAGTTTATCTTTTTTTTTATGTAGTTCCATATTTAATTCTATTATATTCTTATTATTAATAAAATTTAAGATTTTTTTAGTGTTATATTATAAGGAAGATCTCATATTTGACTTATTTTTATATTATATTGAATTTTCATTATTTTCAAAATTTCAAAATTTTGGTATACTTAATATTGAATACTATTTAAATTCTATCTTAATTTATAATTATCTATTAAAATTCTATTTAATTGGAGACTATGTTTATTTAACAAAAATAGTATATTTTATATAAATTAAAATTTTTATATTTAGTAAACGATTTATCAGTTGACTTAAGTTGTACATTGGTTGTTGCATTAATTTTTAGATTATTATATATACATTAAATATTTGAATTCAATTTAAATAAAAATTATAATACTAGCTGACAATTTTATGATCTTATTGAAAGCATAAATATGTTTTGTTAAATTTAATTTTATGAATTTAAAAACATAATTTATAGTTATAATTTCATAGCATTATATATATATTTAATCTAAATCTATTTATATTCTATTATAAATCTTTATTTGATTTTATCAATTATTTAAATTATAAGTTATCATAATATTTAGCGTAAAGTAGTTTTTTATTATTTTTCATGAATTGTATAGTATATCAGTAGTTATTTTATTTGACAACTATTAGTTTTATGATTTTTTATTTTTTTATTTTAATAATAGTTAAAGTTTATTCTACCACATAAAATTTAGAATTATAATTCAATTCAAATATTATCGTCATCTTATTTTATTTCATGACTAAATAAAATTAAAAATAATAATATTTATAGATGAAAAAACAAAAAACAATGTAGTAATTTCATTTATAAATTCCATTTATTTTTACATATCTAATTATTCTTTAACTTATTATTTCAACTCATTTTTGAATTTTTACCTCAATTTGATTCTCAATGAATATGATTAAATGATAACAGAATTTATTTATCATGTGTTTTTTAATTAGTAAAAATAAATTAATTATATATGTTACTTGTTAATAAATTAAAGTCTTTATTTAGCAAGCTAATTAATTTTTTGCATATAATTTACTAAAAATTGTTTTTCTTAACTGGTTATTCGTATAAACTTTTATTAAATATATAACATGACAAATTTGTGCATCGTGCGGGCTTTATCAGTAGTTTAATATATATTTGAGTCAAAGATTGGTTTTACAGAAGAGTTGAAATATCGGGTTGAGTCAAAATTACGTAAAACCTAAAGTTTTATTACTCATGTAGATTTCTGATTTAGTTAACTCTATTGATGTAAATAATACGTGAAAACACACAAGAAGGGAAAATAACTCCGTAATTAATTTATTACATTATGTACTTCTATTAAATTATTTTACATGATATTTAGAAGGTAATATTTTATGAATATAAAATGTTGCACAACTTTAGCATGGTATAATTTTAACAAAATTTATATACATATCTATATAATAATAATGAAGTTTAAGAATTTGAATTTAAGATATTTTCGATTGTTAGATTTATTTAATGGCGACAATGGTTATAATTTTTATATAATTTTAACGTCATGGTGGTTGTTTTCTTCGCCACTTAATAAGTAAACACACTCTCTTATTTTTTTTTTTTTTTGGGGACTTATTCACATATATTTTTAATAAAAGTTACAAAACTAATATTTTTACTAAATAACAAAATTTTATAGATTTAACACAATGTAGGGGTAACTATTAGACGTAGTCAATTGAGATTTTCTACTGTAAAAAAAGCAAAATTCAAACTTCAGTTTTTCTCAATAAATTTAAGTTTTAGTCACATTAAGATTAAAATTTTAATTGAAATGTTTATTTTTCAATTAAATTTTTAAAAAACTAAAATATAAATATATTGTTTAATAGAAAATTTTAATTGACTATGTGTAGTAGGTATCTATTCGTTTTTTAATAATAATAGATAATATAAGTAAAATATAGCGCATCCAACCCAATGAAATGTAGTCAATATATGTAATATCCGGGACTCTTATATTAATCTAATTTTATAGTCTTGGTACATTTTGGAAGTGATGTATGTTAATTTAGTAGTATGGGTCATTAATGGTACTTTAAAGTTGAGAACTTTGAAAATGGGTGAGCTAAGCTATTAAAGGTTGGCAACTTAGCAAGAATGCAGGAAAATGGCACCTTGGGCGCACAAGGCATAGGTGCCCAAGGTCTTGGGCACCCACCTGAGAAGGTCTTGGGTGCCCAAGGTACAGTAGAATTGACAAGTATGGGTTGCTCTGCATTTTTTAGTTGAGCCTCACCCTATTCACACCTATACCTAGCTAAGGGTGATGGGAAATTTGAGATTTACTGTTGAGGGACTTAAATTATTGGTTATATATATATTTGTATGTATGATGTAAGAGAGAGAAAGAGATATTGTGTGAAGAAGAGAGAAACTGGGTGAAGAAGCAAAGGAAGAACAAGGAAGAAGAAGAAGAAGAACCAGGTAGAAAAATTTGAAAGTAAGTTCTTCTAACCTAAATGGAAATCAAATTCATCTTGCAAGAGTGTGATTGGATCCTCAAGGAACCTTTCTATGTGAATTATTTGTAGTTTGGATCAAAGGATGAAGAGTTAGAGCTCATCAAAGTTTGAGAGCTTGGAACCGGGAGACACCATTTGGTTGATCCATTTTCTTTTAACTTGAGGTAGGGATTTAATACTTCTTTCTTACGTATGTGATGTGTAACAAGGAGTAGAACACCTTTAGAAAACCTTATTCAAGTGTTGTCTTCATCTATGGAAGGGAATAGGAGTTATACACATGTATATATGTATGTATATGTTAAGAGAGTGAAAATGGTGTTTTGATCCATAACTTGACTTTTGGTGGATGAAAACTCAAATTGATAATTTTGTTTGGTGCCTAAGAACTTTGTGTTGATGCTAGAAACATGAAAATTTAGGTATTTTTACTTTAATTTGGTCAATTTGAGGTTTCAAGAGTGAAAAACTAGGAAACCAGAAAACAGAGTGTGAAACCCGTAACTTAGACCAAGCTGTGGGCGCATGAGGGAGACACAGTTGGGTGCCCAAGCCCCTTGGGCGCACAAGACATAGGTGCCCAACCCCTTGGGCGCACAAGGTGTGGGCGCCCAAGCCCTTTGGGCGCACGACTGAGTGTCACTTTAGGCACCCACCGAGCCTAGGTTATTTTCCTGACTTTGTTTAGTTTGGCCTCCTACCTTGGACTTATGAAAGAGTTGGTAACATGTTTTTACATGAAACTTTCATTTGATTAATTGCATGGTTTTAAAAAGGGAAATGTGTTCTAAAAAGTGATTAGGGATTGGTTATCTTAAGCTAATGGGATTTAACTTGTAAGGGTGAATGAATGTTACCTTAGATGAAATGAATTGGAAGATTATGTTGAGATAAGAGTCTTAATCGAGTAGAATTGTGATTATGTCTTGACGTAAACTAAATAATGAAGTATATGAACATGTGATTGATTAAGTAAAATGTGAGTTGACAAAGAGACTCAAATTCATACTGATGATAAATGTTGAATGTTTAATAAGGTTTGATTAATGTTGATATGTGATGAATCTTGGGATGAACTGAAAAGTGAATATATGATTGAAAGTAATTGTAATGTGAACTTTTGTTTATAAGTAATGGAAATTGAATGAAGCTTGGGTTGAATGAAATGAAGAGATGAAATGAGTTATGTTCCATGATGAAATGGAATGTGATTATGTGTGTTGGAAAGTTTATGGTGATGAATGTGAATTGTGATTAAAGAGTATTGAATGTGATGAATGAATGATTGTTTGCATGCCGGGGGCCGTGGTGGGGTGCGGAAATAGGAAGGGTTTAAGATTACCTTCGGGTTGAGAGATCCGGTTCCTACGCAGGGTTTGGTGTCAATGCCAGTGGGTTAGTAGCTCACAACATTGTGTTGTTTTGGCCCCTCGTGGCCCTGGACGGTGATCCTAAACGATGACGTCGGTTTATCATTTCCATTGGGTATTGGCCCATAAAAGACGATATTGTGGATGCATCCAACCCCCGATGACCTGTGTGGTTATGGCAATGTGATTGAATGATGAATAAGTGAAAATGTGAATATGGAGATGTGATGGAATAATGAATAAGTGCTAATGTGGTTACGGTTGTGTGATATATATTGAATATGTGATATTGTGATATTGTGATATATGTTGAATATGTGATAATGTGATATATGTTGAATATGTGATAATGTGATATGGAACGTGATTGGATATAAGTTGGGAAATTTAATAATGAAGAATAATTGGAATTGAATACAATACTATGATGATGTTGAATGATGGTAAACGCTTACTTAAGTTGAAAACTATTAATATTAATGAAAATTTATGGCATATAGAATGATGTTGGTGTATCTATGCATCTATGCACATGGGTATGCATGTGTTGATTACATACCATAGATGTTTGGTTGAAGCATCGTGGGCACAAGTGGATCTGTGCTCACGTCCTTATAGATTTTGATGCAGGAACAAGTCATAACAATCAGGTGGGTTGATGGGGTTGAATTAGGAGTGCTTATGCATGAGCCCTTTTAAGCTCAGCAAAACTTTTGGTTACTTAGTTTAGTTTTTATTTGAAAATATAATATTGTACATTGAGGACTTATTGGATTTGGTTGTAATGGCCTTAAGGCCTAAGTTATGTATTAATGGGAATAGAGTATGGAGTATGTGACCTAGTAACAGTCAAGGCTTAACTTATGTTATTTTATCTTATGTCTTGGGCTCACTAGTTGATGTTGCGTTGCTTTGATCATGGGTGGTTATATTAGTGCATGTTATGTGTGTTTATCACTCACCGCTCAAGTTGCGAGATCCAGGGCGTGACAATATATATGTATTTGATTTTCAAATTTCAACTGCACGTAGTAGAGAAGCATAGAAAACCGGACAGGTCTGCAGGGAAGGCGCAGCCACGTCGATGGTTCGACCATAAGAGCATATCCACTTGAAATTGGGCAGTGTATCTTGCAGTCATGGCGCGAGGAAGGGGAATCTTCGACCTAGGGCAATAGATCTCGAAGGCTAGCCACAGAAAAGGTGGAGCTTTGACCAGGTACAATCCTACTAGATTCTGTATCTTTGCTTGCTATTCTGGTACACATTTGTCGCAACTCTCTATGTAAGTTAATTAACATTATAATATGATCTCTTTAGTTTTTAAAATGACCGAACCAAATTTCGAAATAGTTGTATACATATATTCTAGCTTGTCTAGTCTTGTGTTTTAAGTGGTGGACACACGCATTGTGTGCATCTGTCAACTGCGACAAGGGTTGCTGTATGAAGTAGTTACACCTTTTTTACACTCATGTAATAGAGCCTGTTGAAATTAATAGTAAAATAAGTGTATGACAATCCAGCATCGAACAATGCATCTCATATAATGAATGAAAGGCCTGGAAATAAAATTGAACTACAATGGGTAAAACAATTCTTCATTTACAAATTTTGGTAACCCAATTACATTGGATTAATGTAATTTAGAGTACATAGACTGTTCTGGAAATTTTTACTTTCATTCAAAACATTGGCTGGTGATGTGCCAATACTTCAGCAACGTTTACAAATGCCTTTAGCAAGTTAAGATCAGATATGATCATACTGGGTTGGGAAATTGACCTGTAACTTGGTCACAAATCAAGTCATGCCGCACATTCATTTCTACATTATCTGTGAGGGCATTATCGTTGTTGTTCTCTTCTTCAAAGTCCTTGAGGTCTGTAGGCTTGATACTAGATTAGCCAGAAGGCGAGGTCGAATGGCTGGCAGCGGAGGCGTGTATTGATGTGTCAAGGATTGTTTGATTGGTGTCATGGTGGTCGTGGATGACATTGTGGAACGCCTTGGTATAGCTGACTAGAACGACTTGGTCATTAAAGTCATAAGAGGCATATTGTGCAAGATTGTCCACCAGGCCTTCCACACGCCAAACACTCGTTCGATCATACTACATAGTGAGGAATGGAGTTGGTTAAATTACTCGTTAGCATTTCTGGGTTCAGGCCAATGTCTGAATTGCTGCAAGTGCATCCGTTCTCCCTTGTAAGGTGCGAGATATCCTCATTGGTTTTTGTATCTGACTTCGACCAGGTAATATTTATCTTAAAACCACATAAATAAAGGGAGGAAATATAAATTTCATGTTCAGTTAATTTTGGTACAATGGAGAACAGTCTCGCAGTATGTACCTCCAATTTGGTGTGGGAATTTTTTAGTAAGGTTGTTCACGATGCTCTTGAACACTCGACCATTGTGCATACTCCTCTCACATCCATATGACATATACATAAAGTGCTGGTCAAAGTCACAGACGGTGATAATATTTTGTGTGAATACACCTTTCCGGCTGTAATAGGTGTACGATGCTTCAGTAGGCAGGACACAAGTGACATGTGTGCCGTCCAATGCCCTAATGGCATCCTGCACGTGAAACAGTGCATGGGTGATAGCATAGTTTCCACAAAACCTAATAGTTCAAAACTCGTTGGAATGATGCTGTTTATTACCTTGAACGACCAGTACCTTGGATTGTAGTGGATTTTACTTGGCAGTTGGTTCTGGTCGGGGTGCAATTGTAGGTAATCATGTGTGAAGAGCTTCAACGTGTCCAACAATAAGTGAAACTGTCTGGAGATTGTTTCTCCCGAGTGTTGGAACCTCTTCTGAAATTATCGGTTTGACATTTAAAGTGTCATTTCGATCAAGAACACTGCGACACTCTACTCAACCGCTACCACACTAGTTGGGGTAAGGGGCAGTTTGTACTTTGTAGTAACCTCGCATAGTTTGAGGAAAATGTACTTATTTACCCGACACATATTGTACAATCGTTTGGATGGCCTGCGAGGAGTTCCTGGACCCAAGCCTTGCCGGGCAGAGCCGATGTGTGGCAGGGTTGTTTTAGCAACCTGTTGTGAAAATAGGTGGACACCAACGCAACGGAAAACAGGATCAAATTCTCCTCCTTGTCGGAGCGCTAACCAACTGCTTCGAGGACATCCCGCCCTATGCCAGGCTTCACGTAGTAACTCGAACCCATGCTTACAGTGCATAAAGTTTACGAAAATGGAAGAAACATATAAATGATATGAGTAATAAGCAGATATGCGGAAGTGCTATGATATGTAGACATTGAACATAGCACACAGATCGAACAAATATAAGGAGAAACTCATCATTATGCATGCTAATAATAGGTTTGGATAAGCAAATTACATAAAATTTTTCAATTAATAAAAGTCAAAATTGCTGGAACTAGAGCAATGTGAAAATTGTTCAGAATACAAAGGATATAACATTAACTAAAGTAATAAATTAGTAGGAGAGGATGGGGGAAAATAATCATAATTTAGAATGAAATTGGGGTAATAGGGGGTGGCATCCTATTAGAAGGGGGCTATGGCGGGGATAGAACAAGACTCGGGGCTGGCAGCACGAGGGACTTTATCCGTTCGTAGCGTAGCCATTTAACCCGAGTGTTATCACAAGGCATGGTCCCAAACGACTTATGATTTATCATATCTTTTAGCAAGTCTACAGCCCATATGAAATTGGCAATGTGGTCCGTAGTGAACCCCAAGAGTGTTGCAAGCTTTACAATACATCGGTCCATATTGCAACCGAAAGCGTTGTGGACGTGGTACACTGACTTATCGCCCATACAGTAGGCGTCTGCAATGTGCTCAAGCATGTCGTTCATCTGACCGCTTTCAGAGCCTCGTCATCGGCTATACGTGGAACCATCAGCTGCGAAGTCATCATCGGCTTGACACCTTTTACTACTGCCAGAACTGCGTCTCTTATTATTAAAGGGGGCAGTGGGCTCGTTCAAGTTTAGGGGTGGGACTGGAAGCGCCATGCTCGGATTGCTGAGTAATTGGTGGGGTGGAGGGTCCAGCTGAAGGGGTCCAGTGCCTTTCTCCGGTGACGATAGTACCATGAAACACCCGCTCTATAAGGTCTTTATGGTCTGGACCCTTTTCTCGAAATTTGAGTACCGTTGGATTATCCTAAGCAGAAGTAGGTAACTAATATTTAGTAACCATCGCCAATGAAATCCTTTACACAAAAGGGTAATTTTTATTGAAATGTATTAATGCACAAGGAATAGTAAAATTGAAACTTACTAGGCCATTTGTCGCCACCAATGCTCCGGTGCATCGATGGTGCCTTTTGTAGGATCCCAACCAACTTTTGTGATTCTTGATCTAAGGGATTTTAAGGTTGTCCACGCCTTCCATTCCTCATACAATTTTTCAATATGGCTTTTAATTTTACTTATAGCTAGGGCTTTCCCAGTGTCTTGGTTGAAATCTTTTGTTACGTTGGCATACGCGGGTCCCAATAGATGGCATCCTCTTCGGTGTCCACTTTCTAAATGTACGGCCATCAAACTCAGTAACAACCTCTCCTCTTGGAAATCCCATATGGCATTGGGGCGTTGAGGATTTGAAGATGCTCGAGCATCCGGACTCTGGTATTGTTGCATGCACTCGTCAGTGTTGAACCAATCCATACTAATAGAAGATACAACGTTTGCCCCCAAAAAAAAAAAACCCAACCATAATTTTCAAAGAATATCAAGAAACTATAAAACATTTTAGTGAAATGCAATCGAGGTGGATAGAAGTGTGTTTGTATTAAATTGAGGTTAGAGTAAAAATTGTCATTTAGATCGAAGACCAAATTCGCCGAATATCTACTAATTTATTTTATTCGTAGCTAATTACGTAATCTAATATATTCATTTTTAATATTTCCTCTTGCATTGTCGAAACAATTCGTATAGTGATTTTATGAAAATATAAATTTTCGCTACTACCAGTTGAATTTTTTTAACCTTGAATGCAAGAAAAAAATTTGTTCTCTACAGAAGTAAGGATTTAAATTAATCGTGTGATGAACATGATTATAGTTTAACAACTATTTCTATTCGAAATGCCATTTATTTGTACATCACGATAAGCTTGTTACATATCATGTGTAGGAAGACAACATAACGAACTCATTTTGACACGGTCAAAGGTTACCTGAATTGTAAATATGTATATTTATAGACAATTGTCCAAAATGGTTGCTTTATTTTGATTTGCATTTATAAATATTATTTCTCCAAGTACACATATGTTCACATAAAAATTGTTAAATGGAATGACAATTCCCAATTTTTTGGTGTGACCGTCTGAATTCCACAAAGAGACCTGTTCGAACAGATTCCACATTCAAAAGTTCCAAACCAAGATCAAACAACACAGAAATAAAAAAAGTAGGGTCATTCGATTGATGGATCAACGCACACGTAATACTCATGTAGCAAATAGGAGCCTAGAAATCCCTACCTTAAAGTTGAACAAGGTAAAGTAAGAAAATGTTAACTCACTGGTTGTGGTTCCCAAATTTGGATTGATTGATCTCCTCACTCTTTGATCTAAACAACAAACAAACCATATAAAAGTGTTTAATGGACTTCTAATTTCATAACAATAAGATCAATTTGATTTTGGTCAAGCGTATAGGCACTTACGAAGGTTGAGCTTCTCCAGTTCCACTCTCGGCTCTCAGTTCTCTCTCCCTATTCCAAAACTCTCTCTCCCTCTTTCTCTCTCTTTTCTCTTATCACACATATACACATGCTTGGCTTGGCCTCCAAGCATTCTATAGTGTCCCTAGAACCTTCCTCTGCATACCTTCTCTTAGGTCCATGGAAGTGATAAAAGTGACTGTTGAGTGATTGAGTGAAAGAAAGCTCGATCTAACACTCTACTGAACACCATGGGCGCCCCACTATGGCCAAAGGCACCCCACAAGGGTTTATGGGCACCTCTTAACTCTAGTTTTGTGCCAAAATCACTAAGTCCGAGAGTTATGTTCTTTACTTGCAAAATTTTGACCAATTACAACCTTAATGACCCACATTGATTAAATTAACACACTATGACCTCCTAAACTTGTTAAAAATCATCAATTTAAATTCCTAACACCTTTTATTAATCAATTTAACAACCCACTATGTACTAAACTTATCAACAATCTCCAATTCATCTTAATATGGAAATTCGGGCTATTACATTCTCCCTTCTTTACAAAAATTTCATCCTCAAAATTTCAATACAAGTAGAACTTTAAGTAAACAATTGCAGATACCACCTCCAGATCTTGGATTAATGCCCTCGCATAGATTCTTCAATATCATCTTGCTTCTAACGTGAACAAGATTTAAAAATCTACTCATTAAATAATACTTAGATCACTTCACAATCTAACAAATCATGGCAAATCAAAAACATAAATCTCTACACTTCTGCTACGCTACTTTGAATTCAATAACCCCATGGCTCCTTAAATAATTTGTAATAACAACCTACTTTTGTGTTACTATCTCAGCAACACCAAATCTTAACCTCTTTCCTATATCACGTTATCACTATATACTTTTCTAAATTTCCACAATGTTACACTTGATCATCTCCCAAGTCAAAACTCTTTCCTTAGCAAAATTTGAATTTTTCATTTCTTTTGCATCGTAATTTTGATATTTCCCTTACTCAAATCTCCATAACACTTAAATATTTTAAGGTTTCCTTCTTTCTATGATTTTTGTCATCAGATTCATATTTATATTTTTTCTTCAATAATAGCTCTTTCCACAATTTCATTTGAACATACAAATGTCCATCACACCACACAAACTCCATGTTCCTTGATCACATAGTCAAGATAATAAGAACACATATAGTTCCATTATTACACACCCACAACACTCCCATTTCTAGAGTTTTCATTCACTTTATGATATAATTTAATATCTTCTTCTTTCACCTGACATTCTTATCTTAATTTATCATTCGTTATTACCAACTACTTTATCAATATTTTTAATTGATCACAGATTATAATCGTAAAATACTTTATTTACCAATTTCTCTTGGCACAACAGCTTTGTATTGGACTTATCGTTACTCCAAAATGTTATCTTTGCATTTCATTTCTAATTTCTCCCATAAGTCTAAACCCGAAACATGTGACCTTAGTATTTAATTTTTCTAGCTACAACCCTGAGATTATCCGATCAATGCCATACCATGTACCAAATAAGCTACCTTAAAATTTAATAGGCCAATCATGTAGTTGACACCAAACGTCACAAATCAACATAAAATCATACTAATCACATAAGAATGCAGTGCCAAGTGTATCATATTTAAGTGTAATAAATATCTAGCTAAGCATAGCTACTGACCAAATTAGACCACAAATCCTTTATCAATTCTAGCTTTATAGCATTTCTCTGCTTCTCAAATGCCATTTCCATCTTAGTTTTCCTCATATTTAAATATTTACATTAACTCCATTAAGTGATTAACTTTTTTTTTTGTTAAGTGTGATTAACCTTATAATTCAACCTAACGAATTAGATCTTAATTAAAAATAAAATCCACAAATTCTAAATCACAATTTACAATGTTACCCCCAACATAATTAATAGCCTGAAAATAAATTTGGGAAACTAACAAATAAACTTGGTAGGTTATTTACTCCATTTCAAAACCCTCTTTCCTTTCACATATTCCTCCTCTTTTCAACCCCAAACTGTAATCAAACTCATATATTAGCTTATGGCTTTTACAAAGATAAACCCAAATAATCTTTTCCATCAGAAGTCATCTCCTTTATCTAACTTCATACTCCTGAATTTATGCTTACGCACTGTAAACCAGTTGGCAACCAATACCTGAACTTACCAAAGCATGCATTATTATCACCATAAGTTTCAATATAATCTAGGAACAATCAAGCACATGAAGCTTCCTGACCCACTATTCAGTACCACATTCTTCATTTCAGTGCACACATATTTGCATGCCACGTTAACTTCATCATAGACTTCAACAAATTATTCTTCATTAATAAAAATTCCAGCAAATGAATGATTTAAGAACAAACGCACTTCTACAACTTGTCTAGACAATTGTAACACACCCTGTTCATCCAATCCATGAATATTATTGGGGCATTAGTAAACCAAAATGGCCTTATTTAGAACTCGTAGAATCCACATTGGGTCTTGAACATCGCCTTAGAAATATCCTCCTGCCTTACCCTTAATTAGTGGTAGCCAAACAATAAGTCATTCTTTTAAAAATACCAATGATTCTTTAAGCTAAAATTAGATATACCTATCAAATAGTCGAAACCAAACTTTATAATTCCTCATATAGAGCCACAATCCCTAAGACATTATATAATAAACAGTTAGACTAGATTAAACCACAAGCTCCTCTTTTATCAAGTTTAATTTCTTCCTCATTTACCACAACTCTCCATATGTCTGCATGTTCGGCAATAAATTCTTAATTCTAATTATACTCAAAGTAAATCATAGGATCACCACACTTAAATAGATTCTATTATAACATCAAATCAACTAATTACATGGATTCAAATTAATCGTCTCAAAACCAAATAAATATTAGAAGTCCTGTATAATTGATGCCTTCAAATCTTTCACAAATTCTTAGGTAGGACTTTCAAATATTCTTCAGAATCTTTTATTTCCAAAATTTTCTACTATCTTCTATCTCACAACTAAAATTCCATAAAATTTTTATTAATCATATAAAGCCTCAATATCCATTGTATAACAACTAACCTGACCAAGCATGATCAATTTAATAAACACTTTGAGTTTCATAATTTATCACCTAAATGTATAAATTTTATCTCTCACTCATCATATCAATTATTAATCACTTATGAGTACTATGAGTACACAAATCAATTCCAATATTTATTATTAATTCTCTTAATAATCTTCTTAACTAGCTACCACTTCTAATATATATTTTTTTCTACTTTTTCAAGTGATAAGTTAGAAATTTCTTCTAGAACACTACTGGAAATTCACAAACATCCCCTTTACATCTTATTCCATTATATCTCCTAGTACGATTAATATGCATTGCAATCTCGAATGATAAAACTCCTGGGCCTCTCCTCCTGAAGTCTATCCACATCTTGTACATTCACTTTGATTTAAATTCCTATTTTCCATTTATAATTATACTTTCATACTCAACACTTTAGTCAGAAGATAAACAATATTGCATTTTTCTGATAGAACTAGCCCCACAATTGGAACTTTATAACCCCTTTATCCATATTATCAAATATAATTTTTGAATAACTTTATCTCTAAAATTTTATTTCTTTATTATCATAGTTCTCATCCCAAAGAGTCTCAAAAGCCCAAACGTAAAGACTTACTTGATAGAACCCTAGCCACAATTAAACTCCTCGACCTCTTGTTTAACGTATCAGCCATTACATTGGCCTCGCTAGAATAACATTGAAGATTTTAAGATCAAAAGTTTCCTAGTATTTCATTCAACTACATTGCCTCATAGTCAAACCACATTGCATAAATAAATAACTTTGAAATCCTTGTGTTCTAAATACATTCTAAACTTTTCTACCATTCTACTAACACCATCAAGGCTCGAATGCAAAACCATTTCAGTTAATTCTAAGTCAAGTATAGGTTATCATTCACATATGATTTCAACTATTTTGACTTACTTCATTATCTGATCATTATGCGTTAGCACATAATCTAAATTTGCTCGTAATCTAGCATAGTGTTCAAAAATACCCTTTCTACGAGTAAATATAACCAGCATAGAGTCTCAGTCAACCTATGCTTTGACCTGTAAAATGCTCTTATTAACATTATCCCGTGAATTTCTAACCTTTCTCCCAAATCAGTCGAATCAATAAATTCATTAGTTGAGTGGTATCCTAGATAGGATAGTGGTAGTAATCTACCAAATTCACAAAACTTAAATATGAAACACAATCTTAACCGTACTCAACTAATACAACTGAAATCCTTAGAGGATCTATCACAATTTTCTAACCAAATATCACTAGACCCCAACTTTAGCTCGTACAAATCGAACTCATACTACTCTTAATACTTAACCATTCAATTAAATTACCAAAATTTAGTAACTAATTACTTCCTCAATTACGTCTGAATTTAACAATCTCTAATTTACTCAAAACTACAATTTCATCCTTTACAAGAATTTCCAATACCCTCACAATAAAATATAATATTAGTTAGAACTATAAGCCTTCAAACCAATTGATTAAATTCTAAACTTCCATAGCTTAACTGTTACCATAGAATGTGGCACCATAAAAATCGGAAAGATGCCTTTCATAGGATCTAGGAAAAAGGAATCTACATCTAAGGAGATTAACTCTACTTATTCTTAGGAAACACATCCACAATCTACACATCACTCATAAAAAACATCATCAAGAATTCTTCTCATTCAACCTCGAACTAATCACTTGAGCACAAGGTTTTTCACTAAACTTAATATTATTATTGGAGAAAGCAACATTACTTTGGCCTCATCTCGAATTAGAACTATGGTATTATCAGATAAACAACCATCACGAATTCATAATAATAATCAATCACCATTTATTAAGTTAGTAGCTCATCTATTTCAAAATTTTAAATCTCTGCTACTGTTATTACTACTTTAAAATCATTCCACAATCATACATCTCCCACCAATAAAATGCAAGATCAATAAATCCTTGAGTCATTAACTTAATACTTTCTAAGCGTCGTAAACTTCAAATTTAAAATTTTTTATTATATTCACAATTACATCTAACCATCATTTTCAATGTAAAAACAACTATTAGAACATCTTTCAAACCTTAAGCCTAGGCCCAACAGATCATCGTCGGTCACACCGCTGGCTCACACATAAGCTTTACCTACTATCAAGTGAGGATATTTCCTAAGTTTTCATATCTCTCACCAAGTAGGTCACTTTTCTAGTAACATTTCCAGTTTCGTCCACTTCCACTACCAACTATACCATAAAATACCAATGAGTCCATCTTTAAAATAACTAAAGGTTAGTCATGTCACTTAAACATACAACATATAGTACTAGACTCCCACTGTCCCCTAGGTATTCTAACCTAGGCTTTGATACCAACCTGTCACGCCCTGGATCTCGTGACCCGAGGGGTGAGTGAATAAAATATATATCATACACTATGTAACCAACTCCTGATTAGAGCAATAAAACTACCCTGGAGCGACATCCTCGAAAGATAAATACATAACATAATATAAACTAAGTCCTGGCTATTGCTAGGCCATCAAGCTCCAGCATATCCCATAATAATAACAATACACAAAATAGGCCTTATGGCCTTTACAACCTAATTGAATAATTCTCTAAATTAAGGTAATATTATAGTCTCAAATGAATATTTTAATTTTGATAAATGAAAATTTTCAATGTTTGTAACAACTTATGCACTTCTAATCCCACCAAATGAAAGTAATATTAAGGTAATATTACAGTCTCAAATGAATATTTTAATTTTAATAAATAAAAATTTTCAATGTCTGTAACAACTTAGGCACTTCTAATCCCACCAAATGCCCACCTAGTCCTTAAGATCTGTTGCTGCAATAAAGTCTATAGGAACGTAAGCACTAATCCACTTGTACCCACGAAGTATTTTAAAAGCATATATAATGTGTAAAGCAATAATGCAAAACAATGCTAACATTTATAATTCAACATAACTCGACATAATCATGCAACACCACATAACAAATCCTAAGTCCTCATCCAAGTATCATAATTTCATTATCAAAATAAATCTTATATAATTACATGTCATGATTACTGCCATTAATCTCATCTCTTAATTCAACTATCATTCACTCTTTCACAATCGTTCTTATTTATGTTCCATTCTCATTCTATTTACGAGGGTAGGCATAATTAACGTCGTCGTTAGAGGCCACGATTAACCTTAGCTCACATCATCGTTAGAGGCCACGATTAGCCTTATTTTATGTCATCATTAGAGGCCATGATTAGCCTTAGTTCATGTCGTCGTTAGAGCCACGATTATCCTTATCACACATCATGTTGTCGGCTACTAACCTACTGGCAAAAACATCAATCCCTGCTCAGGTTTCGGGTCTTTTAACCCTATGTAAATTTTGTAATACCCACCATCCCCGTGTCTCAATACCAATCACATTTCCAATTATCTCATTCCATTATCACCCTCAATTATTTTATCCATAACATATTATCACAATCCACAATCAATACATAACGTCTATTCATTTTCCCTTCACTTTCATTATCAATTACAACAATAACTCAACATATTCCAAATCCAATTATTGTATTATTTTCGTCATAATCAAGTTATTCTTATTATGATCAAATAATTCATATTGTTCAATATAAACAACCAATTATAATCAAGCAATCATAATCAATTAACAATAATAAATCGTTCACTAAGCAGTGAATACTAAATCATATATCTCTTCAATAATTCGATATCTTTCATTTTATCTCTTAAACATCTCCCATCCAAACATTTTAAACATTAATATCTCGTTTCATTCCATTTAGTATTGTTACATTACATTTTATCATATCATCAATAACTTATATCACCATAATCAACCACTTCAACAATCTTAACTTATTATACTATCACATTAACATATTATCCTTTCATTCTATTATTTCTTCTCCCCACTAACTTAATCGCAACTTATTTTATAAGCAAACATCATTAAAGTCTCATTAACAATATTGAAACAAACCTATATAAAGTATATATTAAGCATAGGATGTGTACTCATAAGTTTAACATTAAGGCAATACTAAATATGTCTTAAAAATCAATCACTCTATCTAGGTATCTCGTTTTGCATTTTAATTCACTTACTTTTCACCTATTTAATTATTCAAGTTAACCGTTTAATGTTATAAGGATTGGGATTAAAGATATACAAATTTTCATGCAAAGGAACAAACTAGGCATTCCAGATAGAGGGTCATAGGTGCCCCTCAAGGGTTCATGGGCACCCCTGGGGAGGCATGGGCGCCCCTCAAAGGTCTATGGGCACCCCTCTGTGTACAGAAATGTTACTCTATTTTATCCAAGTTTTATCTCAAAGTTTTTGGTACCAAACTTTGCCAAATCCATTATTTAACTCAAAAAACTTGTTTTTAGATGTTGTTTAAGATCCAAAAGACTCTATAAAAGCAATCAAAGTTAGGTTTAATTCACCCATTTCATTGAATCAAAATTTTGGGTCCAACCTATACATACATATATACACCTGTATTACACCACCCAATACCTCTTCATGCTTTCAAATCCTTAAATAAACATCACAACAACATTCTTCTAACTCTTCGCATGTCATATATGCAAATAGGATGCTAGAAATTCCAATCTCAAGCTTGAACAAGGTATGAAAATGGTAACTCCTCGATTGTGGCTCCCAACTTTGGATTGATTGATCTCCTCACCCTTTGATCCAAACAACAAACAAAACCATATGGAAGTGTACATTAGATATCTAATTTCATAACTACAAGATCAATTTGATTTTGGTCAAGCCTAGAGCCACTTACCAAGGTTGAGCTTCTTTGGTTCCACTCTCGGCTCTCAGCTCTCTCTCCCGTTTCCAAAACTCTCTCTTGCTCTCTTCTCTCATACACACATATACACATGTTTGGCTTGGCCTCAAGCATGCTACAGTGTCCTGAGAACATCCCTCTACATACCCTCTCTTAGGTCTGGCCATGGAAGTGACAAAAGTGGCCGTTGAGTGATTGAGCGAAAGAAAGCTCGATCTGACACTCTGCTGAACACCATGGGCGCCCCACAGGCATTCATGGGTGCCCCACAAGGGGTCATGGGCACCCCTCAGCTCTAGTTTTATGCCAAAATGACTAAGTCCGAGAATTATGTTCTTCATTTCCAAAATTCTGACTAATTACACCCTTAATGACCTACATTGGTCAAATTAACAAACCATTACCTCCTAAACTTGTTAAAAACCATCAATTTAAATTCCTCATACCTTTTAATATTAATCAATCTAATAACCTATTGTGTACCAAACTTATCAACAGTCTCCAATTCACCTTAATATGGAAATTCGGGTTATTACAACTATAGCTCCCAACGTTCTTATGGTGAAAAACCTAAATAAGGATTTTTTTAAGAAAAATTTCATCGCAGACCAAGGTGAAATTAAAGTTAACTATTCTAATTTCTTGAAAAGGTCTAGATTCTCCTTTCATATAAATTTTTCCTACCCATAAAAGCCTAAAGATTATACAACATTCTATTTCATCAGATTTGGATAGAATTACTCAGCCATCTTTCAAACAATAAAAAGCAAAATCAATAACTAATATAGGCAGGGTTTAGGAGAAATGACAGGCTTATAAAGTTTTGATGACCATGTAGGAGAAATAATAAAGGGCTGATTGGAGATTATGGGAGACGAAACAGTAAGCATGGATTCTCCTCCATATCCGTTCGTATTTGCTGTTAAGAACATTCAGAGTTTGAGTTGTTGGGAATACGTAGAATTTGAGTTGCTATAGCTAACGTGTTATGATAAGTATCATTTTCTTTTTTAATTTTTTCTTTTTATTTAATTATCGAACTACCTATGCGTCACTCCCTGACAAATTTCGAACCTACGCATCACTTTCTCACAAACCCCGCGCATGCTAATAAAGTAGTATATATTTTCACTCTAAAAGTTGTTTTTTTCTTTTTTTTTTCTTTTTTTTTTTTAGGTTTTTTAGGTTTTTTATAAGAATTCTTTTGGGTTCATTTAGTACACTTGTTTTGGGTCTATTTTTCATTTTAAATTTTCTGAAATAAAGAAAATAATTCAAAATGTATTTGGTTATTTATGTCTTTAAAACTTGTTTTGATAAAAAGAAAACGGATTTACATATAAAATGCAAAATGGCCAAAAGTTATTTTGAATATTTTTGATCCAAAACAAGGAGAGAGACCCAAAACATGAAAAATTAAAAATGCTAAATCAAATGCGCTTTTAGTATTCTTAAAACATAAATCTTTGAACATAAAATAAAAAATAAAAACTAGAAATGCAAACAAAGTGCCTCCAACATGGAAATGCACATTTTTTGAAAGTTAGGGGAGGTAGGGATGTAAACAGGTAGGGTGCTCACCCAATTAACTATTATCATTATCAAACTCATTTAGTTTGCTTACCATTACCATCCAAAATCTATTTATTTTTAGTTAGAATCCTAAACCTGTCCGATCTTAAACCCACCAAACCCGCTCCAAACCCATTAACCTAATTAAACACAATTGGTCAAATTTGAAATAAAAAAATCAATAATATTATATTATAAAATTTTTATAAGTACTAAAAAAAATATTTATTTAAAACAACCTCCTATGAACTTATTACATAAGTATGACGTTGGCGGTTTTAAGTTTTTATAAACAAATAAAGCAAGTTTTTATAATTATTACAAACGTTGGGAAAATTATCTCAAATAAGTTAAACACACACATATGTATAACAAAAAGTTATTTGTATCAGGTTTCAAATTTACTCGAATTTAAGCAAGTTAAACACATTTTGGAACTTATTAGGCTTTCAAAATCAATATTACATTTTATATATAAATATATATTACAGTATACTATATTACATTAAATGAGTCCTTAGCGGGTACCCAACGCGTACTAGATATCGGGTTTCTTATAAGTATAAATGAATATCGAGTACACTATAGGCAAATCCTAAACTCGTCCCAAATTTGCATGGGTATTAAATTTCAATTCTAAAACTATTCCAATCCTATTAAGGTATTTTTAAACGGATTTTTAATGGGTTTAGTCGGGTCAGTACCTTATTATACCGGACTTGGCTTCCCTGCTATTTTTTTTCTTTTTTTTTTTTTACTTTTTTAAATCTCAACCATTTATTTTTATCTAAGGACTGAAAATATAAACTCAATTTGTAATAAATGCAGATATAATTATAATACAATAATTGAAGAGGAAAAGTCAATAGAGTAGGATCCATAAAAAATTGTATTTTCAACTCTTGGATAAAATCAATAATTAAGATTTAAAAAAGTAGACAAAATAGTAGAATAAAAAATAGCAAAGGAGTCAGGCCCATCCTATTGATAACCTAAGAGATGTTTATTTTGAGGGTAACGGAAGGTAAATTTTATTGGGATAATTTTTGTCCTTCATTATATGAGTTTGGACGAGGAGGTAATAATTGCTTTGGTGGTAAAAATTGACTCCATAGGGGGAGGTGGGTAATGACTAACGGGAGTAATGAAAAAATTTTACCCTTTTTCATTACCTCATAAAATATTTTTTTACACTATTGTGAAAAAAACTAAGCGACATTTTTCTATAAATAATTATAATAGATATTATAAAACAATAATTTATTTAATCAAACTAAAATTAATTAATTAATAAATTAATTTATCAAAATAATATTTAATAAATAATAACTTATTATTAAAATAATTTATTTTATTTTTAATTAATACTATTAAAATATTAATTTATGACTGAAATTATTTATTTTCTCAAATTAAAAGTAATTTTTAATAAATAATAATTACTTATCAAAATAATTTATTTTATTAATTGAAAATTATTTCTTATAAATAATAATTTACTAGATTACTGTATTAATATAATTTATTAAAAGTAACAAGTTTTGTAAATAAACTAAAATTATTTGTTTTATTAAATTATTTTATCAAAATAAAAATAATTTTTAACAAATAATAATTTATTATTCAAATTAATTACTATTTAAATATTAATATATGATAAAAATTAGTTTTTTAGTTAAATTTTTATTTTAAATTATATTTAATAATATATATTTTATTACTATTGAAATATTAATTTATGATAAAATTAGTTTTTTAGTTAAATTTTTATTTAAAATTATATTGAATAGTATATCTTTTATTAAATTAATTATTATTATTAAAATAACAACTATTATAATATTTAACTAAGATTCAATATCAACTTTTACCCTTTAGTCAATTTGCCATCATTTTAAATGCAATTAACTTTTATCTCTTTAAAATTTTTAGCATCTCAAATATATATACTATAATACTAAAATCTTATAGTTTTTTTCTACTCCTCTCATTTACCCTCATCCTATGTGACATACATCTTTACTCTTCATTCCATTTTTTTAAATAGAATTTTGATTTTATTTTTGAAAACAAATTCCTCTCTCTCTACACGGTAGAATAAATAATAATAAAAGTTTTATTAAAAGGGAAATTTCTCTCTCTCTCTCTCTCTCTCTCTCTCTCTACAAGGTACTCTAGCCCGTTACATGGTATGAATAATAATAAAAGATTCTTTAAAAGAGAGTCAGAAAAAAAATCAAGAATCAAAAAAATGAAACTCAACCGTCATTTTGTTCTCTAAATTCCTCTCTCTACACATAGTAAGGATTTAACCTCGAGAGATTCACTCCCTAGGCCAAACCCCTAGAGAGTGAATCTCTTTTGGTTTGTGCCACACATACCGGCCCCTCAACATGTATAGCGGTCAATCGCGAACTCGCGTAGCGGCGGGGAGTCGGACCCACACCCAAGAACTGGATACGGTTCGTCCAGCCAAGGAGGCCCGTCCTACCAACCTTTACTACGCTTTGCGCCCGGGAGGCTGGCCCCAAGTTTTTGCTAGAGAGGAGACTTGAACTTGAGACCTTGGGGTGGTAAGCCCCTAAGTCCCAGTCCAAGACCATCCCATCTAACCCCTTGGGGTTCTCTCTACACATAGTACTCTTGCCTAATGCCTAGAAAACTTTTGGGTTCAACTTAATAGTTATTTTTTCTCCAATTTTCTCTCTCTCTACACACACTCGTCCATCATTTGAAAAGTTTTTGGGTTCCTCTTTTGTATATAAGTTTCTCCAATTTTCTCTCTAGATGTCAAAAAATTTAAAAGTATGTTATTACATATAAATTACTGCATGTATATTAGTATATCTATACTAAAATACTAAAATTATACAATTTCTCTCTTCATTACCTTCACCCTTCTACGTGGCATGCCTCTTTATTCTCCATTCCCCTTCTCATTTTTTTTAATAAAATTTTGATTTTATTTTTGAAACAAATTCCTCTCTTTTTATATGATCGAATGAATAATAATAAAAGGTTTATTAAAAAGGAAATTCCTCTCTCTCTCTACATGATACTGTACCCATCACGTGGAATGAATAATAATAAAAGCTTTATTAAAAGAGAGTTAGAAAAAAAATTAAAAATCAAAAAATGGAATTCAACAGTTGTTTTCTTATCCAAATTTCTCTCTCTTTATATAGTACTCCTGCCCTTCACCTGAAAAACTTTTGAGTTCAACTTAAAAGTCATTTTTTTCTCAAATTTCTTTTCTCTCTATATACACCCGTCCATCACCTGAAAAAATTTTGGGTTTCTCTTTTCCATATAAGCTTCTCTAATTTGCTCTCTAGATATCAAAAAATTTGCAAGTTTATTATTGCATATGTATATTACTACATGTATATTAGTGGATAGTTCGTAACTTTTTTTTTAATTAAAACTAGGATCCCGTTCTACGTCTAAAGCGAAATGAAACGAAACCAAAATATATTCCGACTGTTGTTTTCATCTCTTACGCTGTTGATTGAGATGTGAATTTAACAAAGTGAGAGATAAAATAGAAATTCGTGCCATTTAGTTCATATGATGGGTCTTAGTTGCCTGTCATTTTTCTAATTTCTACTCTTAGATTTTTTTACAATTGTACTTTTGGATTATTATTTTAAAAATTGGATGACCATATTTAATTTTTTTTTTGTCTATTTTTTTGATATGTGAATTTATAACTATAGGTATTTTTTAACATAAATGTCTATTTTAATTGTTTTGAAAATATTTTTATTTTTTTAATATTAATAATTTAAAAAATTCTATATTAGTGGGCATACAAGTAATATTCGTCCTCTCAATCAAAACATAAAGGCGATGAACTTCGTTGTCTATTTACTGTTACGGAGTAACCATTACACCATCGATCTTTCACAACAATTACCCAGCAATTTTTACTCCCCAAATTTTCCATTTTTTGTTCGCCCCTCTGGCCAACTGCTCCGCTCGATCAAACTATTTGATTAAAAAACTTTCGCAGTTTCTACTTTCTCCTTCGCTTTACTATTCCTCCTCCGATTTCGATCGAGCAGCTTGCGTTCATATCGAGCCTCTACAACACAGTATATCTAGTTATATATTGTATTTAATTAATCATTTGTTCTCGTTCCATTTTGGCCTACTGGAATTCGTAGAAATGGCAATGACCATCGAAGGTATGATTCTCTCTCTCTTGTCTCTGCAATTACGAATTGAATTTAGGATTCGTTCAACCCTAGCCTCAAGTTGCTGTGTGGAAAATTGAAAATTTGAAGTAAAAGATACTAAACTAATGATTGTAGGAAGTTGATTCGTATGTGTTTAATTAGAAGGTCTATTGCTTGAAATTTGGTGCTTAATATATTGAACGCCATTGTTGTTTTGTTGTGGGTTTGGACTGAAGAATCTAGAACTGAGTTTGCTTTTGGAGGGACAATTGAAATCAGAAAGAGGGGTGGGTTGACCTCGTGTTAGGGTTTTAGTACACGTATGAATGAACATGCATGGAAGCAGTGGGCGTTAGAGTTCATGATTTTGGATTCAAATTATTCTTTACTAATGTCTTAAGGTATATGAACCTCCAAATTATAAGTGAAATTACCTTTTGCAGGGGGCTGTCAATTCTGTTTAGGTGAATTCAGGCTGACAGCGCGTCATTGTGGTTTTGTTGCAGGCAATTAGGGAGTAAATTTGAACATTATGGCCGAGCTAGGAATTTTTATTTTTCGTTAGGGTGGGGTGTAATGTATCCTAACAATTTATATATGCGTATTTGTACCAGTGAATTGAAAACTTAACATGACATGTTATGAATTTTTTTTTTTTTTTTTTTTCGTTTTTCTGGAAAGGCAACCCTTGAGCGGGATGAATAAGATTGTCTCTTAAAATTCCTATGTAAAAAAGATCAATCCAAGCCCAAATCCAAAACTGACTATGAGATATAGTATGCCAAAAGTACGATCAATACTCAACTAATTAGGTGCACAACCATAGTAGCAATATAGAAGGATAAAGACTTGATAAAATGATGCAGCATAAATAAGCGTGATTAACACATACAAAACAAGAGTGGGAAGCGATCCACTAGTTAAGCTCCTCTTTGAAATTTCTGCAAATAGCCTTATCTCAGTTCAACATGTCCTGATAAACTTTTACGCCAAGTGATTTTATTCCGAAATTAATTAAGAAATCCTTCTCGAAACGGCCCTTATGTTGAGTTAAGAAGCTCACAACCTTCTCATAAGAGATCCTTTCAATCTCCCAATAATACATGGAAATTCTGTTTACAAATAATTGAGAAGTGTAAAAGCTTATAACTAATTGGTAAAATCACTCTGTCAAAGATATATTTACAAATAAAGCTCATGGAAGAGAAGCTAGGGTTTGAAAACTTGAATATTTTGAGTATTGTGATTGGAAGTAGCATCTCATTCCATGAATAAGTTCGATGCCCTCCTTTTTATAGCTTGAGAATGGTGGTTGGAAGTGTCAAGTCGCCAATTATCTTAAAAGATTTAGCTGTTAGGAAGTAAGCTCAACAACATGTATCAAGCTATCTTAACATTCCCTTGCGTATATCATAACTCGCATGTGGACTGAAGATATAAACAAACTGAATCAAACAACTTGTACCAATATAGATAAAGTGCACATTTAATGGGAACATTGATGGGACTTGAACCTAGGACTTCTTGGAATTTTTTTCTTTTTGGATCAATAAAGGATAGCATTATTGATAATGACGAGGGCTTTAGGAAAATGCCACTCAAAAATACAATGAAGCTAAACTTCCATAGAGTCAATAAAATCTAAAAAATTATATAATTCTAGCTCACTGCACCTGAATCCTAGCTATATAAAGTATACAAGAGACAACTTTTAAATTTGTAATTTAACTGAAGCTACAAGGGGGAGAGTGGAGTTGAAGGAGAGTTTGAAACCAGATAAAGAAATGAGAAGAGGGAGGAATAGCTGCAGACTATACTTACAGATGAGGAGACTGGTGTCTGTTGGATGGGCTGGTCGATCTTCCCTTCCTTCCTTTTCTCTTGGGCATCTCACTTGGAGTGCAAAGCATTCCTTTTGATGAAGTACTAAGGCACACTAAACACTAACACAATCTTGAAGAACAAAATAAGAAAAATTTTGGAATCTGGTGATGATTTGTACTATATGATATGAGTACAATATTATTCGGGACATTGATACAACAAATTCTAGAATGTAGGACATTGCATGCATATGACTAAAGAAGTAACACATTTAGAACAAACTAAATGTTTTATTTATCCATCAAATATCTCAATTTCAAACTGATAATGTATCAGATGAAAAAGATTAAGATTATATTATACGGTGATGACTTGGACCAAATTTGACATGCTATAATCTCTCTTTGTTCTAATTATTCTTCTCCAACTATTATGTAAAGTTTTAGAAAATGTGTAAATGGTAACCGTTATATAATTCTACACAAGCATCAAATGACACTATGAATGCACGGGTTTGATGAATTTATTAGTGTATGATGAAATCTTGTATCAAATGACTCTCTTAATGACAGTACCCTTGTGCCTACTATGCATGGTACTAACTGTTTTATCTTTTGTGCTCTTCCATCACTGTACTCTTGAATGGTGCTCTCCTTCTTGTCCTGCACAGTGTAAGTTGGAACATAAATATTTCATTCTTCTTTTTCCTCGCTGTTAATTGAAAAATTCTAATCTAACATTCAAATAATGCAGACTTGCCGGACTTGCTTTTATGTTCTCAGCGAGCATCCTGTTACAGATCCTGGTAACTACCGCAATATACTTGTATATCTATAATTTATCAAAGTTGGAATTTTGCTTCTTGCATTCTTAGTGTCACATCAAGCATATGTTCCTGTAACTTAGGATTGGAAACAGTCTGAAACTCAGATTCAGGTGAAACCAAGGATCGAGAAATCTTTTCAATGTGTTGTTTTGGTTTGCATGGGAAGTCATGAAGATAGAAATGTGTTAGAAATGTTCGTAGATATTGTTGTTTCTGATTGGGAGGATCTATTTTTTGGCTTGTAATTTTGTTTCTTGTGTCTTTTATAGTGCTTTTATACTTGGATTTTCCTTTTTCTGTGTATTGGAGCTTATGGGTTGCCGTGTTTCTGTAGTTTGTTATATTTAATGTAAATATTTTTTTATTAGTAAATTAATTTGATAAATACTTGTTCATTCTGAAAAAATGCTATATGAATTCTATTCTTCTAACAACATTGCTGATGTTTATTTTCTTTGACTTCATCTGTATTGACCCTCCGCCTTTTAACTTCACTAGTAATTTTAGCAAAATAAAAAATTCATTTCCTTATTCCCCAATTTAAGGCAGTATAGTGGTCACACTGATCAATTTTGTGTTCTGAAGCTATTGTCTTGGGCTATGAAGTTCAATTCTTCCCAAGAGGATAGCAATCTAGCTTTTTGTCTGTCTCTATTGTAATTTTATTTTTGGTACTTGTCTCCCTGCCTTTATTGGATCAGACGGCTGATAAATCAGTGTGTTTCCATGGCTTTACAATTACCTCTCTATATATTTGATTCCTTCTGGTGGATAATATTTCACTTGATAGGAGATCTTGCAGTTTTTAACAGAATTATTTTCTGGTAAATCAATGAGAACCCCTGATTTAATATTCATTTGCGGTTATCTTAAGGGTTCTGTACATTTCATTGCTTGATAATTTTACCCACCTTGTCTGTTTTCTTTTGCATGCACATGTTGTAGATGGCTGCACCTCTCAAAAAGTGTGTTTTTATGGTTTATTTTCTGATCATATCTGCAGGCTTGTGCATTATACAACAATTGGTGGCCAATGTTATCAGGTGCGCAAGGGTATCCCTAGTTTCATTGTGTAACTAGAACAAGGTTTATAATTTAACGATTAATATTGCAAATTTTAATTGTTCTTGCAGCTCTCATGTATGTTTTGGTACCCATGCCATGCTTGTTCTTTGGAGGTGGCTCCACTCAATTCTTAATTAGCCGGGATGGTGGGGGGTGAGTATTTATCTATTCAAGCCCTTTGACATTATTCTGGACTTTTATTTGTGAAAGCTATCAAAGGATTAGCATTGTGATAATTTGCATGTTATGCATTTGAATATATGTTTTGGCGTGTATGTTTCCCTATCAGATGGTTTGTATTTGTGTTAATTCTGAAAAGATTGTTGTATTGTGCTTCTATTGGTAGCTTCTTTAGGTGGACCAACACAATTTTGTTTACAGTGCCGAATCATATATTCTATGGATCACATTTTTCCTGCTATGTAAATTTATCTGCTAAAAGATTTGATAGGGAATGCAAACTATGATTATATGTAGGGAGTCTATTTAGCAAGAAATAGTGAGAACTAAGTTTAAGACATGGTGAATGGAATAATTTTTGCTAGTTCAACATTCTTGAGTTGTTGGATATGAAAGCATAAAGTATTTTTGACTTCTTATCATAAGCATTCTATTGCAATTAGTTTTGGACAGGCGCCAAATTACACTGTAAGATTTGACAGTTTATAGCTAGTGCCTTTGGGGGTTTAGGTTATTCCCAAGGTCATTTTTTTTAACTAAAATAAGATTACCTACAATTGTCCCTTCTCTCTATTGCTAGATAAGATAAAAATTTTAAAATAAGGAAGAAAATAGCACCCCGAAAACTTGGAAAATATAAAAATATAAGTGTTCAGAAAGCTTGATTTACATTGTTGGGCCAATTTCCTAGGAAATGTTTTTACGATGTTTAGTGACTTAACATGATATTAGTTCTCTAGTTCCAAGAAGTCCTAGATTCAACTATCCTTGTTATCAATGATTGATCCCTCGTCCCTGCTTGTTCTTGGGCATCTCCAGCAGCTCCCCTAAACAGGTTCCCTAAAATATATTAAAAAATACTTCTCTATTTTATAGCTTCCCTATTTAATTGACTCTCCAGCAACTTCCCTAAATCTTCCCCTTTTGCATTAAAATATTCATTCTTAAATCTTTCTTTATTGTTTTCATTTTTAAAATGTATCCTTTATTTTCAAATGAAAAAATGTTAAAATAACAGTTAGGGGAGCTACAGTGATCCTTAAATATTTTATAGGGATTCATTTTGGTTGATCCCAATTTAGGGAGACAGATAGGGAATTTGCTGGAGGCCAAAATGGATCATTCCTTCCCTTATTATGGGGAATCTCTGGAGTAGGAAGCTGCTGGACACACCGTTCATTTAACTTTTGTGCATGTTTGTCATATTTCTTTATGATACGCATCTCTGACACCCACATCCGGGGCATGTCCTGTTTGAAATCAGAATGCTATAGAGATAATCTAGGATGGAATTGATAAGTGATAAGCTGACAAAACCTTACCTTTCTCTGAAAGTTTGCAAGCTCTCTCTCTCTTTCTCTCTCGCGCGCGCGCTCACGCATATGTGCACGCGCGCGTGCGCAATGATAAATTAATATCTTATTGTGAGTATTCTATTTAATTAATTTTGGTTATGTCACCAAGCAGGCAGTAAATTTAGCAGTACACAGTTGCCTGTTGGGATTTTGGTCACCCTATTATTATTATTATTTATTATTTTTTGATAAGTGAAGGAAGTTTATATAGGCCACCTGTGCTTTATTCCATCACTAGATGGTATAAAAATATGAAATTTAGGAAGAAAGAAATAGCACCCTTGAATTTGAAAATACAAGAACGTAGAAAATGGTGGGTTCACATTATTATGAGATGAAATTAACAATTTATTGTTGGGTCAGCACAAAAATTAATTTACAGAAAGGAGTTAAAACTTGTAGGAACTATGGGGTGACCAAAGGTGCTTTCTAATCTTGGGGGAGCTTCGTTTGATAAGTATGATTATTTTTTTGCTACTGTTTGTCTGACACTTATTGGTGCAAGTGCAACACTCACAATTTGAACTTTAGAAGAGTTGCAAACTAGTCTATCTACCTATAATTAATAATCTGGTAGCAGAACAATGGAGAAGCCTTATTTTCCAGGATTTAGAATAAATTTATTATTATTCCCATAATTTTGTTTTTTAAATATTTGGACCATATACGAGTATGTTAACTGAATTTAGGAGAAAATGATTTATTGTTATGTCTCAGGGATAAGTTTTTGGAGTTGATGACAAGTCATTGCCTAATTTTTTTTATGCAAATCCACGTGTTTATAGAAAACTGAAGAATCTAAGTGCATGCTAATCAGAATGAAATTTTAGACAAATGGGAGCATTGGTTGATAATAAAATTTTACAATGGTTACGCTGTTAACATTGGTTTTTGTCTCCCCAAGAGATTGAATCGTCTTAAGATTCCTTGTGAAGAGCAATGATTGTCTCTGGTTTCAACTCTTTTAGCTCTTCTGAAAAGTACTACCTGGTGACAACTTGACGTGCTTAAATTCATATTCAGTTTGGTGTTATGAGAATTTTAATCCTGAGAGGAGGATTGTGGAGCCAAACCTTGTATATGAATTCTATGTAAAGCATGTTTAACTATAATTTTTTATTTTAATTTTTTTGGTTGCCCGGGTGGGGGGGGGTTGGTATAGGGGTTTTAAGAAGTCAATACTGCTCTAGTCTGCACTATTATGTTAAGTGGCTGCTTTTTGTTTCTATTCCTCCTATCTTTATGGAATCTGAAATAACTTTGTTTGATTTCACTTTTATGTGTATATACTCTTCATGCATCTCTCTATGATTATATCATCCACATAACCATTCAACAAAGCCTTGGTCTTAAACTACTTGGTGTTGGCAATGTAAATCATTTTCATCCATTAATTTCTTTTAAAGGTTGTGTTTTCCACGAGGTTATTTGAAATTATGTCATTCTTCAAAATTCTAGTCCATGTAATCTTGCATGATTGCATCTACATTTTGTCAATTTTTTTCACCTTTTACTTGGATCCAATTACTTTTTCTTACTGATGCATCTCTAGGTTTATATTGGATATGACTAAACCATCTTAAATGATGTTCTCTCAATTTCTCTTATATCGGTGCCACTTCAATTTTCTTTTTGATATATTTATTTCTTATCCATTATTTTCTTGTATTATCATACATTCATCTTAGCATCATTATTTTTGTCACACTCATCTTATGAGAGTATTGCTTCTTAATTGTTTAACATTTTGTATCATAGAGCATAATTGGCCTTATAGCCGTCCTATAAAAAATTTCTTTCATTTTGATAGGTATTGTACGGTCACATAATACAGCCGGGAACTTCTCCATTTTAATCACTCAAATTGAATTGTATAGATTACATCCTGTTCTTGTGCTTCTTTTGAACTTCTTACCTTTCTTTTGGCTTTTTATTTATTTATTTATTTATTTATTTTTGCTTGACAAGCAAAAGTTTATCCACAAGTATTAAGTAAAATCAATGAAATAAATTAAAATATCAAATGTTAAATCTTCAAATTATCAATATTTGTGAGAAGCATTATTTTTTGTTTGGTAATCTACAGAGGTTTCACAAGTATCCTCGAAACTGAACCACTGCAAACGCCATTGTTACGTTGGCCAATACCTTTATTTTAAACCTTGGCCGAGGTGACACATGGGAATGGAGCTAGTAGAGGGAGGTAGTTTTTTATTTTTAGGTGGGGTGGGGGGTGGTGGTGTTGGGAGGAGGCAAGGACGGCGGCATTAGAGAGCGGTAGTGGTTGCGAAGGATCAAAAGAGAAATATGTTAAATGTTTGAAAGGCTAATAAGAAATTAATTGAACAACATACACAAAGCGGACTGTGCCGATCTGGTGCTTTCTAGAGATATTTTTAAAGTGCTTATTATGTTATATGAGCATTTTATAATTATCCAATCATAATGTTGTGTAACTTATTATATTTTCCAATAAAATAAACATAATGACCACTTGCTTGCTCCTCTCTACGATACCTATTATAAAAATCAAGCTTTTGGAATCATGCAACAATTCAATTACTGCCCTTATACACCCCCCCCCCCCCCCAAAAAAAAAAAAAAAAAACCAACCCAAAACTCAAAATCTACTCTTATCCTATCATGTTGGATTGCTTGTATGACACTCATGACACTCTTTACATTACTAATTAAAATAAAACAAAAATTTTAAGGTGTTAAAATTAAAATAATGAATGCATCAGTCTCTCTATCCTATTAAAAATCAAACTTTAAGAATCACCCTCCAATTCAAATACTGCCCTTGTCATATCACTATCCAGGTGAGACTGTTGAATGGTAGTGAATGGTTTACCTTGTAGCCTAAAGATAGCGTTAGAAAGTCTCATTATGCTTGTCTTGCATACAGGACATAAAGTTTGGTGGTGGGATTTCATGTTGCATATTACAACAGAATATGAATGTCTAGAATTATCAAATGCTTAGCAGTTGGCTTGGAGCATGATAATTACGGGGAATGATGCATTTTCGGTTATGTTTTGTGCCTTGCAAGTGTTGCTAGGCAGAGGTCTTGTTGGCCTTGTCTTACCTATAAGAAGGCAAGACTTGATAATAGGCTTTCGCCTTGTGTATCACAATGAAATGTTAATGCTTGGCCCGCGGTTGGAAGCATGGTATTTGTTCATATGTTGCTAAATAGATCCACATTGGGTATGTTGCTTGTGGGCCCTGCACGTGGTTTATTTCATTTTAGCCAAATCTATTGGCCTATGACACAAAGCCATGTCAACTTATGGGTCCCACCCATTAGATCTGAGATGTTACGGTTGGTAGCATTTTTCAAGACTGGCAAAAACTATGCATACAATGTTTGCTTTGGGTTGCCCCTCATAATTTTTATAAAGCTTTTCCATAGGTTAGAGGTGTTCTCTCTTGTAGCAGAAGCATTGGCCTCTCACCTGAGCGTTCTGGGATTTATGAGTGTAGTTATGTTACTTCCACATTGCTGATATGAGAGGGTTATGCTTGGGCTTTAAAGTGGAATACTTCTGTCCTGTGTAGATGCATTTTAAAAACTGTGACGAACACTTCTTAGAAGGCGCCTTCTAAGAATCAAGAGTTGAATTTCTTCTGTAGTTGGCAACCCATGAGTAATTACATGTTAACTCCTTGTGATTTGGCTAAAAAATGCACGATCATCCTATCACTTACACCTTAAGGCGACCTACAATGCAAATGTTGATAGGGTTAAAAATTTGCATGAAATGTTTAAATTACTTTGACCTTTTTATCAAAATTTCCTATTGCCTAGTGTTGATTCCCCCCCCCCCCCCAAAAAAAAAAAAAACTAATTGTTGTATAAATATTTCTATACTACTGTAATAAGACAAAGTAGTGGTAGTTGGTGAAATAAAAAATTTGGTGAAACCGACCATCTAGGTAAACTTTTTAATTTCTTTCATGAATATCCTCTAACTACTAATAACTACTCACAACTTAAAAGGGCGTATAAGTAATTTTTGAAATTCCATAAGTTATTTAAGTAACTTTATCTTTGTATTTTTTTATTTTCTGCCCCTTGACTTCTCATTACTTCTGTTTAAAATACTTCTTAATTACTTACTATTTACTTAAATATCATTATTTCTTATTTGAGATAAATGTTTCAAGCTTTTAAAATTTTAATTAAACTTCTTTTTGATAATTTATAAAAAAATATAAAAAAGTAAGGGAAAAGTTTAATGAGTATTTGATGTGAAATTAGAAAGGAAATTAAGCGAGAGAGAGAAGAACATAACCAGATAGAGAAGAACACAATGGGAAGAAGCGAAAACAACTCTCAAGCTGCATTTTGTCCAAATATTCTATCATCACAAAACAAAAATCATCCCAGCTTTTATATAGGCATAATTAGGTAGACTAGGAGTCATTTTGAATAAACCAAGAGACTATGACTGCTAAAACAACTACAAATCAGCATAAATAATAACTTTCATAAATAAAATACAATGTATCTCCTAGAACAATTTAGATGATCCATCAATTCTTCCAGGATGGAAGAAACTCGACCTTGTTGAGTGGCAAACATGAGCTATAGCAGTCAATCTCCTAACTGTAAACTGAGTACCTGTGTAATCTTCTTGCGACGCTGATAGACACGTGTGAGAGGAGGTCTAAAGGTGGTGTCTCTACTATCTCTTCCAGGGTGGGAAGAACTCGAGCAGTGAGCGGTTTGACTAACTTTGGTAGAACTCTAGTAGATCAAGATCAAGTTGTTGTAGTGTAGGGCAAGAGATACAAGATGAGTCAGAATTGGTCGGTAGACCCAGCAAATTAGGTAAATCGAACCATCCCCCTCCTTAGCGAAAACAATTTGATCGCCTAGGAAAGCATCAATCTTATTTGTATGTTCTGGGTTAGAGGACAGTGGTGTAGAAATATTAGGAGGATCATTATCAAAGGGAGCAGAAGGGGAAAAAGGGTCAACCGGGGAAATATAGTGGCTAGAAAAAGCAATCAAGTCCTCAACATTAATGGCGGAGCTAAAACCAAACTCCAAGGGTATGCCAATGACATAAGCATTAGGAGCAGCTTGCTTTAAAATTCTAAATAGACTAGCACTCCAAGGTTGCAATTTGAAAGCGGTGCTAGAGCGGCATCATTCCAAGAGAATCCGAGCCATCACAAAATCCTTAACTTTAAATTCCATGTCGCCTACGGGCATTAGTACAAAGTTTTTAAGAGGCATTACTACCTTCCAGTTATCTATTGATCTCAAAATGCAAATCATGCAAGTGTTGGGCAAGTACCTTGGTAGTCATAGATACACAAACATGCGAAGACATGGAAAGAAGGTATAAAGGCTTCCGAGGTTTATATCGATACACAACCTCAAATGAACTCATACCTAATGATCTATTCATGGAGCTGTTATAGGCAAGTTGAGCAATGGGGAGGCACTTTAACAAGTTGCCAAAACTGCAATTGACAACCTTAGTTTGCCCACCAGTCTGGAGATGGTATCAGTGGAGAATTTGAGCTTAGTTCCGACTAAGGACCCTAGGGTTTGACAAAAACGGCCGATAAAACGGACATTCAGGTCAGACAATAGTCTTAGGGAGGCCATACAACTTATCAATCTCATCAAAGTATAATTTAGCAACTCTAAAGGCATTAGAAGTCTTATTGCGAGGCACGTAGTGAGTCATTTTAGAAAAATGGTCGGCAATGACAAAGATTGAATCATGTTTCTTAGGGTTCCTAGGAAGTCCTAACATAAAATCCATGCTAACTTCTTGCCATAGACAACTAGGAACTAGATGGGGAGTACAAAGGCTAGAGTTTTGTTTCTTCTATTTGGCCAAATGGCATTTTCGACATTAGCTAACTATCTTAGTGACATCCCTCTTTAAACTTGAACAATAGATTAGTGCTCAACTTCTTCACAAGTTCTATGGCATCCAAAATGCCTGGAGAGTCCTCTAGCATGGGTCTCCCAAATTATGAAATCCCTCATAGAAGTTCTTGAGATATAGAGTTTATTTGCTCAAAATAGGTAACCATCCTAAAATTGGAAACCAATAATGGTATCTTGCTAGTCACGGAGCAATTGAACAAAGACTTTTTGGAAGTTGGGACAAGACTCGTATTCTTCTTTGAGTCGTTCAAGCCTAGTGACCTTAATGTTGATAATAGACAATAAAGAGATTTGTTTGCTTAAAGCATCGGTGGTCTGATTCTCAACTCCCTTTCCATGTTCGAGGACAAAGGTATAGGTTTGGAGATATTCAATCCAACCATGTCGGAAATTGAGTTTTTCCTAGGAATTGAGGTATCAAAGAGCTTCATGGTTAGAATATAGAATAAATTTTTGGGGAAGCAAATAATGACGCTAATGGTGCAAGGCTTATACAACAGCATAGAATTCCTTATCATAGGTAGAATAACGTTGTTTGGAGTCATTCAATTTCTCATTAGAGTAGGCAATGGGGTGACGATCTTGACTAATAACTCTACCAATGCTTGAGCTTGACGCATCACGCTCGAGTTCAAAGATTTTAGAAAAGTCAGGAAGGCACATAATAGGTGCTTCGATCATTTTCTTTTTCACAACTGCAAAATCGCTAGCAACTTTAGTGGATCAAAGAAACTCTCATTTTTTCATGCGCTCAATCATAGGAGCTGTAATGGTGTTAAAACCCCTGTTGAAACGATGATAGAAAGTAGATAATCCATGCAAACTCATGACTTCATGGATAGTTTGAGGTTTAGACCAATCTACAATTGCCTAGTTATTGAGGGTCAACAGAAACACCCTCAGAGACTATGAAACCAAGAGAGGCAAATTTGTCCACAAAGAAAGCACATTTGCGTAAATTGGCATAAAGGCTTTCTTTTTGGGGGGTAGAACATACTTGGAACAGATGATCAGAATGTTGGTCCTTAGTTTTGCTATATGCAAGAATGTCATCAAACTAGACTAAGAACCTACCCATGAAAGGTCTAAGTGTCTAGGTCATTAATTTCATGAATGTGCTAGGTGCATTAGAAAGACCAAAGGGCATGACTAACCATTTATGAAGACCATACTTCGTTTTGGAGGTAGTCTTTTATTCGTCTCCTGGTCAAATTCTAAGTTGATGTACCCACTTTTCAGGTCTATCTTAGAAAACATAGAGGCTCCTGCCATCATATCTAACATGCCATCAAGTCTCGAGATGGATAAATGATATTTGACAATGATTTTGTTGACAGTTCGGCTCTCAACACACATTCTCCAAGTCTAATCTTTCTTAGGGGTTAAAAGAACTGGGACTACATAAGGACTTAAACTTCTACGGATAAACCATTTATTGACTAACTCACCTAGTTGCTGTTGGAGTTTGGCATTCTCAAATGGGTTCATTCAATAATGAGGTATGTTCCCCCGGGGGGGGGGGAGACAATCCTGGAACAAAATCTATGACATATTAGATATCCTAAAGGGGAGGCAAGTGGATTAGATAGCATGCATCAAAGTTACAATTGGACTAAAGAGAAAAAAGCACGCCTTTAGCGATGAGACTGCCTGTTATGTGTACCATCCTGCATATTCTACCATGTATTGCGTCCATTTCATGATCACTTTGCAAATCTTCAGTGTCTATCTCCTTAGACTCTGCATAAATTTTGGGAGTATCATCAGGCTCGACAGCTTGTATAGATGATGACAGGTCGTCTAGCGATGTGCGAACTACGTTAAGGCCTATATTATCCGCCCTTCCATGCTTGAGTATGAAATTGTGAAGGGCCATTGAACAACCAATGATGTCAACCTAAATCCAATATTCGTAAGGCAAGATAGGCCATAATATGGCTCAGCAGTTTTTCCAAACACTAAAAGTTCGTTTGATCACACTTGTAATGCGGAGTTGATCTCGTTGAAATGTTCTCGGGGATTTCTTGGACCGCTACAACTTTGGAACTACTACATATGCATTCGGTTCCCCTTGTATGGTGTGAGAAACCTTTTCTTGTTTAGATAGGCAGGGTCTACGAGATAGTATTTATTTGCTACCATGAAAAGAATTTGAGGTTTGATAATTTGTGAAAGTAATACAAGCTAGTCAGTGGACATAAACAAGTATTTGGATGCCTGGCGTAGTTAGAGGAGGTACCTCCGACTGGGTATGGGAACTCTTTGTTTGGATTAGACACCACTTTTTTGTGAACACGGTTGCCATGCACTCTCCTTTCCCAGTTGCATGAGACGAATATGGAACGCTGGTCGAAATCGCAAACAACGAGAATATTTTGCGTTAAGCCACCCTTTTTACAGCAGAAGACAAGTTGTCTATCGGAGGGAGGTTCGCAAGTTACATGAGTGCCATCCAAAGCACCAATACAGTCCTATGGCCATAATAACAGAGAAAATAAAGTTTCCACATGAAAGCATGTGCAACAATGGATATGTAAAGGCGATATTTGTACCGCGAAGGGCAAGTAGCAAGAATTGTTGAGAATGTAGAAATGTGTCATGGCTTGTTCAAGCTCCGGCTTAATGTAGTCCCAAGATAGGTGCTTGACGATTGATAACACCATGTGAAAGTGACGGGATATAGCCTCACTAGAGTGTGGAAACGCTCTTGTAGTTTCCTATTCGACATGTTATTCGCCAGTGGCTGTAAAATAATAGCAACTCTCTTCTCAATAGGTAAGGAAGCATTGGACGGTCGATCAAGGCCATATTTCGTCGTAAGTTCCTCGCACAATGTTATGAAAACATATTTATTAATGCGGCACGCCTCGTGCAAATGACATGGTTGGCCCTCTACAAGTTCATGGACCCACAGTTGACCAAATAAGGCAGACGGTGGCACAGTTGCTTGTATAAGAAGGACAAGTATACTGATAAGTTAGGGCAGCCATGGATGCCACGCTGGCATCAGTAAAGATCTCATCTTGTACCACACCTCCAACAATGGCATTGACTAATGTCGAATTGTTGTTCCCATCATTTGCCATGTTTAGAAGCTGCACTTCATTCCAGGCGAGACATGTTACAAAAGCAATGGATAGGCTTAGCGAATAATCATGTATATCGTTTCCACAAATAAAAAAAATGGATAACTATCATGCTGTGGTGAACATCGCTTATGCGATGTTGTGAGGGTAATGACACTTAAAGGACTGGTAGAAGCTGCCAACAATAGTTGAAATTAAAAGCCTCATTGATAACAAGCGTACAATCTGAGATAAAATATCTGTACAACAATAAATAAGTTCAAATGATAAAAATTAAACAATCTTAGTGATATGAATGGTAAAAAACACAACAATTGGGAAAGTTAGATGTTAAACTACTGGGGGGGGGGGGGAAGAAACCTCGGAATGCGTCTTTTGACTTGGGTGGATGGTAGTAGTGGTATAGGGGAAAATCGAAGGGAGGGCCTTGTATTTGTTCATGCTTGCGTTGTTGGTGCAACAACCACTGCATCTTCTAATTATCATGGGGCTATGATCATCAGCGGGTTGCGACATGAATGCCTCTCGGTATGAATGCTTCTTGATTGATTGTCGTGGAGAATAAGTTAACAGCAAATAGGTACAGCTCGAAGTGGCTGTTAAGTGCTTCCATGGCCAACAATTTGGCAACACAATTAATTATGCATTGAATTCTCATGAGAACCCCAAGCAAATCTAACGTCATTGCTCCTCCCCCACATGACATCTGCCATATTAGCAATGGATTCGCTCATCTGCGCTGCATGGCTTTGAGCTGGCGGCATCTCAAACCACTATACCTGTCGTCCATATCATCATGCTTGTTCCTCTTCCTCTTGACCCCTCCTGAACCTATCCTAGCTGCCCCTTCCGCTTCTTGTTTGGCTCGGCCACCGGAGGGGTGCCGCTAGAGGCGACAAACTTTGCCTAGCCTGGCATTCTTGAACTTCGGCCAACCTTAGGTGCAGCGGGTCAGGCGGATGGAGTACAATGCCACTCTCCAATTGTGCTAGTGCCTCCAAGAACTTTCTCTATCAAAGCGTGATCGAAGCCTCGGTCTCTGAATTTCATGACTTAGGGGTTATTCTGAATGAAAGCCACCAACAAAAATACCTAGATAAATGATAAGCATAATATAAGAATACCAAAAAAAAAAGAAAAAAAAATTAAAATTGATTGAAGTAACCACAAATAAGGAGTGAAATATGTCATTGTAATACGCCTGTTGCTGTGAGGCCCACCACCAGTTAGGTGTATCCCATGTACTTGTCTTATAATTCCACCCCATTTTGGTTACTCTTGAGTGGGGATTTTTCAAGTCCATCCATACGCTCTAGTCTTTACCTAATTGTACAATCCGACTTTTTATTTGGGCTAAGGTAACGGCCTGGTCTGTTATATGGTTGAAATTCGTTACAAGTTGATTATAACCGATTAGGGATAGACTATTGCCCCTCCTGTGTTTGTTGTCTATAAGAGATGCTGTAATGGTTAGTAGGACTCTTGTTTGGTGAAAATCGCATTTGGCCTTTGTTCTCTCTCACCTTGCCTTTGCCTTCGGGACCCAATTGCGATATTGTTATTAATATTTTGGAATATTGCAATATCGCAATATAGACATGTTAATAGATGAGTGTGTCCCATGTAATGTTCAGCTTGTTGGGGGAGAAAAAAAATTGGAAAGTCGAAGTCATACCTACGTTATCATATTACTCTGAATTCGTAATTGGAAAGAAAAAAATAATAATTAACAAATCGTTAAAGAAGCAATTAACAAATGCAGTATAAATTTGATGCAAAATAGGCAAATGGACCTTCATGCGCAGGGACATCCAATCCGTTGGAATGATCCTAAAATAACTGTTCCAATGATTTTGTCACTGCCTAGAATTGTTCGAACGGATTTGTAGAAATTTGGGGATCCCAGCACAAGGTGCGGCCAAATCGATGCACCACAAACAATGACCCAAAATTTGACATAAAGAAACCACCACGGGGCCTGAAAATAGATGCTTCCAACAACGCCAAAAACATCCATAAAGACACAATTGGCTTTTGAAAGAGAGGGAGAGAAATCCCCAACCCGTGAATCCATCATCATCCGAGAAGCTCACAACCATGGCAGACGAATATAGAAAACGTAAATGGAAGGAGATGAGAACAAATAGCTCTGAGTACGTGGGGAACAAGAAGGAACGATCGAGTGGGTCTTCATCGCAGAAAGTATCATCTCCCGATGGTTGCAGATCGTCTTCTTTGGCCTCTCTTGGTGGAGCTTCGTAGATAGGGAGAGTTCTTGCTTATTTCTTCTTGGTTGCTTCCTTTGATTGACGGAAGAGAGTTCTTGAGAATCTTGCAGGCGGAGAGGACCGTTGCAATAGCGAGCTAAGAGGTGTGAAATGGTATCATTTTGGGTTGCCGTCGCTTTGCAACTCTGAAAAAGTAGAAATTTTTTTGAATCCGTTTGAATGGTTTTGGCACTGTTCATTTCCAAAAAACGTGATTTCGTGATTGAGCGTCACACGCCAAAAAGTTACCCGAATCACGTTTTTCGATATTTTTTGGCGCTCCGAACGCTCTCTTAGTCTAAACAATATCATAATATGAGACGTGTATTTAACTTCTAACGAAAGGGTTCTCGTGATTTTTGACCAAACTATGAAGGGCTAAAATGTAACTAGAACTCTACTTAGATAAAGTTTGGGAATCAAAAAAGCAACCTTTTTTTGTAGTTAGCTATTAGCTAACTACTAAAAAGTTAGCTTTTTTTGTGTTTGGGAAGGGAAAAAAGTTAACTTTTAGTAGTTAGCTTTTTAACTTAAATTTGACATTTTTGTCTTTTATGATTTAAAAGAAGTTTAAAAAGTAAGAGAGTAATTTGATCATTTTAGAAAAAGCCAAAAAGTTGAGTATCTAGAAGCTGAGCTTCTAGCTACTCTTGCCAAACGCAACCATAAATTTTCTTCTAGCTAACTGTTAATGTCTTTGTGCTACAACATGTTTCTTTCTTCCTACGGTGATTATTATTATTATTTTGATATGCAACTGAACCCGATTCTGTTTATCTGCTGCAGCCGCGGTTCCTTTTCCTTTTCCTTTACCTGCCTTTTCTTTTTAATAATAATAATAATAATAATTGTTAAAAAAAAAATTGTTTGCAGCTGGATGGATGCTGCTAAATTCTTGACGGGGGCATCATCAGTGGGCAGCATAGCGATTCCTATTATCCTGAGGCATGCAGATTTGATTGGGACAGGAGCTATGTTGATTGAATTCTTCTCCTTCTTCATATTTGTCTGCACCGTGTTGTGCTTCCATCGTGCTAGCCTTGAGGATGAGTGGTGAAGAGATATCGGCCCCAAGATCATCACACTGTAAGCTGACCACTGATTGGTTGGATTTAACTTAATGCATCACCAACCATGGCATGTAACAGTAGAAAGAAATTGTAAAAACATGGAAGGGAGGAGGGAAAAAGAGACTTGAGAATCGTCCATTTTGTAATTCTATAAATTTCTGTGATGTACGTCTTTTGAAGACGAGGACCGACTTTCTCCGCTGACATCTCATCCTCTGAGTTTGAACTCTAGTGGTGCCAAGACCAAATATTTTGCGTTATGTGTTTTACCTTAATTTCCAGCCCCAGTTTATTTTCACAATTGCCTTATAAGCAACGATTGGGATTACATCTTTATTTAACCCTGGGTGGTAGTTTAATTGGTAAGACTTAGGGGTTGTTTGGAGTAAGAAAAAATGAGATAAATTGAGATAAATTATGGTTTGGGGGAGTTCGTAATGCGTGCAGTGAGAGAAAAAAGTTGATGTGATATAAAGTTAACAGAGATTTATAGATATTTTTGTAGATTTTCAGTAAATTTTTACAAACCAAACGGGCCCTTAGTTTTCTCTTCAGTGATTACTAATTTGAATCTACTCAGAATTACTAGAGGATTTACTTGGTTGTTAACTCTAGGTTATTCTTACTTGATTGTTAACTTCAAGAGTTTTAGAGATTTGTTGAGGTACACACAAGTTGACATGGATATCCTTAGTGTTAAAAAAAAAAAATTTACATCTTGCTTACTCACCTATTAGCTCTCCAAAAATTAAACCAAACCCACTTTGTTGGCCATAAATTGGCACTTGGACAAACAAAGTTAACATTCTTCATTATGGAAACCACCACGTATGGTTATCAAAACCCATCATCCCATTGTCATGGGACGATCGGAGTTAACATCGCTTCCTGATGTTAGTTCTAAATATCAAATATCAGATCAAGATTGTTAGATTAAAATTCAATGGTTTAAATTTATTTATATATTTTTTATTTAAACAATACTTAAATGAATTTGATTCAATAGTCCATGAGGTTGATGTCACATCTCCCTTTTTATTGTCACGACCCACCCCTCCCACCCCGTAAAGAGTTATTATACACGCCAATCTTTTGTGTAATACAAAAAAAATATATTAATATATTTAATTTATTAAATTTGAATGAGACTAGTACAAGTTCTCAAATATTTTTACTGGAATACTAATTTTCTTATATTCTATTCAGCAAGTTTTTTTTGGTAACAAGTTTTCTATTTTATTATCAAAATGTTATATTTTAGAGTAAGCACAATTTCACTCCTAAGAGGGAGAGCAACATGTCCCTAAGGGCATGCCCTCACCTAAGTTTGGAAAATTTCTAAGTTTTAAAATTTTTACTTACAACCCAAGTGGATGGCTTTGAAACACAAATAAAATTTTACACGACTGTTGGGATCGACCTCGGTCAAATCACAGGGGGAGAACAAGCCCCTAAAGGCAACACACTACTCTAAGCTAAGTTAAACTAAGTTAGAGAACACTCAAGGCTACTCACTAATTAATTCTCACTTATAATCCAAGTAAGTGGTCTAGGAAAAATTACATGAATCCATTCCCTTGTTTATCAATTACAAAAAGCCCAAGGGAATAGATATTGGGCGAAGCATATATTTCAAACCAATAACCCAAAGTGACCCAAAGGAGATGGCGTTAGCTCAATGTATAAATGGGTTATCAACCCATACATTCAGATTAAGGCGGGCCTTTTGAAAAATGAAACACAAATATGGGCTGCCCCATTGACCTAATAACCCCATTGAAATGGGTAATAATTATTCACAGTTGGCCTACATAGCCCTTTACGACTTGGCCGAGTTCTTTTTTTTTTTTTGTGTGTTTTACAGTGCAACTAAACACTATTTGTGCAAATACTGTCGGTCGTAGAAAAATTAGAGAAGTGCTGTTAATGAAATCATTGTCTCAAACGGCGGTTGTTGGGCAAGCTTGAAACCGCGATATCGTATAGCGGTTATAGAACTAACTCAAAGAAACGCCATCTCGAATGGCGGTTTTTGGCCTCAGCATATAATATGCCATTTCAAATGGTAGTTTTTGAACGCCTGAACTCCATCCAAAAACCAGAACACTTGTAAGACTAGAACACCTGTTTTGTAACATCTTTAACATCTCCAGAAGTGTCTTGGAGCCAAAACCACTGTAACCAATGTTATAACAAATCCTCAACCAAACAAGGGGGAACAAATAGTTCAAGCAACTTAAATTATCCATCGATGCAAACAATGAGACAGTCACAACCAGTTTCTTGGCAAGCCATAACATAATAGCAAAATTAAAAACTAAAACAAAAGAAGCTGTTGCTATGGAGATTACTTCTATGGGTTCGCTTCTTGTATAGGATGTGATAACCACATTCTCGACATTGAATCACATCACCAGGCTTCAGTGTGTTTTCTGCCCACAATTTGTATTATATAATTTCAAATCAGTTAGTCAGGAACAATATTTAAGGGTTGTACTCACTAGTGAAAAAAAAAAAAAAAAACAAACAAACATATTAATAGGAATAACACTTCAAGCATTCAAATTCAAGAATCACAACACAAAATCGATAAACAGTTAGCATATTTTGTGCACAACTACGTGTGTATGTAATACTATAGTAACATGAGTTCAATGTTCTTACTAACAGAATCGGAGCAAGAAACCATTTCCTTTAGACTTACATATACACTAATAATATATAAAGGGGGAATGCTTGTTAGTGTCTCCCTAAACCTGAAGCAATATCACAATATTTTTATCACTAACATATGATTGACTTTTTTGTTTAGCTTTCCAATTGTCACCTTGAAAGAGTCTTTTCTTTTTCAATTCAATCCACAGTAAGGTCCTTGTCATGAGTCCCAACTTTTGATAATTTCCTATATGAGGCATGTCTGACACCAATTAATCTGCACAGCATTATTATTCCTAAACAGATTATGAAGTGTAATATTCATATACCAAATCAAACTAAACTAAGCCTTTTCCGACTAGGTGAGGTCGGTTATATGGATTTGACGACGCCAATCAAATCTGTTTAGGGCCATGTCCTACGTTAAATCCAGGTACGCAAGGTCATGTCTAATAGTTTCTTTCCAACTTCTCTTGGGTCTTCCTTTTCCTCTCCTACTCCTAGCAATCTCCATGCTTTCACACCTTCTAACAGGTGCCTCCATTGGACGCTTTCTAACATGGCCGAACTATCTTAATCAATTTTCTCTCATTTTATCTTCAATCGGTGATGTTCCTACTTTGTCTCTAATCTCCTCGTTCCTGATTTTATCTCTCCTTATAATCCAACACATCCATCTTACCATTCTCATCTCCGTAACTGCCATCTTCTGAACATGATTATGCTTTACTGCCCAACACTTTGTTCCATATAGCAACGTTAGTCTTACTGCCACCTTATAATACTTTCCTTTCACCTTGAGGGGGACTTTTTGATCACACAAGATCCCTGAAGCACTTCTCCATTTGGTCTGCCCGGCCTGAATCCTGTGACTTACATCAGTATCACTCACTCCATCTTGTTGCACCATAGATCCAAGGAACCTAAAGTTTTCTTTCTCTACAATCTTTTGTGTGCCTAAACTTATTTTTATACTACCAGTTACTCTACTTTGACTAAATTTACATTCCATATATTCCGTTTTGTATTGGTTTAGCCTAAACCTTTTTGTCTTTAACGTTTCCCACCACAATTCTAGCTTAGCATTCACTCATTCTCTCGTCTCATCTACTAAAACTATATCATCTGCAAATAGCATACACCACGGCACCTCATCCTGAATATGTCTTGTAATATTATCCATAACTAGAGCAAACAAGTACGGGCTTAACGCTGAGCCTTGGTGTAGACCAATCGTGATAGGAAACTCTTTAGTGTCTCCACCAGTCGTCCGTATAGATGTCATGACTCTATCATATATGTCCTTTATCACCTCAATTAATATTCATATACATCAATTTAAAAAAAAAAGGAAAAAGTAACTCAAGATTTGCCCAAGACAAAAATGAATCAATGTCCTAGCAAAATTTGCCCATTTTCTCTGTAGCAATGAATTTTTCCCTTTGACATTATCAAAAGAGTGAGTTATAACTAGATCGGACCTTGTATATTACAATTTTCCCTCTTTTATATGACTATTGGAGTTCACAAAATCACAAGACTAATAAATACATAAAAGGAGAGAAGAGAAAATTCCAATCCCATCAAAAATAAAAACAAAATTACAATATGGATGCAAATGCGAGGAAGTGCGTAAATGTGTGCTTTTTTATTACCTATGTTCAACGACAAGCCACATTGTGTAGTTCAGAAACTTGAATGGAATTCTTTGCAGCCAACGACACCACCACCGACATCTGCAAAGTTCCTTGGGTCGTTGGGGAAAAAGATTGGCAAACTAGAAGATAACCCCTGCAATTCACAACATTTGTTTAGAAAGAAAGATAAATGAATTACTACACTTTTTAAGAATATCAATACAAAAGATACCATATTACTTATTATTTTTGTAGCATGCTGCCTCAGAATAATATGCAGAAGTCATAAGGTCTCCTGGAAGTTCTTTGACACCTGATCACGTAATGCATTCCCAATGGCTTGCATAGGATTTTAGCAGTAAAGCTTATCTTCTCGCCATCATAGGACATACACTGTAGCGACCACCATTTCTATCTTTTTCAGATGAATCCATTAAAAGAAACTTACTTGAGACCGAATGTTAAAGCAAAATTAGTAAAGCTAGAAAGTTAACCAAAATGTCCCTAAAAAAAAAAAAAGCGAACAATCGGTATACCGAAAGAACACAACAATATCTCAGAAACAAGAAACATATTTGTAGAAATCAAGGTACGAGAAACATATTCGTAGAAATATAAATATTATAAACATTTACATGTTGAAGTAGACTATTTCGTTTAGGGTATATACAAGTAAAATCCTTTACAGAAAGCAGGAGTTAAGATATCAGAATATTAAAGAATTAATATACTATATGTGTTCATTACAAAATACTACTACGTGCCATAGATAGGAACCTTCCAAATCCGCATTGGATTCCTATGCCTCTCTGCTTGCTCTGGCTCTGTCAAAGGCTTTGTTGGGTGAGAGGGTGGCTCAGTCCCCTGTGCCTGGCTGAAGGGCTCCCCTAACTGTACATGGCTCAACTCCATCTTAGTCTGATACCGAGGTCTTGTCTTCTTCCTCTTTATATATATCATCGAAGATGTTCAAACTAATCTGCTCAGTGGTAAAGTCAACGTAACTAACTATGAGCCGTGTGATGGTAATGCCACCGCATCCTCAGTGATCACTGTGTAGTCATCAATGCTCGGTAGGTCGGTAGGTGTAGTGGGCAACGTGGATGGGCTAACCTCCGTAAAAGTGGAAGGTCCATCTCTGGCTGAGATTGATGGGGGGGCCAAGATAGATGCACATGGTCTATCTCCAGCTCCAGGTGTAGGTCCAGCTGAGTCAAATGGTCCATCGTCACTTGAACTAGACAGTCTAGCTCTGTCTGATCTCAATCTACTAATATCTTCCCCGAGTTGGTGCTCCTTATTCAGCGCGACAACACCCCTCTGACTGATTATCCTCAATCTCGTTGCTAACCGATGCACCTTCTCTATATCAGTGCAAGTGAAGAGCTTTGTTGCAATCTGTGTGCCTATGACTGCAGTTTGTACCTATAAACAATAATCCAATTGCATAACTAAATAGGAATATACATTGTATGTGTACTGAGAATAAATATTTACTAATATACCCTTGGTGGCAGCTACCGGGTCGAACCCAATAGGAGGCATATCGCAAGGATTCCTGATAGGATGCCTGGTAATTAGCTTATGCCACTGCATATAAGGATCACTACAATTCATCCAACCTATAAATTTGTCGCCAGTGACCACCTGAGCACGACGATCACTCCAAGCGGTGATGTGATTAGCATGCGTGATAATCCAGTCAGTGCCAGCCCTACCTTGATGATCAATGGTGTGTAACTTGATATATGTATCAAAAATCTAGGGCTCGTGCTGAATTGTCCTGAATTGCCACATGCAGCAGTCGGGCAAATACATCTTGATAATGTCGAAGCATATCAATGGCGATCTCGTCCGCAATATCTCTCGGTCGTGAGCTGGGACATCCAGATCTACTGGATATAGCTGCCATGTCATCTGTGACTCTACCATCAAGTCCATTTGGTCCCTGTACTCAACTAGAGTTCGTGAAGATGTCAACATAAGCCCTCCATGCCATCTATTATCACAATTTAAATATATTTATTAGTTCGTTACAAAACCAACATCGTAAAACAAATATAAACAAATTAACTATTTTAACATTGTCATACCTATAGCTATATAGGTTAGCCGGCTGTACTAGGGGGACTGGCCCTGCTACTGGAAGTGCCACTACTGGTGGATTAGCTGGGTGTGCCACATCTAGTTCCTCGTGCTGAAGTGTGTCGACTCGTCTACCTCGATGTCGAACAATAGGTCTGAATACAGTAAACCACTCCCATGCCCATATCTGAAGAATGACAAATGGGCTAGCCATCTCCTTCGCCTGTGTCTGTGAAGCCTTATACTTCTTTTGGTATAAATAAGCCAATGCTGTTCCTCTCTAGCTATACTGTCCAACATGACCCAAATCATTGAGCAATGGTAGATACATCATCAGGATCAAGCTAGGGACTTGTTAGGGAATAAGCATTCTCTAATTAACATGAATATAGTTGCACGGGCATGCTGTCGCACAACATCATCGTCAGTGTCAGGTGGGAGCTGTCCAAAGTGCTGGAGCAAACAACTGATTTTGATCACATTCCCTTTTGATAGCATCGGGGTGGGGTTACGCCTAGGTGGCCTTGTACTATGTCCCTTCACGCAGGCGCTATGTGAGACATATTGACACTTGTAACTGCTATCCCATCAACAGGCGATCTGGTGATAGCACTGGTGCACTCCCTAATCGGCATATGAAAAGTATAAGTCTCAATTCGCCATCTCTTCACAAGTGTTGTGATCAACAGCCTATATAACATGTACAACCCAAGCGGTAAAACCCATACACTCTTGTCCTGACAAGATAGTCAACAACTTGGGCATCCTTGGGAGTTCGTGTAAAGTCCCTCATGAGGTGCTGGCCAGTACGAAAATCAAGTACGGAGGACTCCTAAGTAGTGAAAACATTACAATCATAATAAGCATTTAACAATTGTAAGTATCAAATTGAATAGGACTAACAAAGTTAAAAACATACTCTACCATCCCATATAACTATAGATCTATGTTTGAGCTTTGCACGTAGTACAGATGAATCATGGGGTCCTGGGGATAACAAAGGACGATCCTGATCACTCAGAGGATCCATACCCTATATAAGGAAGGAAAAAAATTACCAACAATTCTAATTATCATAATAAGTATTTCAAATTTTAGAAATTATGCAAATAGATAGTGACAAAATAGTTAACATGATTAAAAATTACATAACTGAATAGTTTAAAGTCTTACAATATACATAACAAAATAGTTAAACATCTAACAAACTACATAACTATATAGTTCAAAGTTTTATAACATACATAACAAAACAGTTAAACATCTAACAAATTACACAGTTGAATAGTTCATGGTCTTCAAAATTACATAACAAAATGGTTTAAAGTCACTCTCACAAATTACATATTTCAAACAATCAAAAAACTAGCTAGTGCGCGACTCTTCCAAGACAGTTTCTCCTAGTATGACCCTTGGCACGACAAATACCACACTGTAGCTTAGTCGAACTTTCACTCCTATCTATGTCATTCATAATGTGAGTCGATATTGGTCCCCCTTTTTGTCCCTTCAAATGTTGATTTGGGATGAAAGTTGGGACATTTGGCACTTCCCAATATTTTAGATTATGTATGGGGTAGAAACAAGAAGCATATGAGTTAACATAGGCATTGATGCTGTACTGTGCAGAAATCATGGCCATCCAGTCATAATGACGTTCCTCAGAAATGGTAATAACATGCGAGCATGGGATCCACCAATTGCTCCATTTACGATATGTACAACTTTTATCTTTAAGAAAAACCACTTGTATATGGCCACCCCCATTTATACGTTGCCTCGTAGTTACCTCATACACCTCGTCGATGTGATTAAATCGCATAATTCTGTGACCTTGAGCATGTTGTTAATACTTATCAATCAATTCCATGACTCCTGGCGAATTCTGAACTCTAGTCTCTTGAGCTGCCACTAAAACTTCTTTCCTATTATTAAAGTATGTCATGACTCTGTGGAATGTAAATTGAGCACATGCTACAATAGGTAATGATCTGGCACCCCGCATAACATTATCGAAACACTCAGAAATATTCGTTGTCACATTCTTGTATCTAAGGCCTTCGCCATGAGACATTGTCCACTACTATTTAGGGATCTCCACTAAATACTTCCACACATCGAAATTGAGATCTCTTATCTTTTCCATTATCGAATCAAATTTACGAATCTGCGGAGTTTTTGCAGCATTAGGCATTAACTTATTTAAATGGTAGCTGGGAATTTCTTCTTAAAATTAGCCTCCACGTGCCTCAAACAAAATTTATGGAAGGCATAGAGGGGCCCCCATCTAGAGTTGGGGGTGTTTATAGTGTTGGTAATGCTACCGTGCCTATTAGAAATTAAACACAAGCCTTGCCTATTTGGAATTACATGGCTCCTTAAGTTGCACAGAAACTAGTACCAACTATCAAGGGACTCTTCGTCTACAACAACAAAAGCCAATGGAAAGATTTGCAGGTTAGCATCAGTTTCCATAGCAATTAGCAACTTCCTTTTATACTTTCTATACAGGTGAGTGCCATCTATTGTTATGACAGGTCTACAAAATTGGAAGCCTTACCCAGAACACATACTGTAGGATGGTGGTAACAACGATCGGTCCTGGGTGGTAGCGATAATCGACAACGGTGTTGGGATTATATTTTTGCACTGCATAAAGAAGTACAGGTAACTTAGGCTGCGTTTGTTTGAGGGGATTGGATGATGGGGGATAAAATAATACCATGGATAATATATGGGATTGGATAAAAGATGGGATTAATTTTTTATGTGGGATTATTTTTTTGGTGTTTGGTTGGTGGGATATAAAGTCGGATAAAAGATGTGATTTGATATGTGATGTGATAGAAAATAATTTTGAACCTTTGGATCTTGGAGGGAAACAAATCTGGAGGTGGAGTATTAATAATACCACACCACTGGTGGGATAAGTCATCCAGCAAGTTTGTGGGATTAGTGGGGCCCACGAATTTCTCATCCTCCCTTCCAAAAATCAAACAAACACTTCACAATGTGGGACCCACGGATTTGTTATCCAATCCGGCCATCTCATCCGACTAACAAACATGGCCTTACTGTATGATTTATCCTAATCCCCAAAAATACTGACTATTGCCTTCTAATTTGTAGCCTATGCTTTGCTATCTGATATTACGTATTGAAATTGATTTTTCACTACCAGAGCTAAAAAAGTGGTTGAAATTGATGGATCATTCTTCACTAATTCTTATATGTGCATTACAACATAACCCGCATCTAACTGGGAGTGATCTCGATTCATCCGAGCATAAACATAACTACGAGGGCCTTCGTACTTGGTGACCTCAAATTGGCCATGTCTTTTCAATTCAGTAGCCCGTAGTTGCAAACTACAAGGAGTTTTACTAGACATCTTGCATTTAATAGCCACTTCCTTGTATCTGACTAAATTGTCTTAAATTGAATATTTGTTCTAACCGAGTATGTCTTTGGAGCCCTAATCAACTTAGTTTTATCTTTGAATAGAACTCCAACACGAGACTCATTTGGCATAGGGTCCCAATTTTGGCAATAGAACTTAGACGTGGAAGAAGCTGCAGTGCTTAGCTCACTTAGAGTTGTAAACAATTGGGAGGCGGGGTGATGCAATTCTTCTTAACCTTCACTGACATCGTCATTAGCATTAAGCCCAGTATCAATGTTGACATTATTGTTACCATCGAGGTCAACACTGTAATCAACATCTAATCTGAAGATTGAGTCTTCCTTTGCCAATATATCTTACAGGGTCAGAGGCACAATCGATACAACATCACCTGTTGCTTCTCATGCTCAACTAGCTCCTGGACCGCAATCCATTCAGAAAATTCTGCATGCACGGGATTGTTTGGCAATTGGAGATCATGAAAATTGGAAGCACGCTCTCCCTCAGAGTTAAAGATGGGTGTTGCGTGCACATCAACGACAACTAGCACGTGTGGAGGAGAATCAACCGACATTACTTGGTAATCTAAGTACAAGTCAATGTGCGACCATTTCAACTGATCTACTGCATCCATCATTCTGCTAACCCCTTTGTCATTTTTCACCCGAAATGGCTTGTAATGAGTTGTAGATCTAACAACCACTGGATATCGATATGTAACATTAAGCTCCACTTGAGTTTTATCTACGCCCAATGTGCTACACAGTTCGAGTATTAGTTCGTCATAACTTATAGTAGTAGCAACTCGAGTATTCTCCTCATAGTCGCGATCATATGACAACCCCTCAACACTTGTAGTAACATTCCCATCCCAATAGCAGAATGTAGTGACGTATTTTTCTGACATTGTACCTTCTGTTACAAAAATACGAACCCAAGATTAGGAAATTTGAAAATATTAAATAAGATTGATTACTCAATATTCGTACTTATTTTATTTGGGAGTAGTTATTTTCTAAAATTTAAAAACACAAAAAATAATGAATATTAATTGGGTTTGGGAGAAGTTATTTTTTTAAATTGTAATTTTAAATTTAAGTTAGCCACATTTACTATATTTGTTTTATCTTATAAAGCGCATATGATTAATAATAATATTTTTTTATTACGTAAATTCTTACAAATCTACTTAAAATTTTAATCTTGGGGGAGCAATATTTTTTTTTCTAAATTTGAATTTTAAATTTATGTTAGCCACATTTACTATATATATATATTTTTTATTTTATAAAGCACATATGATTAGTAATAATATTTTTTTATTAATCTTCATTTTATATCACCACTTAAAAATTTAGTCTTGGGGGATATTTTTCTTTCTAAATTTGAATTTTAAATTTAAGTTTGTCACATTTACTATATTTTGTTTTATTTTCTCAAGCGCATATGATTAATAATAATATTTTTTTATTAATTTTAATTTTATAATACCACTAAAAAATTTAGTCTTGGGGGGGTGATTTTTTCTTTTTTGGTAGCCTGCAACTCTCATCGGTTTATTACAACCCTCAATGAATCAGGTTGCCGATGGGTAAACTGGGGAGATGTATGGTGTCCCTCACCACACCCCGCTTGAGTCAGGAATTGAACTCTTGTAGTATCTGTGGGGAGTATACTTATAAGCTACTCGGGCTAACCATAGGGGGCATCTTAGGGGAGTGATTTTTCTTTCTAAACTCGAATTTTAAATTTAAGTTAGTCACATTTACCATATTTGTTTTATTTTCTGAAGTGCATATGATTAGTAATAATATTTTTTTATTAATCTTACTTTTATAAACCCAATTAAAAATTCAGTCTTCGGAGAGTGATTTGTTTTTCTAAATTTAAATTTGTAAGATTGACTAATTAATAACAATTTTTAATTGTCACAATTTGTAATCAATTTTTATTTCTCACAAATTTTAACAATTCAAATTTTTATTAATTTTTAATAGTTCTAATCGTTGCAATTTGTACTTAATTTTTAGTAGTTCTAATTTTATAAATTTTCAATCTAAACACCCGAATAACAAAATTGAAAATGTCACAATTTTTAACAATTCTAATCCAAATAAACGTCGCTAAATTTGTAATTGAAAACCCAAACTACCAACCATAAATTCAAATTAAACAATCACAGTTTCTAAACAAAATAGGGGCAATTTAATTAGTTTCTAAACAATCACAGTTTCTAAACAAAATAGAAGGCACTTTAATTAGAAACTGAGCAAAACGGAAGGCGAAATGGATGCTCATGTGTCAACTCAGGGACCAACAAAATAGCTAAGGAATACCAACACCAACGGGTCATCTGTGATCAATCAAAGGCACACCAATGTCTTGAACAGATGGTGGGAGACAACTATGAGACAAACGATGTGTGGCAACGAATGGAGGTGGGAGGAACTTACACTGGTGGAGGAGACAGGTGAGAGAGACGGTGACACTGACCACTGGTATACGCGGGCAAGGGAGGGCAGAAGCGTGCTTTGTTGGTGATGGATTGTGAAGATGGAGAAAATCGCTGGTGACTGAACACTAAGTAGAGGATAGTGAGAGATAGAGAGCGACAGAGTGAGAGACAAAGAGATCGAGTGACCGAGTGGCTTGGGGGGCGAGGTTTATAAACTTAAAATCACCTTTTCACATGGCGATTGTTGATCTTATTAATTAGAAGAACCACACTCTGAAAGAGTGGTTTCTTGTTGGGTACTATAACCACTATATGATATAGTGCTTACAAGTTAGTCTAAGAACCGCGCTCTTAGAACACAATTTCATTAACAGCATGTCCTTAAATAGTTTTCGCTGATAGTATTTGCACAAATAGTGATTAGATGCACCGTAAAAAAAAAAAAAAAAAAAGTCTAACTTGGCCAAGCTGTACTGCATCTTCAAAATGCTAATTGAGATTTTTAATATTCAAATTAAAAGTTGCCCGCTTAACCACTTGCTAAGGCCGGGAGTTTCTCACTAAAGTAGGCGTAGAAATGAGCCAAATTAAGTCAAGTTGTAACTTATTTGCACTCAGCTTGAACTTTTTATATCTCGAGCTAAAACTTGATTCGAGATTTTATAGGATCAAAATCGACTCGATAAAGAACAATTTAGCATCGAACTTGGCTCGTGAATAACTTGATTAAATCAAAATAACGTCATTTTAGTTTACAATATAATAAATAAAATATTATAAAAAATTATTAAAATATTATTATAAAATATAAAAATATTATTAAAAATATATAAATTATTTTAGCGAGTCATTTTGGTTTAAAATGTAATAAATAAAATATTATAAAAAATATTATTAAAATATTATTAAAAACATAAAAATATTATTATAAAAATATATATTATTTTATCGAACCAGCTCGTGAGCTTTTAAGCCTAACTTTCTTAGGATTGAGTTTGAACTCAAATCTGAATGACCCATAAATTAAGCTTGATTTGAGCTTGTTTTAGTCATAAACTGAGCTCGAGTCGAGTTTTTTTTCTGAACTGAGCTCGAATAGCTCACGAATAGCTCATTTTGTTTTCATAAGCTCAAGGCTTAGGCAATGTCAACACGACGTCACTTGCTACTTCCTTGCAAACTACCAAGCTATGCACTAGTTCTCGTCCATTGAGTCTGGCGGGAACCAGCTTCACTAGGCATGTAACTAGCCAGCCAAAATTTGAGCTAATAGATGAAATGCTAAAAAGACTTAAAAGATGGGCCAATAGAGCATTTTCTCATGTTGACAAATTGCAGCTCATCAAATCTACCCTATTTAGATTTCAAATCTATTGGAGTCTGCTTTTTATACTGCCTAAAATGGTGTATATGACCTTGGAGCGAATTCTCAGAAGATTATTATGGTTTCGCGTTGATCTTAAGTTACATGGAAACAAAGTTTCATGGGATAATGTTTGTTGTCCTATATCTAAAGGAGGTTTGGGAGTTAGAAGATTGGAAAATTGGAATAAAACTGCTATGCTTAGACATGTCAGGAATCTTTGCTAAGGAAAGCAGTCCCTATGGGGCCAACGGTGCAAGAAACACCTATAAGAGGTAAAGACTTTTGGAGCTCCAAAATTCCTTCAGATTGTTCTTGGACTTAGAGAAAGCTTCTTAAGCTAAGATCTTCTTCCATTCATATGTCTAAGTACACTATTGGTAATGGGAATTCAGTCTCCTTGTGCCATGATAACTGGCATCCCTTGAGACCTGTTGTTCCTAAATGTAGCTGTCATCCCCAGTAATAATCATATCGTCTACATAAAGGAGAAGAAGAATAGATCCAGCTGTAGTAGTGCGGATAAACAAAGCAGAGTCATATGAACTGGGGATAAATCCAAGCTCACGAATAGTAGAGCTAAACTTCGCAAACCAGGCACGAGGAGCCTGTTTCAGCCCATATAGTGCTCGACGAAGCTTGCAAACATGAGAAGACGGAACAGAGGAGCCCGGAGGAGGTTGCATATAGACTTCCTCAATAAGATCGCCATTTAGAAAGGCATTCTTAACATCCATCTGATAAAGATCCCAGTTACGAGCAGCAGAAATAGCAAGTAAACTGCGAACGGAAGTAAGCTTAGCAACAGGAGCAAAAGTTTCTTCATAGTCAATACCATACTCCTGAGTAAAACCTCGAGCAACAAGACGAGCTTTGTGTCGCTCAATAGAACCATCTGAACGGGTTTTGATTTTATAGATCCATTTGCAACTGATAGCAGTCTTCCCAGGAAGAAGGGGAACCACATCCCAAGTATGAGTTTTCTCAAGAGCCTGTAACTCATCATCCATAGCTTGCTGCCATAAAGGGTTAGTACAAGCCTCACGGTAGGAAGAAGGTTCGTGAGTAGAAAAGGCAGCAGAACCAACAATATAATCACGAAGACGAACAGAAGGTTGTGTTACTCGTTTAGGACGTTCTGAAGGAGGAGATTTGTCAACAAGGGATGGAGGAGAAGACTCATCAGGAGTGGTCACAGGTCCAGCAGAAGACCCAGGTGTCTCGGGATGAACCGTAAGCAGTGGTGTCTGAGAGACCTGTGGACTATCTGCATCAAATATGTCAGAATGCAAATCTTTGGAAATATCAGTAAAGAGAGGATTATGGGAAGAGGTAGAAAGATGAAATGGAGAAAGAGTAGAAAACATCTTGTGTTCCCAAAAGACAACATGTCGAGAGACACGAAGACGTCAAGAAATAGGATCCCAACACCGATACCCCTTATGTTCAATACCATAACCTAAGAAACAACAAAGACGAGAGCGTGGTTCAAGTTTAGTTCTTTCATGGGGTTGAAGGAGAACAAAACAAGCAGACCCAAATATTCTAAGATGAGAATAATCAGGAGGGGAGCCATACAAGCGTTCAAAAGGGGTAGAATTACCAAGGACAGAAGTGGGAACACGATTAATGGTGTAGGCAGCAGTAAGAGCAGCTTCCCCCCAAAATTTTTCTGGACAGGAGGAAGAAATAAGAAGGGCACGGATCGTGTCAAGAAGATGACGATGTTTGCGTTCTGTCCGACCATTCTGCTGAGAAGTACCAGGACAAGAAAGATGAGACTGTGTCCCCTGAGAGCGTAGAAAAGATAAAACCTCAGAGTCAAGATATTCCATAGCATTATCAGTTCGAAAAACCTTGATTGTACGAGAAAATTGAGTTTTCACCATTGCCGAGAAATCAGAGTATATCTGTTTAAGTTCAGAACGTTTAGTTAAAAGATACAACCAAGTATAGCGAGTATAATCATCTACAAAAATAACAAAATAACGAGAGCCCCCCATAGTGGGAGTGGGTGAAGGTCCCCAGATATCCGAGTGAACGAGATCAAATGGTGCAAAAGAAACAGAATTACTTTTATTAAAAGGTAAAGCGGGTTGTTTAGCAGTTTGACATGATAAACAATCAACTTTCTCAGAAACCACATGACCCAATTGACCACTAGAAACTAAAGTTTTCAAACGACTAAAAGACACATGACCCAAACGACAATGCCAAAGATTAAAAATAGAAGATGTGGAAGCGGAAGCAGCAGTGGAAGCAACAGAGGATGGTGGAAGTTGGAGGTGAACAATCTCAAATAGACGTCCATGCTTACGGCCTATCCCAATAACCTGTTTCGTCTGTGGGTCCTGCACCAAACAACCAGAAGCAGAAAAAGTAACGATCAAACCAAGTTCACATAATTGACCAACAGACACAAGATTTAAAGCAAGGGTAGGAATGTGGTAAACATTAGAAAGAGAAATAGATGAAGTAGAAATATGACCAGTGTGGGTAACAGACATATGAGTACCATCAGCAGTATGAATAGTGGGAATAGAGGATGATGAAGCAATAGACGAAAAAATTGTAGAATCAGAAGTCATATGATTGCAACATCCTGAGTCAAAATACCAAGAGGAAGTACCTGGCATGACGGAGAGGGCAGTAGAAGGAGATGTACCAGTTTTGGCAAGTACTTGCTGAATGATAGACTCCACATCAGTCATAGAAAAGGATGGGCCAGAAGAGGAGGACTTGTCTGAAGTAACAGCAGCAGTGGTACGAGAACCATGAGATTTAGCAGAAGACTTAGAGGATCCCTTTTTGGAATGAGCTCCAGAGGAGGAAGCCTTGGGACAGTCACGCTGAAAATGACCAGGAGCTGTTTTGTGGCAAGTCAAACACTCACGAACTGGACAATGTTCAAATGAATGATTGTGTTGTAGACCCCTTTTTAGACAGTAGATGCAGGAGTGAGGAGTCAATGGGCTAGAAGATCGACCGTGAGACATGGCAAGAGCGGCATCTGAAACTGGAGATGGTGGTATAGCAAGAACTGAATCCAACGCCTTAGTTTTGAGACCTAGACGAGTTTCTTCGGACAAGAGTTCTGAAATAGCTTGTTCAAGAGTGGGTAGAGGCATGCGATGGAGCAATGAGGCACGAACCGACTCAAAAGTGTCATGGAGAGCCATAAGAAATAGCAAAAGTCGCTGATGATTGCGGTGGATAGTGTACAATTGAGCATCCTCAGAGTGTTTCCAGGTAGGTTCACATAAAGCAAGCTGATCCCAAACAGAAGACATTTGAGAGAGAAAATCATTGATGGATTGCCCAGGCTCTTGACGCATACGATGAAGAGTCTGAAGTAACTGATACTGGTGAGCATGACCAGTGGTCTGATAGCGATCCTTTAAGAAATCCCAAATAGCCTTAGCAGGAGAGGGATACTGATCATCGTCCTGGAATCGGCCAAATTGAAGACTGATAGAAGGAATAGTAGTGGCACGAAACCAGGTGACAATTTGATAATTCTTGCTTTCCCAATCATCAAGACGATCCTCAAAAGTAGACTGATCCTCATCGTCTTTCTGGATGGGTTTTTTCTGAGAGCCAGAGATAATACGCCATAAACGACGTCCTTTGATAAAGCCAGAGAGAGCTTGTGCCCACAAAACATAATTAGTCCCATCCAGAATGACAGAGAGGGACGTAATGTTGTCAGAGCGATCCACAGAAAAAGCTTTCATAGTGCCCAATAAAGATAAACAATAAATCCGAGTAGAACAGAGATCACCAGTGCGGCAGGTGCACCAACGAACAGTCCGCGCGGCGCACCGTGATTCGTCGAGATGACGTCAGCAAGGCGAATGTACAGACAAGCGGCGCGTGAATTCGCGTGAAGTCACGCGTAATTTTCAGGCGGCGCGTGAGGGCGCGTGGAAGCAGATCTCCGGTTCTGCTTGGTAGCGTTGGGTTCGTCTATGAGAGACGAATCCGATAATGTATGTAGATGTTGGAATATTCACCAGAAGAGTAATACAGAAGCGAAAAATCAAGGCTTCTTGAACTCTACTGATGATATATACCAACGCAAGATCTCGCCGGAAAATAATGGCCGACGAAGAAGAGAAAAAAAAAATTAGAGCCTTTGCTCTGATACCATGTTAAGAATAAAAGAAGAAGGAAAGAACTATGTATTAATATTTATTTCTGTGTGTGATAATACAAGACTACAAGGTCCTTTATATAAGAGGACAATAATCCTAATCCTGATAGGAGATAGTAATCCTAATTATGATTGGATATACAAAATAAGGAATGGAATAATATTCCTAATTATGATATAAGGAAAGACATAAAATAAGGAAAGGCATAAAATAAGGAATACTAATTATATACGATTATACATTACTAAATCTAACAGTAGCCAAAGAATTGCATACGATGTAGGTATTCCTCTTAATACCAGGGTCTCTTCCGTTATTCCTAATGTGGGTGGGCTTAGCAATTTTCCTCAACTAGGGAACTTCAGGAAGTTATTGCTACTTATGCTCCCACTTATATTATTAATATTTTAATTTAACTAGATCATTTATAATACTATTGCATACTCAGCCGCTGCCACTTGAAATGTCTTAAGACAATTACACGCAAAAGTAGATTAGCACAAATTAATCTAGTCCCCAAAGCACATCCTGAGGTAGCTTCATTTCATGTTTGGCCATAAAGGGTAAGCTTAATACTCTTGATTGGGTATCAAATTAAGGCATAACCAACACTTTATGTGTTCGTTGCAAATTAGCTGATGAATCTCTTGATCATCTGTTCTTCTCCTACTTCTTCTCTATTGGAATATGGCTCTCCTTATGCCAATTGTGCAACAAAACTTAATGAAATCAAAGTTAGATGGGTGAAATCAATTGGACTATTAATAAATTCAGTATGAACATTATAAGTAAGCTTGCTTGGCCAGCTTTCTATCTATCATAGATGGTTAGAAAAAAATGCCAAAATTTTTAAAGGTGTCTTCAATCCTACTCATGATATTTTTTTTATATCATCAAGCATGAAGTTAGAGTTAAAAGCTTCCCAGGTCAAGAAAATTAAATATATGGATAATTGTCTTTCTACTGCTATATTTAAGATAAAAATTACTTATACCTATTAAATTTTAAAAACTTACCTTTACACCCCTTGTATTTTGGACAAAAATAAAGTTGTGAATGGCGTTGAATTTTCAAGTGAAAAGATAAAAATATTAATTAAAAATTAAAATAGAATAACAGAATGTAAGTATAGGTATATAAACTACATGGGTATCAATGTAATATTGAAAGTTATTTAGAGTCAAAATCATTATTTTTCATGAATTTTTTAACATTTTTATTTTAATAAAAAGTATAAGGGGTGCAAAGGTAGGTTTTTAATGTACAATGAGTACAAGTGATTTTCACCTTAAACATAAGGAGTAAAAAGAAAATTATCCCCAATATTAAATGTAGTTTTATATAATTTAGTTATTTTGTTTGGAACCAAATCAAAAACTAAAAATGAATAATTTCGGTGGCATTTGATTTATTTTTCTATTTTTTATTTTCTGTTTTGAACTCATTTTCTATTTTGCGCTTTTGAAACAAGGAAAACAATTAAAAACGCATTTGGTTACTTGTATTTTCAAAATTTATTTTAGAAAATAGAAAATGAGTTTGCACATGAAATGAAAAAAGATAAAAAGTTATTTTGAGTCTTTTTAATACAAAACAAGAAAATTCTTAGAATAAGAAAAACAGAGTATTTTCTGTTTTTTTTTATTTTGGGATTCTTAAAACATAAAATACAAAATAAAAATAAAAAATAGAAAAGTAAACCAAATGCCACATTCATAACCAAACTAATTGAATTAACTAAACCGTTTTAACCAAATTTGAATTGTTCTGTTTGAAAATTCAATTTTAATTGAATTGCTCTCATCCCTACACATGACATCTTAGCTACATTAAGAACAGCGGAGGTTGAAAGTAACTTCCAACAATTTAAAAATTTTTTCGAAATGTCATTTAGAAGTAGGTTTTAAGAATTTCTTTTAATGCATCGTTTGGTGAATCAATTTTCAGCAGAAATTAACTAACTTTGCTTCTTCAGTATTGGGTAAAATATTAATTTTTATCACTTTTCTAGTCAATTACACTATCTTACTTAACTCAAAAGTTACAAAGACTTTGACTAAGTAGACAGAAAGTTGTTAAAAGTTGTTATAAGTTATTAAAAGTTGTCAAATATTTTACTAACATCCAAAAGTTGCTAAAAATTGTTACTGATTTCACTAAATACATCAAAAATTTTAACCTTCAACTTTTGACAAAAAATGTCAAAAATTACTAAAATAGAACTTCTAAATGGCCCCTAAGTCTAGGTACCTACTTTACCTTCTTTCTTAGATTCTATTTGGAGCCTTCAACTTTCAAAAAAACTCCTAGAAATTCTAAAAGTTCTCAACTATCTTCAATCAAATTTTGCCACGTTTTTACTTTTTTACCGATTTTTGATGTTTTTCAACTTTTTCAAAACTTCAAATGCCACCTTTTTTAAAAAGAGTCCCCGGCCCAAGGGGAATTGAATGTATTTTAATATCAGTTTTTTTTTGGAACAAATCCGATAAACAAAGCAGTTATTAATCCTAAATTATAAACGTTTTCCCATATATTGAGGTGTTTGGTGTAGTATAAAAGCGAGTCTATTTGTACTCCACAAATACTCTCTTACACTCTATTTTACTTTTTTTTTATTAAGTGAAATTACATAATTATCTCTTTTTTTTTTTTGCTAAACTATTCTTATTTATAATTTGAGATGACATAATTGTCCTTCATAATGAAAATATTTCCAAAATTGAACAAACACCGTAGGCCTATAAAAAATAGAAAAATATTTTTAAATACTAAAATAAATTTTATTTAGAATTATATTTTTAACAATCATATAAAAATAAATTTTATTTTCTTTTATTTCATAATTTAATCAAATAAAAAAAATAATTTCTTTCATTTCTTTTGTTATAAACTTTTATCATTATCCTCAAATAATTTAGTAAAGTTCTATAAAATTCTTTCAATTCTCATAATTTAGTAATATATTTTAAAATTAGTTTAATGAAATAAAATGTTAAAAAATGTAAATGTTAAAATAAATAAATTATAAAATATTTATAAAATAAATAAATAAACATTAAAATGATAAAGAAAATGACAAATGTTTGTAAATAAATTAAAATGAAACACGTTATTTTTTATTTGATTAAGGTATAAAATAAATTAAAGTTTATTTTTATATGATTGCTATAAAAATAAAATTTATTTTAATCTTTCAAAATATTTTTTTCTTACATAAAACCTACAAATATGAACATATGACGACTTATAAATTTAAAATTTTTATTCTCCTTTACTTTTAGTAAGTTTTCTCACTAATCCTAAATTCAAAATACAATTATTGATTTTTTTCTCACCATTGATATACCAAGAAAAAATAAAACTACCAAAAAAATAATTAAAATGGAAAAATTAATGAATCGAAAAAATTAACTTTTAAATATACAGACAAATTTATCACACAAACAATATCTTTCTTTTGAAAACTTAATTTGAATTTTTTATAGTAATATATATTTTTTTTGAAAAATCTAGAATTAGAAATTTTTATCAGAATATAGTTATTCATTTTCATAAGTGATTTTTTCTTTTAAATTTTAGATTGTTAATGTCGGCCTACTTATCAAAATTCTAAAAACAAAAATGGTAAGTTGCCTTCTATATATATTTTTAAAAAATATTTTTTATTATGAGACAAAAATATTTGTAACATTATAATTATGTCTTGTCTTGACTTTTTGTACAACCTTACATTATAATTATGCAAAATATATGTGAAGAGAAAGATGGGTATATAATTTTAATTAATAAAAAAGTAAAGTGGAGTGCAAGAGGTTATTTATGGAGTGCAAATAAGCTCACACTACTATAAATTGGTATAAATTTATAAAAATTGTAGTCTCATAATTTATGCAGTGAGTAAAAAATTTAAAATTTGTAGAGATTTTTAAAGATTTATATTATTTTATAAAGCCCCAAACCAGCTAATTATCATATATTTCAAATGATGAATCAATCCCATGCAATCTTGATACTTTTTGTAGCTATAATTTTTCACAAGTAATATTTGAAAATTTCGTAATATGCTGATGGAGATCCCAATCAATCAATCAAACATATAAGAATGAAGACGACAAGATAAACAAGAAACGAGGAAACTCACAAAGGGAAACCTCAAACAAAACTTTCACTAAAAACAAACGTTAGTTACAAACTGAACCCCTCGATAGATTGACTCCTCGACTTTATACTCTTGATGACATTTGCTTGAATATTGATTTGCCAACTCCTTTAGTGAAAGCCCTTCGACTCCTCGAAGGCTCAACACCGAATCCTCGGTAGCTTTGCTGAATCCTCAGCATCCACAAACCTCAAACCCGAACTCCTTCGGATTGAACACGAAACATGTTGGCTAAGTGATGGAGAGAATAATTGAACTTTCAAGCTTCCAATCACATGTGTATTCTTTCTATTTCTGTGTGTCTCTGAACCTTGAAGACGCCAGGAGATATATAGACAAACAGAGGTGGCTAGGACTCAAAACGATCAAAACAAGCTGGAAAAGCCTACCTCGCGGGATAGGCGCACCCGCGGGCTTCCTGCGGCCATCCTGCGAATCAGTATGGTGATCCTGCACGGCCAAATCTCAGAATTTAGCTTTCGGGATTTTCCAGTGAGTACCAGCGGTCTTCCTACGGCCTTCATGTGGTCTTCCTGCATTATTCAATTTCGAACCTCTTCAGGACTTCCAGCCGTTATGGAAACTTGATTTTCTGAGGCCTTTTAGAATTCTAACCGACTTAAGACTCTAGTGTCTTAGCCTACACTAAGTTTAAAGCACAAACAATTCTATTTGATCATGGATTTGCCAATTTACAAGGTTTAGCCTTAACAATCTCCCTCTTTGGCAATTCCATGTCAAAAAACTCAATAAATGAAATTACAAATGAAATCAATCCACATTAAGACAATGAAATCAATCTATATGAGGGCCTCAGTACACTATTCCTTGATCAATATGTTCTGATAATTTAACCTATTTGCTGCACACTTAAACAAAACGATTAAGGCATCATATGGAATAAATAAATAATTAAAAATTAACAAAAAAAATAAATAATGAAATAAAATATTCTCCCCCTCAATAAACACACTCCGCCTTAATAAAATATTCTCCCCCTTAATAAACAAAGTTCTTTTCAAGCATTCTCCCTTTTCAAAACATTCTCCCCCTTAACTATATCTTCCCCTTTCTGACATGAATTGACAAAACAAAAATAAGGCATAACGTGTATTCTTGATCGATTCATTCCAAGTTCTATTTTTCCAAACATAAAACGAAACACGGTTTCAAAATTTTGACCATTCATAAATAGCAATAAATAAGAATTCCAAGAATCACCCTACTATTTATATCACGAGTTGTTCACACATATCATATCAATGGTCAAATGCCTATGCGGTGTGTGAAATAAAGTTTAAGTGCAACATAATTAATACTTTTCACATACTCGCATGAATTCTAAAATTGCTCCTTTTGGACATTGAATTGAATTGAGTAAGATATGCAGTTTTAGCTCTTCGACTATTTTCTCCTCAATTCATTATTTTCAACTAAACACCAATTTTTCAATTTTCATCCGCCAATATATTTTATTTATTTTTACTTGGTGGCTTTCACATACTTATGGGTAGGTAGCCATCTTCCTGTATCGTCAAACCCAGAGGGTGGTTATTTTGATAACCCGCATGTCAATAGGCTAGCTTTCACTTTATCCCATATGGTAGCCCTTTCCAATTTTTTTTTTTTTTTTTTTTTTTATATGTAAGCTCAAGAGCAACCAATAGTCCAAAAAGGAGAATTTATTAAACCAATTGAGTAGTGGAAAAAATTTCTCATGATGTACTAAACTTCGTGCAATTACAATTCGGCACACCACTACTATGACAAGGAACAACAAAACGTAGGAGTCAGGTTTATCAAGCAATTCAAATTTATGACCATTATGTAGATCAACAATTTTAATCTTGTGATTTTGAGGTGTGTGAAGTAATAGAACATGCAAGAATATAACAAGAATAACATTGAACCAAAAAAAAATTAATTATCTAAGAAAAATATTTATTCTTTATGGTTTCATAGAACTAGGGAAAAATAAACAATGACGCACAACCTAGTTTATGAAAGAAAATTTGCCTCTACGCATCAAGGCTTACCTCTTCAACACTCTCCAGGGTGTGGGAGACATAGAGATCACTCTTCCTAACCAAATAGTTCTTAATTTTAGGAAAGCATTTTCAGTCTTAGAATTCTTAGGTTTGGGACCAATGGGTTTTGAAAAATTTTTCTTTTTATCTTTCCTCACTGGGCAAGTCATGTAAAGTCTAGAATCAAGATATGACTTTTGATACCTTAATGAATTAAACCTATTTGACACTTGAAAATTAGATTTCAAAGAATTCCTAGTGTCAACATAGGATAGGGGAAGCCCAGATAATTTGTGGCAATGTGATCTTATGTGACCAGGTATACCACAATGAAAACATATAGGAACAAACTTACGTTGCAAGTTAGAGGGCATACCTTCGGGCTTCTGAAAATAGGCTCTAGATCGATTACTTTTCTTTGGTGGGGGAGCTTTAACTGTTTGTGGAGCAGTTGTTTTTGAGGAATTGAGGGTAGCTTTAGCTTTAAGATTGTCTACTTGCGTGCCAATGTAGCCAAGTATTCTTTTGTCATGCAGGCTCCTTTGCATCCCAAGTATGTCATCAAGTTGTGATGATGCAGTATTCATCTCGAGTTGTATGGATTGCAACTTGCCATGTGCCTCTTTCACATCTTTTTCTTTTTGTTCCAACTTGGTCTTAAGTGTTGTTATCAACTCCTCTTGAGTTTTCTTGTTTGCTTCAAGACCTTCACATTTGGCTTGCAATTCTTCCAAAGCAATTTTTAGACTATCGCTCTCCTTTTTCAACACCTTGTTCTTCACGGTCAACGTCTCGTTTTGCTTGTGGAGCTTTCAACAGTCTTGGTACAGCTGTTCATACGCCTCTTCAACATCTACTTCCTCATCTGAATCTTCTTCAACTTCACTTTCGGAAGATTCTTCTTTCTTGCTCTTAGAAGAGGATGACTCGGCTGAATTAGAGGGGGGCACTTGCTCTAACCATGAAAGCAGTATAATTCTCTAGAAAATCGTTTAAAGAAGATGAGGTACTCGACTGATCATCGAATCATCGAGTGTTGCATTGAGAACCTTCTTCTTACCCTTCTTGTTCCCACAGTCTTGGGCTATGTGACCATAACCTTGGCACTCGTAACACTTCACGCCCCTTAGACTTGTTCTCCTTCTTCTTCTTCTTCTTCTTCTTCTTCTCCGAAGGTTTCTTTCCTTTGACTTTCTCATTCTTTTTCGACTTCCCTTGCTTGCTATCTTTCTTTTTGAAGAATTTTCTCACTTTCTTAGCATAGATAGCAATTTTTTCAAGAGAGGGGATTGACTCATCATTACTAGAGGAGGACTCATCTTCCTTCACCGTTTTTAGGGCAACTCTTCCTGTCATGCCCCGGATTTTCATAACCGAATGCCCAGGGGTGACTTGGAATTTATTTTTTAGGTATAAAAATAAGATGATAATAACACGCTGTCACACCCCAGAGTTTTTCTCCAGATTGGGGTTGACCTGTAAGAAAAATTTAAGATAGTCAAAATCTCATGTTTATCCCAAACAATATTTATAAGTCATTGGACTGAACCATTTGATGTGATTTCAACTACAGGGCACAAAATAAAGATAGAGAAAAATATTACAGAGCCATCTAAGTGTCCCAACCACGCGATTAATATTACATACCAAATAAAAGTAAATTAGGTCTATGCTTGATAATTACAATCATCCAACAATTATTATAGACCAAAAATAAAATCCTCCAGCTCTGTGTAGGAAAGAAGAAAAAAAATAGATAACTCTTCTGATGGAATATTTAAGAGAAATTAATCTCTTTCCAGCTCATCTTCTGTATCCCTGTGCTTAATATCCTGAAAAAAAATATTCCCACAAAGGGTGAGCTACTAAAGCCTAGTAATCAGAATCTCCTAGGTGCCTATATGCAGTGGTTGTAATACTACACTGTATTAAGTGAATGTGTTTAGGTGGCATACTATTTATGCAACAATTAATTCAATAGATCTCAACTGAATAATGTAAATTATACTTACAACGGTTCGATGAAACCGTCACCGTAACTACTATTTTACTTACATGTAAAATAGTTAAATACTGATGTGTATACCACAATGAAGTCTGTGTCGCAGTGGTAGGGATCTCAGATTTAGATCTTCAAGGTCTCGGGATCAAACCCCGTAGCGATACAGGTTTCATACATATATATATATTTATAAAATATTAATCGAGATGAATTAAATATAATTAAATAATAACCAAACCCTTATCATAGGTTTTTGGCTTCAAGATATCCACAAATGTCCACAGAATTATCCCAATGTTTAGGAAGGTATTAAATGAGTTTTATTAAATTCACTTAATTATAAAAATATAATTATATAACTTGCTAGGTTGACAAAACAATGCCAAAAATAAATCAAATTCATTTAAGAAAGACCAAATAAGAAAAGAACAAGTCCATTGTTTCTTTTGGGCATTTTATCAAATACTAGCATTTTAGTTTGAATAAGTCATCCAACTATCTATGATGAAACTGATTATCTAAGTCAATTACCATCAATATTAGAGTGTCAAATAATACATAATATCTAGTTTAAAATAATTTCATATCAATAGAAATTATTAACATGACAATAACTAACAGAAGGAAATTGAAAATTTAAATAAATCTTTAAACATAATATTCTAAACAAATCCAAACAAGCATCAATTAAAGCTAAGCAGAATAGCAGCTTGAAAGAAAATTTATATAAAATAGAGCAAGACTCCAATATTTATAAACTTTATATCTGTAGAAACTAGACTTCAAGACCTACAACTTTCATGTTTTACACTTTTTAAAATTTTAAGGTCTAAAGGTACAAAAACAGCTTTGAATTCAGTTTGTTCAGAAAATACAGTTTTACACGTGCTCAGTATTTTAGGCATAACTTTTGACTCACAAATTGGATTGATGCAATTCTTTTTGGGTTGAAAATAAAACTGAAAGGGCTACAACGTTTATGTTTTAGCCAAAGCCTAATTCCACCGTTTTAGGGGTTAGAAGCACATAAGAAGTTACAAATAGAGAGCTGTCGGCATACTGAGTTACTTCAGCCAAAATTTTGGCTTCCCTACCCCCAATATACGGGTATTTATTTTTATCACAATCAAGTTTCATACTTCAAACCAGAAAATGCATCAAATATATTTTAGGAGATTCATCATCCTAGCTCAATGAAGATATTAATGACCAAGTCTGAGAAGGAAAAATGAGTTAGCTTTGAACACCACCCAAATTGGAAAATTCCAAGCCTTTCTTCTTCCTCCAAGCAACACCAAATCTTCAGCCTCACTAATTAATAATTTATTTTTATTTCTCTCTTATTTTCTTCTCTTTGAAGACACACAATTTATAGGGAGTGTAGAGAAAATTATTAGTGGAGAAAAAATCAACTAAGGTAAGATCATGCCTATACAATTGGTAGCATGATCCAAGAATCATGCTTACTTTTTGACTATCTAACCATATCATTTAAGAAAAGCATTGGGGAAGATGTATGGAGGTGGCATGATCTGGGAATCATGCTAGCTTTTTGACAAATTTAAACAATCATACTAGCTTTTTGACAATTTAACCAAATGCTTTAAATCATGCTAGCTTTCAAACAAAATGCTTTAAATCTTGTTTGCTAAATAATTTGAAAAAGATGCTTTAAGGTCATCAATGTGGGTCTTCTTTTTGTCCAATTAGTCAAATAATTTTGAAAGATGGTGAGAGTGTATGGAAGATGGAAATGAAGTTGTCGGGAAATAATTTAGAGCAACTATTCATGAGTCAATTCATTGAGTGATAAAGTGAGTTGAAATGAGTTGAGGTGAGTCAAAGAAAAAGGTTAACCCATGGGTTAATGGTCTTGGTTTGAACCAAATAAGTAATTGGGCTAAGAAGTGTTTGGATAAAAATTTTAGAAATTCTACATTAAACTCTCACATAGGGTGAAATTTAATTTGAAAATTTTTCCAACTAATTTTTATCATTCCAAAAATTTTCAAATGCTCAATTTTCTAGATTTTTACTATAATAAATATCACTACCACACTTAAATAATTTAATTAAGGAAAAAAAATTCAGGTTATTACACCTCTAGACTTTGGTTTGATCATGTTGGCTTTATATGTCTGTAGGGAGCCAACCAAGTCTTCCACCCTCATTGAATCAACGTCCTTAGCCTCTTCAATAGCTGTAACTTTTGCTTGTAAGGACATAGGTAGGGATAAGAGAATCTTACTTATGATCTTTCGATTAGGAATTGGTTCTCCAAGATTGAAGCTTGTATTGAAAATGTCACTGAGCTTTGCATAAAAATAATCAAAGGGTTTGTCTTCAGCCATCTTAAAAGTTTCAAACTCTGAGGTTACTTTTTGTATCTTGGACTTCTTGACAGTAGAATTCCCTTCATGTGTCAACTCCAGAATCTTCCAAGCCTCCTTTGCAATCTTACAACTAGAAATTCTTCTAAATTCATCGGTGGAGACTACACAGAAAATAGAACTTAGAGCCTTGTAGTTCCACTATGCCTTCTCTTGCTCAGCCCTTGTCCACAATTTATAGGCTTGTCAACTATTTCATTATTAACAGCGTGAGTTGGTTTTACCCAATCTTTTTCAATGGCCAACCAAACATTGACGTTCAATGAGATCAAGTGCGCTCTCATTCAAACCTTCCAATATGCATAATTGATGCCATCAAACCACGGAGGTCTCGTGCTTGAACCGCCTTCTCTAAGAGGATCCATCAGCAAATAACAATATCACGTTTTGTTCTAAAAAATGTACCTGCTCTGATACCAATTGAAAAGTTTGTAATATGTTGATGGAGATCCCAATCAATCAGTCAAACACATAAGAATGAAGAAGGCAGGATAAACAAGAAACGAGGAAACTCACAAAGGGAAACCTCAAACAAAACTTTCACTAAAAACAAACGTTGGTTACAAAATCAACCCCTCGATAGATCGACTCATCGACTCTATACTCTTGTTGACGTTTGCTCGAATCCTTGATTCACCAACTCCTTTAGCGAAAGCCCTTCGACTCCTCGAAGGCTCAACATCGAATCCTCGGTAGCTTTGTTGAATCCACAGCGTGCTGAATCTTTAGCCGCCACAAATCTCAAAACCGAACTCCTTCAGATTGAACATGAAACATGTTGGCTAAGTGATGGAGAGAATAATTGAACTTTCAATTATTGCAATCACATATGTATTCTTTCTATTTCTATGCGTCTCTGAACCTTGAAGACGCCAGGAGATATATATAGACAAATAGAGGCGTCTAGGACTTGAAACGATCAAAACAAGCTAGAAAAGCCTACCTCGTGGGAAGGGCGCACCCGCGGCCTTCCCGCGAATCAGCGCGGTGATCCCGCATGGCCAAATCTCGGAATTCATCTTTCAGGATTTTCTAGCGAGTATCAGCGGCCTTCCTACGGTCTTCCTGTGTTATTCAATTCCGAACCTCTTCAGGACTTCCATCTGTTATGGAAACTTGATTTTCTGAGGCCTTTTAGAATTCTAACCGATTTAAGACTCTAGTGTCTTAACCTACACTAAGTCTAAAGCACAAACAATTTTATTTGATCATGAATTTGCCAATTTACAAGGTTTAGCCTTAACAATATTCATCTCATTGCAACCAATAGCTTTTGCAGCAAAGAAAATATTAGAAAGCCTTATTTATGGGCGAAAAAATGTTGGTTTATTCCATCTCAAGTGGCTTTGACTAGTTAATTAGTTCATAATGATAGACGGTTGTCCTGGTTGGTATGTCACCACAGAATTCCAATATAAAAATGCTATTAGATTTTGGCCACCTTTCTTGTTAGTGGTCTATCCAGTAGTCCCGTCTCATACTTCTTTGGAACCTTATCAGCTATCATAAGTGGAGTATCAGCATTTCCATTAAACCCCAAACCTCTCTCACAAAAGACCAAGGATCGCTAACCTGACTTTGGCTCTCAATTGGACAATGGCCAATGTGCCCTTCTCTTAACTTAGCAAGTATTACCCGTTCTCTTCAGAACACCCTAGACTTCTAACCCAGAAAGCAATAACCATTTTGTTGAGTCCATAACATATTACCAACCTAAACTTCCAATACTAGGCCAACCTTTTATCTTTTCTGACCCATGACTACCATAACATCTAGTCTATTATATAACTAGCTCCAGCATGCCATATGGCATTTCTTGCAATTACTCAACCTTTGCAATTCAATCTAACAACCTTCTGCAACAACAAATACCTCTAGCTCTGCCTTGTATATCAACATAGTTGGTGCTAGCCCAGAAGATCAAGAACATTATGGAGGCCCTAAAAAGTTACTCCGGCACACATATCTATACAATTCCTTGTAAGTCCAAATGACACTACTAATCTGTTGCTAGATCAGAATGTAATTAATACCATCTTGTAAGAGGATGTGTTGGACCCTTTTCTTTTACTATTTTCTCCTACTAGATGCAATGATCAGAGAAAAGGACTTCAAATAACCAACACAAAAATATAAATTCAAATAATTAATAATTTAAATTTGAAAAGATAAAGAAAATGCCTAAATAATAATTTAACTTGCGAAAGAGTTTTAAAATTATTGTATATTGAATTGGCAAATATTTTGAAATAAAAAAAAAATTGGGCTATCAAGTAATCTATATCTTTTACATCTTCTTCTTTATTTGAACATCCTTCATTACAATCTTACGTGGCATGCTTCAACACTTTCATTTTTAATTATTTTTCATTTACAAAACTTTATTTTGTTTTGTTCACATCACTAGATGATCACAATTCTACTTTCTCTTTGTGGAATATGATCTCAATCAATATAGGCTCATAAGTTTTTGAAATGAATTCACTTACATATTGGTTCAATATAATTGTAAAATTTATATTTTTCAAATAAATTAAATTTAAAAACATAAGTAAAAATTGTTTAAATAATATTAGGCTTGGGAAAGAGTTTAAAAATTATTGAATTCTAATTAAATTTTAAAAATTAAAAAATTAACTTCTCTCACACTGTTAACTCTTATTGTTGTGAAATTTATATATTACAAATAAATCTATATACTACTATAAAAAGTCTGAAAGTTTGAAAAACATTCACTTGACTATTTTACCCATCTTTTTTTCAAACTAATACAACTTTGTCCTTTCTCCCAAAATTGATGGGACTCCATCTTCCTTCATATAATAACTATTACTCTTATGAATTGCTTTCAATGCTCTTCATCTATAAACTATTTTTTCCTATAGCATTTTCACATCTTATGCCCTAATCTCTCATTGTACACACAAAAACATATATATATGCATGTGATTTGTATGTTTGTCACGTATACCTTGATCTTAATTTTGTAGCGAAGATTGTGAGATCATCTCGAAACTACAATATTCGATATGATTGGTAATGGAATCGAAATAGGAGAAGCTACCGGTAGTTGAATTATCACATTCTTCTACTCTTAAGGAGTAAAGTTCACTTTAACTTTATATACAGTTGTAGTCAAGGGTTTTAATTTCCTCATATACAAAAGTAATTTGTTGACTGCCCCAGGTAATTGTAGTTTAGAAAGTGAAAAGTTTGTAATGAAGTTGTTATGTTAAAAGATCTCTGATTTGTTTTTTATGTTCTATATATATATATAAGAAAAAGTTTGGTTAATATTTGATTTAATACATTTACTAATATCAGATCAAGACGTTGTCCAGCGTGTAATGATCAAACGAAAGCCCAAAAAAACATATGAACTTTCTAATTTTCTAGCATAGTTTTTCCATTTAGCACACTCCTTTGTTCCATTTCTCTTTCTCTCTCAAATTTGCTTTTTTTTTTTTTTCAAACAATATAATATCCAAAAGATTATAAACCTTTTTTTTATTTCTTATTTTATTATTTTATTAAAATAATAAATCCATTAAAGTAAAATTTGATTAAAGATATTTAATATTCCCATCAATTTTTGAAACCTTCCATTTTCCATAATTGTAACCTTTCCAATTTTTACTATTATATAAAAGTCCCAAAACCTAATAAATCAAGACCTTCTATTGTTAGTACACTTCACACTGACTATATCGCCTTGAGCTCTACTGAATTAAATGGCTTTTGTTCAAGGCTTCAAGAGTGAGGAAGGCTTTCGATGCCACCGGTGACCTTCGGCATTGGGCCTAACAATAGGATTTCTCGAAACAAGAGTTAGCTGGGAATCTAGTCAATGTTACACGAACCAGAGTCGAAGCAATACCAGAAATACATCTCCTTCGCTTGCACGAGAGACTTTTATGCCAGCCGGGAATGTGAATAACGGCTCTGCTATGAAGGAAAGTGGTACACAGACTAATTTGGCCAATATTCCCTAATGAGTCGCTTTAGGAGATTAGGGTCCCCTCTTATACTCTCCACCCATCTGCGAAGGGTTTCCTGTAAATAATTGTTAATCACTTTCTTTAATTTATAATATTATATCATTATATTTATTCATAAACAAAACAATATAGACGTATATTATAAATTAAATAATAAAAAAAATTAAATTTTTAATGAAAAATATTTATCCAAAAATTAAAAAATGTTAATGCTTTACTATTTTTTCTTATTTTATTAAACTAATAAATCCACTAAAGTATTTTTTAATTGTATTAACATTGTCTATTATTTTAATATTACTTTTTGTAGAGTTTTATGTTACAATATCATTTGATTCATTTTGCAAAAATATTTTTGCTAAAAAAAATTATAGATAACTAAAATATGGACTAATGTAAGAAAAATAAATGAAAAAAAATTATTAAATGGGCAATACAGGTAGACATGGAAGGAAAGAAGAGTTCATAGGGCTAAAAAAATGCAATTAAAATAGAAATTGACATCTTATTTCTTTACTGGATTCAATAATTACGCGTCTAGAACTTATTTTCTCCCATCCTCAAAAATTGCCAAAGCTAATGAAAGTTATTTAATATTTCCATCAAAATTTGAAACCTCCTATATAATATCTTGGGTTTCTGTATTAACATAAATAATTGGTTTTTACTAAGTTTTGGATGTGATAATATGTTATTTTGAGCAATTATAGTTATCAAAGATATTAATTGTTGAAACCCAAAACTTGGCATTTTGGCATAAAATGGTGTAGAAGGGTGCCCAAGGTGCAAAAGGGTGCCCCGACCCTCTATATAGGTGCTTAGGGTGAGCAAAGGGACGCCCTGCCTATGTAAATATTGACAGATTGATATGGCTTAGTTTTTTCTGTCAAAGGTCACATCCATGGTAGTTGGGATTAGAGTAGGGGATGGGGGAAGGTTGTAGGACATTGTAACTTGCTTGGAGGATAAGTTGGTGGTTGTATATAGGTGTAGTAGAGAGAAAAGTGGTAGAGTTTAGAGTTTGGAAGAGGAAATCGGGAGAGAAAGTTAGAACCGAGAGAAGAACTGGGAAGCTTGGTTTACCTTGGTTTTGGTAAGTTACTCTAAATGTCATGCCCCGGATTTTCATAACCTGAACGCCCGGGGGTGACTTGGGATTATTTGTTGGGTATAAAAATGAGATGACAATAACACGTTGTCACACCCCAAAATTTTCTCCAAATTGGGGTTGACCCGCAATAAAAATTTAAGGTATTCAAAATCTCTTGTTTATCTCAAACAATATTTATAAATCATTAGATTGAATCATTTGATGGGATTCAACTACAGGGCACAAAATAAAGATAGAGAATAGTATTACAGAGCCATCTAAGCGTCCCAACCACGCGATTAACACTACATACCAAATAAAAGTAAATTAGGTCTGAACTTAATAATTACAATCATCCAACAATTATTATTACAGACCACAATAATAAATAAAGTCTTCCAGTGCTGTGCAAGAAAAATATGGATAACTCTTTTGATGGAATATTTAAGAGAAATTAATCTCTTTCCAGCTCATCTTCAATATCCCTGTACTTAATATCCTGAAAAAAATATTCCCACCAGGGGTGAGCAACTAAAGCCCAGTAATCAGAATCTCCTAGGTGCCTATATGCAGTGGTTGTAATGTTGCACTGTATTAGGTGATCCACTACAGTGAATGTGATTAGGTGGCATACTGTTTATGCAACAATTAATTCAATAGATCCCAACTTAAAAATGTAAATTATACTTACAACGGTTCGATGAAACCGTCACTGTAACTACTATTTTACTTACATGTAAAAATAGTTAAATGTTGATGTGTGTACCACAATAAAATCTGTGTCGTAGTGGTAGGGAACTCAGATTCAAATCTTCAAGGTCTCGGGATCAAACCACGTAACAATACAAGTTTCATATATGTATTTTTTTATAAAATATTCATCAAGCAGAATTAAATATAATTAAATAATTCCAACATATCATTCATACATAAGGAAGAAAGGTTGCCATTCATAGTAAAATTTGGTAAAGGAGTTTAATCTAAATCCTCTTAAGATAATCATACTCCTATCCTCATCTACCCCCAGCCTTGGGAACCAGTGACTTTACGGGCTTAGCATTCAATGCATTTCGACGATGTCACCCACCAAAAACTTAGCCGTCGCGACCGGTTACCTAATTGGCCAGGTCAGAGGGGAGCATCTCCCAAATAAAATGCATATGTTCCCATCTCCATCTAAATGGCCATTTCTACCCATCCATCACCCCATTGCCAAAAATAACTTTAGCACCAAGTGCCTTATTTTATTTTCACCCTTTGACATTCCAAGGGTACTTTGTATGTCAATCAGATATTTTTAACAACAACCGGCAATGTTCCCGGGTGATGAATCCTAAGTGAGATTATTCAGTCACATACGGTATACTTTAAGTACTTTATCTCAATTCAAAATTAAATAATAATTCACAATAAATTAAAGATTTAACATAATCGCCAATATTATTATCACAAAGGTAGGCACTACATGTAAATTAACAAGTAGCAAGTAACTAAAAATAATTTAGAATTCGAATTAGTATTTTAGTTAATTGTTTTGACAAGTTTGCCGTATTACCTTTGATAAGAATAAAATTATTTCTAATGGTATATTAATTAAGTCGAGGTTAGCAGCTTAGTGGGCGGGTGACCCTAATTGCGATTTGAAGTCGTGAATTTGAACCTCATTGGTTGCGATCTCGATTTTTTTTCCCTTTTTCCTTTTTATTTTATTATTTTATGGAATATAAAGATAATAAATAGGTCTTTGGACTAATATTTAATTTTAGAAAAATTTATAAGTTTTGTTTTATTCTAACTGGATAGTATAGTACATCACCTGAACAATTAAGCCAATGTGCGATTAGAAAGCTAATTCATTCTAACCCTTTTATTTGGTAGGAGAATAATATTATTGAATAAATTTCCAATCATCATCTTATTTATAACCAAACCCTTATCATAGGTTTTCAGCTTCAAGATATCCACAAATGTCTATAAAATTATTCCAATGTTTAGGAAGGTATTAAATAAGTTTCATTTAATTCACTTAATCATAACAATATAGTTATATAACTTGCTAGGTTGACAAAACAATGCCTAAAAATCAATTAGAATAAATCAAATTCATTTAAAGAAGACCAAATGAGCAAAGAATAAGTTCATTGTTTCATTTGGGCATTTTTATCAAATACTACAAGTGTTTTACTAGATTAGGCATTGTGAACAAAATCATCCATAAATAAATTATTAACATAACTATAACTAACAGAGGGTAATTGGGAATTTAAATAAATCTTTAAACATAAAATTCTAAAAAAATCTAAATAAGCATCAATTAAAGGCTAAGTAGAAATAGCAGTTTAAAAGAAAATTCATATAAAATAGAGCAGAACTCCAATATCTATAAACTTTATATCTGTAGAAACTAGACTTTAGGATCTACAACTTTCATGTTTCACACTTTTAAAAATTCTATGGTCTAAAGGTGCAAAAATAGCCTTGAATTCAGTTTGTTTAGAAGATACAGTTTTACACGTGCTCAGTATTTTGAGTATAACTTTTGACTCACAAATCGGATTGATGAAAATCTTTTGGGTTGGAAAGAAAACTTAAAGGGCTACAACTTTTATGTTTTAGCTAAAGCCTAATTCCACCATTTTAGGGGTTAGAAACATATCAGGAGTTACAAACAGAGAGCTGTCAGCATGCTGGGCAACATCAGTCAAAGTTTTGGTTTCCCTACCCCCAATATACGGGTATTATTTTTTTATCACAATCAAATTTCATACTTCAAACCCAGAAAATGATTTCGCTTCAAATTGAAGACATCAAATACATTTTAGGAGGTTCGTCATGCTACCTCAATGAAGATATTGGTGACCAAGCCTGAGAAGGAAAAAGCAGTTGAGCTTTGAACACCACCCAATTGGAAAATTCCAAGTCTTTCTTCTTCCTCCAAGCAACACCTAATCTCTAACCACACTAAATAATAATTTTTTTTCTTCTCTTATTTTTTTTCTCTCTTTGAGGCTCATAATTTATAAGAAGTCACGGGAGTGTAGAGAAAGTGTTGGTACAGAAAAACAACCTCCACTCCCTTGACTTGAAAGCCACTAAAGTAAGATTACAATAGGTACAATAATCCAAATAATCTAGCTTTGCCTTTTTGACTATCTAACCACATAATTTAAGAAAGGTATTTGAGGATGGGTGGAGATGGGTGGCATAATCCGGGAATCATGCTACCTTTTTGACTAAAAAAAAATTATTTAAAAGATGTTTTAAGTTTTTAAATCATGATTGCTAAGTCTTTCAATCATGCTTGCTAAATAATTTGAAAGAAATGCTTTAAAGTCATCAATGTAGTGTTTTCTTTTTGACTAATAAACTAAATAATTTGTGAGATTGTGAGAGATGTATAGAAGAAATGATGGATGAAAAATGAAGTTTGCCGGGAAATGATTTAGAGCTACTATTCATGAGTCAACTCAGTGAGTGATAAAGTGAGTTGAAGTGAGTTGAGGTGAGTCAAAGAAAGGGTTGACCCATAGGTTAATGGGCTTGGGTTAAACCAAATAGGTAATTAGGCTAGGAAGTGTTTGGATAAAAGTTTAGAATTTCTACATTAAACTCCCACATAGGTTGAAATTAAATCCGAAAATCTTTCTAACTAATTTTATCATTCCAAAAATTTTCAAATGCTCAATTTCTAGATTTTTACTATAATAAATATTACCACTACACTTAAGAAAAAAAAATTCAGGTTATTGCACTAAACTTAACCAAATACAAATTAATCTTGTAAGAATGAAATTAAGCACTTCTTGAACACATCTATATGGTTTGTTTGCTGTCAGGATCAAGGGGTACGGAGATTGATCTACTCGAAGCTAAAAGGACGTAACCAAGAGTCCACTGCTCTTGGTTCTTAGTTGTTTACACCTTGAGATAGAGACTCTAAGCTCTTAAGTTGCATATTATGATGTAAAGATGCCTCTAAATTTTGTTAGGTTGAATGTTTTGGGTTATCAAATCATGAATGTGAAGATTGAACCAAGTGATATATGTATATATGTGTATGTATAGGTTGAGAGGCCAAGATTTTAATTTTTAAGGAATAAGATAACTAAAACTTGTTTTGATCAATCCCTTAGAGTCTTTTACATCCTAAAAAACACCTAGAAACAAGGTTTTGAACCAAAAGTTAGATTTGGCAAAGTTTGAAATACAAAACTATGGAGTATAGCTTAAACCAAAATAGAGTAATCTGTCTGGACAAAGAAGGGTGCTCGGGGTGTTTCATTTTGCCTTAATTGAGCAAAGAGGGCCATTTGAGTCCCTTGAGGGGGTGCTCGGACCCCTCTAAAAAGTTTAAACTTGGATTTTTATTATAAAAGTTGTCTTTTATTGAACACACATAGTTGTGAACTTGCTAATCTACATAAGAAAGGTTTATAAGTATAAGGAATTGGTTATAGAAGGAGTCTTAGGGAAAATCTATGAGAAAAAGTGTAAATACTTGAATTTGCCCACAGAGGGGTGCCCTCGGCCCTTGATGCGAGCACCTGGGTCCCTCATTGGGGTGCCCCAGGTGCCCCAAAATCTCAGTTTCAATTTCTTTTGTTATATTTCTCAAATTTTGATATCTTGTTCTTAATATAAGTTTCATATTGAGTTGTGATAAACTTGTTATTGCAAATTATGCCATGTTTGAGTTGAAATGAGTTGAGAACATTTTTAGGAAATGAGAAAATATGATAATAAAGTGATAACATCTTATTATAGTGTTGAATTGAATTAAGATTGTTATTTTTTGCTATCATGACGATATTAATTATTACATGGTTAAATGAGATGATAATGTGAACATAATTATGTAAATGGGAATGATAATTAATAACAAGAAAACGTGATTGATATTGTGACATGGGGATGTAGGGTAAAAGAAAATATGAAGTGAATAGAGATTACTCTAGGGTTAAAAGACCCAAAACCTACGCAGAGATTATTGTTTGTGTCGTTAGATTAGTAGCCTACAAATGACGTGTATTAAGGCTAATTGTGGTTTTTAACGATGACGTGTGGTGTGGCTAATCGTGGTCTTTAATGACGACGTTGATTGTACCCACCTCATAAACTAAATGAAAATGAAATATAGATAAGAATGAATATGATGAGAATGCTAAAGTATGAAATAGTTAAATAAAATATTGAAGTTTATGACTTTATCATGGCATGTGTTATAAATGAGGTATATTTTTGATAATGGTATTATGATGCTTATGTATAAGGATTTGGATTTTGTTTAATGATGTTTTATGTTATAGTTAGGAAATGTTGGTGTTGTTTTACGTTATTATTTTACATATTATATATGCTTTTATGATGCTTCGTGAGCACAAGTAGATTAGTGATCACGTCTTCACAGACTTTGTTGCAGGAACAGATCCTATGAACTAGGTGGGCAATTGGTGGGATTAGAAGTGCATAAACTGTTGCAAATATTGCATTTTTCATTAAGTTAAATTTTTAGCTGGCACTGTAATATTATTTAATTTAGAGATTTATTCGATTGGGTTGTAAAGGCCATAAGGCCTATGCTTTTGTGTTATTATGGAATGTGTTGGAGTAGGATAGCCAGGCAATAACCGAGACTTGGTTTATATTATGTTATTATATTGTGTGGATGTTGCTCCAGGATTGTTATATTGCTATGATCAAGGTATAGTTAATTAGTGCATGATTTGTATGTTAATTCACTCACCCCTCGAGTCACTAGATCTAGGGCATGACATTCTATTTTAACCTCTCCAACCTTTACTACAATATAATAGTCCCAAAACTCTGTAATTCAAGACCTTCAATCTTTTGTAATTAATTGGTAAACACCTCTATTAATTTTTAATATCAGATCATTATATTTATTCATAAACAAAATAATATAGACTTATATTATAAATCATACAATAAAAAATATGATTTTTTGAATGAAAAATGTTTATCCAAAAAGTTATGGAACGTTTCCATCTTCCTTCACTTAATAACTATTATTCTTATGAATTGCTTTCAATGCTCTTCATCCATATAATATTTTTACCTGTCGCATTTTCGCACACTATGCCCTAATTTCTCATCGTACGCACAAACACACATATATGCACGATTTGTATGTTTCTCACGTATATGTTGATCTTAATTTTGCAACAAAGATAGTAAGATAATCTCGAAACTACAGTATTCACTGCGATTAGTAACGAAATCGAAATAGGAGAAACTACTCACAATTGAATTATCACCTTCTGCTACTCCTAAGAAGTAAAGTTCACTTTGCCTTAATATACAGTTGCAGTCGAGGCTTTCAGTTTCCTCACATACAAAATTAATTTGTTGGTTACCCCTGGTAATGTAGTTTAGAAAGCGAAAAATTCATAATTAATTTGTTATGTTCAATGATTGCTGATTTGGTTTTTGTGTTCTATATATATATATATATATATGAAAAAGTTTAGTTAATATTTGATTTGATACATTTACTAATATCAGATCAAGACGGTAAATGATTATATGCACATTCTCCTGCTTGTAAATGATTAAACGAAAGCCTAGAAAAAAAAAAAAAAAACATATGCACATTCTCATTTTCTAGTACAATTTCTCCATTTAACGAGCACCCCTATATTCCATTTCTCATTCTCTCTCAAATTTACCCCTCTTTTTTCAAACTAAATCCAAAAGATTACAAAACATTAATGCTTTGTTTTTTTTTTCTTATTTTGTTATTTTATTAAAATAATAAATCCACTAAAGTAAAATTTAATAAAAGATATTTAATATTTCCATCAATTTTGAAACCTCCATTTTTTCCATAACTGTAACCTCTACAATCTTTACTAATATATGAAAGTACCAAAACCCACTAATTCAAGACCTTCTATCTTTTGTAATTAATTGTTAAGCACTTTAATTAATTTTTAATATTACATCACTATATTTATTCAAAAACACAACAATATAGACTTATATTATAAATCAAATAATAAAAAATATGATTTTTTAATGAAAAATATTTATCCAAAAAATTATAAAACGTTAATGCTTTACTATTTTTCCTTGTTTTATTATTTTATTGAAATAATAAATCCACTAAAGTATTTTTTAATTGTATTAACATTGTCATATTATTTTAATATTATTTTTGGTAGAGTTTTATGTTACAATATCATTTGATTTATTTCTCAAAATAGTTTTGCTAAAAAAAGAAATGATTTATCGCCAAAATATGGACTAATGTAAGAAAAATAAATAAAAAATGAGAAAAATTATGAAATGGGCAATACAAGTAGACGTGGAAGGATAGAAGAGTTAACAAAGCTAAAAGCCAAAATAAAAAGAAAATATATGCAATTGAAATAGAAACTAACGCGCTATTCTTTTATTAGGTTCAATAATTACATGTTTAGAACTTATTCTTTCTCATCCTCAAAACAGCTATTAAAGATATTTAATATTTCCATCAATTTTTGAAACCTTCAATCTTTCATAATTGTAAATTCTCCAATCTTTGCTACTATATAAAAGTCCCAAAACCCCTTAATTCAAGACCTTCCATCTTTTGTAATTAATTGGTAAACACCTTCATTAATTTTTAATATTAGATCATTATATTTATTCATAAATACAACAATATAGACTTATTTATAAATTAAACAATAAAAGTATGGCTTCTTTAATGAAAAATGTTTATCTAAAAAATTATAAAATGTTACTGGTTTGCTATTTTTCCTTATTTTATTATTTTATTAAAATAATAAATCCTCTAAAGTAAACTTTGATTAAAGATATCTAATATTCTCATTAATTTTTGAAACTTCCCATTTTCATAATTGTAACCTCTCCAATGTTTACTACAGTATAGAAGTCCCTCTTAATTCAAGAGCTTTCATCTTTTGTAATTAATTGTTAAATACCTCTATTAATTTTTAATATTACATCATTATATTTATTTATAAATACAAAAATATAGACTTATATTATAAATCAAACAATAAAAAAAGATTTTTTTAATAAAAAATATTTATCCAAAAAATTTTAAAACGTTAATGTTTTGCTATTTTTCTTATTTTATTATTTTACCAAAATAATAAATCCACTAAAGTATTTTTAATTGTATTAACATTGTCATATTATTTTAATATTATTTTTTGTAGAGTTTTATGTTATCATATCATTTAATTCATTTTTCAAAATAATTTAGCTAAAAAAGAAATTACAAATCACTAAAATATTGACTAATATAAGAAAAAAGTAAAAGAAAAGATGAAAAGAGTTATTAAATGGGTAATACAGGTAAATACGGGAGGAAAGAAGAATTGACAATGCTGAAAACCATAAAAAGAGCAAAAAAATACAATTGAAATAGAAACTGATGCCTTGTTTCTTTATTGGGTTTAATAATTACACGTCTTGAATTTTTCTTTTTAATTGTTTTGTGTGAATCCATTGGATCCTCAAAACCTGGCTAAGAATTTATGATACTTCTAATGCCTTCCTGGTAATAAATTTCATTTGCCTTCCTTTTCATTTCACTTTTCTTCTCAAATAATGATACTTGATTTTCCTTTATTTGTCATTTGTGTCTATACTTCTTTTAGTTTCTCTCATAATGTTGATATCATGTGACCCTAGTATAAAATCTTGGATGATACATTATATTTTATTTGATTTAATTTTTCTTAAATTTTTGGGTTTTGTAAATGACATAAATTTGTACAGGTCAAAAAGATTTAAAGGTTGCTTGTCAGTTGCTTCCCTTTCTAACGCCTTCTTCTCTCAAATTTTTGTTAAGTTATTATAGAACTAAAGTTTTGTTTGTGGTGATTCGAAAGAATATCATAAATGGATTTTTTTTGCCTGCTATAACATCGAAGTTAGTGTCTCTCGCTTTCTTTATACCGTCAAATTTCCAAAAGATATTAATTTTTGTTTTTTAATTAGTGCCTTTTTTTGCTTGATCAGCTTAGTAAGTTGGCATTGGTAGGACATAGTATCACGCCCCAGATTTTCATAATCCGAATACCCAAGGGTGACTTGGGATTATTTATTTGGGTATAAAAATAAGATGACAGCAACACGCCATCACACCCCAAAATTTTCCTCCAAACTTGGGTTGACTTGTAATAAAAATTTAAGGTGTTCAAAATCCCTAGTTTATCCCAACCAATATTTATAAGTCATTAGACTGAATCATTTGATGGGATTCAACTTCAGGGCACAAATTAAAAAAATATAGAGAGTAATATTACAGAGCTATCTAAGCATCCCAACCATGCAATTAACATTACATATCAAATAAAGTAACTAGGTCTAAACTTAATGATTACAATCATCCAATAATTATTATTACAGACCATAATAATAAATAAAGTCTTCCAGTACTGTGTAGGAAAGAAAAAAATAAATAACTCTTCTGATAGAATATTTAAGAGAAATTAATCTCTTTCCAGTTCATCTTTAGTATCCCTATGCTTAATATCCTAAAAAAAATATTCCCACAGGAGGTGAGCTACTAAAGCCCAGTAATCAGATCTCCTAGGTGCCTATATGCAGTAGTCGTAATGCTACACTGTATTAGGTGACCCACTACAGTGAATGTGATTAGGTGGTATACTGTTTATACAATAATTAATTCAATAGATCCCAATTGAATAATATAAATTACACTTACAACGGTTCGATGAAATCGTAACCATAACTACTATTTTACTTACATGTAGAAATAGTTAAATGTTGATGTGTGTACCACAATGAAATCTGTGTCGCAGTAGTAGAGATCTCAGATTCAGATTTTCAAAGTCTCAAGATCAAACCTCATAGCGATATAGGTTTCATATATATATTTTTTTATAAGATATTCATCAAGAGGGACTAAATATAATTAAATAATTCCAACACATCATTCATACATAAGTGAGAGAGGTTGCCAATCATAGTAAAATTTGGTAAAGAAGTTTAATTTAAATCCTCTAAGATAATCATACTCCTATCCTCCTCTACCCCCAGCCTTGGAAACTAGTGACTTTACGAGCTTAACATTCAATGCATTCCGATGGTGTCACCCACCAAAAACCTAGCCGTCGCGACCGGCTACCTGACTGGCCAGGTCAGAAGGGAGCATCTCCCAAATAAAAACCATATGTTCTCATCTCTATCTACAGGGCCATTTCTACCCACCCATCACCCCATTGCCAAAAAAATAACTTTAGCACTGAGTGCATTAATTTATTTTTACCCATTGGCATTCCAAGGGTATCTTGTATGGCAATCAGATATTTTTAATAATAACCGACAATGTTCCTGGGTGATGAATCCGAGGTGGGATTATTCAGTCACATACAGTTTACTTTAAGTATTTTATCTCAATTCAAAATTTAATAATAATTCACAATAAATTAAAGATTAAACATAATCACCAACATTCTTATCACAAAGGTCGGTACCACATGTAAATTAACAAGTAGCAAGTAACTAGAAAAATTTAGAATTCAAATTAGTTATTTTAGTTAATTCTTTGACAAATTTGCCATACTAGCCTTGATAAGAATAAAATTTTTTCTAATGGTATATTAATTAAGCCGAGGTTGGCAGCTTAGTGGGTGGGCGACCCTAATTGCAATTTGAAGTCGCAAATTTGAACCTCATTGGCTGCGATTTTGGTTTTTGTCTCTTTTTCCTTTTAATTTTATTATTTTATGGAACATAAAGATAGTAAATAGCTCTTTGGACTTATATTTAATTTTAGAAAAATTTATAAGTTTTATTTTATTTGAATAAATTTCCAATCATCATCTTATTTATAACCAAACCCTTATCATAGGTTTTCGGCTTCAAGATATCCACAAATATCCATAAAATTATTCCAACATTTAGCAAGGTATTAAATAAGTTTCATTAAATTCGCTTAGTCATAAAAATATAGTTATATAACTTGCTAGGTAGACAAAACAATGTCTAAAAGAATCAATAAAAATAAATCAAATTCATTTAAAGAAGACCAAATGAGGAAAGAATAAGTTCATTGTTTCATTTGGGCATTTTTATCAAATACTAGGTTTTATTTAGCCATTTTAGTTTGAATAAGTTATCCAACTATCTATGATAAAACTGATTATCTAAGTCAGTTATCATAAATAAATGATATATAATATCCAGTTTAAAATAATTTCATATCAATTGAAAAATAACTAACTAGCATCAACTTAACAATCCACTTCAGTATTATATCAAATAGTATAAGTGTTTTACTATATCAGGCATTGTGAATAAAATTACACATCAATAGAATTTATTAACATGACAATAATTAACTGAAGGAAATTGAAAATTTAAATAAATCTTTAAACATAATATTCTAAAAAAAAAATCAAAACAAACATCAATTAAAGGCTAAGCAGAGACAGCAGCTTAAAAGAAAATTCATATAAAATAGAGCAGAACTCCAATATCTATAAACTTTATGTCTGTAGAAACTAGACTTTAAAACCTACAACTTTCATGTTTTACACTTTTAAAAATTCTAAGGTCTAAATGTGCAAAAATAACCTTGAATTCAGTTTGTTCAGAAGATACAGTTTTACACGTGCTCAGTATTTTGAGCATAACTTTTGACTTACAAATCGAATTGATGCAAATCGTTTTTGGTTGGAAAGAAAACTTAAAGGGCTACAACTTTTATGATTTAGCCAAAGCCTAATTCCATCATTTTAGGGGTCAAGAACACATCAAAAGTTACAAACAGAGAGCTGTCAGCATGTTAGGCTATATCAGTCAATGTTTCGGCTTTCCTACCCCCAATAAACAGGTAATATTTTTTTATCACAATCAAATTTTATACTTTAAACCCAGAAAATGCTTTAGCTTCAAAATGGAAGGCATCAAATATATTTTAGGAGGTTCGTTATCCTACCTCAATAAAGATATTGGTGAACAAGCCTGTGAAGGAAAAATGAGTTGAGCTTTGAACACCACCCAATTGAAAATTTCTAGGCCTTTCGTCTTCCTCCAAACAACACCAAATGTCCAACCATACTTGATAAAAATATATATTTTTTTCTCTCTTATTTTTTTTCTTCTCTTTAAAGGCACACAATTTATAAGAATCATGGGAGTGTAGAGAAAGTTATTGGTGGAGAAAATAATCTCTACTTCACATGCTTCAAAACAACTAAGGTAAGATCATGCATATACAATTGGTAGCATAGTCCAAGAATCATGCTTGATTTTTGACTATCTAACCATATAATTTAAGAAAGGTATTGGAAGATGGATGGAGATGGGTGGCATGATCTGGGAATCATGCTAACTTTTTGACTAATTAAACAAATTATTTAAAAGATGCTTTAAACGTTTTAATCATGCTAGTTAAGTAATTTGGACGAAGGCTTTAAAGTCATCAATGTAGGGTCTTCTTTTTGACTAATTAGCTACCTAATTTGAGAGATTGTGAGAGATGTATGGAAGATGGAAAATAAAGTTGCCGAGAAATAATTTAGAGCTACTATTCATTAGTCAACTCAATGAGTGATAAAGTAAGTTGAAGTGAGTTGAGATGAGTCAAAGGAAATGGTTGACCCATGGGTTAATGGGCTTGGGTTGAACCAATTAGGTAATTGGGCTAGGAATTGTTTGGATAAAAGTTTAGAAATTCTACATAAAACTCCCACATAGAGTGGAATTAAATCCGAAAATCTTTCCAACTAATTTTATCATTCCAAAAATTTTCAAATCCTCAATTTTCTAGAGTTTTACTATAATAAATATCACCACCACACTTAAACAAATTAATTATGAGAAAAAAAAAATTCAGGTTATTACACATAGATTCGATGCTATCATTTTTGTAGTTTTTGGCGAGGTGCAACTTTTTTTTTTTTTTTGAATTACAGAATGTGACAGAGCAAGAATAAATTATAAATAAAATATGTTAAAAATCGATAGTGAAAACATTTTCAGTCACTAATTGCACTTTAGTTGCATTATAATAGCAAGTAAAAAGAAAATAAGTTATTAATTGATTTCGATACTTCGAATTTGCCAAGTACCTTGTAGTACATGGTTACCAAAACTTTCTATTACGATCCAAATATATATTCTGATTAGTTTTTTCTTTTTTTGAAATTTTATTTATGGAAAATAAAGTTTGACCTCCATTTCTACCCTTTCATTTACTTTACTATAATTTTCTTTCTTAAGCTTGGTTGAAATCATTTTATATTATTTGCTAGGTTGATATTTTCTATACATAAACTTTCTATCCTACTATTATAAAAGTTTGAATGTTCGAAAAGTTTTTAATTTTCCTATAGTATATTAATTGGTAGTATTATTATGTTTAGTTTAAGCGAAAAATATGTTAGTTTTATTTTATTTTCTTATTATATCTACAAAAAATTTTCAGCACATATTTATAAAACTCTTTTAGTGAATTAGACAGAATTCTTTTGTATAGAATAACAAGTAGAAGATCAATCCTCATAAATTTCATCGTAAATGTGTAATACTTATATAAATAAAATGCGGGAGAGATAAAAAAGATGCAGGGTCGTTTGTTTGCTTGGCTAGTCAAGCATGGGATAATTCATAAATCTTTGGGTTTTGATTATCAAGGAATAGAGACTTTACAAATAAAGCCCGAAGATTGGTATTTCAGCATATATTTATAAAACTCTTTACTTATTTTATGAAGTTTACTTATAAAATTGTTATATACTTTATGAAGTTTTACTTCGGTCTCTTATCTTGATGACAAAATAAATTGTGAATGTAATTATAGAATTCTTATTTACTTCATGATGTTTTGCTTTATTCGCTTAATATGATGACATAATAAATTAGAAATATAGTGATACAATTTTATTTTATCTTCTTGATGTTTTGATTTATTCTCTTATCATGATGACAAAATAAATTGAGAACATAGTTATGAAATTCTCATTTATTTTATGACTATTATCTTGAGCTAGTGATTAAAATTTTATATTCTCTACTTGAGAGAAATTTAAAAATTTTATAAGTTGTCAAATCATATATGGTCATCTTTCTCATTATTAAGTTTGTATGCAATTATTTTATAAATTCATTCATTCTCCAGTTTAAAATATTATCCAACATAGTTTAATGTATTAATTTATACTAATTAAATACTTAACTTTATTTACACGTGTAACGCATGTGTCTTTCAACTAGTTAAATTTAAAAACATAAAAAAATAAATTTATATAAAATAATTAACTAAATTTAAAAAGAAAAAGTAAAATACCTAAATAATAATTTGACTTGTGAAAGAGTCTTAAATTTATTGTATATTGAAATTGACAAAATTTTGAAAAAGAAAAATCAGGTCACTTGAGTAAATTTAAGATTTAATATATATTTTAAAAGCAAACTTGAATTTTAGGATTGGGTCAAGTTGAAAATTGGTAAAAATAAGTTTTTAGTATTCATATAGAAATTCGATTTTGAACAATTCTATCAGCTAATTAAAATTCATACAAATCAAAAAATAAAAATATAAAAAAATTAACTCAATAGTGATTTTATAAAATCATGCAATTTTATTAACTATATTTTATAATATATTTTAAACTTAATTATTTAGTATTAAAAATTTATCTTTATCAGTGTAAAATATTATATTATCTTATAAATTGCATGGATCAATATTGGTATGTACATTACCAATTGAGAATGAGATCGATTTGATATATTCTGAACCTAATGCATCGAATTGGATAACTCTTCCTGGTAGCTAGTTATGTCATTTTCCAATAACGGGTCGGTTGATCCGAATCTGTTGGTCGCGGATTGTATCTGCTGAATCTGGTGTGAAATTATTGGATCGGATCCGGGCTAAGTTCGGCCCGTTGTCATCAGGAGCCAAATGGGCCGAGCGCTTCGGCTCTGTCCGGGGTTCTGCGCGAAAGCCATTTCCATTTTGCTGCATTTTCTCGATTGATTTCTCTCCAAAAAAAAAAAAAAAACAGATTCCTCTAACGGTACTGTGATTTGCTTCAATGGACAAGGTCGTAGAAGCTGTTGAAAAGGCGAAGAAAGATTGGAAAGAGGCTTTCGAACGAACCAAAGAGACCATAAAATCAATCGAAGAGTACGGTAAATCTCCAGCCGGAAAGTCCACGGCAGAGCAGAAGAATTCGCTGCCCAGATTGAATAGCATTGCACAGGACGGGCTGGCTCTGCTTGATTCGTTGCAGTTCAATCTTGATCTTCTCGCCCCTCAACTCCCCTCCGACAATGAAGTTCAGGCCGCCCCGTCCTTGGTCGAATCCTGGAAGCGCCAAATCCAAAGGTACCCACCCTTCTTCTTCCCTATCTCTGTATATTCGCGTTTATTTGTGTATCTGTGTTGTTGAAAATATTTTTAAATTGGAGAAATTTGAGATTTTGTGTCGTCTTTGGTTGCTACTTCAATTTTAGAAAGTTAATTTTGGGTTAATTGGGGGGTAGATCTAAGATTTTGCCTTTCCCTTTAAATTTTCTTTTCATTTTCTTTAATTTTCCGAGCGACCAAATGGATTTGCATCTGCCACGGTTAGCTTGTGTATATATCTGCATCTATAGAATGTATGTTGATGATGCTTGTCTCGTGTTGTGTTCAGTTTGCGGTTGAGTTTGAGAAATGCCAATTTGCAAGCTAAGGCTAATTTGAGGAAAGCAGCTCAGGAAGAGGTAATGAGCGAGCTTTGTTCAATTGTTTGTTAGTTTAGTTTGTGTTGTGATATAATTTATCTTATTAAGTTTTTTCACTGACATTTATATCTGTTTTAGTTATCTTTGGGTTGCAATTGTGTGTCAATTTGAAGTAGTGTGTCCTTACATGATTTTTGACCTAAATTTGGTACCTATAGATGCATATACGTTATTAGTGTTGTAATATTTCTGTGTGTAGGTCTTGGGATGACCAAGAATTCACACTTTTTATGAGGTAAATTGTTAACTAGATATATTTAGAGTGAAGTGTAGCTTGATATGGTTGTATTCATTCCAGAGGGAACTTCTTTTGGGAGGTGGAGAAGAGTCCACAATTCGCAGGCGCAATTTACAGTATGTATTTCTCAATTGGCTTTAGTAAGATATTTTGTTCAGTACTCATTTTTTAGGGAGTGACAAAAAGTGAAATAATTTGAGATAATTTGTAAGTTCGTAATTCGTACAGTGAGATAAAAAATGAATAAATTTTAGAGATTTTTAGAAATTTTTAAAGTTTTTTAGTGCGCCAAATGCACCCTAATATCCTAAACTGAGCGGCGAGAAAAGAAAATTATTATGAGAAATTGTATCATAGTTCGTTGTATAGAAAGTGAATGTCAAGTCATTTAATGAACATGGTTGTCAACCTTTTTTTGCTAGAACAAAGGCTGGAATGACATCTGCTGCAGAAAGTATCACGGAGAGCCTTCGCCGAACTCGTCAGCTCATGGTTCAGGTTAGTACCTGTGCTTTTGCATCTCTTTCTTTTTGTTTTTGACTTGTGCAACTTTGATGACTATATATTAGTGTTATTATAGATCATGTTATTTATTTATTTAATTTTTGCAGGAAGTTGAAAGAAGTGCAAGCACACTCACAACATTCGGTAGGTTAATATGTTACTACAAATGCTTATTTTTGATTTAGAAGCCTCAGTTAGATTTATCATATAGCGACATAATAATATAGCTCATGTTGAATGCATTTGAGTGTTTCCTCTCGCAGTTTCAATGATTAATGTGTATCATTGTTCCTGATGTGGCTTATTTGTCCTGGTAACCATCTTGCTATGTAACATGCTCGCGGCAATGGCGCAGCATGCCTTGCCTGCTAAACTGCCATAGCTACTCACCTTGATGCGCAAGTCCTCAGAGGACAACTCTCCAAGCACTCCCGTGAGTGTCCATTCAACGAGCCATTAGGTCCACTTTACCTCCTGGGTGTTGGCCTCTTGCTTGCTGCTCGTCCCCCTTTGCTCTTTTAACTAAGGAATGGCCCAAGTCTTAAAGACCTCCTCCTTTGAAAGAGACTCTTCTGCAAAAGTCATTGGGACCATTTATGAGGTCAATGGATTATAGGTAAAAACAAGGACTAGTTGAGTTATTGGTCCTTCCCATTGAAGGACGACCCCTTCGCCCTTTGAGAGGGAGACTGTTACATGTGCTTAATGCCAATAGCCAAGTAGTTAATGTTTTCCCAACTACCAACTATCTAGGGACACGTGCCACTCCCTCTTAAATTGCACTCACTCCCAACAATTGGCTAGAGCTGCTTAGTTAGAATATACATTCCGCAGATGTTCATTCCTTTTGTCTTTTGTCCCCTTCACACACATGCCTCAACTTAAGGATCCATTTCAACTCCTACAAATATCATACACTCATTTACTCCGGATATTGAACACTTTCACCGACTCTCTCTCTCACTCTCTCTCTCTCTCTCTCTCTCTCTCTCTCTCTCTCTCTCTCTCTCTCTCTCTGTAGAACACTGTCTCTGTGTTTTGGACACCTCATTTCCTGTGCTATTCGTGGGTGGTTCGCTGTGCATATAGAAGACAACTTTCTTTATTTCCTTGACGAGATGCTCACTAGTTATCTTTCCTAGTGCAATTAAATGACACACACTGTTGTGGGGCAAATGCACTTTAAATTGGGTGTTGTACCTCACTTGTATTACACAAATATACTCCTCGGATACACCAAAGCATGCGTGGGACATGCCATGTGGTTTGTTCAATTATTTTATATTATTTCTTTAAATATGATTAAACATGCCTAAATTTAATTAGTTGAAACTCTTAAAAATGTAAAATCTTGTATGTTGTGTTTTGTTATGTTTTATATGTTGAATTGTGTACTGGACTATTGAAATTTCTAGATATTTTATTCATTTATATAGTTAATAAAAACATATAAAATTTATATATATATTTTTTTGCTCTATCTCCGTCGTGGCCACGTCTCCACTTTTCAAAAATTTCTGCATCCGCAATTGTACCCTTATCTTGTTTCTATCCATACTTTGATGGTCTCTATCCTGTACCAATATCCATGCTTTGTAGCAATGTGAAAATCATTGCTGCTATTTTACTTGGAAAGTGAGCTATTATTAAATATTTAAGGAATCATAAAACTTGATATTTCAACCAGAAAAAAAGAAGTGGAAAAGAAATATCTTAATGTACTTGATGTCTCAACCAGAAAAAATTGGAAAAGATATCTCTTAATTTACTCAACATTGATGTTTCAATATTAAACTGGGGCATACACGGTCCACTCTGTGCATTTTATTGCAAAGTTCTAAATGGTGAATGCAAGATTGAGCAGTCCTTCTTACATTCCCTTGTTTCCTGTGGATTGGGTCATCTTCTTTTTGTGTTTCTAGATGCCTTGCTTGATTTTCTTGAGCAAAGATCCTTTGTAAATTTCACGTCTTTCTCAAGTCAAACATAGAAAGAAATGATACTCTTGTTTTTTAGAGGGAATTACACTTCTATGGAGCCTAACCTGCCAATGCTTATATTGGATTCTGGTATGGAAATTATGGAATTCAAATTAAGATAATGTTGACCATAACTCGACTTGAATACAAATTACTCTTTTTATCCATACTTTCTTTGACTGCAGAGAGTTCAATATAGGGGATGATGTTCATTGGCATTATTTTCTTTCTAATCCTTATGACCCTTCATTTAGTCATTCTGATCAATACAACAATATATATGGAGCACTAATAATGGTGGCAGGACGAATTCTAGATTTCCTTTTCCTTTTCCTTGTTTGAAATCAGGTTGATCCATGGTGTTTTAAATGTCAACAGTTGGCCTAAATACACTATTATTTATGGTGGTAAGAGATTCTGGCTTACAAAAAGAGTTTAGTCAGTTGGCTGTGGTTCATTATTGGTGAAGACAAGTGGTTTAGAAGCTGTCATTTACTTCAATTCACTGTGTTTTGCCTGTTTTTTCAATGTACTAAGAAGTTATTTGTGGCTATTATAAATTTCTAACCAAGAAATTTTCAACACGAACCTTGGTTGCCAAAATTTGTTGTACAACCCATAAGTTCTGGGACCAATGGTTTGAATCTGGGAATTTGATGCGAAATTCAATATTAAAAAATTTTTATTCAAAATTTATTTATTTTTATTCCATATTATATCACTAGGATTAGATTTTATTTTATTCTCTCTCATTAGGATTGGATTTTAATTTTATTCCTTGTGTTATTTTTGGTATGACATATTTGTGAGATATTATTTTGATTTAGGGTTGGCCTTTATAAAGGCTTTAATTTTATGGAATATGAGACTTGATGATTGAGATTATTGATTGAATGGCAGTGTGCCCTGGGTTTCTTCCTCTTCTCTTGTTTGATTCTTCTTCTCTTTGCTTTCAATTCTCTCCTCGTTCCTCATCAAGGCAATGTTGATGCAGAACAAAGATAGAATTGTCCTTTTTTTTGCATTAAGGTGCCTTGATGTGGAACAAAGATGGACTTGTCTGCATTAAGGCAATTTTTTTTTTTTTTTTTGATTGGTAAGTGGGGTTAGGGGGGAGCCCGGGGTCGAACCCGGGCGGGGTAAGTGGGCAAGAGAGACAGCTCCACTGAGCTAAAGCTCCAGTTTGCATTAAGGCAATTGATGCAGAACAAAGAGAGAATTGAAAGCAAAGAGAAGAATAAATCAAGCAAGAGAGAGAAGAATCAAGTAAGACAAGAAGAAGCAAGGAAGAAGAGAAACCCAGGGCACACAGCCATGCAATCAATAATCCCAATCATCAAATCTCATATTCCATACAATTAAGGCCTTTATACAGGCCAACCCTAAATCAAAATAATACCTCACAAATATGTTATACCAAAAATAACACAAGGAATATAATAAAAATCTAATCCTAATGAGATGGAATAAAATAAAATCTAATCCTAGTGATATGATATGGAATAAAAAATGAATTTTGAATAAAATCTTTAACATTCAATTTTGCATCAGATTTTAGGACTACATATGAATGATGGACGTGGGGTTGAAGGCTCAATCCTCTTATTTGAAGAGGTTGTCAATCAAATCAGTGTCAAGGTTGGGTTTTGAGAGTTTAGCCAGGCTAGGGTCAACTAAGGCTAAGATCAGGTTGTTTGGGTGAATAATTATTCTACTGCACAAGTAATTTGTCGCTATTTGTGTCTCGTTATAGTTGCTTGAATTAAGATTTGAATGGATGGATAATTGAACATTGTGAGAAAATGAAGGGCAATCTTTCAATGGGCTTGTTACCTAGTACAAAGCATTATATGTTTATATCGGTAAACTATTTCATGAAAATGGCACCTAAGGAAGTTAAGCCTTTGTGCATTTTCTAAATCCCCCAAAAAGTAACCTATACAGAAGAATCTTTATTGATGTGGGATAGCTTAAGAAAATATTCGATAAAGCCACTTGCCATTGGGGGTTTAGGATGGGAATAGATTTTAGGTTATGGTTTTCATGGGCAAAAAATTAGTTATACGGTTTGTTGATTAAAAGGGTAAATTTGGTTGGATTTCAAAAGTGACATCTAGCTGGATTTTTAGAACTGAGGCTATCGAAGGGCTCAAATATTGAGTAATTCAAGGTTTTCATAATTAAATTGAATGCATAGGAAGAGTTTTATGGGATTTAAGCATGATTTACTAGGCTTTTGGGGGCTGAAAATTGACTTTTCTAGGGCTACGAACTGTAAACCAAGAGTAGAAGTTAGGCATTTTGCTAAGAAGAGAGGAGGAAAGATGCGTGTCACACTTGAAAGGGTTAGGAAAATTCACATGGAGACAATTTCAAATTTTATAAACTCTACTATCTTTGAAAAAGAAAGATTGTGTGCATAATCAAATGTGACCAAACTAATTTCATTCTTGTAACTATTTTGACTCAAATAGATAGATGGTAAACTTTTGCTAATTAGAACATTCTAGACCTTAATTTTTTCAGATCAAAAAATCACTATCCGGTAGAGCATTGGTTTACTAAATGCAAACTCTAGGGGGCCTGCCGTACCCCATCAGCATGGTTGTGTAAAGCAAGACTTCACCCCTTGGGGCGCCCTCACAGAGTAGTATCACTAACGGGGATTAAACCCCATGACGCTTAAACTTTAGTTCACCAGCCACTTTGGCTAATGATTGGGGCTACATTCTAGAGGTATTATAGAAATAGCATTAATTGACCTATAATGCAACCCATCTAATTATAAATTAAAGCATCCAGCAGAAACTAAACTTAGGTAACTAAAATCAAGACTTTAAAGACTAGCCATTCCTTTGATCTGAAAGTCTTTTGCATGTCGTGGGCCTCATAGGGTTTATCTTAGGCATTCAAAATTGATATGATTTGTTTAACCAAGCAGTAGCGACCTCGTTGCATTTCCATTAGAAAGATCTGAAAATATATCTAGTACGGGACATAACCTTCTAGCAACCCAACAGTCGAAATCATGTAAAAGAACGCTCTTCAATTTGTAAAATAGATCATCCCCACCTCTGAAAGAATGATGGTTTATCAAGCCATATGCACCACTCTAGCACAAAGTAACTCTTCTTCCTAAGAATTAGATGCCGTCACTGTATACAAAGTAAATAAGGGACACCAAGCCATTACTTTTTCTTGACCACGTTGGAATATGTTAAAAGATGTCTACCTAATGTCTTCTCAGTTTTTCTCAAGCTACTTCTGAAGGGAAGAGATAGCTAAAGAACCGACTAAAAGTTTTTTTCTGACCAAGTGCCTAGCCCCCTCAGTACACCCTCTCTTTCTAACTTGCTATGCCGTACAATTTGGTTACCCTAGATCGTGCTCAATATCCTAATCCCAATACCCAAACCACTATGACCCCTTATGAAAATGATAAATTTCCACCTATACTATATGTAATTGTGTATGGGGATGATATTCTTGTGCAAGGAGAGATTTCTAGTGGGTACCTACAAGAAGTTGAAACCGAAGAAGTATGATCCTCACCTGATTTTTAGGGAGATCAATGACAATGCCAAAGTGGTTGATCTTCTTGATGATATGGGTGTTTCTAGAACTTTCAACGTGGCTAACCTATATGATTATTATCCACCTAGAGAGGCTATTTATTCAGATTATGAGTTGGGGACGAGTTCTTTTGACGTGGAGGGGACTGATGTAGAATAAATTGCCATTGACTTTCTGGATTAGTTTGACCTAATGGCCAATTAAACCACCTAGGGACATTTTGGTAATTTTGTTCATGATGTCAGAATTGCGTGAGTGAGCTGCCTATTTAGAAAGAAATCGTGTGAAGATCAATACTTATGACCTTTAGTTGTGACTTAAGCTGGCTCGCAGCGAAATTCAATGTTTTGGTTTTCAGTTTTGCACTTTCTCTATTTTTGGTAATTTTTGTTTTAGCTATCGCCGCTTAAATAAAAACCAAACTTGACTTACATCAATTCAGTATTGATTAGGAGTCAATTAGTTATAGGATTTTGTGAATACCGCCTCTGCCATTTTTGGAAAATTTTGACTATATTGTAGTTTCCTATTATGGTCTTTAAAGTTAGGTTTCATTATAAATTGAAGTTGTAAAACAAAGCAACTTGGAATTAATAAAACTTATTATTTGAGAATTCATTATCTCGTTTTGGTGGATTCTGATGTTCCCTTAGCCACATAAGAGAGCGGCCCTTCCATACATTTAATATGATTTCCTAGGTCCCAACTGTCCAGGGTCACACATCTCTTCTCCATTAGATTGCAAAACCCCCGCTAGTTTGTATTTCGAACTCTCGTAGTAGCTTTCCAAAGTAGCTCTAATAGAAGAGACATTCCATAGATGTTCCCTCGATTTATCCCTTCTGTACACTTGTTCCAGCCTTCTTGAGCTGTTGACTTGGTTGTTGGTTCAAGGATTTTAGCCTTTATCTATGAAGCACGGATACGGATACGGGAGTAGGTACGGGTACGGGTACGGGATACGGCAATTTTAAAAAAATGAGGATACGAGTACGGCAAAGATACGGCAAAAAAATAAAATAAAATATATTTTTTATTTAAAATCATTTTGAAGATAGCATGTATATACTACTAAATATTTTATAAATAACAATTATATAGTTTGAAAAATACTTTTCAATCCATAAATTAACATTATTCATACTCAAAACTACAAACATCATTCATACACAAAACACAAATATAACAAAAAAGTATCAAATACAATTTCATACATCCCAAAATAAAAATAGTTTTTTCATTTCCTAAATTTTAGTTAGATCAAACTTCAATCATATCAATCTATTTTAGTTAATTATAGTTTGGCCCCTACTAAAATTTTATCATATCAATTGTACCCCCAAAAAGGTTTAAAATATTATATTTTGGACCCCAGCCGTATCCTGGCCATATCTTTCCCGTATCCTAGCCGTATCCCAGTTGTATCCTAACCGTATCCTATGCAAAATTTAAAATAAAAAATTAGAATACGCCACGTGGTGTATCCGATACGTATCAGGCCGTATTCTAGCCGTATCCGTATCTCCGAAGTATCTGATACGAGTACGGCGCCTAATTTGAAGTATCCGTGCTTCATAGGCCTTTATAAATATCCAATTTGCTCTCATTTACTCTGAATGTAGAATACTCTAACCAACCCTCTAGAACACGCTTTCTCTTGGATGCCTTGGTTTTCCTTTGCTACCTCTGGATGGCTTGCCGAGTGTGTAGAAAGCGATTGTCTCTACTTTCTAGATGAGGCGCTTGCTAGTGATCCCTCCCTGAGCACCTTGGTCATACGGACAAAAGTTAATCTCCTCCTTTTCAGACATTATATTTTTTCATCCTAGTATTTTCTTGTATTGTGCACTTTTGAATTCCTCTTTTTTTTGGCCTCAAGGAAGGGCATAAAGGAAGTACCCAACATGAGATGGAATCCACTCCGTTCTCTGTAAGAGCATGCATGGACTCAATAAAAGGCTCCTGCCACACTTGAATCACTTTGATTTGTTGAAATTTGACTCTTGAACTCGACATCTCTTCACAACAATGGACTACATGCTTAAATATTTAAACTGCCCCTCTGGCCAATGGTAGATGGTAAGAAATTTGATCTTGGTGTATTTTCTCCATTAAGAGTATTCAACTCTGTCTTCATGCACTGTGAGTGACCACTCCAGCCAATTTCAAACAACAATGTTGATAGCATTGAAGCCTGTATGATGAACACCCTGTAGGGAGTGTAGTCCATGTTTCCCACATACAAGGGACAAGGATATGCATTGAGCACTTGATAATTTTATTTGTTTTTTTGACATTTCGACACAGTGTCTATGGAAACGCCCTTCCCATTTAAGGACACATCTTGGATGTGGCAGGTCTCTTTAGTAATAATTGGAACTTCTTAAGTGGGGGTAATTTTTAAATAAAAAAAATAAAACTCTGAAAGAAAACTCTGTTCCTGGACAAAATTAATTTTGCATTGTGTTATATTTCATTTTTTTTTTTTTTTCCCATTATGTTTGATGAAGACACTGAATACAGAAAGATATATACCTTTCCTGTGTCCTCTCCTACATTTTCTGAAAATTGCTTTGTTAGTCTATCTGCATTGTGTCTTCATCGTATATTTGTATTTGTGCTTCTTAGATTACTCATCCTTTTAGGGAAGCTTTTTTAGATTATGGATAATAATGATCTAACCGTCTATTATTCTTAGATTAACTTCTTGTTGTATGGAAGCCTTACTAGATCATGGAGTAGTTTTTGTAGCACCACACTAATGTAACAATAAATTCTTTAAAAACCGCAGAGGAATCCACAGGAGTATTGAGGAAGGCTGAAAGTGAATACAAGGGACACCGCTCATTGCTGATGCGAACCCGAAACCTTCTCTCAACAATGCAGCGTCAAGATGTCCTTGACAGGTATAGATTGAATGTATTCTTCTTTTTGTGTTATTTTCTCTATTGACCAATAACCTTTGCAAGCAACCTTTAATCCGAGTTTTATCTGGGCAGGTTGATACTTGTTGTTGGATTTTTATTGTTCTCCTGTGCTGTTCTTTATGTTGTTTCAAAGCGTATTGGTCTACTCACGTTGCAGAGGACAGTTACAGCTGCTATAAAGGCCGGTATGGCTGGACAAGCGGAAATTGCAGTTGGACCTGGTGGAGATGGCATAAATCTTGCTCGGGGTCTCGACAAAGCAATTCCTGAGGTGGATGTGCCATTGGAACAGCTCATGCATGACGAGCTTTAACAAGTCTGGCAATCTCCGAGACTTGCTATTTGTAAATGGTAGCAGCACTAACTTATTCATGGTGTTAGTCCCCCCTTCAAGTTCATGGTTGTCATATGATGTCGAGTGGGTGTTTACGTTTCCTTCAGTGATAATCCATTACCTTGAGGTCTCTTTAGAATATTGTTTCCGAAAATAGCTCAATTGATATGTGTACAATTTTCATGGATTCAAATTGTGAAGAACATGTGTGAAAGTTTTATTTTACCAGGAGCAGCTCACTAAATTAACTGTGGTTTGAATTGAACCGTTTGCTACAATAAAAATTTGTCAAGTCTTGAAACCTAAGGAAACTGGGATGGATTGCGAGTGATTCTTAGGCCTAGTTTGGCAACCCATAGATAAAAAAGCGATCTTTTGGCTACTCAGTTTTTTGACTCCTTTTTTTCTTTTTTTTCTTTTTTTTTGGGGAAATGATCAAAATTACTTGCTTATACTATAAACTTCTTTTAAATCAGGAAGGGTAAAATGTCAAATTATCAAAAAGGTAGCGGCCAAACCCGAGGAGTCAGTTATGAGCGTAGAACAGGAGGAGGTTACGAGCGAAGGGAAGTCATGCAAGGAATACATAAAGAGCTTCATGGCTGCAATCCTGATTGGGGAATTACAGGAAGACATTAAGAAGGGTTTGATGGCTTCCACTCCTCTTCATCACCCATTACGGATTAGAGTTTCATTGCACCCAGCTACAACCACCTCCAGCTGAAATTCCAGCAATGGAAATATCTATAACAATGCCACAGGTTGCGGAAGTTGCAATAACAGAGGTGGTCGTATAGAGTTTCCATGTAAATTGTAGGAAGTGTATTTTTCTAACATGTTCTTATAGAGACTTGACTGAGAATGCGGTGAATATGCTAAAAAGGGAGCTTATTTCAATTTTTTTTTTTTTTTTAATGGTGAGATAGAAGGGTTGAATCCTTTCCTATGCTGGCTTGAGAACTCCTGTGTTGGTTTTTGTGTTGCCTATCTCGCTTGGAAAGAAGAAACTTTGTAAATGACTTTTGCAACCTCTCTTTGTTAAGTTGGATAAACTCAGAAAACAATTTATGCCTATGCTACTTTTGCATTTCTCCAAAAGATGCGGTGTATCATTATATTGCCTGTCCAACTCCTTTGTTTTTCAATCTCTCTTGAAGTGAATTTGTCGTGTATTATGACGCTATTTCACATCAGAATCGTTCTTGGCTATAAAGCAAGGTGCAATTATTCAAGAAAACTATCTTTAACAATATCTAAAGTGAGGTGCGGTTACTCAAATTAATGAATGGGTTTTTAGATGGAATTTAATCCGTGACAATGTGGTATCAGAGCAACTCAAATAGGATCCAATGTCATGCTTAGTGTTCAAGGGTTGGTTGTGATAAAGTGATATCAAAGCAGTCCAATTCATATCTAATACCATGCCAAGCGCTCGAGGTTAAGAGTAGTTCGATGGATTGTTCATTTTTCTTTTTTTTGGGAGGGGGGGGGGAGAGGGGGATTGGAACTTAGATCCGTGACAAAGTGGTATCAAGCAGTTCAATTCAAATTTTGATGCCACGTTGGGTGCCCAAAGGGTAAGAGTAGGTTGGGTTTATAGGCAACACTCTCCCACATTAGATCAAGGAGGATGTGTTGGCAACATATAAAGAAAAAAATTACACTACCCAATTAATGAATCGGTTTTTTGGATTGAACTCATCTATGACAGTATCATACAGTCCATGCACTTTTCAATTCAAAGAGCATACTTTATAAATGACTTTTGCAACCTCTCTTTGTTAAATTGATCAATTCTGTTTAAGTTTCTATGTCTATTCTGCTTTCCTTGTATTTCTCCAAAAAATGAGGTGAATAATTGCATCGCCTGACCAACTACTTCGCAGCTGTGCTTTGCAACCTCCCTTGCAGTGAACTGGTCGTATTGTGATGCTGTGTGCTATCTCACATCGGACGAGGAAGGTCTCTGGCAACATTCAAAGTGGGGCGTGGTTACTTAACCCAATGAACCGGCTTTTGGGTATGGAATTTTACTTATAAAAAAGTAGTGTTAGAGCAGATAAGGGTATGCAAAGGGAACGCGAGCACTACGGATTTGAGCACTCGAAGGTGAAGGTGAGAGTAGGGGCTTTGCAAATTTAGTGGAAATTGTGTGACGGTCTCTTACATTGGACCGAGGACTTGTACAACGTAATACAACATATAAACAAAGCGGTTACTCTGTCCAATGGATCAGTTTTTTTTCTTCTTCTTCTTCTTATTATTAATATTATTATTTTTAATGGAACTAGTATGATGTGGCCATATGCTCTGCTGATAAGGATAGGATCAAAATGGCCTATGTAGACGCACAAATTTTGATTAGTTCTTTGATTAAAAGAGAAAAATTAGAGGATTAATTATTTGATTAGAAATTATTAGAGATTGTAATCCATTTTTCTTCAAATTAATAAAAATCAATTTGTTGCTGTAATTTCTTATTTATTTTGCAAATAGAAATTTGTGTATACAGCCTATACTTTGAATTCTATATTTCTTGTTTAAGTGATTATCATAGCGATTAGATATTCTATTCCATTCCATTTTAATCATAAAATTAATTATTTTTATTTTTTTATTTTTTAGATATCTATTCTACTCTTAACTTTTTCAGTTTCATATTCAAGGAATTGTGAAAATCCACTATTTATGTTATTTCTTTTGAAGAAAAAATTTGTACTGAAGTTACCCATTTCTATTTTGGATTCCTTCAAAGTGTTGCTCCACCCACACCATATCTTATAATCACTAAACCACAGTTAAAATATTAAATATGTGTTCTGATTTGTAGGTTCTATTCAATTTTGACCTCTAGAGCCAAAAATGCACATTTAGAATATGCCATTTTTTTGTATTATATTTATAAAACGGTTGAAAACCTATCCATGAGCTCTGGAATGTTAGGGGATATGAAGTTTGAAGAATGCTAAAATACATGATTGACTGAGGGCTAGCTTTTTTGCATTTGCATCAAATAATCAAGAGTTTCGGTATCTGTTCCTTAAAAGTTTCAAATTTAGTTATACTATTGTGCATGTAAGTTTACTTAGGATGTTTCTTTAAAGGTTGGTAATTAGGAGTTTATATTATTTATTATTTAGTTGTTGAATATTGTTAGGAATCTATAAATTAACTATTTAACATTCAGTATAATGATCAAGGATAATAGCTTTGGCTGAACCCTGTAGCTAAACTTGTGGCCATGGGTCAATCATATAAAATACTTTAAAATACTTGTATTTTGCTTGCTATATTGATACGATTAGGTTGTGATGAGTTGAGATTTTGGACTACTGTAGCTAGCATAGTGTTATAAGCAATGATATAATTATATAGTTATACTCCTGTTAGTGATTGTTTTATAATGTAATACCCATGATAATTATAGATAAGAAATTATATTATATATTTTGTACATAGTAATGATATGTAGATTAGTGCTCACTCCCTTACAGACCTTTTGTTGCAGGTTTAGACTTGACTGTAGATGATGAATAGAATATGATCATGCGTTTGAAGTTGTAGATGTCTTTTATTAGTTGTTGGGTAGGGAATTTTTCTATACAAACCTCTTGCATGAGGTATTTATGCTACTATATTGTATGTAGAGTCTATGGTGGGCGTTGTACGACTAAGATGAGCCATTTATTATTTTATTGTTGTTAGAGCTCGGTGGTCTAGCTAATGAGCTAAAATTGTTTTTATTTTTTATATCAAACTTTTATTTGGTTTTGCTTCGGATATTATTGTGTGGCTTTAATAAGGGAACATGATTAGGTGTATGATTTTAATTTGTATGTGATTAATTGACACCTCATCTTACAAAAGATTAAGAGCATGACACGTAATATTAGATTTTATCATTTAATTTATTATATTCATTCGGATTTTTAGACCTCTTGTGTTATTTATGTTCATGTGGATTCAAGAACATATTTTTGTCGTAATCGGAATGAGATCCTGTCAAACACTTTGCCGTTATATCATATTCTGTCCAAACCGTAGCCCAACCCTATCCTGCAACTTTAATTTTATTTTTATTATTTTTTTCAATTGTTTATTTATAGTACACTAAAATGCATTATAGGTATGAATTTTTTATGATCTTAAGGCTGTGAGCTCAGTTAATTCTTTCATTCGTGATTAAAAATCCCAATGCTTACGAATCTATAATAATTATTAATATAATTTATTTATTTTTAAAATTTATTGGTTAATTATTTTATTATAGAAATATGTATATAAGGCCAGGGTTGGGTATACTTGACCCAATTTTCACAGGGGCAAATCGAGCCAAGTCAACTCGATGTTAATATTGGGTCATGGTTGGGTGACACCTTTTTTTAGGGGGGGTTTATTGATATTCTATGCAGAAAATGGGGGAATGCTGTCCAAAAAATAGTAATTGGGTATTTGCTGTTAACGAAAACACGGTATCATACTACGGTTTTGCCTTGGCCTAAAAATGCTATATGATTTCATAGTTGTTGGTGTCTAGGGATAAACCACTATCTTATTTTAACCTAAGCATAAAAGGCCATTTGTTGAAAACACATAGGAAAATGTAGTTTTGGCATTTTATACAAAAAATAAACAAAAAAAAAAAAAAAACTTCACTTTCTCAATCTCGATCACACCACACTCCCAGTTTCAGTCTCCCTCTATCCCAATCGATCTCGCTCTCTCTTTCAATACTTGAACCTCGCTCACTCAAGAAGATCCAACTCCGTTGATCTTCTTCATCGGCAATCTACCTGAACCTCGCTCGCTCGCGAAGACCCAGCTCCGGTGATCTCCATCTTCCTGACTGGCAAAGCCTCGCCACCTCTGGAAATTCTTCACTATGGCGAGTTGTGAGGAGGATTGTAGCAGCAGAGGTGGAAAGTCCCATAGCATTTGGGCTTAACTTTTAAATGGTGGTGATACCAATGGCAAACATTTAAAATTAGTCCTGGTAGCATGATGATTTTGTGCGAGTTTAGGCTTGTTCAGTAAGCATTTAAAATTCTTGGTATATTTTGCTGACTATTAATTAGTCCTACCATTGTGTTATATATATATATATATATATATATTATTTTATATATATGTGCGATGACAAAATATCTCCCCGACTATAATTGTGTATCCCTGACCACAATAGTGCATCCCCGACCACAATGTTGCTCCCGTAACTAGAGAGGCTATAATCTAGTTAGATTGGGCCTATTTAGCCTAAAAGTTATGTCGTATAATTATTTCACTTGTTTACGCTCAAGTGTACCAGCAGACAGGATCTGCGAAATATATATAACAAAGTCAATTTTTCACAAGTCCTAAGGCTTACATTACCAAGCATTTAATACTATTGCCGTGTAGTCAAATCAACGTAAAATCAACATAAAGCATGTCGGACTCTCACTCCATAAATGACAGAGGTGCAATTAAGGTAAGGGCTCTTTTTCTTCTCTCCTTCTTCTCTCTCAATATCACTCTCTTTCTTTTTCTTTATTTACAAGAGATTATTATCTATATCAAAAATTGACTTAAGTATCAGAAAGTCATCAGTCGAGCCATCGATCGAGAACCAACTTCAACCACTTTATTTCACCATTTTCTTATATACAGGTTTGCAGCAGAATGGACTTTATGGGAGCAAAGGAGAAGGGGGGCTACAGAGAAAAGGGGTCAAAATTTTCTTGAACATTTGGCGCCCACTGTGGTGCACGTATTTGCGCCAAAGTAATCGATCTATTGGGATCAATTTCTCCGTTGCCGCTAAAAGTGTTTCTTTTGTCGGAAGCATTTTTCCGTCGTTGCTATAAGTATCTCTTTAATTGCCTCTAGAAGCATCTCTTCTACCATTAGTGAGAGCATTTCTTTTATTGCTGTGGAAGCATTTGTTTGCTACTGCTGGGAGCATTATCTAACCGTTGGAATGTTATCTTACTGCCGCTGGGGGCTTTATCTCGACGTTGGAATGTTATCTCATTGCCACTGGGGGCATTATCTCACCATTGGAATGTTATCTCGCTATCACTAGGGGCATTTTCAACTGGATGAGGCATTTCCTAAGAATCTCATCAAACAGATTTGTCTATTTACTTGTTCTATTATTACTTTTTATGAGGTTTTCCCATTTACTGGGTTTATTTTTACTCTTCTATTTCATAATTGTGTTTTGTTTGTACTTTTGTACAGTTATATCCTACATATTCTCAAGCACAAGTATGAAATTGATTATTGTTGGACTGCCGAGCATCACTTTGTTATTATTAAGCACCACCTCTTAAAAGGACAATGCTATTTCATGGGCTCCAACTTGTTTGCATTCCTTACTGAGCTTATCTATATCCCCTCCCCCCCCCAGGAGGAATTCGACAGGTTAATATTTCTAAAAAAATATTCCATCCCAAGCAAGGTTCGGCATAGTATTTTGCTCCGAGCAGTAAATTCTACCAAGTAGGGTTCTAGCATACTTATATTTCTTTTCCGAGCTGAATTTCATCGAATTCTACTAATTTTCTACAACTCATCTAAAGATCTAAGGCTATTATATGTGTAAAGATTTATGCTACACAAAATGAAGGATGATCTAAAGCTATTATATCCTGTACAAAAATGAAGGATGATCTCACTAGGGTGCCCTAGCACTAACATTAAAAAGAATTGCCACACTAGGTCTCCCTAGTGCTGGTTTGAAAAGGATTGCCACACTAAGTCTCCCTAGTGCTGGCTTGAAAAGAATTGCCACGCTAGGTCTCCCTAGTACTAGTTCGAAAAGGATTGTCACACTAGGTTTCCTTAGTGCTGGTTTGAAAAGGATTGTCTCACTAGGTCTCCCTAGTTTTTCTAAAAAAGATTAATGGTGTTCCGAATACATTCTAGTTGGGTTCACTTCAAAAGCTTATTCTCGAGTAAGACTAAAAACTTATTGTTCGAGCAAATGCAAAAGCAAGACTAAAAATAAATTCTCGAGGAAGGATAATTCTAAGAAAATAATTCTCGAGTAAGTAATTCCCATGGAAGAGTTATCCCAAGCAAGCTATACCTAAGGAAGAGTTATTTTGAAGTAAGTCATTCTCGAGTAAAGCACTTCACCAAGTAAGTTATTTTAAAGCAAAACGTGTTATTCCGAGTAAAGTATATAATTCCTCAGCAAAGCATGTTATTCCCGAGCAAAGTATCTAATTCCCCAGTGAAGCATGTTATTCCCGAGTAGAGTATCTAATTCCCCAACAAAGCATATCATCCCCGAGCAGAACATGGCATTCCTAAGCAGACGATGTTATTCCCGAGCAGAATATGGTGTTCCTGAGCAGACCGTGTTACTCCCGAGTAGAACATGGTGTTCCTGAGCAGACCGTGTTACTCTCGAGCAGAACATAGTGTTCTCCCAGCAGAGCAATTCCTGAGCAAGTTTAAAGCACAATCACGAGCTTGGTTGTCTCCCCGAGCAAGTTCATTCCCAAGCACGTTACTCCCGAGCAAATATTTCCTGAGCAAGTTTATGGCTGAGGAAGAGCACATCCCTAAGCAAGTGCACGTCCCCGTGCAAGAGCACATCCCCAAGCAATTGCACGTTCCCCATACGTAAGGCACATCCCTTGAGTAAGAGCATATTCATGAGTAAGGTAATCTCCCAAACAAAAGCTAGTCCCGAGCATATTAAAAATAATCCCAGGCAGACTAAAGCTACTCTTAAGCAGATTAAAAGTTCTCCCGAGCAAATTAAAGTTACTCCCAAGCAAAGTAAAGCTATTCCTGAGCAGAACAAAAGCTATTCCTGAGTTGAACAAAGCTGTTCCCGAGCAGAACGAAAGCTATTCTCAAGCTGAACAAAGTTATTCCTGAGCAGAACAAAAGTTATTTTTGAGCTGAACAAAGCTATTTCCGAGAAAAAGCTACTCCAGAGCAAACAAAAGTTATTTCCGAGTAGATTAAAAGTATTCCTGAGTATAAGTTATCCTCGAGCAAGGTTATTACTTAGTAAAGGCACTCCCGAGCAAAGATATTAGTGTTCTGACACTTATTCACATTTAAGCAATGTCACAATTAGTATATTCAAAAAGAAAAGTCTAAAAAAGTCATGAAGATGATCTTATATCACAATTTTGATCATTGCAAACCACCAAAGGTTGTTTGGTCGCATAGATCTCGAAAAAATACATGAAATAAAAAAAAAGATCACCTGAATTGGACAATCGAGTGAAAAGTTATGACTATCCGAAGTTTTCATAGTATAAAGTTCAACTCAACTTTGTTTTTTCTTTTCTTTTACCCCTATCAGCACTATTGAGAGTATAGATGATCTCAATAGCAAATTACATCTTATTATGATCAACCATAGCCATCTGTATTCATCACCAATAAGGAGAACCAACTTACTGAAGCATCACTCTTATCTTTCTAATGTTCATGTTTATTGTTCGGCTGCGATAAGCTCTGATTATGTTCGGGCACATACATATAAAAAAGGATTCTGACTGACTTGTCTCAGAGGTTTATGATCAAGCAATAATCGGCTTCAAAGTCATACTCTCATTTATGAACGCTTGGGCTATTTTATATAAATTATAATTGAAGTGTTAAAGCATTCTCAACAAAACTACCTCAGCAATCACCATTTCTAGGTATTTTATTCACATGATCAAAAAGCTTACAATTATTTAATTTTGGTTCACCCATGCAAAATATCCATGGGCTCAATAAGTAATTCGAAATTTGCCTTTACTTGATATATTCTAAACACGCCCATTTTGAAAAGCAAACAGCTCTTGAATACTTAGAACTCTAGAAGTTGACAAAATAAGAATTATCTTCTTGTATTGTATTTCGTAAGAATTATCTTCTTATATAAGGAGCCATCCTATCTAGTGTTCAAGTATTGATACTGAGGTATGAGCAAGAACACTTTCATGATGACTGATGAAATTTGTCTTCATCTTGTGAAGACCCTCTGAACACTTTAATACCAATCGTTGTGCTTATAGTTGACTACATGATGAAATTTACTTTTGTGGTCAATTTTGCCTATCAAATGCATATGAAATGATATAGTTTGTAGCACTACTAGTATTTACACACACTCGTAAGCATGGATGTTTCTTTAGTATGAGATAGTAACAAATTTCTTAATATCACATGATCCGTTCTCGTTCAAGCTTATCAATTACAAGTATGAAGTAAAGCATAATTTGCTAAGTTTAGAGCTATTGCACACAACATTGGCATACTGTGGTGCATATATTCATTTTACACAAGCTTTGCCATTTGATTTTGATCGTTCAAATTCTATGTGCATTTTAAGAAGATAGTATGTTGCAATACACATATTCATTTTAAAAGCATGGCCTATCTTGATTTTTATTAAGGTTTCGTTTTACGAACATAACTTGCATTAGACACATCTCATGTATAAATGTATGATATTAATCATAACACTACAAACATCTATCTTAAATATCAATGCAATTTGGGGAGTAGTTTTGGTTTTCTAATTTGACATTGACCATGATGGTATGTGGGCCAAATAACTAACTCATGATTGTTTGAGCTTAATTTTTTTTTTATTGTATGGACTTATACGTTTGCACTAAACATGGTGATGAGATTTATCGGCATGCGCCTCGGTTGCCCGAACATAGATTGTATCTTAACTTAACTTTTAAACTACAAAATTAATATTATTGGTATTCATTGATATATTCGCTAGGCTTTGGTATCCAAGTCTATTCTAGGAAGCCTATTATACCAACATTAAAGCTTAGTTTAGCCATGCCAAGCAGCAGCCTAATTGAGCCTATAGTGAAACAACATCGAACAAAAACCAGAGTTGAGGAAAGGTAATAACCAAGCAATTGGATGTGATTTGAATAGTAAGTACAACCAGTGAATAGTGAATTAGTTACTAGCAGTTCGATCTTCTTAATGGCTAAGAAATACTTATTGGAAAAGACCAAGTCTATAGTCGTATAGAGATGTGGAAAAGACACGGCCTTCTCGCTCGCATTTTCTAAATGGCTAAATCAATCACAATGTAGCCGAGCCTCATATGTAGACAAGGACGAGTTAGTTCACTTGCACAACTTGAGATCAGTTTTTATATTTTTAGATTGTCGAATCCTTTTCTTATTTGGTCATCAAGTAGACCTCGCCAAGTAGAAATAAGCATGCCCAACATGATCCAACAAGATATAAGGAAACACATTATTGAGCAATAATGTGTCTGAATCACATCATGTATAACATCATCACCTGACAAAACCTATGATATAGAATGGATAAGGAAAGAAGAATTCAACTGGTTATCTTTAGTTCAAACACAAAAGGGGTTATTATTTAATTCTATTTTGGTCACCTCCAGACATATCATCAGAAGCAATTTCTGTTTTGTCTGGTATCAATCTACCAACACTATTCTCATCCAACTCTTGCTGCCCACACCTTATGTATAACTCAACAACTTTGCAAATCACCTCTGGCAGCTCAAATACCAAATGGTTTATGAAGAATTATTTAGAGTTATATCAAGCAGTGATATTTGTAAAAACCTCATACTAAAGAGTATAAATTCTATTCTACCAGCGCAGTAAAAGCAAATCAAGGTTTTCTAATCGACATCCACACTACATCAAACGGCCTTGCAGATAAAGGTTATTCAAAATGGAATCATCTCTAGCTCATATCGTTCAATTCTTAATTTCTCTTGAGTTCGATGCTCAAGCTCAAGCTCAAGCTCAAGCTTACCTTACTTGCCTCTCCTCTTCCAAACTCAGTTAAGAAGGTTTTCAGCATCAAGATAAGGTTTTGTGACCATCTCGTGAAGTCTATCAATTCTGTCATTTGTTATTGACTCAAAAGAAAACCAGGTACATCATTTTTTGCAGTATATATAGGATAGTAAGGTACCATCATTACAATATTGCAAGTTACATTCTTGAATTCAAGTGCATTCTACCTTTAAATTACTTGCTTGTTTTCTTCTATTGTTGAAGGTGATACGAGTATTAATTATTCATTAGCATGCTAATTCTTGAAATACCATTCACGTGAGGTAGCAAGAAAAATTACAGAAAGTTGAAATAATGAGAAGCTTTCTGTATACCTATGACTTTACAGATTCACTTGCATATGCAAATCAATTTAGCATGAGTTTATCTTTGCATCTCATGAGGAACTGTTATACTGTTACATAGTTGCAATGTTGCATGTTTTATTTGTTAATGAATTCCAATCTTTGGACATATACTGTTGCTAATTCAGAAAAGATATGAGACTCTCCAATTTTGTTTTACTTTGCTCGGATAATAAATTATTCCGACCAAAGTGGGGGCATAATATTCAGCCAAAAAATATCTCCCTGACCATAATAGTGTATCCCTGACCACAATGTTGCTCTCCTAACTAGATAGGGTATAATCTAGTTAGATTGGAATTATTTAGTCTGAAAGTTACATCATAATTATTTCACTTACTTACACTCAAGTGTATCAGGAGATAGGATCTACAAAATATATACAACAAAGTCAATTCTTCACAAGTCCCAAGGCTAACATCACAAAGCATTTAATACTACTGCCGCGTAGTCAAATCAGTGCAGAATCAACGTAAAGCACGTTAGATTCTCACTCTATAAATAACAGAGGTGCAGGTAAGGTAAAGGCTCTTTTTTTATCTCCCTCTTCTCTCTCTATATCACTCTATTTCTCTTTTTTTATTTACAAGAGATTATTATCTATATCAAAAACTGACTTAAGCATTGAAGAGTCCTTGGTCGGGAACTAACTCTGACCGCATTATTTCACCATTTTCTTATATGCAAGTTTATGTTGGAAGAGAGTTTACGGGAACAAGAGAGAAGGGGGTCTACGGAGAAAATGGGTCAAAAGTTTTCTTGAACAATATATATATATATATATGTGTGTGTGTGTGTGTGTGTGTGTGTAAGAAATAGAAATTGTTTAATGATAAGCCGCTGCTGGGTTGTTTATTTTCATCATTGCCGTTTTCATCATTGCGATGCTTTTATCATATTTAGTGTTGATAACTTTGGAGAGCTGATTGTTTACCATTTGTTTATGTTCATTATTTTGCTAAACTTGGTTTGATTTCGGGTGTTGTGGAACAACTAAAGTGACGGTATCATTTTCAACTGTGTTGGAAAAACTAAAGCCGCGACATCATATCGCGTTTCTTATACTGGCTGTATACTGTGGTTCCATTTCACGTTTTCTACGAAATAAGATGCCCAAAATCCGCGAAATGAGATCGCGTTTCATGTGTCAACACCATGAACCGCAAAATGATACGACAGTTTCAGGCCAATTGAGAACTACGGCATGATACCACATTTTCATTAATATTACTTATCAAAATATTATTTTTTGGGTAGTAATTTCTCATTTTGTGCAAAAATTATCAATTAAAAAAAAGTTTGGTTGGGTCCACCCATTATATGTACCTACAAATATATGTTGGGAAAGCCAAGGGTTCACGATCTTAACATTCCACAATTAAACCAACATGCCATTAAATGCTTTAGATAACAAATTGGATTGCGCTGTCGTATTCTTTGTCCAATTCTCTGTCCAAGAAAATCCACGTCGGACATAAAGGATTTTCTTAATCAACAACCACAAGGAACAACCAAGCGACAGCATCAACTGAGGTTACCATCTTGGGTCGGGGAATAAAATTTCAAAGTTAAAATTTAAGGGAAAAATAATATCATAAAATAATGTGAAATTCAATATAATATAAAATTTATTTATTTATTTGTAAGATTAATATAAGTGAAATAAATGATGTGATACCATGATATACAATTTTGGACATTCAAATAGTAACAAGAAAAAAATCGAAGAATGGAAATATGCAACACAATATGAGGGAGTGATATATTATGATGGTGTTTGGTTTGTCCCCCCAAAAAAATAATAATAATAAAATAAAAAATTAGTGTAAAAATAACATATAACAAAATTTGATTAAAGAAAGTTAAAAAAAATTTGACAAAAGTTATAATTTTGGGGGGGGGGGGGGGGTGGGGAATCCAAACGGCTTTCTCATTTTAAATAATATACACCGTCCATGAACAATCAGAAGACCAAAAATGGAATATAGTGGAACCCACCCCCATATATTTTAATCAAACACAGCACCTAAAAGATTCCAAATAGTGCCATATGGACAGTTAAAATTAATCAAGTCAACCCGGTTTAAAATATTTGTAATAATTAAAAAAAATTAGAGTGCAGTGATAGAATCATTTCAAAAGCCAGAAATGATTATACAGCACACATGGAGACTAGTAATTCTTTATATACGCATACGGTTGCGATTTAATGGTCTAGGAAGAAGTTACTCAAATAATCAAATACACATACATCAGACTCGTAGAGAAGGAATAGATACAAGGTCTGGAATAGTAGATGGGAGATCCTCGATACGAGTGGATTTTTTATGGAATTAAACTAACAAAACAAACTTCAAAGCGCTTAAATATCAGCCGCAGCCTCTGACGCTATAAAGCCAATACTGAAATCGAACGTAACGCACGTCAACTGAATATTGTTTCCATCTTCCATCTTCATCCTGAGAGTGTACATACCCTGTATGCGTCAAAATAACAAAAGGTGTTAAATCCAAGGAAAAGGCACATACAAATGTCCCTGTTGATTACCTGTAAGAAAAAGAAAGAAATTGTCGTCTGAACCCCGCAAAAATCACATTACGGAGAAAAATAATTTTGCAGGGAAACAAACCGAGCCTACAATCTTAAAGTTTGTGACAATATATAAAAGCTATCTGCTCACCTTCCTGCACCTTCATGTACAAAATAGGAGGCTCTAAAAGGAAGGCTTCTTAATTACTTGGGCTATAAGGAACCACCAAACCAGGACTATACTAATTGTATCTTAAGCATGGTTACTATTTATTATATACATGCATACAGTCGTGAACAAGAATCTCTTATCTATTTCTTGGCCCAATCCAACATCAAATGCAAGTAATACATGACAAAACAGATTTTACTGTGTGCACACACACGTGAACTTGTTCATCTACTTGTACAACTTTTTCAAGTCTAAAGGGTCGTGCACATGCAATGCTTGTGATTATATTTTTACATTTAAGGGTCCGTTTGGCGCAATGAAAAACGCTGAAAAACTCTGAAAATCTATGAAAACTTTTAAAAGTTATTTACTTTTTATCTTACTGCACGAATTACGAACTCACGAATTATCTCACTGTATATTACTTTTTGTCACTCCAAATACTCCCTTAATCATGTTGAGGATATAAAGGGAAAATAATATAACAGTTAAAATTTTAAAATGTGAAATTACTTATTTAGAAGTAATTTTGGAAGTTACTTTATGCAAGAATTAATGTGATGGGTGAATGAAGGCTATTACAGGACGGCAAAAAAGTGAATTACGAAGCTGAAGCTTAACTAACGCCCCTAGCGTTCCTTTATATAATAATATGGATAATAAGACCTTTGACAATCACAAACTACAAATTTTACTTATTACCGTTCACTTTATTAAAATCCGAGACCAAAATAGTCACCAAACAGAAATACTAATAAGACAGCCCAAGCAAAGTCTAGAAGAAGTATATGCATGTGGTTTTGATGAAAATAAATGGGCTCTAGCCGAACCTGCGATGTGGCTTGGGCCCCACTATTATTAAATGAGCTGGGAGACCGAGTCAAAGATTGGTCTCATGCAGCCCAAGTGTCCTCTCAAGTAAAGGTACAATGGTTCGAGAGAACACTCCGGTATGGTTGTGCCTCGGGAAATTCAATGGCCTATCAAAAAAACACTTCTTTTTTTTTTTTTTAATCAATGGACTGATCATTCCAAGGTAGCAGTATTTAGCTACATAACCACTGAACACACACTGTAAAAGAGAAATTAACAAGGTTAAGGCCCAAGACCAGAGAAGGTATTCCAGCTTGTAACATAGTAAACTGCAAATTCCTCAAGAAAATACAGGTTCCATTTCATTAATAAGCAAGTTCCAAGCATAATTTTGTAGACTTCTGCAAATTGGAAATCTGTTATCTGATCATTACTGCAAATATCATTTAATACAAATTTAGTTTTCCCACCACAAAAGTTAGGCATAATATTTGAAAACAAAAATATCTTACCATGGATCATGCCCTGTTTTCAAGGAGATTTAAGGTCACCACATACGTCATCTAGTTGAATTTAATAGACTAGTATGCCACATTATCCTTCAAGGGGCAACTGCTAAAGGCATGGCCAATAGAAGTAGCAATTCTTTCAAAAGAGATTACTTAGGAAAACAGATAGCTTAAGAAAACAAAACAACTAGTTTAAAGGGCATTCCATATGAGATTGCAGACCTTATCTTGGAATTGATACCAATCTGTTCGCACTAAGTGTAACTATACACAGTACATCAACGCACAGAACTGAAAAGAAAGATAACTTACGGGTGGAGTGAGTCCAGGTAAAACCTGGGAGTGAGAAATTACAAAATCACCAGCAGAAATGGGGCAAGATGTCTTCGCACAGAGGTCATGGCTCTCACTGTAGATGTGGAACCAAAAGTACGAAACATCAATCACTAGTTTTCCTCCAGAAATTGTTTCACCTGTACAGTAAAAAATAAACCTTGCTCAAATGACTGGGCATGCCTTCTTACATTCATTCAATCCTGGTAAGTATGAGGACTAATCATTCAAAAAGAAATTTGAAACATAAGAACCAGCTATAATCAGGACTTTGGAACTAAACAAAAAAGCCACAAATAGAGAAGGATGTTGTAAGCTTGGAAGAGAATAGAAAGAAATAGATAATGTATCTTAAAACCTGAGCTGGACAATAATGAGCTTTCTCCACACCGATAGAAGTGTGAGAAACTAGTAAGCAGTTAAGGTATTAGGGACACATCAACTGCTGTCAGTGGCTTGGATCAAAGTTGCATCCGATTATAACCGATATCTTGGTGGATCAGATTGTTTTGGGCAGCTGCCAAGACAATAACCTCAATTGAATCAATTATAAATGGAGTGGAGAATATCTTGCAGTATCTCAGGCGATATATCAGGGTTGAAACCACAATCACGTTTATTTGCAGAAAATCACCTAGATAATGGCAATATGATCAAAACGACACTGTGAAGGTAGGAGATGTACAACTAACCTCGTTTGGCTAGATCTAATGAAGGGAAAGTTTTTTTTCTCTCTCATCTACAAAAATCAATCTCTGAATCCTTCTCTTCACTGAGTTCTCTCTCCACTTCTATCAATCATAAATCTGATCAGAAAATCAAACCTGAGCTCCGAAATCAGCAAATTGCAGGTGAGCCTCTTTATCTCTCTAACATGGTTTGAACTTCCATGAGTCTTCTCCCTATCACATGTTCTGACTCTGGGTGGAACTTATTTTGGTCCTACTGTTGAAAAATTAAATTTTTTAGGAAATGATGTCCACGATAAACTATTCAGAGATCTATTGTTAATGAAAACGCATTTTAAAAAAATGCAATTTCACCCAGCCTAATTGAAAACACATTATCAAACTGTGTTTTTAGTTTAAGTCTGATTTCCTGAAAATATATTTTGAAAATGCATTTTTAGAAAATGCATTTTTTATCTTTGCCTAAAAATGCATTTTTAAAACGCGTTTTCTTCCTGTCCCAACCAAACCAGCAAACCAGTTTCAACTTTTACTCTGTTAGCTGAAAACGCATTTTGAAAATGCGTTTTTGCGTTTTCTTCCTATCCCAGCCAAACCAGCAAACCAATTCAACTTAACTCTACCAAAAATCACATTTTTATAAAGCGTTTTTGAGTTTAAATGAAAACAAAATTTCAAAATGTGTTTCCATTAACAGTAGGCCTCCAAATAGTTTGTCCAAGACATTTCCTCAAAAATTCTGTACTTTCACAACAGAATGAAAAAACAATCCGTGATCAATAATGAGTCTCGCCTAGTTGCTGCGAACTAGGGGTATACAAAAGCATCGAAAAAACAAACAGATTTGATCCAAGCTGATCGGTTCAATTCTAGTAGAGATCGGTTCAATTTTCGATTCCAAAAATAATATAACTAAATTTATTGATTCAGTACTTGGTCCCCATGATTGCATAATCGGAACCAACCCAAATCGAACCAGGACCGAGACTAGAACTGAGTAAAACTGAATGCCTACCCAACAGAGAATAGGTTTGAGAATCTTTTGCCTTAGAACTGTACTCTCACCAGCGTGGTTCAAAGTCGTGGTCGTAACTGTTGTATCGATACGCAAATTTTTGCATTTTTTAGCTTAAAAAAATTCAAAAAATTATTTAAAAATTTTAAATAATAAAATTAATGTATTACATAACCAATTATATGGTAACTATTTTATTAAATTTTAGATAAACTACTTATAATGAATTGATTAATTTTAATCACAACAATTAGTATTTTATTTAATTTTATTCAAAATATATTAATGACAATAATTAATAATTCATATTTTGTTAATATATTAAAAAACAAACTTTCAACACTTTAAAAATAAGATTCAAAAATAGCACAAAACTATTTAATAAAGAATATTGCAAACTTATATTTTCTTTTGGACCATTCTACACATTACAAAAAGAATTTAGAAAATAAATTACCATATTAGTCACAATAATTAATATACTATTTAATTTTATTCACAATATATTAGTCACAATAATTATTACACTTTAATAATTTGATTCGTAAAAAATATTAGAAATCTGTTTAATAATGAATATTAAAAAAATTATATTTTCATAATTTGTTTCATCAAAAATTATTATAATTTTTTTTCATTAGCTATTTAATAATGAATATTACAAGTTTACGTATAGTTAGATTTTTTACAAGTTTACGTATAGTTAGATTTTTTATATCACAAACTAATATTTTCATAATTTGATTCATCAAAATTATTATAATTTTTTTATCAACTTTTTAATAATGAATATAATAAGTTTACATATAGTTAAAAATGAATATTACATATAGTTAATAATAAATATTACAAACTTATATTTTTATAATTTGATTCATTAAAAATAATTATAATTTTTTTATCAGTTATTTAATAATGAATATATACCAAGTTACATAAAGTTAATTTTTTTAAATATTAAAAATCAAAATCAAAAGGCTATTTACAGGAAGAAAAAAAGAACCCCCCCCCCCCCCCCCCCCCGCAAAAAAAAAAAAACACAATGAGACGTGTGTATGGGTCTGATGAGACTTAAACTTTGATGAAGGGAAGGGACGCCGCTACAAACAAGTGCGGCGATGGCGATGGTCCAATGATGACAAGAAGGCGGTGGCAAGTAACAAAGCCCTAAGGTCCCACAAAGCTATGACTTTGATTGCGACGCAAAGATGTTGGTAGCAACTGATGAACATTGAAAATGCAAAGCTGCAATTGACAAACATCGGCGATGCTGACGTGATTTGATAAGGTCCAGAATTGATTTGGGATTACAATTTCAAGGTTAGGTCTCTCACTCCCCTCCCCCTCCCTCTCCCTCACTTACTTTTTCGCTATATTTTTGTTATATTTTAATAACCCAGATTCCCATATTAATATAAATTTATAATTTTTAACAAGTTTAGGATATAATAATGTGTTAATTTGATCAATGTGAGACATTAGGAATGTAACTAGTTGAGGCTTTGGAGAAAATTAATTTAATTTCCGAACTTAGCCATTTTTGGCACGAAAAGGAGTAGTGGGGCGCCCATGATGCTCTGCAAAATGCCAGACTTAGTCATTTCTTTCAATCACTCAACGTTCACCTTTACGTCCTTTCTTGGCCAGACTTAGGAAAGAGTTTGCAGGGGGAGGGGCTTAGGCTCCTGCAGCATGCTTGGGCACCAAGCTAAAATTTATCTATATATGTATATAGGAGAAGTGAGAGAGAAGGTTTGGCTATTAGGAGAAGAGAACCAAGAGGGAACTGAAGGAAGCTTAACTTGGTAAGTGAATCAAACCTTAACCAAAACCAAATTGGTTTTGTGGTTATGCAATTAGATGCCTAATGAACACGTTTATGTTAGCAGTTTGACGATAGGATCAAAGATTTGAGTATACAGTCTACTCAAAGTTTTGAAGGCTTAACCAAAAGTTTACTGACTTGGGAGCTCTTCTTTGTTCAAGGCTCAAGGTAGGGAGTTCATGCATTCTTTTAGCATATATGATGTGTTCAAGTGTTAGTAATGCCATCCATATGATTGTATTGAGATTTTGAGCACATATATGTTGGTTTGATTGAAGTTATACGTATATATATATGTATGTATTTATGTATATATTGAGAAGGAAATGTTGATTTGGAGTTGGATAATGAATTAAACCTCAAATTTGTTACTTCATATAAGTCATTTAAGTTCTTGAAACTCTTTAGATATAAGGATTTTAAGTTACAACATTAGAGCATAAGATTATTGAAGTTAAAACTTAAGCAAATCCCGAAAATGAGGTTACTGGTGCACTTAGTGGGGTGTCCTTACCTCTTTGTGGGGCACTCGTGCCTCCTATGGGATGCCTATGACCCTCGGTCCAGAATACTAAATTTTGCTACCTTATTTTAAAACTTGCATATTTTGAAGCCCAAACATTATGATATTAAATGTTTAACCTAGAGTGATTAAGGCCCCGTTTGGTTTGGAAAAAAACTCCAAAAAACTCTATAAATCTCTATTAACTTTATATCACATCAACTTTTTTCTTTCACTGCACGCATTACGAACTCTCAATTTATCTCATTCCAAACTCACCCTAAATAGGTGACAAGTGCATAAATTAGAGTGTGAAAAGAAATATATGGATATAAAGAATTGGTTTTAAAACATGTTTTGGAATTTACTGCATGAAAACTGGCTCGAGTTTGTGATTGCCCACAGAGGGGTGCTTAGGGTTCTGAGTGGGGTGTCCCAACCCCTTGGCGGGCGCTCGGGTCCTCAACAGGACGCCTGGCGCCCAACTTATTCCAAAATCTAACATTTTACATTTTGTTGATGTTAAATTTATGTGCTCACACCATACACTTGATATATGTTTAATATAAGATGTACTAATCTTGTTAATAAGGAATATGTGATGTTTGATTAAGAATGGGTTGAGATTATTTTATTAGAATGAGGAAATATTAGAATGCAATAATATTATGTTAATGTGATGTTAGAATGTGTTGAGATTATTGAATTAGTTGTTATAACGATATAATCTGTTCCTTGATTGTATGAGATGATGAATATGATATGATAATTCGATCTAGAATATGATGAGTTATTGTTGAAATTGATAATGAAAGTGAAGGAAAATGATGAGACGATATGTACTAATTATGAATTATGATAATACTAGTAATAACCCGTGCCTAAGGCACTCTAAGCAAAATTAGTGTTAAGTCTTTTATATAGTTAAAACTTTGGATAAAAAGTTTAAATCGAAAAAATTATGATAATACATGGGTTTTGATTTTTTTTTCCCAAAACTTTAGGCCCTATCAGTTACTATATTTGTTTTAATCTCTCTCTCTCTCTCTCTCTCTCTCTCCAATTAATTTTCGATAAGCACCATAAAAGAACATACAAATTATGGTGTTTTAATTTGTAAGGTTCAACTTTCTAGAAAGCATAATTGAGCAGAATTTAAGTTGACAGTTTTGATTTGCATATGATCTTCACAATTGAAATATGGTGAAATTTAAAATGCCTAAGACATTTTGTGAGATAGATGGTAGTGAGGTTCCCTAAAATAAGAAGTGAGTGGGAAGTTAAAAATATAAAAATAATCTCGATCATTGAATGAAAGAAAAAATAATTCTTAACCATTGGATCTTAGTTTGTGATAGGGACATTTTCAAAAACTGTTCTATTTTATTATATAGATGTTATGGACATAATTTTGATGATGATAATGGAAAGAGATGATGAAATGGAATTGATGCTATGCGACGAGGATGGAGGGTACTAGAAAATAGGAAGGTATAGAGATTACCCTAGGGATTTCAACCCAAAATCTGTGTACAGATTGGTATTCACACCGGTAGGTTGGTAGCCTACAACATGACGTACATGGTGGCTAATCGTGGCCCTGATGACGACAGATTTCAGTTCATTATTCCGTTGGATGTTGGCCTATAACTACGATGTTCGTTGTACCCAGCCCATAGATTTAAACGTAAATGAGAATGTAATTGTGATTTGATAATGATGAGATTAAGAAAGATTATAATTGGATTTAATGTTGAGATTTATGATTATAATTCTAGTATTTGATTTTTATGATCTATCATGATGATGTTTGGAGATGTTGAACACATATTATGATTCTGATACTTGGCTTTGATGATGTATTGTGGTTATATTGGAATTGTTGATTTATATATGACAGTTTTGCTTCATGTTGTAGCTTTACATATTATATATGCTTTTGTTATACTTCGTGAGTACAAGTGGATTAGCACTTATGTCCCTATAGATTTTGTTGCAGGAGCAGATCCTAAGACTTAGGTGGGTATTTGGTTGGATTAGAAGTTGAATGATTGTTGCAGACACTTGCATTTAATTACTTAAGTTTATTTACTACTCAGGACTGTAATATTATTTAAAATTTGGAGATTTATTGTATTGGGTTATAAGGGGCATAAGGCCTATGTTTATTTATTTTGCGAGATGTGCTTGGAGCATGGTAGCCTGACTTGAGCCAAGGCATAGCTTATTTTTAAGTTGTTATTGTTGATTATTACATATATTACTCTAATCAGGGTATTGGTAATATATGCATGATCTGTACGCTTAATCACTCACCCCTTGGATCATGAGATCTGGGGCGTGACATATGTCTTATGAACATCACACAAGAACCCTTCTATGAAGTCTAAAACACTGTTTATATTTTCCATATATCCAAGTGACCCCATTATAAAACACCCCTTCTGTACTGCAAATCTACAAATTCTCTATTTTTTTTTTTTTTAATTTTGTGTGTGTGTGAGAGCATGTACAATTTTGCATCTTTTTGAGATTAACTATCATGAGGCCATGGGGTTAGGACACGTGGAGGCTGTGGATCACCTATGCCGGCCACCTAGGTCATGAACCCCATGCCATTGTGTGGTACTGGTTTGGTTTGGACACTAGACCACTTAGTCACAGGTCACTTATCAAATGGAACTGGGTCGGTTCTATAATTGGGTCCAGCTCGAATGGCTAGAACTTAGGTTTAGATCTGGTTGGTTTTGTTCCAAATCCAATCAGTTCTAATTCCAATTTTCTAGAAATGACTGAGATTAGTTTAATTCCATTCTGAGCCCAAAACCAAGCTGATCTAACCTGTGTACACCCTCATTGCCAATGACTAATGTCTAGAGATCCTTTGACCCTTTAACTAATTGGCTTAACTTAGTTAGGATGTGAGAATTGTAAGTTAGCCATTGTTGATTTCATTTATTTTTTATTTTTACTAATAGATGTAAGAAGAGAATATATATATATATATATATATTAATTTTTATTTGCAAATCTAGGAAGGGGTGAGCCTTCTTGTCGTTCATTTTGGCAATGAATGAAAAATGGCACAAATTAAAAACATTGAGTTCATAATTATATCAATGATATTATTGTCCAAATGCACGTGTAGAATTATATAATCATACCATTAATATCATTTTGGCATTGATCAAAAAATGCTTATCATTGTGTATCGCCTAATACAATGACACAATGCTATAACTGCATAAAAAAGTAAAGGGGTGAGGTGGTCATTGCAACTGTGACATTTGAACCATAATCAATAGCATAGCCAAGATTTTAATGTGAGAAGAGGATCAAATTAAAAGTTGATACAACTAAAAATTAAAATTCGCAAATGAACTTGATAAAAAAATAACAAGAGTAAAAGGAAAATTTACTAGTTATTCTATTTTTCAAAAACTGGTTGTACTTTGAGCCAATTTAATTGCGAAAATTTCGGCAACTTGCATTGTTTAGCAACTTCCAATAACTTTTTATCTTCCTTGCTTCTAAGAAACATGAATATACCACATTTGGTTGTATATCAAAATGACCAATTTACCCTTCTTATACAATGCCCAATTTTGATCCGCAAAATATAGAAAATCTTCACACCTCCTTCAGTCACATCTCCAGAGCTATGAGACATTGCCATTGCTACTAGTTACAAAGCTCTAGGAGAAGAAACCCATTTCCACCAACAACCACTTGCCACCAATACAACCTTCAACCCCGAGCAGCATCTCAAGTAGAACCCTTACCTCAGCGTCGTCCTCCAAGATCAAAAAACTGGTATGGAAAATTTGTAACCTTGGGACATTTCAATCTATAACTTTGGGCAGATTGGGTTAGGGTTTGCAAAATCTGTGCATTTTTTGTTGGGGTTTACATTTTATCTTTTAAATACATCATATATATATATATATACACATTTATATTTACTACTCTTGTTGCATTTATATTTACTACTCTGGTTGCACATTTATTCAAGAGACCCTCTGACCCAAACAACTGGTAAGAGGTTCTAAAGTGGTTTTTCTTTTCTCATTGTTGAACCCTTCCGAATGTGCAATAAAGAAACTATTTGTTGGAGAGATGACTCTAGATGATTGTCCAACTGTTTTTTGTTGACCCTTTGGAGACAAGTTGTCCTTTCTTCACATATCTATAAAGCCACGTAAAATTGTCTATCAATGATTATTTCAAATGATTTGTCTTGTGAAAAAAAAATGATACTTTCCATCTTCAAATGGTATTATCAACCATGGTTTTGCAATGTTATTTTGCCCAACTCATTTATTAGTCACGTGTAAGAATGGTTTTTTTTGCCTAAGATTCTAAAAATGAACAAAAAGCCCAAATACAATGCATTTGAACTCCACCATAAAAGTCCTACAATGTCTAATCTTTCAACTTTGTCCTTTTGCTTTGCTGACTGCATACATTGAGGTGGATGATTGTTTTTCAGGGTAGAAGAAAGCAAAAAAAAAAAAAAATATTATTGTTTACTATTAATAAAAATTAATGTAGTTTTTCCAGCAACTATCAAATCATGTTCATTTTGTTGGAATAACTTCATGGCATGGGTCCTGGTAGCCCAAGATGGAGGGGCATAAGGATTTGAGATATCATTCACCTCTGCATGATGTGGAACATTTGGCAGAGAGAGATGGCAAAGCTTTTGAAGGAGACGAATGTCCACTTGATAGTGTAAAAGGATTATTCTCAGTTCATTGTTTTTTGGGGGGGTCGCAGAGTCTATTAATTTTTATTTTTTTTTACATCCAAAAGAAAATGATTGTTTAAAGAGTTTCGTCCCTAAGGAATTCTCTAAGAAAATAAAAAATCTTCCTTTTATCTTCCCTTTATCACAACTAAAATGGATATGATTAAACACAACTATGTAAAGAAGTAGTTAAAAATTCTAGAATTCCTCATAATACTATTTAGGAAGGTTAATAATGAAAAAACAACGCAAAGAATTAATATAAACGGGTGATATGGAGGGAGACAATTCCTCCAATCTCCTTTCCCCGTCTCTCTAAAAGAATTTAAAATAAAAATCAAAGAATCAGCAGTTGCACACCATCAATGCAACATGCAGTTGTCTCCAAACCATAATATATAATATATGGGAATTGTTTAGTTCAATTATCATTGGGCAAGAAATTATATACATTGCATCATTCTAGACCACACCATTCTCTTCTTTCACTTTAGTATTCTCACATCCAAAGGGTCATTGGCATAGTTATATATTGGAAAAATTATGGAAGAGTAATATGTAAGAATTAATTTTGACAAGGCTACAAATTTTGAATTTATAAAAAAAAAAAAAAAAAAAAAAAAAAAAAAAAAAAAAAAACAGTGAAAGAAATCATCAGAAACTAGAATTTCTACCTGCAGATGCAGAAATGCTGAAGGTGGCTGGCTTGCCTCTTGAAACAGGATAAGGAGAAATCTCAACCCCGCTGACATTAACAGCATAGGTAGCTTCCTTATCTGCAAGTAGCCCAAGAACCTAAAATATATAAGCGGTGTAGTCCAACCCCCCCCCCCCCAAAAAAAAAAAGAAAACTCTGGCAAACAGATCCCCCAAATCCCTTCCCCACTCCCCTAAAAAAATTAAGAAATAAAAAATAGAGCTTTTTATAAGAAATCAGAGATCCCCAAAGCAGAGTATACAATTAAGAGAAATGCTACGCACTTGTGACCATGCAATCTCAACATGACAATATTGTGTAGGTTTTGCAGTCAGCCTCACACACATGGCGCTGAGATTGCAATGTCGTGACTACACATAGCAGTGCCCTAACCCGCACGTGCAGATCATAATCCAAGTAGATTTAATATGCTTGGTTAATTTGTCTCCCAGAAAAACAGTTCCTCAAAAGCAGAGTATCTATACTGATATTCGATATAAAAATAGAATCAGTTTTGCTGTCTCCTTCGTTTTTTGAGGCTTTTAAATCTCATAAATACCTTTTAACATCTTTCTTCTCCTCTTTGCAATGTACATTTGTGAGTAAAAAAAAAAACAAATCAAAATTACAGAAATAGAAAACAGAATAGAGAAAGGAGAGGAGAGAAAGGGAAGGGGAAAAAAAATTGCTGAACAAATTGCGACTACACAATGTATGTGCGCATTTGCCAAGTACAATTAAAAATGCTCACATTCGGATCCATAAATATGAGCAACTAATAACAATTCCTGAAATAGGAGAAATTTCATCAACTGACGTCGTCATAAAAACAACTCTCGCAAATAACAACATTCGGACCTTGCAAAAACCCTAATCTGAATCCACAAAGATAAATGTGCGATAAATTCCGACCAAATTAATCAAAAATTGGGGCAAATTTTGGGCTAAAGACTTAAGAAAAATCAAGAATTTCAAGAATTAGTAGTAGTAGTAGTAGTAGTAGTAGTAGTAGTAGTGATCAACTCATAATAGATTTAAGATCAACTCACCGCAGTATTGAACATCGGTTGCTTGAAGCAAAGGTGAAAATAGAGAGAGGGAGAGGAGGAGGGACAGGGACACAACGGGGCCGAACCGTTCCACCGCCATGAATTCTCCAATCTGTCTCCAGGGATTCCAATGAATGCAAATTGTGCATAGGCTGTGTTTGACTGGAGAATGGAGTTGGGTGAGCGCCCTTTTACAATTAAAGATGACTGGTAGCGAGGAACGAAAGAAAATTACTTGTAGCCTGATAGGTTGGCGGAAAGGGTAAGGAAAGAGTCTTGCACATATAGGTGTAAATCGGCCGACCCGCCCCGACCCGGCCCTTCCGCCCAGCCGAGCTTTGGGCCAGGTCGGGTCGGGTCAAGGGTCACGCACCCGCCCCTGACCCGCCCTAATCGACCCGGTATTTTTTTAATATTTTTTTAATTTTTTTTTAAAAATAAAAATAAATAAAAATCAAACAAACACATTAAAATCATTATTGAAAAAAATTAAAGTTTATTACACAACAACTAATTACATAATTAACATTAAATTTAAAATTACAATTTATAAATGTAGAATTATAAAAAAAAAATAAATAAATGATAGAGTAATTAATAGGTGCATCGTTTCACGTCTTATACATCCCAATTAGGTTAGCACCTATAAAAGTGATTATTATTTGTAAATATTACTTTATCTATACATAATTATTATTTATCACTAGATTCACTAGCGTGTTCTTCTCTTTCACCTAAATACATTGCATCAAAATCAAGGGTAAGTTTCTCTTTTTCGGCATCTTCTTGTTGTCTATTTTCTGCAAGATACCAATCTCATAAACACATCAAGACTTCTACTGTTGGAGGGGCCAATCGACTCCTAAATTGACTGATAACGCGTCTACCAGCACTAAATGCTTGTTTACATGCTACGGTAGAAACTGAAAATACGAGTATATAATGAGCTAAAGCAGAAAAAGTTGGAAACTTTGATTGTTGTCCCTTCTACCAGTCTAAAAGACTAAAATCATCTTTATTTTCTATTGGAGGTGTACCAAGATAACGTTGAAGGTCAGATAAATTTGAACTTGCACTTGTTGATGCATCTGTCCGTCGGGATGTTATTCTTCTCCAAATGGACGTATTGCCACCAAAGTCACGGTGAGAAAAGGACGTTGCGGCCATAGTTGGTTGGACAGTTGTACGATTGCTATTATACTGACCCAATAGATTTTGCATTTCTTGTTTAATTTGATATAATTGTTCTTAGGCACTTTCATGCCCATATATCATCTCTAATAATTGAAAGAGTTTGCATTTCCTGTTTAATTTGATATAATTGTTCTTGGGTACTTTCATGCCCATATATCATCTCTAATAATTGAAAGAAAAGATCTTCTTTATACCTATGGTCTAAAATAGTAGCAATACCAAAATATATGGGAAGTGGGTTAAAATATTTATCAATTTTTTCCTTCATTACAACAACCAAATAAGCATAATATTCTTAGGCACCATATTTGTTAAAAATTTCATCAATAACCCCTAATTGATAAATAACAGTAGAAGAAGTAGGATAATAAAATCCGCAAAATATTTTAGTAGTAACATCAAAAACATGTAAAAAATCTTCATAGAAAATTACATTTGTCCAATCAATTGATTCAATACTATCTAATCCAATAGCTTGATTACTTAAAATAAATAAATCAATTACTTTTTGATATTTAATGGCAACTTTTAACATTATATAGGTTGAATTCCATCTTATATTAATTTTCATTGGTAATTTTATAGGTTTTAAACCAATTTGATTGCATATGCCAGCAAATAAACTAATTCTTTTTGGAGAGCTCATGGCACAAACTACAGCTCCTTTTATTTTTACAATAGAAGATTCATAAATGTTCAATCCATCATTTACAATTAAATTAAGTATATGGGCACAACAACGACCATGAAATAATAGACCATTTGCAGATAAAGCATTATTTAAATAATTAAAACAAACATCATTATATGAAATATTGTCTAAAGTAATAGAAAAAATTTTTGTAGATAATTGCCACGATACAAGTTCATGCAAAATAAGTTCTCCCACGGTGAATCCAGTGAATGATTGTTCAACTAATTTAAATGAAATAATGCATTTATTTATTTTCCAATTTTCATCAATATAATGTGCAGTTATACAAAGATATTCAATATCTTGGCAAGATTTCCACATATTGGCAGTTAAGCAAACATTTCCTTCAAAATTAGTAAAATAAGTTCTTAAGTCATCCTTTTTTGATTCAAAATCTCGTAAAACTTTATTTTTTGAAATATTTCTTGAAAAACCGCGATATTGTGGTGCAAAACTTTCACGAATAAATTCTTCAAAATGTTGATTTTTACTCATTGTAAAGGGTTGCTCATCTTTAACAATATATCTAACTAAATTATTTTGTGCTCTTGCAGGGTTATAAGAAAAAATATTTAAATTACCCCTTTCATTACCTAATTGAGTTTGTGTTGTACGTGGAAAATATTGATCAATTAAACTATTAATGCGAGAATCCTGTTGGTGCCTTCTATTTAAATGTCTTTTTAAATGACTAGTTCCAGATGTATTTCTACCATCTAATAAATCCTCACAAATAACGCATTTAGCCTTATGCGTTCTATCATCACGTGGAATTCTAATAAAAAAATTCCATACTTTTGAAGTACCACGCTGGTGTTGGGCATGACGGGAAGATGATGCACCAACATCACCAGCTGTGGTAGTAGGTGTTGGTATTTCTAGACCTTGTGGTGATGTAAATTGTTCCATTTGTTGTTGAGGGGGAAAGGATATTGAGTCTCCACCCTCCAAATCAAAAAAATGAGTGTTCCGTGGATCCATTTAGAAAAAATAATTTAATTAAAAAAAATTAAATTATGAAAATTAAAAAATATATGTATGCAAATTAAAAAAATAATTAAAATACTAACTTGAAATAATTTGAAGCCTTGAATCACTTAATCTTGAACTTGATTCTTGAAATCTTGACTTCAAATTTGACAGAATGGAATGCACTTGAGCACAATTGAAGAGCATACTTGAGTGTTGGAGAGCACAATTGAAGAGCACACTTGAGCACAATTGAAGAGAAATTTTGTTAATTTTTTGTGAGGGGTGAGTGAATGTGAGTATGGGGTATTTATAATGGAAGAGGGTGGAGAAGTTTGTAATTTTGTAGAATTTATTTGGAATAAAAAAAAAGAGGAAGGAGACGTTCTGCTAAGCAGAACGGTAAAAAAAATTCAAGGAAAAGGAGAGAGGTGCTACCGTGCTGGGCTGCCTGGGCACTGCCTAGTGCCTGGCAAGCATAAAAAAAGAAATAGAAAGGTCGTTCTGCCAAAGTAGAACGGTAAAAAGAAAAAGGAAGGAAGGGGGGTCGCGGGGGGGCGGGGCGACATGGGCCGGGTCGGGTCGAGGCTTGGGCCGGGTCAAGGGTGACCCAAGCCCTGATCTGGAGGGGGAGGGGGGGTCGGGCCGGGGCTGTACGGAGCTGCGGGCCGGGGCTGGGTCGGGGCATTTCCGGGTCGGGTCGGGTTGGGTCGCGGGCCGACCCGACCCATTTACATCCTTACTTGCATACACGTCTGTTAAATATTTCGACATTCCTGCAAAGTTGTGGGTTCGTAATAATTCATAGTGTAATAAAAAGCGAATAAATTTTAAATAATTTTAGATATTTTTAGAGATTTATAATAAATCAAATAGGGTCAATACATAATAACTAATAATAACTCGTATTTACAGTACTTTAAACAAAATTAAAATAAAAAGTTCAAATTGATAAAATATGATAATTTATGAGTTTTAATTTTTTTTCTTTTCAAAACTTTATGTCCTAACAGGTACTATATATATTTTGGTCTCTTTTTCTAATTAATTTTTGATAAGCATTATAGAAAAAAATACGAACTATGGTGCTTTAATTTGAAAATTTTAATTTCTTAAAAATCATAATTAGGTAGAATTTAAGTTGTCAGTTTAGATTTGTATATAGTTTCCACCCTTAAAATATGGTTAAATTTAAAATACTCAAACTTTTTTGTGAGATAAATGGTAGTGTGATTCACTAAAATAAAATTGAGCAAGAAGTAAAAAATATAAAAATAATCTTAATCATTGAATGAAAGAAAAAATAATTCTTAACTGTTGAATCATAGTTTGTGAGAGGGATATTTTCAAAAGTCATCTTATTTTATTATATAAATTTTAATAATTTATTATTTATATATTTCTCTCATATTTCTTTTGAAAAATAAAATACTTTCTAAAGATACTAGCTTTCAATTCAATAACTATACAACCAAATAACCCGAATTTAATTCAAATATGTTAATAAGAATATCATATATTTTCATTTGCTTCAAAAAAAAAAAAAAAAAAGAGGCTCTAGCAATGTATTTTCTATTATTGATTCAATATCTCTTATTGCTAAGGTTGAGTTTGGGAAGAAGAAGAAAAAAGAAGTTGGCTTTTTTTGTAACTAACCACTAGCTAGTTTCTAAACAGTTCGTCTTTCTGTGTTTGGAAAGAAAAAAAAAAACTAATTTTTAGTGACTTTTTAATTTTTCGTTAATTTAACATTTTTGCCTTTTAAAGTTTAAAAGAAGTTTAAAATATAATAAGGGAAATTGATTATTTTAGAAGAAACTAAAAAATTAGTAGTTTATAGTTGCTATCAGTTTAGTTTTTTTTTTTGGGGGCCTAACAAACACTAAAGGTGCCTTTGGAAGTCAAAAGAAGAAGAAGAAGAAGAATTTTTAGCAATTTTTATTTTTTTGACGTTTGAAAACATCTCAAAAGTTGCTAAAATTTCTTCAAAAATTTCTTTAACTCTTTTACCAAACAACTAAAAATTTCTAAAAGTTATTAAAAACTTCTCTAACTTTTTGTCAGACAACTAAAAGTTACTAGAAGTTCGTAAAAATTATCAAAAAATTTTACTAAATATTTAAAAATTACTAAAAATTGCTAAAAATTTTTATTTATTTTATCAAACATATAAAAAGTTGCGTCTAACAATTTTAACCAAAAAATTACCAAAAATTCCTAAAAAATTTGCTTCCAAATGTACATTAAGTAATTAACACTAATATCCAAATGAGTGAGTTAAAAAAAAATAATAATCCCAGCCTACATAAAATTAATAATATCTTTTAAAGTAACTAAAAAGAAATTCAATTCATTCTTTCCTCTCATCATCTAGAAATGCCTCCAATAAATGGAACCCCTCTTGATTTTCACTCATGAGTCTTCAAAAAATTTGAACATTTCAGTGACTTCAGAAACAACCTTTTCTTCTCATCATCTAGAATTGCCTCCAATAAATAGAACTCCTCTTGGTTTCCATTCACGAGTTTCGGAACAAATTTGAACAGTTCAACTCAGTGACTTTAGAAACTACCTTTGTATTTCTACGCCTACAAGTGATCGTTTCTCTTGTTTCTTTTTATTGTCAAAGTACTCTTTCAGTAACATAACAACCTCCATGACAACCTCAGCTAATGGATCTTTTCGTGATCATTTGCTTTAGTGTTGCTCAAGTACAAAAGTAGTATAAGAAGTAGATCGATGTGGGGGTTGTGCTAAAGGAGCAAATTCCACCTCAGTTTCCTCCTATTCTCCAACTGTTGCTTCTGAAGCTTCTTCATACGTCTCCATACTTTGTGTTTTTTTTTTTTTTTTTTAAGAAACGTTTAACTATAACTCTATCTTTCTCACACAATAGTACAATGTCATCCTAATTTTTAATAACTTTCTTGCATGCCACGTGCATCGGGATTGGATTACAAAATATGAAAATAGACAATTAAATTTATAAATATTAAAATTATGTAATATATAGGATGCATTTGGTTTGCTAAAAATTATTGAAAAATTTTAAAAATTTCTAAAAATTATTCACTTTTTATCTCACTGCACGAATTACGAACTCATAAATTATTTTATTTTATCTCATTTTATCTTACTTTTTGTCACTTCAAATGCACCTATAAATGTACAAATTATATCAGCGATGAAGACTACAAAAACATAACTCTCAAATTACCAAAAAAAAAAAAAAAAAACAACTCTCCCACACCTAAGCTTTGTTACAATGATGGCAATCATTTTCTTTTCATCGTCCTATGTGAACCCACTTTGTATTTTGACATCTATTAGCACAACATAATATCTCTTTCAAATCTTCAACTTATTTTTCAAACTTTTTGTCAGTTTTAAATATAATGTAGAATTCAAATATTCAACAATTGTATGTCATGCTAGGGTTTTCCAATATCTGTCAACCTTAATTCATTTGGTCAATTAACAATCGATGCTAAAGCATTATCAATTTCTCCATTCCAAACAATATATTGTCGTGTTTTTCTCTCTAGTTAAGTTGACTATTAGCTTGAGATGATTCGGGTCACTTTCCTTTTTTCCTATCATTGAGAATGAAAATGTTCAGCTGCCAAAACCTACAATGATTCAGGTAATATTCCAAAAAAAAAAAAATCATAATTTAAAAACCAGAAAGAATATTGCTATCAAAAGAATTAATTCAATATAAAATATATTAATTAGAAAATTCATATATGTAAACATGCTCAGACACAAACAAAAGAAAAATTAAAACAAAATGTTAGGATGCCAAAATGGGAACAAATTCCTAACATGAGGTGAAAGTATATGAAGCAATTCAAGTTAGACAACCCCAAGGTAAAAAGCAGACAGTACTAAAATAATATTGTCATGAATGGATGTGGTTCTCCAACTTTAGATTTGAATAATTGCTCAACTAAAAAGATAGGCGTAACAATAATCTCTCTTACGGAGCAAGCTAAACAGCTACTTCAAGTTTTTCAATAGATTCTTGCACCTCCCTAAGTTTTTATATTTTTTATTGGGTAAAGTATAGAATCACCCCTATAATTTACACTTGATATTACTTTAATCCCTTCACATTTTAATTATAACAGTCAAATTTTCACAATTTTAGCCAACAATTTGCTTCTTCTGTTAGTAGTCATTTATACATAGCTGTTAGAATAAGGGCAAAATTGTCATTTTGCCTTCATCTTCCTCAACACCTAATTATATTCATCTTCCCTTCTCTCTCTATATATATTCACATATATTCCTACATATATATATATATACATATATGCACTTCTTCATCTTCATATTCATCTTCGTATTGCATCATCATTATCGTCTACCCCACTCAAGAGCGAAGTATCATCTTCATCATCGTCATCTACCCTCTCAAGAGCAAAGTAGCATTAGGAGGTACATATAATTTTAAAGTTGAGTAACATTTTCTTCCTAATATTTGTTCAAAATTTGTACAACGGCAGAGATGTCATGTCCACGCTTCAAGTATGAGCGTAGGCCTATGCATATATGCACTTTTTCATAATTGTTAATTGATTCCAACCTTCCAACCACTACATCATTATGAGTCAACTCACATGAATTGGTTGATCGATTCACGACATCAGCTTGCTCTATGCTTTCTCAGTAATATTGTCTATGGCCTGTTTTCTTCATGCACATTAAAATCATATACATAATTTACCTCTCTCTTTTTTTCTCTTTTTTATTTTTTTAAAGTAAGTAAACTTGAAATCTTATCAACTAAGTTACCACTCAGGATTTTCTTTTTCTCTCTCTTTCTATATATGTACATATTTATATCAGTTTCAATCTCTCACTACTAGTTTCTATCTAAAAAAACCACCCACTTCAACTCTTCTATTGGAAATGCTGTTACCGTCCCAAAGCCAACACTGCTCGCCAAAGCCTCCAGCGATCTACCAGTGATAAAAAATGTGTAAGACTTCTTTAGCCAAGCACAATCATATTATACTCACACTTTTCATCTGAAATTCTTCCTAATCATCCGTGGATACCTTCTTTGGCTTCGTCTCATTCAGTGACTTCACCAACCCCTGTTGAACCAATACATCCTTCACTTGTCTTTGCCATAGCTCAAAGTTCCTAGTTCCGTCAAATTTTATAACTTCGAACTTAGCGGAAGAGAAGTTCATTGCCATTGTAGACCTGAAGCTTTAATACTACTTTGTTGTTGTGGAAGTTCTAAATGCAGAAACCTTGGATCACTTTTGTGAACTAATGTAATGAATCAAAATAAGAAACATACATAGAAAACACAAAAGTTTACGTGGTTCGATAATTTACATATGTCTACGGGCAAAGGATATGGTTTTTAATTATCAAGGAACTCTACGAATGAAGTTGAAGAATACAATTATAAAGAGAGAATCTGTAAAACCATATCCCCCTTGAAAATCCTAATTCAACTTGGCTATGATATACAACATGTCCCAAATATATAGGAATGAGAAACCCAATCAAAACTGGATTCAGAAATTTTTGCTTAGAATAGAATTCCTAAACTGATAGTTCTATACCGTAGGTTAAATCCTGCAACCCCAAATCTTCTATTTGTTCCCGTGAGTCCATATAAGTTACAACTCTAATAGATTGTGAGATTTAGGGTAAAAGAAGACAACCATATTTTCTAAAAGAAATATGGGAAACAGTAAATGGTTTTTGCTTGCTCTCAGAATTGGTGGAAAACGTACCTCATAAGTGCCACGAGGTTGTAACATAGAATAAAATACTTAGCAAATACTAAGGTCAAATCATAAAAAGCTCTTTTAAAAATCTTTGGAAAAATTCGGTTAGAAGAAAAACCTTAATTAAAAATAATTCACACAGTAAGGAATTGGTTTAGAAAATAGTTTGATGATGATTTTCTCATGAAACTTGATTTAAAATTAACTAATAAACTAAAAACCTTAATTCTAACTTATTTCATTCAGTTAGGATTTAATGGTTCTCTCTTTTAATGCTGTAACTCAGTTTAAGTTCAACTTGATGAAAATAGACAAGAGGATTTAATGATAAAACACTAAAATAGGTTTTTGGTATAATTTAGGATTTCAAGAAAATAAGGTTCAAGTTTACGTCCTTATTTAGTATTACCTATACCAAACCCGGAAGTCATGCTTAGATAATCAAGACTATAATTACTTATACAAAATTTGAACTACACAAAACGTAAATCAAAACCATTTTGTTATTTAAATGATAGAGTGATGGAGAATAAGATTGAGAGAGTCAAATTGAACTCGTGTTATCCCAATCCATTAATTGGAACAAAAAATAATAACTAGCCACGTATGCCTGTATTAAACTACATTGATATATATATGGAAATTTTAGGAAAACAATAATTATAAGTGAAAAACTTTGAATCCAAAAATCAAAACTATAAAACCATCACTTTAGTGATTTTCTCAATCAAACTTCGAATATTGTATGCCAAAAATAGCCTAAAAATGTTTGGGAAGCGACCTTAATAACATAGGTCGAATAAATAAACGAAATACAAAATCGTCCTTAAATGGTATAAGAAACTTCCAAAGTTTATGTATCCCAATCCTGTCCCACAACATTTTTCTCATAAAGCCAGGAGGGCCTTTTGAGGTTATAAATAAAGTATTCTTTTCTTTAGAAAAAGCACATCAGTCAAAACTTTGGGTAGCAAGCTTGTACTCTAGTTAAATTTCTCTTTTGAGGTGGAAGTTAAAGTTTACTTGGGGAATTACTTTATGGGGTGTATTGGGGTAATAGGTGAGAGGAAAAATTGTGTAATTGTAAGGATTTTTCACATAATGGATTTTTTTTCTTTAAGCGCTTGTTGACGTAGGCAAATTGATAAATTACGTAAATCTTGTATTCTTTTATTATATGTGTTTTTTTGTATCTATGTTTGCCATTATTCACCAAGGTGTTGCCAGAAGGTGATCTAGGGTTTTTGTAACAACAATTGGCATCAGAGCTTAGGTGTAGCAAGCTTTGGTATGTAGTAGTGTGGATACGTACAAGTCTAAAGAGATTCTGTCTTGCAAATTAGATTTTAAGTGGGACCAAAGTGACGCCTTCAATGTTTGCTGGGAACTTACTTAGTGGGTACTATTCACTTTTACGGTAACTCATCATGGCAAAATGTTAAAAAGCTCTTCTTCTGCAAAGTTTGATGTCAACAAGTTTAATAGAACGGGAAATTTTGGATTGTGGCGGAGAAGGTTGAAGGATCTATTGATGTAATAAGGAATGATGAAGGCGTTGGCAACGACGAAACCTATAAAGATGGAAGAAGCAAATTGGCTTGAACTTCAAGAAAGGGCTATGGCTACCATCAGATTATGTGATTGTGTGTGGATAATGACGTGATGCAGTATGTTATCAAGGAAGAATTGGTAGTAGAGGTATTGAGAAACTCAAAGTGCGATACATGTCCAAGTCTCTTACAAACAAGCTCTATCTTAAGTGAAATCCATATTGCTTGAAGATGGAGGAGGGCTCAGACCTGGAATAGCACATCAATGCATGCAATCAAATCATCGGGGATTTAAAGAGGGTAGAAGTAAAAAAACTTGACCGTCTCACAAATGTGCAATGAAAAATAACCCCCAAGTATAAGGTTGTGCGATATAGTTTTACTTGATGAGACTAGGATCATATCCACAGGAAACTACAAATGAAGCCTAGGGTTTTTAAGTTCTTCTAACTTACTGTTCTGTTTTTTAAAACAATAAAATTAAAATGGGTTTTGCTTTGGAAAAGGTTGGTTTTGGATTACTAACTACTTAACAATAAACTAAGAAGGTGTCTGGTTGGCCAAAACTAACCAAAACTTACCAATTTTTATCAACTGTTTGTACTTTCTTTTAATTAAATTTCATCACATTTCACTTCTATGTCAAACCTTTGTACTTTTGCTATACTTTTTGGCCTACCAAACACCCCTTAAAGGGTAAAGTACAAAAACCACCCATACAATTTATTATACACTCTATTCTCGGTGTTACTTTAGTCCCACTAGTTTTAATTATGACAGTCAAATCCCCACACTCTTGATCAAGCAATATAATCCTTCTAACTACTGCTAGTTAATTACAACTGTTAGAGTGAGAGTAAAACTGTCATTTCCCCCAAGGATTAAGGTTTGAGGGAAAGGAAGTGGTGGCTAAGGAACTATGAGGCTGCCGACTAGCTGCCATGGCAGCACCAGCACTGACACCGAAAACTAGACTAGTTGCCTGAGTAAAAGTTGCCAAAATTACTGAAACTACCAAAAAAAGGGAGAGACAAAGCCAGAGCTTTGGAGGCCGATTAAAGGGTATTTTGGGGGCCAAATCCACTCAGGAATTCATTAGAATAATGTCAATAGCTTGGAGATTATTTCCCAATGCCGATTGAATAAAAACAAAGAGCATCTCTTCAACTTTAGCATGAATCATTGAAGAAATTCGATTAAAATTAGTAAAATAAGAAGAAATTTCATCTTGATTCGAATGGGCATGAACTAATTCAAGAGGAACCTTAGTTTCTTTACCAGCGGCGTGAATGGAGTTAGGGTTCACTTAAGTTACAACTGGAGAAGAAGAAAAGGTGGCTAAACTAATATTCACATAGGAGGATGTCAGACAAACAATGGGATGATCGAAAATGGCCAAAACATGGCCAGAAGTTACATCCACATCATCAAGAATGTTGGGCAGTAGATTTGGGGGTTCTTTGGCAGCTATAGTGGTTGTTAGGCCGCCGAAAAATTACGTCCAACCACCTAAGATTAAAGGAGAAAGGCCGACAAGCATGGGATCCTATGGCATCACCAAAAAGGGCCGAATTGCGCTAGAAAAGTTGCTTGAAAATGAAGAACAGTGCAAAAAGTTAGAGAAAAAATTTTAAAGAGATGACAATTTTACCATTGCTCTAACGGTTGCAATTAATAGGTAGCAGATGGAAGGACCACATTGCTACTTGACCAAAAGTGCGGGGATTTAACTGTCACAATTCAAACTAGTAGGACTAAAGTGAAACCAATAGTAAAGTGTAGGGTAATTTTTGTACTTTACCGTAAACTAAAATTGCAAGTAATTAAATTAAACTAGAAACAGGCAATTAAACAAATTCTAATCTAAGTATGAAAGCCTGTAAGATTCAAAGTAAACTAAACTAGAATAAACAATGCAAATAACGAAACTAGGGTTTTGAAACGATATATGGAAGAAACTTAATCCAACCAACAAATTCGGGTGAACACCTTATTCTTATGTTAGATATGAAACCAATTGGTTACAAATGGATTTTCAAAACAAAATTGAAAGCAAACAGTTCTGTTGAGAGGTGTAAAGCTTGGCACATTGCTAAAGGTTTCACTCAAATTGAGGGCCTTGATTATCATGATACTTTTGCTCCAATGGCCAAATTAGTCACTGTTTGATGTGTTTTTACCATTGCCGCTGCTTGAAACTGGCACCTCCACCAAATTGATGCCCACAATGCATTCCTTCATGGTGATCTCCACGAGGAAGTTTACATGAACTAACCTCTTGGATATGCTAGCAAGGCATAGACTCATGTTTGTCGCTTATAGAAATCATTATATGGACTCAAACAGGCCTTTCACAATTGGTATGCCAAACTTTCTTCTATTTTATGCATTGCATGTTCTATTTAGTCCCAAACTAATCATTCTCTTTTCACATGTACTCGAGGAGATTCCTTTGCAACCATCTTAATCTATGTGGATGATATATTAATGGCTAGCAATGATTTGACTGCTATATCTTCTATTGAACAAGTCCTTGTAGAAAAATTTAAAATTAAAGATCTTGGAATTCTCAAATATTTTTTAGGCATTGAAGTTGCTCGCTCCTCTTCTGGCATTTTTGTTATTCAGTGCAAATACACCCTTGATATCCTTATTGATTCTGGACAAATCGAGTGTCGCCCTGCTAAATCTCCTATGGAGTAACATTTGACACTCTTAGCCATTGATGGTGATCTTCTACTTGATTTGAGCATCCATCGATGCCTCATTAGATGCTTTATCTACCTTACTATTTTTAGGCCTAACATAACTTTCTGTGTTAACCCGCTCAGTCAATTCATGCATACTCCTCGTGCCCCTTAATATGATGTCGCTCTTCAACTGCTACGTCATTTGAAAGGGACACTTAGTCTTGGTCTTCTATTTCTTTCCCAGTGTGACTTTCAAATATCTACCTACTCTGATTTCAATTAGGTAAGCTGTCCCATGACACGACGATCCACTACTAGCTTATTTATCACTTTGGGTGCCAGTCCTATCCCTTGTGTACTTTAAAACAAAGTGTCGTTTGCCATTTCTCTGCTGAAGTTGAGTACCGTGCCATGACTTCCACCACTTGTAAACTCATTTGGTTACGGAATTTACTATTTGACCTTACCATTTCTCACTGGCAACCCATGCAACTTTATTGTGACAGCTAAACCACCTTGCATATTGCTCACAATCTATTTTTCTATGAACGCAGTAAACTCATTAAAATTGATTGTCACTTAATTCAGGAAAAACTTCAACCTTGCCTCATTTCTCTTCACCATATCTCCACAAAAAATTCAACCTGTTGATATTTTCACTAAGGATCTTGGTGTTGTTCCTTTCCGAATTCTCTCTTTTAAGTTAGGCATTATAGACCTTCACGCTTCAACTTGGACATGTGCATATTTGATAAATCATAACGTACTTGTATAGCTTATTTATAGGAAGAGATTACTTGGGTAGCTTGATTATAGGAGTTTAGAAAATACACAATGGCCTATACACTACTGTAGGGAGGGGTAAAAAGGGATTGGCACAACGGTCGGCTACTTTAAGGTGGTTAGCTTTGAGCAATTTGGCTACCGCTTAATAGACGCAGACGACCGCCTTACGACGGTTGATTATAAGCCCATCCCCCCCTCCAAAATAGATCAGTTCCCCTACGGTTTAACTCACATCTCTCATTCTCCCTTTCCCCACTCACATCTCTAACTCTCTCTGTCCTCTGTCCCTCTCTTCGTTCCTTGGGAAAGAACTCCAACTGCCATCGCCTTTGTTGCTTCGACCGCCATTGCTGTTGTCGCTCCAGCCAGTTGCAAGGTATTTTCCCTCTCTCTCTCTTTCTCTTCCTCTTTCACTCTTAGCTATCCCTATCTCTTTCCTTCTAGCTCTCTGCATCTCTCTCTCTACTGTGGCGCGGCCATGGAAGTGGGATTTGTTGATTTTTTACTCCATTGTGGAATTTATTGGTTTTGTGTCTATATACATTGAAAAGCTTGCTTACATGTGGTGTTATTTTGTTACTGAATTTGAAGAGTGCTAAGGCTTGCATGTGGTGTTATTCTATTACTGAATTGGTCTTGGACTTGGATTTGGCTTGGTCCTGAATTTGTTTACATCTGATTTTTTTTTTTTTTTTTGGAAGTTTGTTGGAAATCAATGGCACTTGAAATCTAATTTTTTTTGGGTTTTTTTTTTGATATGTTGAATTGTTGAAATATAATTTTTTTTGGGTTTTTTCTAATATGTTTAATCAATGCATGTTTATTTATAATTAATTTATTTTCTTGTTAAATTGTTTATTTGTAATTAATTTATCATTGTTGCATTGTGAGTAAATACTTTTGTTTGTAATTATATTGTTAATTTAGTAACTTATCAAATGTTAAGTTTCTATTTGTAATTTTTTAAATTGTGCATGTTTTTTAATTTGTAATTAATTTGGTTGGTTGCCCTAAGTTGATTATTATTATTTTTAAATTTATTATACTAATTGACTACTAGTTTGTTAATTGATTGTTAATTTATTTCTACTAATTAGACAATTTATTAGTTTGTTAATTTGGTAATTGTTAATTATTTGTTCATTTGTTATATGTTACTTAGATTAAAAACACTAAAAATAAGATAATATTCCTATAAATTAAAAACTTATTTTTCATACAATTTAAGTAAGATGATCAACTAATAATATAAAGTTAACTTTAAAAATCAAGAAATAAAATTGTTCAAACAATGAATAATTTTAAAAACTATATATTCCCGGATATATATTTTATATTAGAAATAATACAAAATAAAAAAAATTAAAAAGAGGAAGAAAGATTAAAAAAATAACACACATTGTATATTATAAAGGTAATACTAATAAATTTACATTTATCAGTAGTAAAATTATTTATTTTGTAAAACAAAATTTTGTAATAAATAATAAGTACTTATAATAATGATTTATTTTATTATAATGGTTTTTTGAATAAAATTTATTTCTCATAAATAATAATTTAATAGATTATGTATTGTATGAATATAATTTATAAAAATTAATAATTTATTTGAATAAACTTAATTTAGTTGTCTTAAATATTTTATCAAACTTAGATTCATAACTTCTTTCAAAAAGTAATTTATTATTTAATTTAATTTCAATTGAATTATTAATCTATCAAATAACTCTATATATAATGGTTACTTTACTAATTTATATATTCAAATTTGTTAATGTCAAACTAATCCAAAATTAGAGTACTGGTTAAATGTAATTAGGCATAAAATTCAATATGGGTTATGGGTTAACATTTATTCAAAATTTATGTAGGGTTAATTTTCATCAAGGATAAAATTCTCAAAGGAGGGTTAATATTTAATAAGAGTTCAAATATATTGAGAGTAAACTAAGGTTTGGTTTAATTTGGACCAAATTAAAGTTAGGTTAATATTTTAAGACTCTCTACAAATTTCAAGTTGTGAAAATCTTTATAAGATTCCCAAACTCTCTCGAAAATCTCTATTAATATTTAAAAAATCTTTATAAAAGCCCTATTAATCTCGAGAGATTCTAATGGTAGTTAGTTATGGTAGTTAATTGTAGGATGTTAATTATAATAAATCTTATAAATTAATTATCGTAGTTAGTTTGACAAAATTAGTTTGCCAAAATTTAGGCTTAAAATTAGTTTGACAAAATTTATATTTAGGGTTAAATTTATATATAACATTATAATCAACTATTTTTAAACTAAATTATGGTTGAATTTAAATTTAATGTTGGGGTAAAAATCAATTAGGGTTGTTATTAATGAGGTTGAAATTAATTTAGGGTTAGCTAACTTTAGTTACGGTTGGACTCATAATTAAGGTTATCACCAATTATTTTAAAATTATATTATCTTCAATTTAATTATGCATAAATTTTTATCATGGTTAAAATTCAAATTAAAAATAGGTTAAATACTGTTCAAATTCATTATTTAATCTTAATTATTGCAATTTTGCAAAACTTGGCTTTGAACATTCATTAAGGGTTATGATCAATTATGATTTTAATTTTATAAGGCTTAACCTTAATGAGGGTTAAATTTCCTTAAGGGTTATAATTAGGATTTACAGTTAAACCATCTTAGTTGAATTATCTCTTCAAATTTGTCTTTCATAGTTGAATTATCAAAACAGTTGATGACAACATACCAAACATCCCCTGTTACAATCTGAACAATACATTTATCTTCATGCATGTGCATACATTTATTTTTCTAAATAAACTTAGACCTGTTCGAGAATCGTATCATAACTATTGATTTGGTCATCCCCGAGGCCACGAGGTGGGTTTTTTTTTTTAAATGTAATCTATTTTCGTTCCGTGGATGCACAAATTGACGTATATGATTCTTGAATTGTCCAGTTTGGATAGTTTGGGAATATAATTATTCATCTTGTATTCAACACTAATTATGTGAGTTCTATGTTGGGTGAGTTTCATGTAGCTACTTTCATTGTTCTCTTGTTACATACATAAATGCATAAAACACCGCATTCATGTTGTGTGCTTAGAGAACTATGTGGAGATGCTGTAGAAATTTTCGTCCGACAATAGAATAAGCAAATGTTATGTTGAGTAAGAGTTGGATCACGTATTTTTGAATGGGATAGGACCGACTACCTTACAGTGAGAAGCATTTAGGTTTTTTCCAAATGAAATGCATGTAGGTGTCAACTGGTATATTACTGAAACATATTTCGTCCACCTATTTGGTACATTCAACGACGTTGTCCTTGAGGTTATGAACAAGAGCTGGATTGACTTGCCGAATAAGTTATCCTCTTGATATGTCCAAGGGATTGACGACTTCATTGCATACACCTACCAATTGACTGCTCAACAGTCGATTAATTTCTTGTGCAAAAAGTGTACCAATTGATATCATTTCACCCAAGATTGGTAAATGACCATCTGTTGAGGCACGGGTTCTTAAAGACTTATAAGAATTGGATAAAGCATGGGAAGGCTTACGTTTCATTGTAGTGTGTTGAGGAAAGTAGAATTATATGACAGTGTGGTGCCTAGTGATCAGCTACTAGAAATTATGTAGGATATCATAGCTAGGATGCCCCACCCAAAACCAAGTACTGCGGCAGACGAAGTGTGTGACAGTAATCTTAGGTCTGGTGCTAATGAAGATGCATTTAGATTTTTAAAAATTTTAGATGATGCAAACACCAAGATGTATCCTGGATGCTAAAATTATAGTCAACTGTCTTTCATAATTGAGTTGTTGTACTTGGAAGTTCTGAACCAATGGACTAGCTCGTTCAGTATGCTGCTAGAGTTGTTGAGAAAGGTCTTACTGGATGGTGCAAAGGTCTGTGAGTCCTACTATTAAGCATGTAAATTGACAGAAGATTTAGGCTTACATATAAGACATAGGATGTGTGCGCGAATAGTTGTATGTTATTCTGGAATCAGCATGCAACCCTTGACAAATACCTTATATGTGATAGTTCTAAATGGAAGCAAGTCATTGTAGCCTGGACTACCAATGGTCAGTAGAGAAAGTGCACGAAACTAGTTGATACAAAACAAGTTTGATACTTTTCTCTGAAGCTGAGGTTGAAGAAGTTGTTTATATCATCAAAGACAACAAAATTAATATGATGGCATATAGAGAGTAGTCATGACAATGGATAAATGATGCATTCATCTGACTCCCTGACCTAGAAAGATTTCAATCAGTGGCATCGGGACTTTGTCTCAAACAGTCAGAACATCCGGCTTGGTTTGGCTGCGGATGGGGTAAATCTTTTTGGAGCGATGAATATAGCCTATGGTATATAGCCAGTTGTTCTTATTCCTTATAACCTTCCATCGTGGTTGTGCATGAAGCAACCGTTCCTAATTCTGTCAATTTGAATTGGTGAGTCGAAAGGGCTGGGAGACAAGATCAATGTGTACCTGTAACCATTGACAGAAGAGTTATAGGAATTGTGGACTGCAAGTTTGATGACTTTTGATACTGCATCCAATGAAATGTTCAACCTTTATGCATATTTATTGTGGATAATTAATGACTTCCCAACTTATAGGAACTTATTCGATTGGAGTACGAAAGGGAAGTTCATTTATTTTTCTTGTAGTAAAAGCACGCAGGCACAGTGGTTGCATCATGGCAAGAAATTTGGTTACATGGGTCACAGACGATTCCCGCCTAGCACACATAGGTTCAAGAAGAACAAAACTGCCTTCGATGGGAACCATGAGATTGGTCTGGCCCCGGAGAGATTAACTGATCATGAATTGCTGACCTAACTTGAGGCGGAGTGTATATTAACTGTTTACAAGCCAACTAACTTATGAAGGCGGTTACCTAGATCAACTGAGCATTGCACCCATAGTTGGAAGAAAAAAATCATATTTTTTAATCTACCCTATTGGAAAGAGAACTTAGTAATGCATAACTTGGACGCCATGCATATTGAGAAGAATGTGTGTAACAGCCTATTGTGGACAATATTAGGTAACAAAATAAGATCTAAAGATACTGCCAATGCTAGGCATGATTTAGAGGATATGAGATTGCAGCAACCTTTACATTTGTAGTTGAGAGGAGCAAATAGGGCTTTCCTACCATTAGCATAATTCACAGTGAGCCGTGATGAGAAAGAGTTATTCGTGAGTGTCCTCCAAAATGTCAGAGTGCGCGATGGGTATTGTTCCAATGTTTCGAGACAGGTGAACATGTAGGAGAGGACTCTGTCTGGTTTAAAAAGCCATGATGGTCATATCCTTATGTAACAACTTATCTCTATTGCCATTTGTAGATGCTTGTCAAAGAAGGTTGTTGAATTGTTGATTGAGCTTAGTAACTTTTTTAGACTGCTGTGTTCAAAAGTGTATCGCCCTATCGAGTTACAGAATCTTAAGGATTAACTTGCGCTGACACTTTGTCATCTTGAGATAATATTTCCACCTACTTTTTTTTATGTAAGGGTGCACCTCATAGTATATGCAGGCCAGTTCAATTTCAATGAATGTACTCGATTGAAAGGTATCGCAAGACCTTGAAACAATTTATTCGCAACAGGGCTCATCCCGAGGCTTCAATGGCTAGAGGGTATTTGATGGAAGAATTTACCAATTTCTGCACCATGTATATGGGCCATGTTAAAATGAAACTGACTCGTTCCCAGCAAATTCATTACGGCCCTGTAGGGGAGGGAACATTTTTCAATCTCACTAACAATGAGTCGATTTAAGCTTACTAATATGTATTGTTCAACACGGCATCGATTTGACCATTCATCTAATAACATTTTCAAATTAAACATATCTCTACTGTATTTGTATGCATTTACTAGTCTAAGTCATTCAGAATTGAAAACTTGCTCGCACTACTTTTTTAATAGGAAATACTTGACCAAACTAAAATAGAGGTTGCCTCGAGTGGCTGATCATATAGTATATACTGAACATTTCAACTCATTTCATGCTTGGTTTAAAGAGCATGTAAGGGCCACGTCATCTTTCACATAGATTAGGTTTATATGCCTGTGCTAGTTATTTACATTCCTAACTGTAACTAAAATTTGAATCAGGTGCACAACATACGAACGTCTGGTGAAACTTTCCTTACGAAAATCAATGCTCCATCGAAGGGACCGTTTACAATGGCTTGTTACTATAAAACTTATGATGACAACGGGTTTCGATTTCATACTAAAGACTTGGATGATAGACGGGTAACTCAAAACTATGGGGTAGCGCTTAATGTTGATACCCTAAGTTTTTCAAGCCGAAAGGATAGTAATTCCCGTGTAGGAGTTGTGTTTTACTACGGGTTGCTTACCGATGTAATTGAAATTAGATACACCAATGAATTAAAAGCTTTGTTGCTTAAGTGTGATTGGGTAAATCCTAGGCTTGGTGTGAAAAACAATGATTATAAATTCACGTTAGTCAACTTTAACAACCTAATGTACAAAGATGGTCGAATCAATAACGAACCATACATTCTAGCATCCCAAGCTAAACAAGTTTATTTCGTCAAGGATCCTACTGATCTGAATTGGCATGTTACAGTTAAGATGTCACGAAGGGGAGTATTTGAAGTTGATTGTGACACTCTAGAGGTGGAGGAATACCCACGACAAAATCTAAGTGACAATGTCATCCTAGCTTGTGAACAGGATGCTAATTGGGTCAGAGAGATGGTTGAAGGATATATAGTCCACATTCTAGGTCCATGACATTATTGGGTACTCATTATTCATTTTTCATAGTCATAGGGTGTTTGTATTATATATGCAATTAGTATATAGGCCGAACACCGTTAATTAATACTTTTTTACTATTGTTGAAATGTTCACACATAGGATTTGATAGATGGCTTGAGGTAAGAAAAGAGGTCATCCGCTTACCATGGGTGAGGCAATCGGTGTTGCTCAGGCACGTGCCGCGGCTGATGATGTAGCTGGGGTAGATCACTAGGGAGATCCTGATGCCACTTAGCGTCCCAAGGACATATAGATGCAGTTCGAGTCCAATCCCACACAGCCAACCAATCTCACTCAGCATGCCACTGTATATACTTTCACCCCTCATTAGCAGACCCTATGGCCACTTGGCCCGACACTAGCGCCTCCTGATCGAATCTTATAACTCCTATTATATTTATGTCCCCATTACATTCATCTTCCTCACTTCTACGGCCACTCATCATCGATACTACTTCCCTCATGTCCCCTACTGAGCCATCTAGTTCCAACCGGGGCCCTATACCGATCCTTAGCTACGGGTTTCGAGATGCATCGTCATCTCGATAGGCACGTCCCCTTTTCACAGCCTCCACATCTACCCCCCACGCTACTCAACCACCCACCATATCTGCCACTTCTATCCTAGAGGGTACTCGGCCATCGACACAGCGTCCTGGTACTTTGGCTCCATCAAGTATACGTTTCTTTTATATAAATGACAAATCACATTAGTTAGTTTTACATTTAGTTAAAATATGTAATATCGAGGTAAAAAGGTACAGGATCAGTGACTACCACAGTAACCTTTCGTGCTACGAGATGTCCTACCACCCCCTACAGGGTTGGGGCAGCGGCCAACCTTGTCAAGTTAAGTTCAGTGGCTACAACCACCATGTAGGGAAGTCGGGTAGTCGCCTAATTAGGCAACTAGGCGTGATGGTTTGCGATGGATGCATCGTGCCGTTGTCTACTGTAGATTAGGCTACTATGTCGGTCGAAATATTGAACCACATATGGCAATAGGTCATGGTAAGTAATGTTAACACATTTCATTTAAAACTATTCTTACATAGTATTACTGCTAATGTATAACATAAATTTTGTGATTAAAATTATGTGGTTGATTGTCCTCCAAAGTTTTGGCCTCTCTCTATGGCCAAGTGCCGAAAGATCTGGAAAGACCACAAGTGTGGCGTGAAGAAAAAATATTTCAAGCTGTTCACGGGGTCCCCAAACATCTTATAGTCATTTCCTCCTTGCGTGGTTTTGGCGTAGTGGCCGGACCTCGTATCGTACTGGTCGAGCGACTAAGCCAGGTATAATTTAATAAAAGTTTAGAATTTAATCCCTTCATGTTTATTAAGATAATAAATTATTCTGTCTATTTTTGCTAATTTGAACGCAGGCTAAGGCGGCTACGAACGCAGCCAATCAGGCCAACCTTGGGGCGCCATGCACAACGGGGGGCCGGCACATCTAGGATGTACTCTATAATGTAAGTTTACTAATTTTATAGTTAACTGCAACTTATTTTTATTTATGTCACATTAGTAAGTTTAATAATTTTTTTGTCCGTTAATGTAATTCACATTTTGTGCAGATGCAGGCGTAAGGGACTCCTACCAATCAGGTTCAATAGTTGAAAGGATATGCAACCCTACACACCCGGATGTCCAAGCAATCATCGAGTAAATCTAGGCATATCTAGTAGAGCTCCCGGAGGTAGAACGTGACTTGTCTGAGGTTTAGGATAGGGTTTATGCTGAGGTGGTAGGCCGGGATGGCCACGACAACACATATGGCATATGCTCTGGCATACCTCGATCGGTGGTCTGAAAGGTGGCTACCACAACGTCTGGTGCAGCCTCGCAGAGATGCACAGAGGTGAAAATCAAGTGGCTTATCGTCGAGCACTTGGACACGTTTCGGACAGAGTTGTGCGAGTAGATGCGAGCTGAGATTCAGGACGAGCTCCTAGTTGAGTTGCAAGACAAGATCCAGGCAAAGATACTTGCCACTGTTCGTGCTGAGGTCCAGACTGAGGTTCGAGCTAAGGTGCTCGATGAGGTGTATGTTGAGATGGATAAGCACATTGACCATTTGTGGGATCAACTGCAGGTGAAGTTTTGTGATACTGGACATCGATCTCGGGTAACATAATATATGTTTTAAAGGTTTATTTATCGTATGATTTTATTCTCTTTGTAATAAACAATAACTGTAGATGATGACATCGAGCCTACCTTTGAAAAATAGATATGATCACCTTGAGGTATAAATAACTTGAATTTTCATTACTATATATAATTTATGATATTGAGTTGACACTTAAAGCTTTAGGACTTGACTGCTCAAACTGAGCAAATGAGGACTGTTGCAGACCAAACTTATAGTCTAATGAGTCTAAATCATTTAGAAATTACTGGAATGGATGAGGGTTGAATCGAAGTCACAGATGGGCTAGAATGGCCCTGAGTAGGTTCGAGTTGACACTTAAGACTTAACACCCCCGTACTTCGGATTTGAGTGCTCAAACCAGACAAACGGGATTTGTTATGGATCAAAATTGATGTGTAGTAGTCTAACTCATTTATAAACTACCAAAACAAATGGGAGATGAATTCGAGTCACGAATGGGTTGGAATGCTCCTGCGTAGGTTCGAGTTGACATTTAAGGCTTTGCACACCCATACATAGGATTCGAGTGCTCAAATCAAGCAAATGGGGTCTATTATGAACCAAACTTGATGTGTAGAGAGTTAAGTCATTTAGAAACTACCAGAATAAATGGGGGATGAATCTAAATCATGAATGGGCCGGAATGGCCTCAGGTAGGTTCAAGTCGACACTTAAGGCTTAGCACACCCCGTACCTAAGATTCACGAGCTCCAACCGAGCAAACAGCGTCCGTTGTGGACCAAATATGATATGTAGTGAGCCTAAGTCATTTAAAAACAACTTGAATAAATAGGGGTTGAATCTGAGTCACCGATGGGCTAGAATGGCCCCGAGTAGGTTCGAGTTGACACTTAAGGCTTAGCACATCCGTACTTAGGATTCGAGTGCTCAAACTGAGCAAACGGGTTCCATTGTGGACTAAACATGAGATGTGGTAAGTCTAAGTCATTTAGAGACTGTTAGAATGAACAGGGATTGAATCTGAGTCACGAACGGGTCGAAATGGCCCCGAGTATGTTTGAGTTGATGCTTAAGCTTAGCACACCTGTACTTAGGATTCGAGTGCTCAAACCAACCAAACGGGGTCTGTTATGGACCAAACCTGACGTGTAATGAGTCTATGTCATTTAGAAATTGATAAAATGAGTGAGGGTTAAATTCAAGTCACGTATGGGCCAGAATGGCCCTGTGTAGATTAGAGTTAACACTTAAGGCTTAGCATACTTATACTTAGGATTCGAGTGCTCAAACCAAGCAATGGCGTTTGTTGTGGACCAAACTTGATGTGTAGTGCCTTAAGTTATTTAGAAATTGCTAGAATAAATGGGGGTTGAATTTGAGTAACGGATTGGTCGGAATGGCCCCGGGTAGGTTCGAGTTAACACTTAAGGCTTAGTACACCCATACTTAGGATTCGATTCCTCAAACTGAGCCAACGGGGTCCATTGAAGACTAGCCATGGCGTGTAGTGAGTTTAAGTCATTTAGAAACTGTAGAGTAAATGGGGGTTGAATCAGAGTCATAGATGGGCCGAAATGGCCCTGGGTAGGTTCGAGTTGATACTTAAGGCCTAGCATACCGGTACTTAGGATTCGAGTGCTCAAACCAAGTAAACAGAGTTTGTTGTGGATCCAAACATAACATTTAGTGTAATAAGTCATTTGAAAACTTCCAGAATAAACGAGGGTTAAATTTGAGTCATGGATGGGTCGGAATGGCCTCGGGTAGGTTCGAGTTGATACTGAAGGCTTAGCACACATATACTTAGGATTTGAGTGCTCAAACCTTGCAAACGGGGATTGTTGTGGACCAAACTTGACGTATAGTTAGTCCAAGTCATGTAGAAACTACCAGAATGAATTGGGGTTAAATCTGAGTTGCAAATGGGCCGAAATGGCTCCGAGTAGGTTCTTGTTGACACTGAAGGCTTAATATACCCGTACTTAGGATTCGAGTTCTCAAACTGAACAAATGGGGTTTGTTGTGGACTAAACTTGATGTGTAGCAAGTCTAAGTCATTTAAAAATTACCAGAATAAATGGGGGTTGAATCCAAGTCACGGATGATCGGAAATGGCCTTAAGTAAGTTTGAGTTGACACTTAAGGTTTAGCATACCCGTACTTAGAATTTGAGTGCTCAAACCGAGCAAAGTAGCAAACGAGGTCCGTTGTGCACCAAACTTGACATGTAGTGAGTATACGCCATTTATAAACTATCAGAATGAATGCGGGTTGAATTCGAGTCACAGATGGGCCAAAATGGCCCTGGGTAGGTTTGAACTAACTATTAAGGCTTAGCACACCCATACTTAGGATTCGAATGCTCAAACCGGGCAAATGGGTTTGTTGTGGGCCAAACATGACATGTAGTGAGTTCAAGTCATTTGGAAACTATCGGTTTGGACAGGGGTTGAATTCGAGTCACAGATGAGCCAGAATGGCCCTAGGTTTGTTCGAGTCGACACTTGAGGCATAACATAACTATATTTAGGATTCTACTGCTCAAACTGAGCAAATGGGGCCCATTGTGGACCAAAATCGAGCTATAGTGAGTCTAAGTCATTTAAAAATTATAGGAATGAACGAGGGTTCAATCTGAATCACAGATTGGCTGAAATGGCCCTGGGTAGGTTAAGTTGACACTTAAGGCTTAGCACACCTGTACTTTAGATTCGTGTGCTCAAACCTAGCAAACAGGGTCCGTTGTGGACCAAACTTGATGTGTAGTGAGTCTATGTCATATAAAAACTATTGAAATGAATAAGGGCTGAATTTGAATCATGGATGGGCCGAAATGGCCCCGGGTAGTTTCAAGTTGACACTTAAGACTTAGCACAACCATACTTAGGATTTGAGTGCTCTAACCGAGTAAATGGGGTCCATTGTGGAACAAACCTGATGTGTAATGAGTCTAAGTGATTTAGAAACTACTAGAATGAACAGAGGTTGAATTTATGTCATAAATTAGCCAGAATGGCCCCGGGTAGGTTTGAGTTGACACTTAAGGCTTAGCACACCTGTACTCAGTATTCGAGTGTTAAAACCAAGCAAATAGAGGCTGTTGTGCACCAACCTTGATGTGTAGTGAGTTAAGTTATTTAAAAACTACCAAAATGAATGGAGGATTAATCCAAGTCTCGGATGGGCCGGAATGGCCTCGGGTAAGTTCGTGTTGACACTCAAGGCATAGTAAACCCGCACTGAGGATTTAAGTACTCAAACTGAGCAAACAGGGTTAGTTGTGGACCAAACTTGATGTGTAGTGAGTATAAGCCATTTAGAAGCTACCAAAATGAATGGAGGTTGAATCCAAGTCACGGATGGGCCGAAATGGCCCCGGGTAGGTTTGAGTTGACAATTAAGGCTTAGCATACTTGTACTTAGGATTCGAGTGCTCAAACGAAGCAAACCAAGTCCGTTGTGGACCAAACTCGACGTGTAGCTAGTCTAAGTCATTTAAAAATTGTCAGAATGAATGAGGTTAAATCTGAGTCACGAATGGGCTAGAATAGCCCCAGGTAGGTTCGAGTTGACACTTAAAGATTAGCACATTTGTACTTTACCAGAATAAATTGGGGTTGAATCTAAATTATGGGTGGCCTATAATGGCCATGGGTAGTTTCTAGTTGACACTTGAGGCTTAGCACGCCCATACTTAGGATTCAAGTGCTCAAACTGAGCAAACGAGGTCCATTGCGGACCAAACCTCATGTGTAGTGAGTCTATGTCATTCAGAAATAACTGGAATAAATAGGGGTTGAATCTGAGTCATGCATGGGCCAAAATGGCCCCAGGTAAGTTTGAGTTGACACTTAACATTTAGCACACCCGTATTTAGAATTAGAGTGCTTAAACCGACCAGACGAGGTCCGTTGTGGACCAAACTTTACGTGCAGTAGGTCTAAGTCATTTAGAAACTATTAGAATGGATAGGGGTTAAATTCGAGTCACAGATGGGCTGGAATGGCACCAGGTAGGTTCGAGTTGACACTTAAGGCCTAGCACGCTCGTACTTAGGATTCAAGTGCTCAAACTGAGCAAACGAGGGCTGTTGTGGACCAAACTTGAGGTGTAGTGAGTCTAAGTCATTTAGAAACTATTAGAATAAATGGGGGTCAAATCTGAGTCACGGATGGCTCAGAATGGCCCCGGGTAGGTTCAAGTTGACATTTAAGGCTTAACACACCCATACATAGGATTCGAGTGCTCAAACCGAGTAAACGAGGTCTGTCGGTGATAAAACATCATGTGTAGCAAGTCTATGTCATTTAGCAACTACTAGATTAAATGGGGGTTGAATCCGAGTCACGGATGGGCCAAAATGGACCTAGATAGGTTCAAGTTGACAATAATGGCTTGGCACACCTGTACTTTGGATTCGAGTGCTCAGCCTGGGCAAACGGGGTCCATTGTGGACCAAACTTGATGTGTAGTGAGCCTGAGTCATTTAGAAACTACAAAAAAGAACGGGGGTTAAATCCGAGTCACAGATGGATTGGAATGGCCCTGAGCATGTTCGAATTGACACTTAAGGCTTATTACACCTGTACTCAACATTCGCATGCTCAAACCAAGTAAACGGGGTTCGTTGTGGAGCAAACATGATGTTTAGTGAGTCTAGGTCATTCAAAAATTGCTAGAATGAATAAGGGTTGAATCAGAGTCACGAATGGGCCAAAATGGCCCTAGGAAGGTTCGAATTGACACTTAAGGCTTAGGATACCCATACCCAGGATTCGAGTGCTCAAACTGAGTAAACGGGATTCATTGTGAGCCAAAATTGATGTGTGGTGAGTCTAACTTATTTAGAAACTGTTGAAATGAATAGAGGCTAAATCCAAGTCACTAATGGGCCGAAATGGCCCCAGGTAGATTCGCGTTGATACTTAACGCTTAGCACACCCGTACTTTGGATTCAAGTCCTTAAACCGAGCAAATAGGGTCTGTTGTGGACCAAAGTTGAGGTGTGGTGAGTTTAATTTGTTTAGAAACTATCAAAATAAACAATGATTGAATCCGATTCATGGAAGTGCCGATATGGCCCCGGGTAGGTTCGAGTTGACACTTAAGGCCTAGCACACCGTACTTAGGATTCGAGTGCTCAAACCGAGCAAACGGGGTCTGTTATGGACCAAACTTGATGTGTAGTGAGTTAAGTCGTTTGGAAGTTGCCAAAATGAATGGGGGTTAAATTCGAGTCATAGATGGACTGGAATTGCTCTGGGTAGGTTCGAGTTGACACTTAAGGCTTAGCACACCCCGTATGTAGGATTTGAGTGCTCAAATAAGGCAAACGGGGTTCGTTATGGATTGAACTTGACGCGTGGTAAGTTTACATTATTTATAAACTGTCAGAATGAACAGGGGTTGAATCCGAGTCACGGATGGGCCAAAATGCCCTTGGGTATGTTCGTGTTGACTCTTAAGGCTTTGCATACCCATACTTAGGATTCAGTGCTCAAATTGAGCAAATGGGACCTGCTGTTAGCCAAACTTGACGTGTAGTGAGTAACTGTCAAAATATATAGGGGTTGAATTCGAGTCACAGATGGGTCAGAATGGCCTCGGGTCTGTTCGAGTTGACATTTGAGGCTTAGCATACCTGTACTTAGGATTTGAGTGCTCAAAGAAGAGAACGGGGTACATTGCAGACCAAACTCGGCGTGTAGTGAGTGTAAGTCATTTATAAGAATAGGGGTTAAATTTGAGTCACGGATTGGTCGGTATGTCCTCGGGTAGATTCGAGTTGACATTTAAGGCTTAGCACACCTGTACTTTGGATTTGTGTGCTCAAACTGAGCAAATGATGTCCATTGTTAGCAAACCATCACGTGTAGTGAGTCTATGTCATTTAGAAATTACTAGAATGAACGGAGGTTGAATTCGAGTCACGGATGGGCCAGATGGCCCCAGTTAGGTTCAAGTTAACACTTAAGGCTCAGCACACCTATACTTTGGATTTGAGTCCTCGAACCGAGCAAACTGGGTCCGTTGTGAATTAAAGTTGATGCGTGGTGAGTCTAGTTCATTTAGAAACCATCAGAATGAACAGGGGTTGAATTCAAGTCACAGATGGGCTGAAATGGCACCGGGTAGGTTTGAGTTGACACTTAAGGCTTAGCACACCCATACTTAGGATTCGAGTGTTCAAACTATGCAAACGGGGCTTGTTGTAGACCAGACCTGATGTGTATAGAGTTAAGTCAATTAGAAGCTGCCACAATAAACGAGGGTTGAATCCAAGTCCCAGATGGGCCGGAATGGCCCTAGGTAGTTTTGAGTTGACACTTAAGGCTTAGCAAACCCGTACTTAGGATTTGAGTGCTCAAACTGAGCAAAGGGGTCCGTTGCAGACCAAACTTGATGTGTAGTGAGTCTATGTCATTTGAAAATTGTTAAAATGAGAAAGGGTTGAATCTAAGTCACAAATGGGCCGAAATGGCCTCAGGTAGGTAAGAGTTGACATTTAAGGCTTAGCACACCTGTACTTAGGATTTATGTGCTCAAACCCAGCAAACGGGGTCTGTTGTGGACCAAACTTGACGTGTAGTGAGCTAAGTCATTTAGAAACTGCCAAAATGAATGAGGGTTGAATCTGAATCATGGATAGGTCAGAACGGCCCCAGCTGGGTTCGAGTTGACACTTAAGGTATAACACACTTGTACTTAGGATTCGAGTGCTCAAACTGAACAACCGGAGTCTGTTGTGGACCAAAGATGATGTGTCATATGTTAAGTCATTTACAAACTACCAAAATGAAAGGGGGTTGAATCTAAGTCGTGGATGGGCCGGAATGGCACCGAGTAGTTTCGAGTTGACATTTAAGGCTTAGCACACTCGTACTTGGGATTCGAGTCCTCAAACTGAGCAATCGGGGTCCATTGTGGACCAAAGTTGATGTGTGGTGACTATAATTCATTAAGAAACTATTGGAATAAGCAGGGGTTGAATCTGAGTCATAATGGGCCAAAATGGCCCTGGGTAGGTTCTAGTTGACACGTAAGGCTTAGCATACCCGTACTTAGGGTTTGACTGCTCAAACTAAGCAAATGGAGTCCGTTGCAAACTAAACTTGATGTGTAGTGAGTTAAGTCATTTATAAACTACCAAAATAGATAGGGGTTGAATCCAAATCACGAATGGGCCGGAATGGCCTCGGGTAGGTTCGAGTTGACACTTAAGGCTGGGCACACCTGTACTCAGGATTCGAGTGCTCAAACCAAGCATACGAGGTCTATTATGGACCAAACTTGACTTATAGTGAGTCTAAGTCATTTAGAAATTACTAGAATGGACAAAGGTTGAATCTGACTCACGGATGAACTGAAATGGCCCTGGGTCTGTTCGAGCTGACACTTAAGGCTTAGCACACTTGTACTTAGGATTCGAGTGCTCAAACTGAGCAAATGGGGTCTGTTGTAGACCAAATTTGACATGTAGTGAGTCCAGGTCATTTAAAAACTACTAGAATAAGTAGGGGTTGAATCTGAACCATGGATGGGCCGAAATGGCCCCAGGTAGGTTCGGGTTGACACTTAAGGCTTTGCACACCCGCACTTAGGATTCGAGTGATCAAATCGAGCAAACGGGGTCTATTGTGGACCAAACTTGATGTGTTATGAGTTAAGTCATTTACTAATTACCAAAATGAATAGGGTTTAAATTTATTTTTTATACATTTCAAGTTTGATTGGTTCTCTAATTGTTTCGAGGTTGACACATAACAAGAAGAGATTGTTTTGTTTTCAAATGTTTTAAAATTAAGGACAACGTATTTTGTAACATTATTTTATGAAAATTTAGAATTTTGTTAGATAATTTTAATTTCGTCATTGTATATATACTGGTTTAATCAATGTACAGGTTTTGGTATATAAACGTACAAGTTGTTTTCGCAGTTTAAGATAGAATAAACATATTTTGTAAAAAACAAACATATACTATTGATGATCGCCACTTAGCGGTTGTTAAAAAAAATTCTAGACTTGGCTTTTGTCGGCTGCCTAAGAGCGGTCGGTAATCTCTTTTCACGACTAGATGGAGGCAGTTGAGCAAAGGGATCGGCGATACACTATCTCGACTGCTTTTGATGGTCGAAATTTTTTGCCAATCGCCTGAGGCAATTGTGTAATATCTTTGTCGACCTAAGCATCCACGGCAAGTATAAAATGGTTGTTAGACAGTCGAGATAGCAATAGACAACTACTTTTTGCCCTTTTGTTGACCACTGGTGGCGGTTGAGAAATGGCTTATCTCCTGTAGTGATGTAAACTTGTATACCTTTTTGTACAGTGCACTATGCTTTTCTTATTCTCAATTTCTTTTGCCTCTCCTATTTAACATTCTAGGCATGGAATTTTCGTGCCCAGTAAATGGGTTGCATCTGATATCACTAGTAATAGCAGTTGCAACCAAAACGTTAAGAGCAAGAAGGGTAAGTGGGGTTGGTGTTAGAAGAATTGGCACCAACCCCACCCTTTTTGTGGCCAAATGGAAAAGCAATGTTGTATTTTCTATCATGGAAATTGCAATAGGCCTTGGATTGGAGCATTTTCCCACCATCATTTGGTTGAAAGGCAATTCATTCTGGGTTGATCTGCATTTTGGTCGTCTCTGCCCTTCTCTGTAGTCTTGATGTGGTTAGACTGCCATAAGTGCATGTAAAAAATGGAGCAAGACAATCAATGCATCTGTTCCCACATTTAAATATAACCTTTCATCGTGGTATAATGTTTGGGACCTTGAAGAAGTTGAGTTTGATGTTGTTTCAAGTCAAGATTTCCAACTCTTTGATCTTATATTACAATTGGGAAGTGTTGCCTAGTTTTGTGTGTTTTGGAGTTTGAAAAGGAAAAACGATGGAGTGAACTTTCAGCTTTTTGTGCTGCTTCCTGCTTGCTTGTCCAATTTCATCGGCATTGTGTTTTACAATTGTTAGAGATTTGTCTATTTTAAGTAGGGTGCTTGAGGCTAGTGAAAAACCCATGGGCATAACTAAAGTTTAAAAACCATGGGCCTAATTCAACCACGAAAACTGCAGTTGAAGAGACCATGAAAACTGCAGTTAAAGAGAGGATTGCCTAAGACTACCTTTTATGGAGAGTGCAATCTCCATACAAAGGAGATATTGGACTTCGGTCACAGTTTGCCTCGCGAAGCGTAAAGTTATACGAGATAGTGAGACTCATTAATCCGATTATAATTCAGTTACGATACTATATTAAAAAAAATCATGGATTTAACTCAGCCTCAAAAATTGACTTATGAGATTGGGTTGCCTGGGAATTTATATAAAAAGCATAACATTCCAAAAGGTTTTGAGTTTTATATGAAACGCAGCTTGTCCCAACTAATTGAGCTCATCATGAACTGAAACTCAACTTATCCCAACTAGTTGAGGGCATCATAAACTTAGAATCTCAGCTTGTCATTCTGATGTATTTATCAAGCATCCAGACTTACATCATGATTCTTAATTAACACAGTGAACTGGAATATCTTCTAAAACTGAAAATGTTTCTAGGTTTAAATTTCCATTAGATTCCACTAGATACTTCCAATGTTTATACTTGCCTACTATAATGTAAATGGCATTACTTCTTACATTTATCATATGTCACAAGTAGGTTTTATGAAAGTGCTCTACTATAATATATATATATATATATATACATATATGTAAATTCTACTAGGAAGTAGAATCAGAATTGATTTGTCACTAATAATATTATTTATAATCAAAAGACAATTAGCTGAGTTTTTGTTTTAAATTGATTAGACTAAAACTTTACTTCTGAAAGAATTTTTACTTGTATAATATTACTTAGCTTATTATTAACAATAAATTACACTTAAACATGCTCAATATTTAAGTAATCACACATAAATTCTTTAACATTTAAAATTTGTAATTATTTCTCTTATTTTAAAATATTAATAATTCTTACCCCCTCCATTAATATTCTATTAAAGTTTCAATTAAAATGATGACAGGAGTCAAAATTTTTTTCTAATATATTAAGTTTGCTTTTTAATTTAAGATACGTGAATAGACTAAAATAACATTCTCACCGCCCCCTATCTCTCTCCTTGCTTTCTCTTTCTAAAAGCATACTTGATCTTTGTGCTGGACCGCTGGTAATGGCTCATCTCCGGCCACCGTTGGGACTCACAGTAGCAGCGCCAGCATCATCATCAACCCTAAAAGACTCCTCTCTTTTTTTGCTTCATGTTGGCTCTCAATATGAGCATCCCAATTCAATCAAAACCTTAGCAAAAATCAAGACCAACCCACCAACCACAACCTCAAAAGGCTCTTAGGGTTCATCTCCTTTGCCCCAAATTCCTCCCACAACTCATGAAAATTTCCCAATCCCATTCCTTACCTCCCATACCCATTCCACATCTCGGTAACACTGCCATCAGATTTGGCATCAGGTTTGACCGTAGAGGTGGAGAAGATGAACACCCATTTGCTATAAAAAGATGAGGCATTGAAGAAGAGCAGAGAGCGACAACGGGCCACGCAGCGCGGGTTATGCTGCAGCGGCAAAATTGTGGAGGGAGATATCACATAAGCTCCTCCGCCCGAGTTCGCTCCTATAATGGGTTCTCCATCCTCGTCACCGGCGCCACTGGCTTTGTCGGAACCCAATACAAAAGTCCCTTCTAAAAAATCAACAGCCCTTAGCACTCTCTCTCTATGTATATATATATATATATACACATTTGTGTGTATGTGTGGGTGTGTGTTTGTGCTGCTTACTAGTAAAATAGCTTGGGCAAGTATCGAAACTTCGAATCTATTACTTGTTAATCGAATTCATGTTCTAGCCTCCATTTAAAACTATTTGTGTGTGTGTGTGTTTTATAGTTCGGTTCTCTCTCAAGAAAGAAAGATCATTGATGATTTTTGTCAATTTTCAATTGGAATGGTGACTGGAGGTAATCATCCAGATGATGGGGACAGGAACCTGTTGGCCGTTTCACAACGCTGCTTGGGGCTGTTTGGGAATCATCAGGAAGGCCACGCATGGGCTAGACGGTGCTGATGATAAATTTTTAATCTTCCTCAAATTTGTATTTTTTACGAATTTTTAACCTTTATTGATATGTTTGTTCTATAATTTTAATTAGGTCTGATGAATTTTAGATTTGACCCATAATTATTAGAATTAGAAATTAGACACGACTAATAATTTAACATAACAAACAAAATAAAATTTTATAATTATACTTAAATATTTTTTTCCAAACAAAGAGATACATATTTAAGGCATGTTAAATAATATTTATATTTAATTGTTTTTTATTTTAATTTTTTAAATTTCAGTTATCTCTAAAATAAAAACAATAAATATATTTGGTAACGTAATTTTACTTATAATGACTAATTTTATTTAAATAAAATATATAATTTTATTAAAAATATAAAATTAATTGAACTAAATTAAATATATTTAATCAATTAATTTAATAAAATATATTTAAATTAATTTAATGTTATAAAATATTTATTTTTGTTAATAATTAGTTTTAATGAAAATATTAATAAATAACATAATTTAATAATAAATTATTATCAGATTTATTAAAATTAATATATTTTAATAAAATAAACCATTTTAATAACAATTATTATTTTAATAGTAGTTTTAATTTTAATAAAATAAATATTTTAATATTTACTTATTATTAATTTTTATTTTTAAGAAATAAATATTATAATATGTAATTATTATTAAATATAATTTTATTAAAATAAATTATTTTAATTATAAATTATTATTTTAACTTTAATAAAATAAATTATTATAATTTTAATAAAATACAAACGTGCAAGGTGAAAGTGATTATGCGTTGACAGAAAAAAAAAAAAAAAAAAAAAGATGAGTCAGGGACATAATTTTTTTTCACTAAAATTTTAATAGAGTAAGTAGCAAAACTAACGATTGGTCGGGGTTACTAATACTTAAAAAAAGAGAGATAATTATAAATTTTAAATGTGGGAAGAATTTAGGTGTAATTACCCCCGACCAAAGGCTGGGACTTACTCCATTTTGTGTAATTTACTCTTATTAACCAGGTGGGCCAAAGGCTGGGACTTACTCCATAAGGTCGCATGTTCAAAGTCCTCAAGCACGGTAAGTTTATTGGAGTGGACTTCTTTAGCCTCTTAAACTACAAATTTTTTAATGTGAATTTGAGCCCTCGTCATTATGCAAGTTCGTGACTTATTGATGAAGGACCGGTGCTTATGATATGACTCCATGGAAAGGAACTCTTGAGACTGGTCACTGGAAGTTAATCTTTTAGTTGGTGTAGGAGTTTTTATTCTTTATTTATTTTTTTATTTACTTGGCCTATTATTATGCTTAAAAATGCTAACGCTTAAAATGAGTATTAATTCTACATGTATCAGTTTGAGTTAGATTTTCTTTTAGCAATTTATGGCTTACATATAGCTTTCTTAAATTATTGTTTTACATTGAAGAAAATCAACTATCTTATATAGGACTTTGAGCTAACATCAAAGCCGCAACCTTAGGACAAGCCACGAACTCTTATCCAGGACAAAAATAACTTGCCATTGTGTCAACGGTAAAACGGATGTTAATGCCATGTTCCTATTCGAATAAGTTTTTAGGGTCAATTATATTTATCTTCCTTTAATATTTGAATGCTTATATTTATAATTTTTAACATTTAAAAATTATACTTACCTCTTTTATTTTAAATTATTGTTAACATTGATCTCCTTCACCTAATAAAAAAAAAAAAAAAAAAACATTGATCTCCTTCTATTAAATCAACGGTTAAAACTTAACCAAAAGATGTTAAACAAATTAAATTTTTAAATACTTTTTCTATTTTACTCTCTCGTATCTCACATATTTGTTAATTTTCTTTACAAAAATTTTTAATGTGTTTTTGTTTTTACAGGTTTTTTACTTATTGTTTGGGATATTTGAAAAGAAAAATAGTGAAAACATAAAAAAGAGAGATAAAATAAGAAAAATATGTAACATTTTGGTTACTTTGACATTTTGTTTTAAATTTTAACGATTGATTTAATAGAATGGAGTTAATATTAATAACGTTTCAAAATAAAGAACAGAAGTTTAATTTTTAAATGTTGAAACGTTTCAAAATAAAGACTTATGACGTTGCTAAAATTTATTTTTTATTTTAAGAGTTCATTTTATAAATGAAGGGAGAAATTTATACTTGAACTAACACATATGAATAAAACAAAGGCGCAAGCTACTTATTATTATTTTTTGCTGCAAAATTACCTCTATCTTTGCTATGCTTCATTGTCGCCTAACCTTTTAATAATTCGTGTAAGTAAGCATGTTGAAGTTGATTACTACTAACTTGAGAAATTAAGCTGATTATTTCATTAACCAAACACATATAATTTTTTTTTTTCAGTATATATGAGGCCTAAATTTAGATTGAGGGAGGTATTCAAAATTAAAAACTCAATTAGATCCATCCCTTTACAAGTGTTTATATATTACATCTTTTTGAATATTTTGTAGTGATATTAATTTTAGCACATTTAAGCCTAATTTAGTATCAGAGAAAAGAAGGGAAGAGAAGAGAGTAGAATAAAATAGTCATTCTCACACTATCATTCACTTTCTCAAATAAATATAAAATAGAATTTTAATAGCGTATTAAATAAGATAATAGAATGAGGGTGTGAAAATGATCATTATATCCACTTGTACTAAATTAATCATTTGACAAATGTTTTTTAATATATTAAGAGTTATTTTTTTTTAGGCATAGTAAATAAAATAAAATAAAATACATAGTAATTTAGTATCAACAAATTTTTGTTAGAAAAAATTACGAAGAAGGATGTGAGTCATGTGATAATTAAGTTTGAAAACTTATGACTATTAGAAGAATTTTTATTGCACAAATGTCATCAGTGTATCATTTTTGGTAGCACTTTCTAGTAAACATTTTTGAAAAATAATATTTTTTTAAAAATTAACCTAAAAATAAATATTTCGCAAGTTAACAATTAACTGAACGCATACATATCAATATTAAATATATATATATTTCTCTATATATATCAATTAATATCAAGTAATAAACAAAAAATTTATTCAAAAGAAACGACACGCACACGCTAAATTTCAAACTTAACAATCAGCTCGTTTTTTTCAGTTCAGAGAAGAATGATCAGGCACTCAAATAAAAGTAGCAACCGACGTGCCCCCAAATTAATTGTCATTTACTTAGAGCCTGTTTGGCAATGCTGTTATTTTGTTGTTGTTATTTTTCTATTGTCGTTTTTTATTTTTTATTTTTTGTTGCTGTTTATTTTTTCTGAAATGAAAACTGAAACTGCGTTTAGGAATATAAGTTTGTTTATAATTATTAATCTTTTATTTTAGAAAATATTTAATTTTATCAGTTTAAAAAAATTAATAGAACTTAATAAAATATATTTTATATTAATTTAATATAATTAATTAAATTAATACAGTAAATTATTTATTAAATCATTTAATTCAAAAAATATAAAATATATTATTTATTAAAAGTAATTTAATAAAATATATTTCATATTAAATAAATAATTAAATTAGATTAATTATTAAACTAAATTATTTATTTCTAAATTAATTAAATTCATTTAATTATTTATTAAAATAATTTAATAAATATATTTTATATAAATTAAATTAATTAAATCATAAATAATTTAATTTAATTATGATATTCATTTAAAATAATTTAATAATAATTATTAAATTAAATTAAAAATTAATGTAATTTAATTACTAATTATTAATTATTTTATATAAATTAATTTAATTATTAAATTAAATAAATTAGTTATGATATTTATTTCAGATAATTTAGCAATAATTAGTTATTAAATTAAATTAATTAATTTAGTTTTATTATTTATTAAAAATAATTTATATTAATTTATATAATTAATTTAATTTATTGAATTTAATTATATTATTTATTAAAATAAATTATTTTAATAAAATATTTGAATAAAATAATTTATTTTTACGTAATATAACAAAAATAGATAAAGTTTTAAAATTGACAAAATATTAGCAACAGAAAAGAAAACTAGAGTGAAAACACCTTTTTTCTGTTTATCAAACATGTTTTTGTTTCGAATTTACAAAATTTTAAAAATTTAAACAGAAAAACAAAAAACGAAAACGTTACCAAATGGGGTCTTAGTAAACCTTGACTAATCTTTCTGCATCTTTACAGTAGATTAATAAAAGTATATATATATATATAATTTTTTTTTTCACTTGATAGTCATCAAAATAGTAATGTAGTCAGGGCTATGTGATTGAATAGTCAACCAATTCTCTCTTTTTACGTAATAGCAGTTAATTATGTCAAAAATAAAAATAAAATAAAGAGTAACATGTATTAGAATAATGTAGTTTCCAGGTGGACTATTGCCACACCCGTTTCCATAGGGAGAGTGAAATGAATTTTATTTTCAATTAGGAAGGGCAAATGAAGTGAAGTGATTTTTTTTTTTTGTGGGATAGTTAATAGAAAGAAAGAAAATTAAAATATTTTTTTTGTTTGATTGGACAGAATTAAAAATGGGTTAAAATTTTCTCGCACACCTATCCATTCAAATTAATAAACTATATTTTAACTATCACTGTCATATCATTATAATTATTCTCCTATTAGTAGGATAATATTTTTATTTAATAAATTAATATTATTATGAAACGGAAAAACTTAATGACAAAGTTCAAATATTTTAATTGTAGTGAATATATTCTACAGCTAAAGAAATTGAACCGTAAATAAAGGGTTAAAATTTAACCTTAAGCAGAAGAAAGATGCCAAATTAATGAAGATGTAATTAACACTGTGCCCTACCCACCAGTCGTCTTCAGCTCTATTCCAACTCAGGCCACATGAAATGAAAGTAGAGTTGGATGTGAAAACAATTAGGGCTTGCTTTCGATAGCAACAATCACATGGTTTCATTTCTATAACTATATACTGTTGGGTAAAATAATACTTTGACATATGGAGTGCCGAACAGTATAGTCAAGGTGTCACGTTGTCCAATGCCGAACATATTTGAGCTAGCCACGTAGTCATTGACCAAGCACGTTTTAGTGTGACACGTGGCGTTCTGCCGAACAGTTGATTGATGGCATGAGATTTCTACGTGAGTGCTATACATGGACACGCATCTTTGAGATTAATATTCCAAGGGATACCCTGATTCTCAGTATCCATGGATAATGTGTTGCCACGTGACTGTAGCCGAAGACCTTAGTAGTCAATTTGTTCGGCCTATCGATTGGTGGCCAGTAAATGTTAGGCCTGGGACCCACAGTCTTAATGAGGGATCACAACCATAAATGCACTGTAGTTATGACTGAACTAGGTATTTATCTCTGAGGGAGTAACTAAGTCAGTTCATTTCGTTACGAGTAATTGATAGATGTGACAGGTAGACAGTTTGACCACGAAATTCTGGCTATATTGCCGTGTTTAACTACCAGAAGCATTTAATGAAAGGTATGGAGTAGTTAATGAAAGGAGCTAGCCACGTAGTCATTGACCAATCACGTTTTAGTGTGACACGTGGCTTTCTGCCGAATAGTTGATTGATGGCATGAGGTTTACACGTGAGTGCTATACATGGATACGCGTTTTTGAGATTAATATTCTAAGGGATACCCTGATTCTCAGTATTTATGGATAATGTGTTGCCACGTGACTGTAGCCGAAGACCTTAGTAGTCAATTTGTTCGGCCTATCGATTGGTGGCCAGTAAATGTTAGGCCTGGGACCCACAACCTTAAAATGAGGGATCACAACCATAAATGCACCGTAATTATGACTGAACTAGGTATTTATCTCTGAGGGAGTAACTAAGTCAGTTCATTTCGTTACGAGTAATTGTTACGAGTAATTGATAGATGTGACAGGTAGACAGTTTGACCACGGAATTCTGGCTATATTACCGTGTTTAACTATTAGAAGCATTTAATGAAAGGCATGGAGTATTTAATGAAAGGAGCTAGCCACGTAGTCATTGACCGAGCACGTTTTAGTGTGACACGTGGCGTTCTGCCGAACAGTTGATTGATGGCATAAGGTTTCCACGTGAGTGTTATACATGGACACGCGTTTTCTGTTTATGTTTTCATTTTCTTTGGAAACAAAAAAACGTAAACAGGTTTATCAAACATGTTTTTGTTACGAGTTTACAAAATTTTAAAAATTTAAACAGGAAAAAAAAAATAAAAATGTTATCAAATAGGGTCTTAGTAAACCTTGACTAATCTTTCTGCATCTTTACAGTAGATTAATAAAAGTACATATATATATAATTTTTTTTTTCACTTGATAGTCATCAAAATAGTAATGTACTCGGGGCTATGTGATTGAATAGTCAACCAATTCTCTCTTTTTACGTAATAGCAGTTAATTATGTCAAAAATAAAAATAAAATAAAGAGTAACATGTATTAGAATAATGTAGTTTCCAGGTGGACAATTGCTACACCCGTTTCCATAGGGAGAGTGAAATGAATTTTATTTTCAATTAGGAAGGGCAAATGAAGTGAAGTGATTTTTTTTTTTTTTTTGGGATAGTTAATAGAAAGAAAGAAAATTAAAATATTTTTTTTGTTTGATTGGACAGAATTTAACAACAGAGAAGTAAAACATACATTAACGAGTGATTAAATTCGTGCAATACATGGATTTATCATATTATATATTTATTTTATTTTTTAATTAGACTTTTGTTAATGATCATTTAAAAAAATAATTTTTACTAATTAAAACATCACATAATTAATAAATTATATTATAACTTAATTATATTCATCGAAAATTAAATTTAGGTAAAAATTTATGAATGACTTGAAATAATATGCTAAATAATAATTACATATGTAAAATAATAAAAATTTTAAAATGAATTTATTACATTATTTTTTATTTTTTTATTGATAAATATTATTAATTTCAATTCTATTTGATCTCAATTATCAAGTAGAATGAAATAAGATAATGATAATATTTAAATGGAACTGTAATTCTATATTTTATATAACATAATAAAATTTAGTTATTATTAAAATAAAAAATATAAGAATCTTAAAATTATTTATGACTTTGAAATGTATGTTGTCAAATAAAAAACTATTGATATAGTATACAATTCATAGGAAATATTAAAAAAATAATTTATGATAAACGTTATAATAAATTATAATTAGATTTTGTATTCAAAAGATATATAATTAATGTTATAAAATTATGATTGTAAATTATATTTTTAAATTCATAAAATCATATTTAACAAAATATATTTTAAAATAATACATTCTATCTAAAACATATAACTAAAATTTAAATTAAATTCATAAATTATATTTCACGAGATTAGATTTTTAGTTGTATTATAATTTTTATGTAAATTGAATTCTAATATTTAGCAAAGACATAATAGTTTAAAAATTAACATAATAATCAATGTACACTTTAGTTTAATTGACAATGAAAAGACTAAGTATAAAATTTTGAATTGGATAAAAATTTCAATTTACGTAAAATACACTGTGCTTTGGTTAAATATAATTAGATTAATTATACTCCCTAGTTAAATAGAAATCTATAAAATAATTATAAATTAAGATATAATTTAAATAGTATTCCAATATTTAGTATAAAAAATTTAAAATTTTAAGAATAATGAAAATTTTAGTAAAATCTAAAAAGTCACATTAAAACCACATTAAATAAAATAGAATAAATTTAAAAAAATCATATTTTTATATATTTGATCAAATTGAAAAATAAATCATATAAGAGACTTTTCTTATAATATGATACGTAAAAAAATTTAAAATTTTACCAATAATAAAAAATATAATAAAAATTAAATTAATAATTATATTTAAAATAAAATCAAATCTAAAAAAATCAAATCTTATATATTTGAATGAACGAATAAAAAATAACCTAAAAATAAATACATAAGCAAAAAATAATTTCAATATAAAAAATGTCATCTAATAAAAATAAGTATAATGTTTAATTGATAAAAGGAAAGATTTCAGTTATGATATATGAAAAAGTTAACAAAATTGAAATATGAAAATTTGTAATGCTTTGATAATTTTTTTTATCATTATTGTACAATAATATTTTCACATCAAACAAAAAATAAAATAAAATTTTAAAAAATTATGCCTTGTATATTTAAATAAATAAATTGAAAAATAACCTTGGAAAGAGGCTTTTGTTTGAATTTAATATATAAAATTTTTAAATTTTAACAACAACAAAAAATATAATAAAATCCAAAAAATTATATAAACAATCACATTAAAAATTTACTATAGAATTAAAAAAATATACCTTGTATTTTCGAATAAATAAATTGAAAAATTTAGTAAAGAATATGTGTTCCTTGAGATCTGATATACAAAAAAAAAAAAAAAAAGATTTAATCAATAATGAAAAATATAATAAAACTTAAAAATTTAATATTAACAATCACATTAAAAATAGGACAAAATCCAAAACTGTCAAACCTAATATATTTTAATAAATAAATTAAAAAATTAGTCAAAAAAATAAATGCATAAACAAATAAAAAATAATTTAAATATAAAGGAATATCATCTAATAAACATAAATATCGTAAACTTATTCGCAATCTTAAGGACCCAAAAGAAACTAACAAATAATATTATACACTGCCTAATTATATTTTTTTTGGTAATTAAAAAAAAAGCTATATATTGTACACTGCCTAATTATATTAATTATAAACAAAAGCTATCATAATAAAATTTTAACAATTTTTTGTGTGTGTGAATGTTACTTTATATTTTTTTAACGTGCTAAGTGTACTAGAATTTCATATGAATTTATATTCTATTTTAAATGCACATCAAACATTTGACACTGGTTAATTGAAATTATCTAATTATGTTACAACTAGTACATGTATTTTATACAATATTAAGATAATAATAAAAAATATATGATCATCATGTGATTCAAAAATAATTTATCTACTAATCATTTAGCTCTCTTTGTTTGTGGTATTTATCCAAATATATTAGTTAAGTATAGAATTTAAATAAATTTGGATTGAGAAGATATATATATAAATTATAATTTTAAATCCAAAAAATTATATTTAACAAAATATATTTTAAAACAAAACATTCTAAATAAAACATATATTTAAAATATAAAATACATTCATAAAATTATATTTAATTGTCATGCCCCTAACTTAATTAAGTTTGGGACAGATGGTATAGGAATATAAGAACTAATTAAATTAAATAAAAACATGTACAACGGTCAAGTTATAATGTAGTAACAATCATTAGAACTACTATACAAGTCTCTCATTCTCATATTAAATAAATAAAAATAACATCAATCACGATAAATATAACATTACACCCCGGTGACTCAATTCAAGGCCTATATAACCGCATTAACATCATCAATAATTATACAGTCTCATATATAATAAGAGTGGGACCCACACCCCGAGTCGTACAAATAAAGATATAGTCATCCAAACATGAATAAATCATGTGCTATGTTAATCCGTTGGTCTCAACTCGACTCTGGATGGCTACTCCTTGACCTTGTCGGGACACCTGAAATATAGATGGGATGAGCAAACTTGCCCAGTAGGTAGGACCATGCAAGTGTGCACTAGTGAACATACTCAAGCACGTAGTATAACTCACAACAATATCAACCAAACATAATATAACAATGCATATGTAATGCAATGCAATGGCCAATGCAATTCTCTAATCTCCATCTACCCCCAACCTTATCCTGGACAGGTGACACTTATTACTGCACGCGGGTCACCAACCGTACCGTTTACGCTTACGATAAACGTATATATCTCAATATATATACCAAATAGGGAACCATGTTACATATCAATTGGTGTAAGACTTAAGGGAACCGTGTTACACCCCATTTGGCCCTTTTGCTAGGAAAAAGTGTTACACCCTTAGTCAGGCATCTGCTTATCTCAAGTAGAGTCCGGCTGTTGTCCGAAGGAAATCCGTAAGAACCTAAATTTTTTTCTTCTTAATTAATTTTCATAAGTGTGGTGCTGATATTTATTATAGTAAAAATCTAGAAAATTGAGGATTTGAAAAATTTTGGAATGATAAAATTAGTTAGAAAAATTTTTGGATTTAATTTCACCCTACGTGAGAGTTCAATGTAAAATTTCTAGACTTTTATCCCAAACAATTCTTAACCCAGTTGCCCATTTGGTTCAACGCAAACCCATCATCCCATGGGTCAACCCATCATTCAACTCACCTTAACTCACTTTATCACTCACTGAGTTGACTCATGAATAGCAACTCAATCAATTCCCTGCAAAGCTTATCTTTTTCCATCCATCCTCCCATACTCCTTCTGAATTATTTGGTTAAATAGTAAAATGAAACAATATTCTTGGATCATGCCACCTGTTGTGCCTTCATGATCCTACTTTAGAGGCTTTGAAGCATGGGAAGTGAAGGTTGTCTTCCACCGACACTTCCTCTACATTCTCATGGCTTCCTACAAAATGCTTCATCTCTTTTAAAGAAAAGTTTTTCTAAGATTTCCAAAGGGCTATGACGTTTGTGTGCTTTCAAAAAAAAAAAAAAAAGAAAAAAAAAAGAAAAGAAAAGAAAAGAAAAAAATTATCAAGTGTTGGTTGGAGATTTGGTGTTGCTTGGAAGAAGAAGGAAAACTTAAAGCTTTCTAGTTCGATTGGTGTTCAAAGCTCAACTCCTCTTTCTTCTTGGACTTGGTCACCAATATCTTCATTGAGGTAGGATGAAGAACCTCCTAGAATGTGTTTTGTGCCTTCAATGTGAATTAGAATGAACTTGTGTAGTATTAATTTGAAGTTAACGCATTTTTTGGGTTGAAGCATGAAACTTGATTGTATTAAAATTTTTAGTTAATTATCTTCATAACTTGTGATATTGAATTTATATTTATATGTTTGAGTTTGCATTCTTGGTTGGTTTAGTGTTCATATGCATTTATATGATGATATATGGACCCAAGAACACTGACCGCGTGTAGAATGTACGTCTAAACTAACCCCCAAGTGCAAGGGTGTGCGGTGTAGTTTTAACTCGGTGAGTCCGAGGTCGAATCCACAGGGAACTATGAGATTGAACACTAGGATTTTCTAAGTTCTTCTACCTATTGTTTCATTTTAAAAGACAAGAAAAGAAAATAAAACAAGTTTTAGGTTTTGAGAAGAGTTGATTAAGTAACTAGCAACCAAATAAAAGTAAATTACAAAAATTAACTGAACTAGCAATCAAGAAATTAAATTAATTTTATTTCAACTAATAGAAAAACAAGATACAAAATTAAACTAAACTAAAATAATGAAAGCAATAAAATTAAGCATTCAAGATAATAAAAATGATTCTTGATTCAACTTTCAATTCTGGGTAGTTTACTACTTCATTACGGGATGTGTTAAAACTACAATCTATAGTTCACGTCAAAGGAGCCATAGATTGGGAAAAATATTCTCATTAAAGTTCAGAAAATATCCGATACTCAGTTTTAAAATCACGTTTCATTATGGATAATAAAACTGGAAAGATTTTCTAAGAAAACATTCGGTTTCAAACCTAAATTAGGGTTTGTTCAAAAATTATTAAGAAAATTATATTCAAGAGTTTTTACCAGTGATTACAGAGAATATAGTCAAAAACTCTTGTTTCCAAAGGTTTTTCAAACAACCAAAACCAGATTTGTTTAAGAAATCAAATTTAATTTGCTCAAAATTATTAAATCAATTTTTACCCGAAAACCTTTACTAGTCATTACAGAGAATGTAGTCAAAGGTCTCCGTTTTCAAAAGTGTTTGAAACAAAATAAAAATGATTCTTACAATCGTAGATCACTCCGCAAAGGTTTTTACAAACCCTGCGAACGATCTACGCACATCCCTTCGTTTTTCATAAACTACCCTTCCTTGATTCGTTGAATCAAGAACTAGGGTTTTATGCTACGTTCATAATGAAAATCATGCAATTAAATCCAACCATTAAAACAAGAATCAAAGAAAGAGAAGAAGGAATGAATATAAACTAAACTACAAATAAAGATATTATTAAACTAAGCAAAAACAGTATCGTACTTTGAAGAACGAAAAGAATAACGAATGATCACAAAAGCTGAAACGAATCTGCAAAGTGTTGCACGAATCTGCAAAGTGTTGCACAAATCTTCAAAAACATCTTCTCTAAACAAAAAGAAATCTCTCAAAAAATTCTAAAACACTCTCTAAGAGTCTAGAAAAAGATGAAAAGAATATGGAAAAAGATGAGAAGCTCCCCCCTAAATGGCTGCTCATTGGGTATTTATAACCCCTCCAAAGAAACCCAAAAAAACGAAGAAGGAAATTAACCCCGCGCGTCCAGGTGGGTGTCCGGACGGTAGTAAGCTTCCATGTGTCCAGGTGTCCGGACACCCAAATGGGGTGTTCGGACAGCAGTGTATAAATTTCACTTTTTATATTTTTCTTCTGACAGCTTTCTGTCCTCGACTTCCAATGCGATTTTGACCTCGAAGATGATGGATTTAGTCTTCGGCTAAAACATGAAAGTTGTAGCCCTTTGAGTCTTCTTTCCAACCCAAAAAGAATCAGGTCAATCCGAATTATGAGTGAAAAGATATGGTCAAAATACGGATAGGGTGTCAGGCTGGAATTTCAGCTGTACACCACTTCAACCATCTTGAACTTTGGACTATTTTTTTCTCCGTGATAGCCACTTTCATCGCTACTAATCTCAATTATTTTGTCGTTTTCCCTGCAAGTAAGAAAATAAAAGCTATAAGTAGTAAAATAATGATAAAACTTCAAGATTAACTACTTAAATGCGTCAATGTGTATCAAAATTTGGAGTTTGTAATTACACTTTTCAAGTGTAATCACACCCCCCCAACTTGAGCGTTGCTAGTCCCTGGCAATGCCCTTTATTAAAATGAAATGAAAGTACTATCCTATTTCTCTTTTCGTTGAAGTAGGAACCCAACCATAATTAGAATCATACTTCCACTCAAATATAAGGGTCTTAACAGGTAAGTCATCCAGTGTACTATGCCTAAGAGAAAATGATATATCATAAGTGGTCTCAGTGAGTGGTGTGGTAGAACATGATGAAACTAAACTGACTGGCTTAATAGTGTGCTCCCGTGAACCTATGGCATCAAAGCTCTTAGAATGAGTATCAGGACTTTCCAAGGTCACTTGTGGTGTCAGGCTAGGATGAGCTTCAAGCTCTGTGGTGGGGTTGGTTGGTATGTCCTCTAGACTCTCAACAGATGAAGTCTGGTGCATGTTAAAGTCTGGTGGGAACGAGTCAAAGGGCTCATTCCTTTCACTATCCCAACCATTGTCAGAATAGTTGCTCCACTCAAAATTTAAGGTTTTTGAATTAGGATTTTCTTCTGCAAGAAACAAAAAGGCCTTAGATTCAGCAATTTCAGCTTCAATGAGTGGACAAACATAAGGACATGTTGTGGACTCAAACAAAGTATCATCTAATGTAGAGTCAGTATGTGTCGAAGTCTTATGTGCACTAGAATTAACTTTTAAGCTAATTTCTTCCCTATGTTGAGTTTGCTCATGGAGTGACTCAAAGAAATCCCATGCCAACTCCGGAGTAAAGTCAAGAAACTTACCCCCGGATAACTCCTCAAGAGTGTGGCGCATCTCTTAAAATAAACCATTATAAAAATTTTTAATGATGCACCCTAAGTCAATATTATAATCTGGGTAAGAGTTTAATACATTTTTAAACCTCTCCCAACATTGATAAATTTCTTCACCACAATTTGGAGAAAAATTTTCAATTTCAAATCGTAGGCTGAAGTTTTGAAAAATAGGAAGAAAGGTCATAATAAATTCATTTTTTAACTCTTCCCAACTATTAATGTCCCAAGTAACAGTACAACCCCATTTATCAGCCACTCCACATAATGATTATGGGAAAAAATTATACCTAAAAGTGTTGTCCAAGTAACCATTCGTGCAATAGAAACAAACTGACTCAAATTTTTCTAAATGAAATATAGGATCCTCATATTCACGTCCATAGAATTTAGGTAGCATAGAAAAGGTTTGTAAGCAAAAATCAATTCCATAAATGCTACCTAAATAACGAATAAGTGGGTGAATGGTGTCTGGTGAACTAGAATTATAAGGAAAACAATCCATGTTCATTAAATTTTTTTTTCTTAGGAAACAGTAGAAGAGTAACCTAGATTTATCCTAATGAATCAAAACTAAGTTCCCCGGCAACGGCGCTAAAAACTTGACCCCGTGTAGAATGTGCGTCTAAACTAACCCCCAAGTGCAAGGGTGTGCGGTGTAATTTTAACTCGGTGAGTCCGAGGTCGAATCCACAGGGAACTACGAGATTGAACACTAGGGTTTTCTAAGTTCTTCTACCTACTGTTTCATTTTAAAAGACAAGAAAAGAAAATAAAACAAGTTTTAGGTTTTGAGAAGAGTTGATTAAGTAACTAGCAACCAAATAAAAGTAAATTACAAAAATTAACTGAACTAGCATTCAAGAAATTAAATTACTTTTATTCCAACTAATAGAAAAACAAGATACAAAATTAAACTAAACTAAAATAATGAAAGCAATAAAATTAAGCATTCAAGATAACAAAAATGATTCTTGATTCAACTTTCAATTCTGGGTAGTTTACTACTTAATTACGGGCTGTGTTAAAACTACAATCTATAGTTCACGTCAAAGGAGCCATAGATTGGGAAAAATATTCTCATTAAAGTTCAGAAAATATCTGATACTCAGTTTTAAAATCACGTTTCATTATGGATAATAAAACTGGAAAGATTTTCTAAGAAAACATTCGGTTTCAAACCTAAATTAGGGTTTGTTCAAAAATTATTAAGAAAATTATATTCAAGAGTTTTTACCAGTGATTACAAAGAATATAGTCAAAAACTCTTGTTTCCGAAGGTTTTTCAAACAACCAAAACCAGATTTGTTTAAGAAATCAAATTTAATTTGCTCAAAATTATTAAATCAATTTTTATCCGAAAACCTTTACTAGTAATTACAGAGAATGTAGTCAAAGATCTTCGTTTTCGAAAGTGTTTGAAACAAAATAAAAATGATTCTTACAATCGTAGATCACTCCGCAAAGGTTTTTACAAACCCTGCGAACGATCTACGCACATCCATTCGTTTTTCATAAACTACCCTTCCTTGATTCGTTGAATCAAGAACTAAGGTTTTACGCTACCTTCATAATGAAAATCATGCAATTAAATCCAACCATTAAAACAAGAATCAAAGAAAGAGAAGAAGGAATGAATATAAACTAAACTACAAATAAAGATGTTATTAAACTAAGCAAAAACAGTACCGTACTTCGAAGAACGAAAAGAATAACGAATGATCACAAAAGCTGAAACAAATCTGCAAGTGTTGCACAAATCTTCAAAAACATCTTCTCTAAACAAAAAGAAATCTCTCAAAAAATTCTAAAACACTCTCTAAGAGTCTAGAAAAAGATGAAAAGAATATGGAAAAAGATGAGAAGCTCCCCCCTAAACGGCTGCTCATTGGATATTTATAACCCCTCCAAGGAAACCCTAAAAATGAAGAAGGAAATTAACCCCGCACGTCCAGGTGTCCAGACACCCAATTGGGGTGTCCGGAATGCAGTAAGCTTCCATGTGTCTAGGTGTCCGGACACCCAAATGGGGTGTCCGGACAACAGTGTATAAATTTCACTTTTTATGTTTTTCTTCTGACAGCTTTCTGTCCTTGAATTCCAATGCGATTTTGACCTTGAAGATAATAGATTCAGTCTTCGGCTAAAACACAAAAGTTGTAGCCCTTTGAGTCTTTTTTCCAACCCAAAAAGAATCAGGTCAATCCGAATTATGAGTGAAAAGATATGGTCAAAATACTGATAGGGTGTCAGGCTGGAATTTCAACTGCACACCACTTCAACCATCTTGAACTTTGGACTATTTTTTTCTCCGTGATAGCCACTTTCATCGCTACTAATCTCAATTATTTTGCCATTTTCCCTGCAAGTAAGAAAATAAAAGCTATAAGTAGTAAAATAATGATAAAACTTCAAGATTAACTACTTAAATGCGTCAATGTGTATCAAACTGTGGAGTTTGTAATTATACTTTTCAAGTGTAATCAAACACCCAATAGTGAATAGAATTGGTTGGAAAAAAAAACAGAGCATGTATGTAAGAAAAATGGAAGAGTTGGACGTCCTAATGAGAAAAAAACAGAATAGCTCACAGCTTGGGTGCAGGGTAACTGAAACTTCGACCTATTGCAGCTTGACGAGCTGACAGCTCCCTGTTTTTAACTTCCGATATGATTTTGAAAAAAATGGTGGAATTAGACTTTGGCTAAAACAAAAAATTTGTAACCCTTTAAGATTTTCTTTCCAAATCAAAAAGATTTGCATTATTCTGATATGTGAGTCAAAAGTTATGCCCAAAATACTAAACATATGTTAAACTATATCATCTGAACAAACTAAATTCAAGGTTGTTTTTGAACCTTTACACTTTAGAATTTTAAAAAGTGTAAATCATGGAAGTTATAGGTCTTGAAATCTATTTTCTAGAAATGTAAAGTTTACAAATAGCAAAGTTCTGCTCTATTTTATATGAATTTTCTTTTAAACTATTATCTCTGCTTAGCCTTTAATTGATGCTTATCCAGATTTTTATAAGAATTCTATGTCTAGAGATTTATTTAAATTTCCAATTACCCTTTGTTAGTTGTAGATATGTTGACTATTTTTATTCATATTTAATTTTGTTTACAAGGCCTAATCTAGTAAAGCATATATACTGCTTTGATGAAATGCTTAAGTGGGTTATTAAGTTGACACTACTTAGTTAACTTCTAATTGACATGAAATTATTTTAATTGGATATTAGATATTATTTTGACATTCTAATATTTATGATAACTAATGTAGATAATTAGCATCATTATCTATAATTGGAAGACTTATTCAACCTAAAATGGCTAAGTAAAATCAAGTGTTTGATAAAATGTCCAAATGAAACACAAAACTTGTTTTCCCCCACTTGGTTGTTTTTAAATGAACTTGATTTATTTTAATTGATTTTTAGACATTATTTTGTCAACCTAAAAAGTTATATAATTCTATTTTTTTTTAAAAAACTAAATTTTTATGATTCGATCAAAGTAATGAAACTTAATTAAATACCTAAATGTTTTCTTAAATATTGGAATAATTCTCTAGACATTTATGGATATCTTGGAACCGAAAACCTATGATGATGGTGTAGTTATAAATGAGATGATAATTGAAATTAATTCAAAATATTATTATCCTACCAAATTAAAAGCTTAAAATGTATTAGCTTTGTAATGTCACATTGACGTAATTATGTAATTTATATATTTTGCTACCGATGTTGGAATAAAATAAAATTTAGAATTTCTTCTAAGAATAAATATAAGCCCAAAGAACTTTTTATTGTCTTTATATTCCATAAAATAATAAAATAAAGAGAAAAACGAGGCAAAAATTGAGATCAAAGCCAATGAGGTTCGAACTTGTGACTTCAAATTGCGATTAAGATCACCCTCCCACTAAGCTATTCTTACCAAAGTTAGTTCGGCAAACTAGTGAAATGAATTTGCTTAAATCTAGCTCTAACCTTAAATTATTTTAACTAATTACTACTTATTAATTTACATATAGTTCCTATCTTTGTAATGTAGTATTTGTGACTATGTTAAATCTTTTTCTCAATGAGAATTATGATTCAAGGATTGAGATAAAATACCTAGAATTTTAATGCATGTGACTGAATAATCTCACTTAGGATTAATCACTTGTCAACATCGCCGGTTTATTGAAAATGTCTTATTTTCATACAAGGTACCCTTGGGAATGTTGAAGGGTGATAATAAGGCACTCAGTGCTAAAGTTATCTTTGGCAATGGGGTGATGGGTGGGTAGAAATGGTCTTTTAGGCAAATATAGGAATATATGTATTTTGTTTAGGAGACTCTCCCTTCTACCTTGGCCAGTCAGGCAGCCGGTCGCAACGGCTAGGTTTTCGATAGGTGACATCGTCGAAATGCATTAGTTGTTAAGCCCGTAAAGTCACTGGTTCCCAAGGCTGGAGGTAGAGGAGGATAGGAATATGATTCTCCTAGGGAGGATTTAGACTAAACCCCTTTATCAAATTTTACTATGACTAGCAACTTCTCATACTTATGTATAAATGATGTGTTGGAATTATTTAATTACATTCAATTCCTTTTGATGAATATTTTATATAAAGATGTAGAAAAAAATATATGAAACCTGTATTGCTATGGGGTTTGATCCCGAGACCTTAAAGATCTAAATCTGAGATCCTTACCACTGCGACATTGATTTGATTGCGATACAAACAACAACATTAAATTATTTGACGTGTAAGTAAAATAGTAGTTACATTGATGGCCTCATCGGACTGTTGTAAGTATAATTTACGTTATTCAGTTAGGATCTATTAAATTATTTGTTGTATGAATAGTAAGCCACCTGATCACATTCACTGTATTAGGTTACCTAATATAATGGAGTATTATGATCATTGCATATAGGCATCTACGAGATTCTAATTATTGGGCTTTAATAGCTCACCGCTTTGTGGGAATATTGTTCAGGATATTGAGCATAGGGATACTGAAGATGAACCAAAATAAGATTAATTTCTCTTAAATATTCTACCAAAAGAGCTATCTATTTTTTTCTTGCGCAGCACTAGAAGACTATTTATAATTGTGGTCTATAATAATAATTGTTGGATGATTGTAATCATTAAGTTTAGACTTGGTTTGCTTTTATTTGGTATGTAATGTTAATCGTATAGTTGGGACGCTTAGATAGCTCTGTAATACTATTCTCTATCCTTATTTTGTCCTTTGTAGTTGAATTCCACCAAATGATTTAGTCTAATAGCTTATAAATTATTTAGGATAAATTAAGGATTTTGAACACCTTAAATTTATTATTACAAGTCAATCCCAATTTGAAGGAAAATTTGCGATGCGACAATGGATTACTATTATTCTATTTTTATACTCAACAAACAATCCGAAGTCACACTCGAGTATTCGGGTTATAAAAATCTAGGGTGTAACAAAATCTTATAACCATGTCTCATAATTAACATCCCAACTCCAAATGACTAAGCTCTAGTTATATATATCGACTGGAGATCATTTGATATTTTCAAAATCTCATTTTATCACTTTTCTCAAATCATGGACCCCGTCCATATATACAACTCGTGCCTTGGCACGTCACAATATAGATATGCCACTCTTGGCCAATCAATACTCTTAACATAAACAAGATGATGCCATCCCAGCCCCATGCAGATGATATGCTCAATCATGCAAATAAATATCATCTCAATATAAAGTACATTCTCATTAGGCTTAATGATGATTTGAGGTTTATTTCATCATTAGAGATACAAAACAACTTAATTTGGACACACAAATATACTTAAGAACCAATTTTTTTACACTTTTTTGAAAATCCACCATACTGTGGTCCGAACACCCTGAGCAATGGTTTGGAACACCTGAGTAGTGGTTAGGACACCTAAGCTGTGGTCCGGACACCCCATCAGCTAGTCTGGACTGCAGAATCTAGAGTTCAAGCTTCAATCTCAACAATAACTCATGTATAAGCACTCAAACACATAAATCACTATTTCTTCATCATTTAATCAAAGAATAACTCAAATATATGCAAGATATTCACGTTTATATACATATATCTAATCGCATTCATATATATATATATGCACTAATCAAATAATAATCAACCAAATCAAGTACATATATATAATAAAACCACCCTAACGGCATCTAAAACACAAATATAAGTCCCACCTATCTCGAATCCGAAGAGAAACAAAGAAAAACCATGAAAACTAGTTTGGGCTTCTAACCTTCGAAAGTTGATATCTCCTGCCTTAGGCTAAACCACTGGAAATAGATGTCAGCACGATGTTCACAATGTCGAATACTACCCCGATCCGCTGACGTTTCGCTCCAAATCACACTTTCTTTCTCTACTCTCTCTCTTATCTCTCTCTTTTCTATCTTCTCTCCCTTCTCTGGTCTCTCCCTATGTGTAGAGCAAGCCAAAAGCAAAAGAAAATAAAAAAATGAAAAAGAAAAAAAAAGGGAAAGAAAAGAAAGAAAAGAAAAAGACTGGGCCTTCGGCCTAGTTGTCGAACCCATTACCAATTCGGACCACACTTAGCCCAAGGAAAATAAAACAAATAAATTAAATCTCAAAATAATTATTTATTGGCCTAAAATAATATATAAATAGCAAAAATAAATACCGGTTATTATATTCTTGCCCCTTACAAAAAATTCATCCTTGAAATTTACATAATATATTTTAATCAAAAAATAGGGATGGGTATTTCAATCGCATCACCGATTCACATTCCCAAATGAATTCCTCAACTCCACGACATCGCTAGAACACACAAACCAAAGGAATGGTCTTGCCACGCAAAACCTATTCTTGCCTATCCTTAATTTGAACTAGCAAATTCTCAAAAGTCACATTCTCCTTAATATCTAATTCCTCCCAATTAATCACATGAAAAGGATCTAGTATATACTTCCTAAGCATAGATACGTGAAACATATTATGAATCCGAGCTAATTGCGAAGGAAGCCCTAATCTGTATGCCACCTCACCAATTATCCCAATAATCTCAAAAGGCCCAATACACCTCAGTGAAAGCTTTCCAAGTTTCCCAAACTGAACTATACCCTACCTCGATGAAACTTTCAAAAACATTAAATCACCGACTTGAAATTCCAACGGCCGTCTTCATTTATCAGCATAACTCTTATGTCTACTTTGAGTCGTTAAAAGTCTCTGTCAAATCACTTAAATCTTCTCTAATGCCTATCTCACCAAATCAGGACCAACCGTCACAGGTTCTCCAGCTTCAGAAGATCTACAAGGTTATCCATACAAAGCTTCATATGGAGCCACACTAATGCTTGCCTGATAACTGTTATTATACACAAATTCAATCAAAGGCAAATGGCTCTGCTAATTTCCTCCTGTTGGCCCAAGGTTTATAAAGTTAGTTTTATAATTGATTTTGATGATAACAAACATTGAATTAAATTTTCACAATTAATTTTCAAATAGACATTGTATGAAATATTACAATTCATTTGATAGATTCAAGATATTAGAGTTGGAAGAGATTGATATTATTTTTTAGATATTTTCACATAATTTGGATGAAGGAATAAAGGAATTTCAAAGTTTGGAGTAATAGAAATCAAAGCAAGATGAATATTTGAACTAGAGGTTAACTCGGATAAACAGAAAAATCAGACACGTGTTAGTTTATAGATGATATCTTAAGATCCAACGGTTCAATTTTCATGAAATTTTAATACAGTAAACTAGACTTCCATATCTACAACTTTACCTAAGGGAGATTTTTTGTGAATCTGACGTTAAGGTATCAAAACATAAGCTGTAACATTAGGCATTACAGAAAAGTTTTTAATTCTGGATTCTGGAGCTAGTCTTAGTTTTTGAGACATAACTCATACTATACAGCTTTAAAAATTCTGATTTTTGGTGTGTGAAAAGAAGACTCAAAAAGCTACAACTTTTGTAGTTTAAGGTTATTCTAATTCTAAAAGGACCATGGTGAAACAGAAGCTTAAACTGGAAACACAGATTCAGAATGTCAGAAAAGGCCATCAGAAGCTGGTCTCGGTTCAGAAGCTATATCTGACTATCTGACCGTTGGATGAAGCTCAAAATTTGACATGTGATAGCTGACTTATATATCTACAAAGTCTTTACTCTGAGGCAATGTCAGATTTGAACTTTCTGAGGGTGAAAAACGGTCACAAATATATCTCAGAAAATCTGAATCTGAAAGACAGCATTGGAAGCAAGGAAATTCAATTTTTTCAAGGGCAAAAGCGTCTTTTCACTTTGTAACGGCCATTTGGAGATTTTCATCTGTAAATAGAGCCTCAAACTCAGATTCAAGGGGATGAACAAGGCAATAAAGAAGTGCTTACAAAGAGATACAAGAAATTCCATATCTTTGCAAACATAGAGTGATTTCTTCTCACATTTGTGCTTCATCTTTCATATTCAACTTGTGAGAGTTTCTTTTTGATTTGATTGAGTTTTAAACTCATCATTGTTGTTGTAAGAAAGGGAAATTTAAAGCCCTTTAATTTGTGAGAGTTGGGTGAGCTATTGTTGGTTTTGGTTCAAGTGTTAGAACCAAAACAAGATACTTTCTTTGAAAGAGACTTGTGTGAGTGATTTGGGGATAAATCACTTGGGAAAGGTTTCTAGCACCTTGGGAAGCTAGTGTGTAATAAGCTCTTCAAAGAATAGTGGAGAAATCTCAAGGAAGGCCTTAGGGAGTGGACGTAGGCAACATTGAAGCCGAACCACTATAAATCGATTGTGTTTGCTTCTCTTCCCTTCTCTTTATATTTATTGCAAACACTAGCACTCACTCTTCATTTACAAATATTAAATAATTTTTTTTGATGCATTTCATATTCATCTTGACATATTTGTTTTAGGATTGAAATTTTTATTACAAAATTTTTAAGCAACCCTATTCACCCCCCTCTAGTGTTGCTATTTGGGATAACAATTGGTATCAGAGCAAGGGCTCTTATTTTTAACCGTCTAAGAGTTAAGATCATGGCAACATCTTTTGGCACTTCCACTTTTGAAGGCCAATCGACCCACCGACCTCCTTTGTTCAATGGAACAAACTATAATTATTGGAAGGCTAGAATGAGAATCTATGTTCAAGCCATTGATTATGGGTCATGGAAAGTCATATCTAATGGACCTTATGTTCCTTCTAAAACCGTAGATAATAGGATTGTTCCCAAGGATGAAAGTGAATGGACCGAAGCCGATGAAGCTAAAGTCCAATTAAATGCCGAAGCTATGAAAATTTTATATTGTGCAGTTGACCCTAATGAGTTTAATAGAATTTCTACATGTGAAACCGCTAAAGAAATTTAGGATAAATTAGAAGTCACTCATGAAGGTACTAATCAAGTTAAAGAGTCCAAAATTAGTATGTTTGTTCATCATTATGAATTGTTTAAAATGAAACCAGATGAGTCTATTTCGGAAATGTTTACTAGATTTACCGATATTATAAATAGTTTGAAATCTCTTGGTAAAATCTATACTAACGTTGAAATAGTGAGAAAAATTCTTAGGTCTTTGCCAAAGGGATGGGAGCCAAAGGTGACGGCCATCCAAGAAGCAAAAGATCTCACAAAATTGAGCTTAGATGAACTCTTGGGTTCCCTTATGACCCATGAGATTACTTTAAAAGCTAATGAGGAAGAAGATTCCAAAAAGAAGAAAGGAATTGCTTTTAAGTCCACATTTAATGATGAAAGGGTGGATGAATCAAGTGATGAAGATGATGAAGACATTGCTATGATCACTAGAAAATTCAAAAAATACATTAACAAAAAGAAGCAAGGTGGAAGAAAATTCCACAAGAAGGAGACAATCAAAGGAGACCTGAGTAAGAAAGATATTATCATTTGCTATGAATGCAAAAAGCCCGGCCATATCAAGCCCGAATGTCCTCAACTCAAAAAGAGTTATAAAAAGGACAAAAAGAATGCAATGGTGGCAACATGGGGAGATAGCGATGATAGTTCCTCCGATAATGAGTCAAATGGAGAAGAAATTGCAAACATTTGTTTTATGGCTCAAGAAGAAGAGAATGAGGTATGTGAATCTTCTAATCAATTTACTTATGATGAACTTTTAAATGCTTTTGACGATTTACATCATGAACTTAAGAAAATTTCTTCAAAGAATGTTTCTCTAAAAAAGTTGGTCTCTTCTCTTTCTCAAGAAAATGATGCTTTAAAGAAAGAAAATGAATTTTTAAAAAAGGAGCTTGAAACTAAAAGCTTGATTCCAAATGAGCTCCAAAACGAAAATGAAACCTTAAAAAATCAAGTAGAGGATTTAACAAAATCTCTTGCAAAGTTTGTTAAAGGAAATGAAAACTTGGATATGATTCTTGGTAGACAAAGATGTGTTTTTAATAAAAGTGGAATTGGTTTTAATCCATTTAAAAAGCAAAAATTTTATAAGGATTTGTTTTGGAAAACATCTTCTAGTAATCATTCTACTTGTCAATATTGCAATAATATAGGCTATCAGAAGCTACAACTTTTGTAGTTTAAGTTTCTTCTAATTCTAAAAGTATCATGGTGAAACAGAAGCTTAAACTGAAAACACAGATTCAGAATGTTAGAAAAGGCTTTCAGAAGCTGGTCTCGGTTCAGAAGCTATATCTGACTATCTGACCGTTGGATGAAGCTCACAATTTGACATGTGATAGCTGACTTATATATCTACAAAGTCTTTACTCTGAGGCAATGTCAGATTTGAACTTTCTGAGGGTGAAAAACGGTCACAAATATATCTCAGAAAATCTGAATCTGAAAGACAGCATTAGAAGCAAGGAAATTCAATTTTTTCAAGGGCAAAAGCGTCTTTTCACTTTGTAACGGCCATTTGAAGATTTTCATCTATAAATAGAGCCTCAAACTCAGATTCAAGGGGATGAACAAGGCAAGAAAGAAGTGCTTGCAAAGAGATACAAGAAATTCCATATTTTTGCAAACATAAAGTGATTTCTTCTCACATTTGTGCTTCATCTTTCATATTCAACTTGTGAGAGTTTCTTTTTGATTTGATTGAGTTTTAATGATGAAGGAGCTCCATCATTAAGCTATCAAGGTCCCATAACTAGAGCCAAAGCAAAGGAACTCCAAAGTTTGATCATGGAAGCTTTTGGACAAGAGGAAGCAATCGGCCAAAGAGAAGAATTCAAGTGCCAAGTTCTTTGCCAAGTGGACAAAGGGGATTGCCAAATGGAGATTAGTTAAAGGCTAGGTGGCAGCCACATGGTGGCCTCTTATTCGGCCAAAGATGAAGACTCAAGTCTACCATGTCAAGAGTCAAGCCCATTTCAGTCTTTTATTGTTTTGTATTTAAGACCTTATTTAATGCATGTTTTAATTGATTTGGAGTTAATGAACTGATGCAATGAATGCCCTAATTGCTAGCCAATGAGGGCCTTTTGAGTTAATGCCATTTAAGCTTGTCTTTTGGCCTTTCCTATTCTTGGAGGGATGTTCCAAGATTGAAATATTAGTATTATAAGTAAGGTGGCCGGCCACCAAGGTGAATAGCATGTAATTTTCAGATTTGAAAATCAATTTGAGAGATTTTTTCTTCCTTGCTTCTTGAAAGAACTTGGACTTAGTCTTTTTAGCCAATTGACTACTTTATCTTTGATAATCAAGTTACCTTAGAACTTTGTTTCTATTGTGAGTTGGTTCCTTGGCTTGTCCCGTCCCTCAAACTGAATTATTGCCTCTCCACGGGTTGGGGTTGTGTTGATTCTTTGAAGGGGGAAACCTTGTTGGATTAAATATAAAGATCCTTTTATTTTCTCATCATTTAAACTCATCATTGTTGTTGTAAGAAAGGGAAATTTAAAGCCCTTTTAATTTGTGAGAGTTGGGTGAGCTCTTGTTGGTTTTGGTTCAAGTGTTAGAACCAAAACAAGATACTTTCTTTTAGAGAGACTTGTGTGAGTGATTTGGGGATAAAATCACTTGGGAAAGGTTTCTAGCACCTTGGGAAGCTAGTGTATAATAAGCTCTTCAAAGAATAGTGGAGAAATCTCAAGGAAGGCCTTGGGGAGTGGATGTAGGCAACATTGAAGCCGAACCACTATAAATCGATTGTGTTTGCTTCTCTTCCCTTCTCTTTATATTTATTGCAAACACTAGCACTCACTCTTCATTTACAAATATTAAATAATTTTTTTTGGTGCATTTCATATTCATCTTGACATATTTGTTTTAGGATTGAAATTTTTATTACAAAATTTTTAAGCAACCCTATTCACACCCCTCTAGTGTTGCTATTTGGGATAACACCTCCTAAAGTCAACTCATAGGACTTGAACATATCCTCTAAAATTTGAATAGTCTGCTTTCACTGCCTGTCTGTCTACCGATGAAAAGCTATACTAAAATGTAATTGAGTCCCCCAGTGCCTCTTACAAACTCTGCTAAAACTGTGCTATAAACACTGGGTCTCGATCTGACATAATCAACAAAGGTGTATCATGTAACCGAATAATCTCACAAATGTAGAGCTGACACCGCTCCTTCATAGAATCTTTATTCCAAACAGGTAGAAAATTAGTTGATTTAGTCAATCGGTCCACAATCACCCAAATAGCATTATGCCTCTTTTGAGTCTTCGACAAACCCGTCACAAAATCCATAGTTATATGCTCCACGTCCACTGTGCCACTAGCAATAGTTGTAACAAACCAGTTAGTCTTTGGTGTTCGGCCTTCACTTGTTGACAGGTTAGGTAATGAGACACAAATTCTGCCACATCACGTTTCATACCACTCCACCAATATTGACATCTCAAGTCTTTATACATTTTAGTTCCTCCAGCATGTACTGCAAACCTCGAGTGATGAAATTCCAGGTGTACCTTTTGCCTAATTCCATCTATGTTAGGCACAAAAATCTTACCTCTAAATTTCAAATACTCTTCCGCGGATAAACTCCAACCTTTAGCTACCTGTCCTGAAAAAAAATAATACCTCATGCTCTGACAATATTGATCATTCTGTTGAGCCTCAATGACCCGTGTCAACAACATAGGTACCATTTACAAACAATTCAAACTAAAGTAAGTGGTGCCATCCTCATCATCATCGTCCTACCAAAATTCTAAATCACCAACATCTTCTTGAAAATGCCACTAAGAATGAATTATCATGGACGTTAAACTCTGTGACTTCCTACTCTAAGCATCAACCACCACATTAGCCTTACCTGGATGATACTGAAGATCAAAATCATAATCCTCCAAGTATTCCATCCACCTTCTCTGAATCATATTAAAATCACGTTGAGTAAATAAATACTTTAAGCTCTTGTGATCTGAATAAATATTAAATCTCTCACCATATAGATAATGCCACCAGGTCTTTAGAGCAAAAACCACCGCAGCCAACTCTAAGTCATACGTAGGGTAATTCCTCTCATGTGGCTTCAACTACCTAGACCCATACGCCACTACTCGATCATTCTACATCAAGACACGTTCCAAACCTTCGTGTGAAGCATCACAATACACTGAATATCCCATTCCATGTTCAAGTATAATCAATACTAGAGCCTTAGTTAATCTCCACTTCAATTCATTAAAAGCATTCTCACAAGCATCATCTAATTCGAATCTAACTCCTTTCCAAGTCAACTGAGTCAATGGACCAGCTAACCGAGAGAAATCTTAGATGAAACGACGATAATAACCAGCCAAACCCAAGAAACTCTGAACTTCAAAAGCAGATCTCGGCCGTGCCCAATCTAACACAACTGAAACCTTAGAAGGATCCACTATAATCCTTGACCAAAACTCGGATTTCCTAGCCTTGGCATACAACTTATGATCCCTAAGTGTTTACAAAATTGTCCTCAAATGTTGCTCGTGCTCATACTCATCACGAGAATAAATCAAAATATCATCAATGAACACCACCACAAACCAATCTAGGCATGGTCAGAGAATCCTATTCATCAAATCCATGAACACCGCTTGAGCATTCGTTAACCCAAATGGCATAACCACAAGTTCAAAATTACCATACTAGGTACAAAATGCCGTCTTAGGAATATCTTTCTCCCGAATCCTCAATTGGTGATAACCTGAATGAAGGTCAATCTTAGAAAAACAAGCTAATCCCCGCAACTGGTTTGAATAAATCATCCATCATCGGCAACGGATATTTATTCTTAATAGTCATTGAATTCAACGACCAATAATTAACACAAAGCCTCAAGGTCTTATCATTCTTCTTTACAAAAACTGCTGATGCTGCCCACTGCAATGTACTAGGTTGAATAAAATCTCAACTGTACAAATCGTTTAACTAAACCTTCAATTCTTTCAACTCTACTAGTGCTATATGGTATGGTGCCACAGAAACAAGAGAAACGCTTGGCACAAGATCTATACAAAATTCAAACTCCCTCTAAAGAGGTAACTCACAAAATTCCTTAGGAAATACATTTTCATACTCATAAACAACTCTTGAGAGAAAGTGTTTGGAGTATTTCTCATTCAATCTCAAACAAGCTAATAAACTAGAAAACTTTACCATGCACACAATGGAGAAAGCAAAACTACTCTTGCCTTACCCCAATCTTAACCATAGTACCACCGAGTAGAATAGCCGTCACTAACTTATGGTGACAATCTATCATCACCCGATAAATTGACAGCCAATCCATCTCCAAAATCACATCAAACTCTTTCATCTTCAAAACCCTCAAGTCAATCCACAATTGGACATCACCCAATTGTAAAACACAATCCTCATAGATCCAATACGATCGACCCTAAAATGTGTTTGGGTTCTACCTCTCAAGTGCAAGAGAGTAGTCATAGTTTTAAACTCGGTGAGTCCGAAGTCAAATTCACAGGGAGCCTATGTTATTCAGTCTCTAGGTTGTAAAGGAAATTCAAAACTTAAGTGCAAGCAAGTCTGAAATTCAATTTAGATTAGATCCTAAAGTTTTGCAAAATTAAAATTCAACTTAAAGCATTCAAACTAACACTACTGAAGGAGTTTAGCAATTTAAAGTTGTGTTTCAGGTTCCTAATGAGTTAAATATAAAATTCAAGGAATTCAACTAAAATTTTTAAAATGCTACTCTAAATTTCAAAGCAAGTTACTTAAAGCGAAAATTAACTTAAATTGCGAAATCAATATGAAAAAGGTTCTTAATTCAACTTTCAAGTCTAGGTAGTTCACTCCTTCACCATGGGATGTTTTAGGTTCAATTCTAACTTAGGGTTTAGTTTGAAAAGTATTGAGAAGGTTTTAATCAAAAGTTAGTACCAGTGATTTCAAATGAATATGGTTAAAAACTTTTATTTTTGAAGGTTTTTCGAACAAATGAAATCAGAAAAGAACTCAAACTCCTATTTTAAATTTGTCCCAAAAATTATTTAAGCAATTATAGTCGAAAACCCATACTAGTGATTTTAGCGAATATGGTTAAGGATTTTCATGTTTGAATGTTTTTGAAACAAGCTAAAACAGGTTTAGATTGGTAGAGCCTTACGCATGAGGTTTCGTAACCCATGCGAAGGGTCTACGAACATCCCATAGTGCGCTTACGTGAACTACCCTTCCTTAATTCGTTGAATCAAGAACTAGGCTTTTTAAACTAGCATCATTTTAAATGAAACGAAAGCAATCACAACGCATACAATAAATATATCCACCGATTGAAACGAACAAAACATGTTATTAAAGAATGAAATGAAATCAACTTACAATGTAATGTGTTCTGAAAGAAAGTAATGAAAGATAACAACAACAATGAAAAGCCCAGCTCCAAATGTCTCTATGAACAATGAACGAAAGTAAAAACACTTTAAAAACACTCTCCAAACGAATCTAAAGCTATCAAAGTATGTGAAAATATGAAAAAGAAGTTACCCCTACGGCTGTAAAACAAAACCCTTTTATAAAGATTGGAAAGAAACCCTAAACATAGGAATCACGCCCGTGCCTTCTTAGACACTGTGGTCCGGACCGTCTTTGGAGTGGTTCGGACCATAGAATGGTTATCTCCCCAAAAACTTGTTGAACAAGCTCTCTGTGGTCCGAACGGTTGGCTAGGGGGTCTGGACCACAAAATGTCCACTATTCTGCTTCTCTTCCTTCTTCATTCTGGGTCTTTGGGCTAGTCTGGGCCATCCAAGATAAGGTCTAAACCACAACTTCCCCCTTCGTCCTCCAAGCCATTCTCATAGCCATAAACTTCGATCTCCTTGTCTTGTCCCCTACAATTAAGAAGGTAAGAGCATAAGTAACAAAATAGCGTTAAGACTTCGAATTTAATTATTCAAATGCATTCATTAAGTGTAAAAATAAGGAGTTTGTGATTACACTTTTCAAGTGTAATCACAATACATTGAAGAACTGCTAACTATTGGAAAATCTACAAACATAGGCTCCTCCAGCCTCTTGGGTGTCAAACCTAAAGTCTTCACACAAGCAGACAAAATAAATGAATGTTATGCGCCGGTATCAAATAAAACATGCACCCAAGTGCTAAAAAAAAAAAAGAAATGTACCGCATATGACAGAAGTATCTAGAGTCTTATCTCGCTATGCAAGTGCATAGGCATACCCCTGAATCCTCTAACTCACCGAGCTGCCATCACCTCTACTCTTCCCTCGCTGGCCATTGCCACCACCAGGCGGCTGCTAGAATTACTGAACCTATTGTATAGGCTATTGCTGTATAGATGGTTCAGGCCTTAGTGGGTACTACTGCGTTCGATAAAAACTAATTGGTTGGACACTGGCTCAACATTCCCCTGTATGATCTCCCCAGGTTGATTATAACTGTAACACAATCTCTACCCAAAGTGATCTTGAAATCCTCCCCTCTGAAGAGACTAAAACTGTTGTCACTGCAAACCACTTGATGAACCTAAACCTGATCCCGAACTAGAACTACTTCTTTTCTCATAAGGGAATTGACCACGTCCAAATATTGCGTCTAAACTAACCCTCAAGTGCAAGGGTGTGAGGTGTAGTTTTAACTCGGTAAGACTGAGGTCGTATCCACAGGGAACCTAAGTTTTAGTTTCTAGGTTGTAAAAATTCACTAATCCAAAATGCAATGAGGTTTAGAAATTTGAATAATATTAAGTATATTGGTTTTGGAAAATAAAAATAAAAATTCGTAATTTGTTGGTAAAGATCCCAATCAATTAATCACAATCACAAAATATACAGAAAGCGAGATAAACAAAATAAGGAAACCCACAAAGGGAAACCTCAGCCAGAACTTTCACTAAAATCAAATGTTGGTTACAAACTCAACCACTCAATAGATCGACTCCTCGACTTTATACTCTGTTGACGTTTGCTCAACTCCTCGATTCACCAACTCCTTTAGCGAAAGCCCTTCAACTCCTCGAAGGCATGATACTGACTCCTCAGTAGCTTTACTAAATCCTCAGCGTGTTGAATCCACAGCATTCACAAACCTCAAACTCGAACTCCTTCGGATTGAACATGAAATATGTTGGCTAAGTAATGGAGAGAATAATTGAACTTTTAAGCTTAAAATCTCATATGTATTCTCTCTGCTCCTGGCCCTGAAGATGACCAGAAGGTATATATAGACAAGTTGAGGTGGCTAGGGCTCGAAATAGGAAAAATAGGCTGAAATAGCATACCTTGCGAGAAAAGCGCACCCATAGCCTTCCCGCGGGGATCCCGCAAATTAAAGTGGGCTTCTCGCATGGCCAAAACTCTAAATTCAGCTCTCAGCTTTATCCTACGAGTACCAGCGGCCATCCTGCAGTCTTCTTGCGTTATTCTATTCTGGCTCTGTTTGGCTTCTTCCAGACTTCCAATATTATGCAAACACAGCTTTTCTAAGGCCTTCACACTTCTACTTGACTCAAGACTGTAGTGTCTTAGCCTACACTAAGTCTAGACATTATAAACCACTATCTTTGACCATGGATTTGCCAATTTACAATTTTAGCCTTAGCAATCTCTACCTTTGGCAATTCCATGTCAAAACTTAAAAACATAATATTACAAGAAAGCTCATCCTTGATTAAGGCCTCAGTAATATTTCCATTTATCAACATATCCTAACTGATAACCTGTTTTTTGCATAATTAAACAAAACGATCACGGCATCATGTGGAATAAATAAATAATTAAGAATTTAAATAAAACATTAACAAAAAAATGACACAAAATATTCTCCCCCTTAATTAACAAAATTATTTTCAAGCATTCTCCCCTTTAACTATATCTCCCCCTTTTTTGACATGAATTGACAAAAAATAAGGTATAACGTGTATTTTTGATTGATTAATTCCAAGTTCTATTTTCCCAAGCACAAAAAGAAACACAGTTTCAAAATTTTGACCATACATAAATAGTAACAAATAAGAATTCTAAGAATCACCGTACTATTTATGTCATGAGTTGTTCACACATGTCATACCAATGGTCAAATGCCTGTGCGGTTTGTGAAATAAAGTTTAAGTGCAACATGATTGATACTCTTCACTTACTCACATGAATTTTAAAATTGCTCCTTTTGGACTTTGAATTAAATTAAGATATGCAGTGTTAGCTCTTTGACAAGTTTCTCCTCAATTCATTGTTTTCAACTAAACACCAAAATATGTATCTATTGAATAGACATCCACCAAATTTATTTTTATTTTTATTTTTACTTGGCGGCTTTCACACACTTATGGGTAGGTAGCCTTCTTCCTATATCGTTAAACCCAAATGGTGGTTATTTTGATAACCCGCACGTCAATAGGCTAGTACATCAATAGGCTAGCTGTACTCTATCCCATTGGTAGCCCTTTCCAAGTGATATTTGATTTTTTTTTTTTTTATGTAAACTCAAGAACAACCAATAGTCCGAGAAGGAGAATTTATTAAACCAATTGAGTAGTGGAAAAAATTTTCTCATGATGTACTAAACTTCGTGCAATTACAATTCGACACACTACTATTATGACAAGGAACAACAAAACATAGGATTCAGGTTCATCAAGCAATTCAAATTTATGACCACTATGTAGATCAACAATTTTAATCCTGTGATTTTTGAAGTGTGAATGAAGTAATAGAACATATAAGAATATCACAAAGAACAATATTGCACAAAAAAATAAAATAAAATAAAAAGTATCTAATCTACATGAATTCATAGAACTAGGTAAGCATATAACAATGACGCATGGCCTAGTTCATGAAAAAAAATTTGCCTCTACATGTTAAGGTTCACTCATTCAACACTCTTAGGGGTGTGGGTGACATAGAGATCACTATTCCTAACCCAAACAGTTCTTATTTTTGGAAAAGCTTTTTGAGTCTTAGGATTGTTGGGTTTTGAACCAATGGGTTTTAAAAAATTTTTCTTTATGTTATTCCTCACTGACCAAGTCATGTAAGGTCTAGAATCAAGATATGACTTTTGAAACCTTAATGGATTAAACCTATTTGACACTTGAAAATTAGATCTCAAAGAATTGCTCGTGTCAACATAGGATAGGAGAAGCCCATATAATTTGCGACAATGTGGTCTTATGTAACCAGGTATACCACAATGAAAACATATAGGAACAAACTTACATTGCAAGTTAGGGGGCGTACCTTTATATTTCTGAGAATTTTGTATAGGCTGTTTACCTTTCAAGTGCTTGAATGGTTGAGCAGATGATCTCTCATCCTTGAATGTAGCAGACTTTAGAGGTTGGATCTTGATTACCTTGTTCTTTTGACTGCTTGTAGATCCATCTTTTGTAGTCTTCTTCTTTCCAGTATATCCAAGTCCACTTTTATCTTTTGAACTTCTTTGAATTGCCAGTATGTCATCTAGTTTGGAGGAAGCTGAATTCATCTTGGACTGCATGGATTGCATCTTACCATATGCCTATTTCATATCTTTTTCTCTTTGTTCCAACTTGGTCTTAAGTGCTACTATCAACTCCTCTTAAGAGTTTTTGCTTGCTTCAATTGCTTCAAACTCAGTTTGTAGTTCCTCCAGGGTAATCTTCAGACTGTCTCTTTCCCTCTTTAGCATCTTAATCTTCACAGTCAACTTTTCGTTTCGTTTGTGGAGCTTTCGGCAGTCTTGGTATAGCTATTCATACGCCTCTTCAACGTCTACTTTCTTATCTGAATATTCTTCAACTTCACTTTCAAAGGATTCTTCTTCCTTATGTGTAGAGGAGGATGACTCTACTGAATTTGAGTGGGGTACTTGCTCTAACCATGAATGCAGTGTAATTCTTTGGAAAATCTTTCTAAGAAGATGAGGTACTCGACTGATCATCTGAATCATCAAGAGTTGCATTAAGAACCTTCTTCTTCCTCTTCTTATTTCCACAGTCTTGAGCTATGTGACCATAACCTTGGCACTCATAACATTTCACGCCTTTAGACTTATTCTCCTTTTTCTTCTCTAAAGATTTCTCTACTTTGACTTTCTCATTCTTTTTTGTCTTTCCTTCTTTGCTATCCTTCTTTTTGAAGAATTTCCTAATTTTCTTCGTATAGATTGCAATTTCTTCAGGAGTAGGGATTGACTCACCATCACTTGAGGAGGACTCAACTTTTCTAATAGTTTTTAGGGCAACTCCTCTAGATTTTGGTTTAATCATGTTGGCTTCATAAGTCTGCAAGGAGCCAACTAAATCTTCTACGCACATTGAATCAATATCCCTAGCCTCTTTAATAGCTGTAACTTTTGCTTGGAAGGACATAGGTAGGGATCGGAGAATCTTACTTACAATCTTTCGGCTGGGAATTTGTTCTCCAAGGTTGAAACTGGTGTTAACAATATCACTAAGCTTTGCGTAAAAGCTATCAAAGGATTCATCTTCAAACATCTTCAAGTTCTCAAACTCAGAAGTTATTTTTTGCAGTTTGGACTTCTTGACTGTGGAATTTCCTTCATGAGTCAATTCAAGAATTTTCCAAGCCTCCTTAGCAATCTCACAACTTGAAATTCTTCTAAACTCATCGGCAGAGACTACACAGAAAATAGAGCTCAGGGCTTTGTAGTTCCATTCTACCTTTTCCTGCTTTGCCCTGGTCCACATATGTATAGTTTTTTCTACCGCTACGTTATCAATAGAATGAGTTGGTTTTACCCAACATTTTTCTATGGATAGCCAAACATTGACATTCAATGAGATCAAGTGCGCTCTCATTCGAACCTTCCAATAGGCATAGTTGGTGCCATCAAACCACAAGGGTCTAGTACTCAAACCGCCTTCTCTAGGAGGATCCATTAGCAAATATACCAAGATTACGTTTTGTTCTAAAAAACGCACTAGCTCTTATGCCAATTGAAAATTTATAATTTGCTAGTAAAGATCCCAATCAATCAATCACAATCACAAAATAAACAGAAGGCGAGATAAACAAAACGAGGAAACCCACAAAGGAAAATCTCAGCCAAAACTTTCACTAAAATCAAATGTTGGTTACAAACTCAACCACTCGATAGATCGACTCCTCGACTCTATACTCTGTTGACGTTTGCTCAACTCCTCGATTCACCAACTCCTTTAGCGAAAGCCCTTTGACTCCTCGAATGCACGATACTGACTCCTCAATAACTTTGCTGAATCCTCAGCGTGCTGAATCCACAGCTTTCACAAACCTCAAACTCGAACTCCTTCAGATTGAACACAAAACATGTTGGCTAAGTAATTGAGAGAATAATTGAACTTATAAGCTTCCAATCACATGTGTATTCTCTCTGCTCCTGGCCCTGAAGACGCCCATAAGGTATATATAGACAAGCTGAGATGGCTAGGGCTCAAAATAGGTAAAATATGTTGAAATAGCATACCTCGCGGGACGAGCGCACTCGCGGGCTTCCCGTACGGCCAAAACTCTAAATTTAGCTCTCGGCTTTATCCTGCGAATACCATCGGCCATCTTGTAGTCTTTCTGCGTTATTCTATTCTGGCTCTATTTGGTTTCTTCCAGACTTCCAATATTATGCAAACACAGTTTTCCTAAGGCCTTCACACTTCTACTTGACTTGAAACTGTAGTGTCTTAGCCTACAATAAGTTTAGACATTATAAATCACTATCTTTGACCATGGATTTGCCAATTTACAATTTTGGCCTTAACAAAAAACAATTCACTACTAAATATTCAAGTAAAAAGGGATTCAGAAAAATGTTTTGGGTTCAATAAAAATTGTGAATAACGGCAAATAACTCAATCAAAGAATAAACTAAGCAAGAAAATAGGTTCAAAAAGTTTAAACAATAATTAATTAACTAACGGGATTATTCAAATGACAATTAAACTATTAAATAAGATTCTTGATTCAACTCTCAATTCCAGGTGAGTTAATTACTTCACAAAGTGATGTGCATACAGCTACAATCTAAAACTCATGTAAAGAAACAAATAGACTGGAAAGATATCTTCATTAAAACTCATTATTTCCCAAAAACTCAATTTTATACTCTCGTTTAGGATCATAAAACTAGAAGGTTTTCATTAATATCTCTTGGGTTCAAACCTAATTTCTTTTATTTCAAAAATATTAATACAAAGTTTCAATCGAAAATCCTTATCAGTGATTATAGAGAATATAATCAAGGATTCGAATGTTTTTGAAACAAATAAAATTAGATTTGAAAAGTGTAGATCGCTACGTATATGTTTTCACAAAATATACACAAGATCGACACACATCACATTGTTTACAATAACTCACCCTCCTTGATTCATTGAATCAAGAAGAGTAAAGTTAAGGCAACTTTGATTTACGATTCATAACAATCATAAAGATAAATAGATCAAGGAAAATATATAAAAGAAAAGAGAAATAATATTATTAAATCAATGAATAAGAATACTTACTTTGAAACTGAATTGGATGCAAAATGATGAACAATAAAAATTGATAACGCTCCCACGAACAATCCAAAGAATCTTGCAAGCATTCTCCAAAATCAAACACTCAAAAAATCTTTAGAAAGTCTGGAAAGAATGTATTATAAAAGTTTCCAATACGGGTGTACAATGTTCGTATATATAATAGTACATAAAAATCTTAAAAATTGAATAAAGCCTCGCCAATTAACCTGCAGTGGTCTAGACCACCTGTGGGGGTGTCCGGGCTATAGTGTCCTTATCTTTAATTTCTGGTTTGATTCTCCAGCCTAGCTCTTGACCTGGTCCGGACCACTCGTGGGGGTGTCCGGACCACAGTGTCTTTTTCATCATCCGAGTCACTTTCATCACTGCTAATTTCGATTATTTCATCATTTTTTCTATAATTTAGAAAATAAACTCAATAAGTGATAAAAGATAACAAAACTCTTAAACTTATTAACTTAATGCATGAATTAAAGTCAAATTATGGAGTTAGTGATTACACTTTTCCCCCTACTTGAGCATTGCTAGTCTCTAGCAATGGCTTTATTGAAATGAAATGAAACTACTATCTTATTTCTCTTTTCGTTGGAAACACGGCTACACTTAGCTACGTGTAGCAAGCCCTTAAAACCCCTAAGTTCCCCCTAGTGGACGAGTGAAGTCTCATGAGGGTTTGTAGTGAATCTACCCACAAAATTGCTAGACTAATCCAATGGATGGTAATAATCATTTCAATGACTCTTGATTTAAGTTTAATATGAAATAAGTAACAAAATCTTAAAATTCAGCATAAATTCTCCCAATGTGTATTAGACTCACCTAACTTTTCAACCCTTTTATTGTAAGTGTGCCAATTCATATCATTCATTCAAAATAACCATCAAACATACTTAAAAGATTGTGGTCTTGACTTCAAATCTCACCAAGTTGGTCACTCAAAAATGAAGTCACTCAAGAAGGGTTACTCTCATGGTTCATACAAGATTTCAATATCAAATGAATGCAAATATTCCAATCAAGAGGTTACTGAAAGAATTAAAATGTGGAGTGTTTCATAGCTTCATGAGTGGAATGTATCAATGCATAAACAAGACAATTACTATCAACCACTTGAAATAAATCAATGCTCTTATAAGTCTCTTTCACTTAAAGTCCATTAGGTCTTTACTAGGTTGTAACTTGGCCATGGGGTATTGGTTAGACAAACTTGGCCATGTTTCATGTAAGATTTGTTTTTTTTTTTTTTTTACCTACCAATAAAAAAAAATAAGGGATAAGGAAAATCAAAGTGCATGTCTAAGGATGGTAGTGATGGTGCAATGTAATACCCACCAACTTTTCTCTTTTCAGCTCCTTGAAAGCCCAATATTAAAACTTAATTTATTTATTATTTATATATACATATGGGATCAATAATAATGAACTGATGAAGTGTTATGTCCCCCCATTTTTTTGACAACCACATTTTCCAATCACAAACTCCCTCCTCATTAACCTTGTTACAAAATTGCACTAGTATCCTAAGACATGCCAGGGCTGGCTCACCTATATATCTAAGGTTAAAGGGGTCATAGATGTGGCTAAATAAGAAAAAACTTCATTAATTATTTTTATTTCTTTAAAGGCTTCAAAGTGGCTCCAAAGGCTATGTAATTAAAGAAAAGTTTTAGTCTTTCAAATATAAGAAAGAAGGCCTAATATCACTCTCTAGGGTGATAACACTTTGTTAGAGGCATTGATCTACACATGTAACTCAAAAATAGTGTCTTGTGCATTTAATACCAAAGAAAATTAATATAATGAAGCTATCCAAGAAAAGTGAGACAAAAGAAATTATAAAGAACATTATAAAACCTTTAAGAACAAAAGATTAAGCTCAAAAGCTCACACAATGTTGGTTTCAAGTCTCCACCTATGTTTTGGCATACCTGAATAACTAAATCTCATGAATTCTAATCCTTGACACCCTTTCAATTTAATGGTTTCAAGTGACAAGTCTACAACACATTAGAAGATTTTATACTTAATTTTAAATTAAGTTTCCTATTCAAAATTGAAATCAAACCATTTGTTATTTACATGAATAATATTGTCATTAGATTAGATGCTAAAACATTCACTAGTCGCTAATATATCAAGGGAAACATTATCATGTGACTACCCTCCAATTGAAGGGACACACTATCTTCAATGTGTGTGTAATGTAAGAATAAGGGTAAAGATTAAGGGTAAAAATGTGGTGTGCATATGACATGTTCCCCACAACCAAATGCTCAAGTGACTAATGATGCTGATAAAATGACAGAAATAAAAAATTATAAAATCAACAGAGGAGAAATAAAAAGAATGGATAAATTATTACCTTGTGCTGGCTTCATACTTAGCTAATGCATTATTAACACCACGAATAACTTCATCTGGACGCTCAAGGTCATAACGCTGGTCAAAATAATCTAACTCACTGAAAGTCTCATCGCTCTCAGTAGACTCACTGTCAATATTAGCACTATCAGTGTTAGGCACGTCCTCAAATGGTGTCATATCATCATAGTCAAAAGGTGAACCTCCTCAATGTCAGTGTCATAAGTGTGTGCATCAGACCACTCAATAGATATGTCTATCTCAACCCACTTCATGTGTAATAGAAGTTCTAAGTCAACATCATCCTACCCTTGCCCCTCAAGGAATTGGTAAGGTGTTATATGGACTAGGGAAGAGAAGATAAGTGGCAGAGGTAGGGAATTACTCTCTTCGAAACACTCATCAGGCCACTTATCTAAGTCAACCTCAGAGCTCTTTGAATCACTTTCATCACTTGACGTATCTATTACAAGTTCCCACTTACATTTGTGCTAAATTAAAGTATTAAGGTTCTCCTTCTGGTTAGATGTATCCTTACTAAAATAAGACATGATGTACTCGTTTTTAACACAAAATATATATAAAGAATTCAATAATATACTTAATAAAACATTGCTAAGCATTCAGTAAATAGTGAAGGTAAGAGATAAAGGAATATAACTAACAAAGAATAAATAAAAACCAAAATAAAGCCATGAAAGAAGAATATTACATACCAATATAGTCATAAATCAAACTATATGTACAAAGCAAAATTAAATTAAAGAGTTTTAGGATTACATCAAATTACACCAAGAAGCACAAATCCTAAACTCTCAAAAACTACAAAATACCTAAATGAAGAGAAAGACAAAAGAAAACAAAAATGAATCACTGGGATGGTAGAGGAGGATGAATGTCCCTCAAGTAATCCAAAATAGTCTGTAAAAGATGGCCATGCTCTTGCTGAGTCCATTGAAGTGGTAGAAGAGTATGTCTGTCATCCTTTCTATTCTGTCCAAATGAGTCATCCGCTCTGATAACTCCCCCAATTGGATAGCTAACTATTCATTGGACACTGAATGCTCACTGGCCTCATCTTCATGAGAGTGGGAACTACCGCCTTCCTCATCTAAGCTGATTCAGTTCTTCGTTTCTTCATTCTAGCTAGATTACCCCTGGACTTAGCATAAGAGGTGATATTGAATGGTTGAAGACCCACAGCTATGAGTAACTCATCAAGAATCAAAGCACCTCACCTCCTAAAGATCTCAGTAAGTGCTCCCTTAAATGGTAACGTAGACTGACCCCCCAAATGCTCAAAAGTATGGACAATCTGATGGCAGTTGTATGAGGTTAAGTCTATCGTTAACCTTGTCCTAATAGTGTAAATAAGTCTTGCCTTGAGTGGACTGCAATATAAGTTACAATTCTGAGGGAGAAGATTCATACAAGAGAACATATGTAAAGCCCAGTACTTATCGTTTAGCACATAAACTGGGCTTTCTATACTCCCCCATCCAATCCTGACCTTCTAATAAAATTTCAGTAGCTATGACAGGCCATGGTGGGGCGCTGTTAGAAGGATAAGTAAATTCAGGATTTGGGACACGGGGTAGCTGAAAAACTTATGTGAACTTATCTAGTGTGAGAACTGTCTCAACCTCTCGAACCCAAATAACAATTCTTTCTCGAGTCCTTCTCTGAACTATAGAATTCTCTTTAACATTAGCAAAAAACTCCCTAACTAAATCCACTATACATCGGCTATGAAACTTAGCAATATGAATCCACTGTCGTCCCTTAAAATTTTACTGGAGCATAAATTTCTCAGTGTGAAATTGATCAATCTACCAGTACCATTCCATCACTATTGGTTTATATACCCAAACGTCATCGTGCTTTGTTTTAGCTTCATTCCTCCAAAACTAACTCCTTTCAAAGAAAGTTGACCCTAGTTGCCTATTAGCAGCATGTTTGACTCTTGGTGCCATGACAAACTACAAAACAAAAGAGAATATTTGTTAAATTGACCATAAAACCACAATCTCCTATGTCCATACCAGTTCAGTAGCCCAGTTCTAATAATAGAAAATTAAGACATTAAGTTGTCAAAAGTGGATCATGAAGTGCCCAGGTGGCAACATGGTAGCCACCTAGAAGTGGTCCATTGAAAACATTTGGAAAGTAAAATCATAAAGAAAAGCAAGTGTCGGACAATTGAGAAGCCGACAAAAGTGAATAGTACCAAATGGACCCACAGACCAAAATTGTCAAAGTGGTGCAAGAAAATGACTTTATTAGGATAAGTTCCACCAAAACAACGTTTGAAACCCATAATAAGACCCAAATCTGGTTGAAATCAGAAGCCTCATTGAGCATGGCCCAAATCAAAGAAAAATTGAACTTTTGCAACCTAGGCCCTAGAAGAGAAGAGTAACTTACCTAGAATTGGAAATAAGGGGGATTTGGAGTTAAAATCCGATCAAAAGCTCGCGAAGATGCCCGGGTGTGAAGGAATTAATGACGGATTGAAGCTTATGTTGAGAGAAAGTTAGAATGAATGTGAGGGATTTTGGTTTAAAGCTGCGATAGGGTGCTTAAAGGAGACACAGGTTCCCGACCACCCACGAGGTGTCCGGACCATAATAAGCCTATATGGGATTTTTAAGGAAGTCTACACACTGTAGTCTGGACCACTTGATTGGGGTGTATAGACCAAAGGATTGGAATTCAAACTTTTTTTTTTTCGAACCAAAAAGAATGAAGCCTAAGCCTCCATTTGGTAACATTTTTGTTTTCTATTTTTCTATTTTTGTTTTCAAAATTTTGTAAATTAGCAACAGAAATATATTTGTTAAATCTGTTTAGGTTTTTGTGTTTCAAAAAAATGAAAACTTAAATAGAAAAACGAAAACAGAAAAAAAAAAGTGTTTTCACTCTTTTTTTTTTCTATTGCAAAAATTTTGTCAATTCCAACACTTTATCCAATTTTGTTACATCATATTTAAATAAATTATTTTATTCAAACATTTTACTAAATTAAAATTATTTTTAATAAATAATATAATTAAATTAAATTAATTAAATTAATATGCAACATCTATTATTAATTTATTTCAAATAAATAATTAAATTAAGTTAGTTAATTTAATAAGAAATAATATTATTACATTATTTTTAATAACCAATAAAATAAAATATATTAAACTAATTTAATAAATAATTTAATTAATATAAATATATTTTATTAAATTATTTTTAATAAATATTATAATTAAATCATTTAATGTAACTTAATTTAATCTAATAATTAATTTAAAATGATTAATTTAAATAATATTAAATTATTTTATTAAATTATTTTCAATAAATATCATAATTAAATTAAATTAAATTAATTAAATTAGTTAAATTTAATTTATTTATTTAATATGAATTATATTTTATTAAATTATTTTTAATAAGTAAAATAATTAAATTATTTAGATTATTATGAAATATATTTTATTCAATTATTCTTAGTAAATAATTAAATTATAATTAATATATTTTATATTTACTGGATTAAATGATATAATATTTATATTTTATTCAATTAGTTTTATTAAATAATATAATTAAATTAAATTAATATAAAATATATTTATTAAATTCAATTAATTTTTGAAAAACTAATAAAATTAAATATTTTATGAAAATAAAAAATTAGTAATTATAGACAAAATTATATTTCCAAATACAGTTTTAGTTTTCATTTAAAAAAAAAAAACGACAACAGAAAATAAAAAACAAAAAAGTTAACATATAAACGTAAACAGAAAAACGACAGTGTTACCAAGCAGCTCCTAAAAGTTACGACTCGATTCAATGTAAAATTTAAAACTACTCTAAACCTAATTAATAGATAACTAATACAACATTCGAACTATAAATTACTGATAAGGTGAAGGATCCAAAAGATCCCACGATTCGATTAAATCAATGAAATTCTCTAAATAAGGTTTAAGCCTATGCCCATTTACTTTGAATCAATTTCTATTCTTTGGATTTTCTATTTCAATGGCCCCATGTTCAGAAACATAATTCATGATAAATGGGCTAGACCATTTAGATTGCAATTTGCTTGGAAATAAGTGAAGTCGTGATTGATAAATAAGTACTTTTTGACCTTCATGAAATGAACGTCTAGCAATATGTTAGTCATGTACTCTCTTTATCTTTTCTTTGGAAATTTGAGCGTTCTTATAAGCTTCATCCTCAATTCCTCCATTTCTACAATCTGGAGCTTACAGTGAAGTCCGACTTCATCAATATTAGCATTAAATTATTAAATAGCCCAGTATGGTTTATGCTATAATTCGACAGGCAGATGGCACGACTTCTTATAAACCAATCTATATGGTGACTTCCCTAGGGTTGTTTTATAAGTCATATGATATGCCCATAGAGAGTCAATTAGTCGTAGTGACCAATCTTTACCATTTGGGTTAACTGTTTTCTCAAGAATTTGCTTTATCTCCCTATTAACAATTTCTATCTGGCCACTTGTCTATAGGTGATATGATGTGCCGACTTTATGGACCACACCATATTTGAGCAATAGAGTTCTCATAGGGCGATTGCAGAATTGTTGGCCCTCATCACTAATAATTGCCTGGGACACTCTAAAGCGCGAGAAAATATTCTCATAGAGGAATGTAGGCACGACTTTTTGACCATTAGTTATAGCAGCGACTGCTTCAACCCATTTAGAAACATAATTAACCCCTACTAAAATGTATTCATATCCAAATGAAATTGGGAAAGGGACCATGAAGTCTATTATCCAACAATCAACACTTCCAAAACGAGAATAAGGGACAAAGGCATCACATTTCTACACGTTAAACTCCCTAAGCATTGGCAGCTATCACAAGTGGTGCAAAAGTGATGAACATCTTTGAACAATGAGGGCGAATAGAATCCACATTGGAGGATTTTTACTGCTATTTTACTTGTGAAAAAATGGCCACCACAAGCTTGAGAATGGCAGAATTCAAGTATGCCTGGCACTTCCCGCTCAGGAGTATAATGTCGAATCACTTGATCGGGTCAATATATGAACAAGTAGAGATCATCCCAAAAGAAAACTCTAACATTTCGTAAGAATTTCTTTTTATCTTTAGAACTCCATTCGTTTAGGATTTTTCCTTTCACTAAGTAATTAATAATATCAGCATACCATAGAGAGGTGGAGGCTGTTATTTCTTCTACATTAAATAATTGTTCATCTGGGAAGCTATCATTTATTTGAGTTTCATCATTTGGATAAGCCTCTACCAGTAAACATGACAAGTGATCTGCTACTACATTTTCAACACGTTTCTTATCTCTTATTTCAAGGTCAAACTCATATAAAAGTAAAATCTAACGAATTAATTATGGCTTGGCCTCTTGTTTGGTCAACAGGTATTTAAGAGCTGAATGATTAGTGAATGCTATAACTGTTGAACCAATGAGATAAGAACGAATTTCTCAAGGGTGAAGGCAACTGCTAATAATTATTTTTCAGTTGTCTTGTAATTTTCTTGCCCATCATTCAGAGTCTTACTTGCATAATAAAAAACATGCGCCCTTTTGTGTTTCCTTTGTCCTAACATAGCTCCAATGGCATGGTTACTCACATCAAACATAAGTTCAAAGGGAAGTGACCAATCAAGAGGTTGAACTATAGGAGCTGTAGTTAGACAACCCTTGAGTTTGTCAAATGTTTTTTGACACTAGGGAGTCCATTCAAATGGTGTGTCTTGCATCAATAATTGACACAGGGGCCTTGAAATCTCACTAATTGGTTGAATGAACCGTTGATAAAACCCAGCGTGTCCCAAAAATGATTGCGGGGTAGGAAACTTTTGAATCAATTCTACTTTAGCTTGATCCACTTGGATGCCTTCTTTAGAAACTAAATGTCCTAACACAATGCCTTGGGTTACCATAAAGTGGCACTTTTCCCAATTTAACACTAAGTTGTTTTGCTCACATCGTGTCAAAACCAGATCAAGGTTCTTTAAGCATTGGTTGAATGAATCACCATAAACTGAGAAATCATCCTCAAATACCTTGACAAATTCTTCTACCATTTCACTAAAAATACTAATCATATAGCGCTAAAAAGTAGCAGGAGCATTGCAAAGGCCAAAGGGCATCCTTTTATATGCAAAAGTGCTGAAAGGACAAGTGAAAGTAGTTTTATCTTGATCCTCTAAGGCAACCTCTATTTAGTTATAGCCGGAATAGCCATCTAAGAAACAATAATACACATGTCCAACTACTCTTTCTAAAACTTGATCTAAGAATGGAAGAGGAAAGTGGTCTTTCCTTATAACTGCATTGAGTTTTCTGTAATCAATGCACACTCGCCAACCAGTTTGGATTCGCGTTGGAACCAACTCGTTATTCTCACTCCTAACCACTGTAACTCCTGATTTCCTAGGAACTACTTGTGTAGGACTTACCTATTTAGAATCAAAGATTGGATAAATTATTCCTATGTCGAGTAGTCTCAAAACCTCAGCTCTCACTACTTCTTTCATGTTCAGATTGAGTTGCTTTGCATTTGATAAATTGTAAGTACATATGATGTGTGCAAAAAAGAGGACTTATACCCGTTAAGTCTGCCACTGACCATTCCAAAGCTTTCATGTGACTTTTCAAAAGATTAACTAACATATGCTCTTGATGGGTGCTCAATTCGGAAGAAATGACTACTGGGTATGTTTCTCCTTCTCCTAGAAAAGCATATTTCAAATTATGAGGTAGGGATTTTCTATTAGGACTTCGAGCTTTTGCTTCTGATGATTCCACTTTATTCAAAAGCGGTCTCAGGTTTCAAAGGCTAGTATAGTGATACCCATTTTCGTACAGACATGATTAGGCAAATTTCTAACCAATCAATAATTGCTCTTAATTCTTGGTTCAATATCGTGGAATTCAATTTTTCCTCACTAAAGCAAATTGCTTTTTCTAAAGGATCCTCAATGAATTCACGATCAATATAATCCCAGACTATAGTTTCAACTAAGTCCACTTCTTGTACATCAGGCATCTTTTTCGATTGTTTGGTGACATGAAAGATATTTGTTTCAAATTTGATATTACCAAAAGACATTTTTATAGATCCATTCCTGCAATTGATAAGAGCATTCGATGTTGCTAAGAATGGTCGTCCAAGAATTACTTGTGTCTAATTTGGGGAAAATAGATAGGTAAGTGGTTGAGTTTCCAGAATTATAAAGTCCACTGGAAAATAAAAGTTTTCTACATGTACCAGTACATCTTCAACTATACCACGTGGGACTTTAATTGATCGATCTGCAAGTTGTGAAGTCACATGTGTAGGTTTTATTTCTCCTAAGCCTAAATATTCGTACATTGAATAGGGGAGTAAATTTTCACTTGCTCTTACATTAAACAGTGCTCGACTAATATAGTACATCCCTATATAACAAGAGATAGCAGGACAACTAGGGTCCGTATACTTCGGGGGTGTACGACATTGTAATATGGCACTTGCATGCTCAGTGAGAAATGCTTTTTCTTTTACATTCAATCCCCTCTTTACGGTACATAACTATTTTAGGAACTTAGCATATGAAGGGATTTGCTTAATTGCATCAAGGAGAGTATATTAATTTTCACCTGCTTGAATACCTCTAGCAATTCAGCTACTTAGGGTTCTTTCCTTACCTTTAAAAATCTTTGGGGAAATGGTGCTTTGGGAACATATTCCCTAGGCACTAGCATTGGTTCCTCTCCCTTTTTCTTTTCTTTCTCCTCTTTCTCCTCCTTTTAATCCTCTTTTTCAAACTCCCCATCATCGATTACAATTGATTGTTTTCCCGTCTTCTTATTATCTCCTAGCATCCACTTAGGTTCCAACTCTTCCCTGGTCTTATGAATGGTTTTATCTATAACTTTGCCATTCCTAAGCATCGTGATGTTTTGTACTTGTTCAATATTCCTAGGAACACTAGAAGATTCTTCAACTTGTTTAGCTTAAGCCACTAGATTTGGACGACGTTGAGCAGGAAATTGACTCCTTGGTTGTGCAATCAATGTTTGAGTTGGAAGGGTAATTGACTCATAATGTCATCCAAAGTTCTATTATTTTGTGCCTAAAGTGAAGATTGTGTATTCAAAAACTATTGAAGTGTCTCTTCCGTGGATCTCTTGTTTAGGGGAATATATGAAGTATGTGATGGTCCCACATTCTGAGACAATCCTAACATATTGATTGGACTTGAGGAACTGGAGGGGGAGGAGCATATAAGTTTGTGGTATTTCGGCTCCCTCATTTCTCCAACTAAAATTAGGATGGTTCCTCATAGCTGGATTATATGTCTCAGAATAATGATTTCCCCCTAAATTTTGTCCACGGTATGGTGGGCAGTATTGATTTAAAGCATGGAATGGGAGTTCACTAGATGGCTGACCTTGCACAACCTCTCTACAAATTAGGATACTAGGACAATCATCAGTCCTATGAGTTTGACTATCACACACAATGCAATAGACATTTACAATAAGTTCCTTTATAGCCTGTGTGTCATTTTTAACTTTTAAGGTCTCAATTTCTCTTATGAGTGTTGCTAGTTTTGCCTTGAGGTCATCAATTTCACTCAATTAGTGCATACCTCTAGTTGGGGTGACATTAACAGCTTGGGTATTTTGAGATCTCGTGATATCCCAAGTTTGTGCATTCTCAGCTAAGAATTTGAAGTATTCATAAGTTTCCTTAGGTGTTTTATCATAAAATTGTCCATTGCACATGATTTCCACAAATTGTTTTAATTGTGCCATCAGTGATCCATAAAAGATGCTGGCAAGACGCCAAACTTCAAATCCCTGGTGTAGGTGGGAATGCAAGGGAGTTTTGAATCTCTTCTAACTTTGGTAAAAGGTTTCACTGTGTTGTGGGGCAAAGTTCAAGATCTGATACTGTATAACATCAGTTCTATTGGGAGGGAAAATTTTCTCTAAGAACTTAGGTTGCATTTCATCCCATGTACTAGTGGAATTAGATGGTAGAAATTCAAACTATCTAGCAGCTTTATGTTTTAAGGAAAATGGGAAAAGCTTAAGGAACACTAAATCTATTGGGCATCCCTGATCCTTAATTGTGACACAAATGTTCCTAAATCAATTAAAGTGATCGTATGGATTTTTTGAGTCCATACCATAAAAAGTAGGTAACAATTGTACCATGCCAGGTTTGAAAATTGAATGCTCTCTGATTTTTTGGCAAACTATATAAGATTCAGGAGTATGCCTATCTTGCTACAATATATCCCTCATGGAATGTCTAGCAGCAAAGGCTTTATTTTCAGCCATCTCTGGAGTTAGAGTAGGAGATCTAGGAATTTGAAATTCTACGAAAAGATTCTCAGGATCAAATGGAAGATCTAAGGGTTCAGGATGTTTTAATCTACCATCTTTCCCGCGAGTCCAAACACTCATATGCTAGGAAAAATAAGTCCTGTAGAGATACTGTGGTCCGGACTAATAGATTAGGTGTCTGAACCATAGAGAGTTACTCTGGGTACTTAGAGAGAAACTTTGGCAATTTTTTTATTTTTTCAAAAGGTAACAAACTAACTTAAAAATATAAGTAACCTAAAAATCAAAATTTGGCTCCTCGGCAATGGCACCAAAAACTTGATTGCGTCTAAATACTGCGTCTAAATTAACCCCCAAGTGCAAGGGTGTGCGGTGTAGTTTTAACTCAGTGAGATCGAGTCGAATCCACAGGGAACCTAAGTTTTAGTTTCTAGGTTGTAAAAATTTACTAATCCTAAAGGCAATGAGGTTCAGAAATTTGAATAATATTAAGTCTCTCTGTTTTAGAAAATAAAAACAATTCACTACTAAATATTCAAGTAAAAAAGGATTCAAAAAATGTTTTGGGTTCAATAAAAATTGTGAATAGTGGCAAATAAACTAGGCAAGAAAAAATATGTTCAAAAATTTTAAATAACAATTAATTAACTACAGGGATGATTCAAATGACAATTAAACTATTAAATGAGATTCTTGATTCAACTCTCAATTTCAGGTGAGTTAATTATTTCACAAAATGATGTGCATGTAGCTACAATCTAAAGTTCACGTAAAGGAATAGATAGACTAGAAAGATGCCTTCATTAAAACTCATTATTTCCCAAAAATTCAGTTTTATACTTTCGTTTGGGATTATAAAATTGGAAGGTTTTCATTAATATCACTTGGGTTCAAACCTAATATTTTTTTTAATTTCAAAAATATCAATACAAAGTTTGAATCGAAAATCCTTTCCAGTGATCACAGAGAATATAGTCAAGAATTTTTGTTTTCCAGTGTTTTGAAACAAATAAAATCAGATCTGAAAAATGTAAATAAATCCCCACATATATGTTTTCACAAAATATACACAAGTTCTACACACATCACATTGTTTGTAATAACTCACCCTTCCTTGATTCGTTGAATCAAGAATAATAAAGTTAAGCTAACATTGATTTACCATTCATAACAATCATAAAGATACATAGATCAAGGAAAATATATAAAAGAAAAGAAAAAGACTATTATTAAATCAATGAATAAGAGTAGCATACTTCGAAACCGAATCGGATGCCAAACGATGAACAATAAAATTGATAACGCTCCTACGAACAATCCAAAGAATCTTGCAAGCATTCTCCAAAATAAAAACACTCAAAAACTCTCTAAAAAGTCTAGAAAGAATGTAATGTAAAAGTTGCCAATACAGCTGTACAATGTTCGTATATATGATGGTATGTAAAAACCCTAAAAATTGAATGAAGCCGTGCCAATTAACCCACAATGGTCTGGACCACCCGTGGGGGTGTCCGGACCACAGTGTCCTTGCCTTTAATTTCTGCTTTGATTCTTCAGCCTAGCTCTTAACTTGGTCTGGACCTATCGTGAAGGTGTTCGGACCACAGTGTCTTTTTCATCATCCGAGTTGTTTTTCACTGCAACTTCAATTATTTCATCCTTTTTTATGCAATTTAGAAAATAAACTCAATAAGTGATAAAAAGTAACAATACTCTTAAACTTATTATCTTAATGCATGAATTAAAGTCAAATTATGGAGTTTGTAATTACACTTTTCAAGTGTAATTAGGAATAGTTGATGTTGCTGAAACTCCTTCTAGAGCTACTAGCCTTCTTTTTACTTTTTTTTTTGTCTAGAACCAAAACCATATTCTTGCATCACATTCTGTCCCTGAGCTTGTCCCTGACCTCTATGAGCCTTGGACCTAAAGTCAATGGCATCTTTCTTCACCGCAGGAGTTGCTGCTACCACACCAGAGTAAGTCTAATGACTCAACCCAATGATCTACTTCCTGATGTGGGAACTCAATTCCCATTCAAAATTTCCATCATTTGCCACATCATCTGGCACAAATTGTAGAGCAAATCTAGCCAATTCTACAAATTTTCTCTCATATTCTTGTACTAATAAGTTCCGCTGCCCTAACGTAAGAAATTATTGGACCTTCATCTCCCTCATCACTGTGGGGAAATATCTCTTAAGAAATGCTTCCTTAAATGCTTTCCAAGTCAAAGTATGTATGTCAATGCTGCCCTTGTAAGACCTCCACTAATGGACAACACCTCCTTAGAACTAATGTGCTGCTACTTTGATTGTGACTTCATCACCTTCTATATCCAAAGTCTGCATCATCTCCGAAATATCCTCCAGCCATCTCTTTGCCTCGACTGATAAGTTCCGCCATTCATATTCTTGTACTAATAAGTTCCCTTGTTCATCTCTGAAATATCCTCTCATATTCTTGTACTGATAAGTTCCCCTACTCTAATGTAAGTAATTCTTGGACCTTCATCTCCCTTATCACTGTGGAGAAAAATCTCTCAAGAAAAGCTTCCTTAAATGCTTTCCAAGTCAAAGTATGTAGGTTAATGCTGTCCTTGTAGGACCTTTACCAATGAATAGCACCTCCTTGGAACTGACGTGCTACTACCCTGATTCTGACTTCATCAACTTCTATATCCAAAGTCTGCATCATCTCTAAAATATCCTCCAGCCATCTTTTTGCCTCAACTAGATCCTCTTCCCCATTGAACTTAGGGGGATCATGTTTCTTGAATTGACTGATAATCCTCATGATTGATGTGTCTCCCAGTGTAGGTGTTGCCGCTGTTGCTAGGGCAGGAGCTGCTATTGATACACTTAACCTCTGCATCTGGGCCCACTGGGCCACCATAAATTGCATCATCTACTCATATGTTGGCTGTGAAAAGCCACCATCAGCAAACGGCACCTCATGAAAATGCTCATGCTAAACACCTGGAGTATTAGGATTCCGACCACTAGGTTGATTCCTTAGATTTCCACCTTTTCCATGTCTAACCATTCTACAAAATATAAACATCATCAATTCCAAAACCAATAATATATTTCGATAAATGACAATCTCTCAACGAAAACAAATAGACCTTACTACCCAAGACCTAAAAGTAAACGCAACCTAGTGATCTGATACCAATCTATCACGCCCTTAAATTAATAATCCGGCATGGACAGCATGGGAATATAGGAACTAATTAAATTAAATAAAAACCTGTACCAAGGTCAAGTCATAATGTAATAACAATCATCAAAACTACTTAACACGTCCCTCATTTCCATATTAAATAAATAAAATTAACATCAATCATAATAAATATAACATCACGCCCCAGTGACTCAATTTAAGACTTATACAGCCGCATTAACATCATCAATAATTATACAGTCTCATATATAATAAGATTGGGGCCCACACGCTGGTTTGCACAAATAAAGATACAGTCATTCAAGCATAAATAAATCATGTGCTAAGTCAATTTGTTGGTCTTAACTCAGCTCTGGATGGCTACTCTTTGGCCTCACTGGGTCATCTGAAATATGAATGAGATAAGCAAACTTGCCAATAGGTAAGACCGTGTAAGTGTGCACTAGTGAACATACTCAAGTATGTAGCATAACTCACAACAATATCAACCCAACATAATATAACAATGCATATGTAATGCAATGCAATAGCCAATGCAATTCTCTAATCTTCATCTACCCCTAACCTTATCTTGGGACAGGTGACACTTATCACTGCACACGGGGCCACTAACCGTACCGTTTACGCTCACGGCAAATGTATATCTCAATATATATACACCAAATGGAGAATTGTATTACACCCCTAATAGTGTAAGACTCAAGGAAACTATGTTACACCCCCTTACCCTTCCACTAGGGAATTGTGTTACACCCCTAGTTAGACATCTACTTATCTTAAGTAGGGTCTGGCTGTATTCCAGAGGAAATCTTATAATCATATCTCATAATTAACGTTCCAACTCCAAATGACTAAACTTTAGTCATGTATACCAACTAGGGATCATCTGGTATTTTCAAAATCTTATTTTATCACTTCTCTCAAATCCTGGACCCCATCTATATATATAATCCATGTCTCAGCACGTCACAATATAAATATGTCACTCTTGGCCAATCAATACTCTCAACATAAACCAAATGATGCCACCCTTATTCCATGCACATGATATGCTCAATTATGCAAATAAATATCATCTCAGTATAAAATACATTCTCATTAGGCTTGATGATGATTTGAGGTTTATGCCATCATTAGAAATCTGAAATAACTCAATTTGGACACACAAATGTACTTAAAAACCATTTTTTTTTACACTTCTTTGAAAATCCACCATACTGTGGTTTGGACACCCCATCAGGTTCTGAACACCCCATCAACCAGTCTGGACCGCAGAGTTTAGAGTTCAATTTCTGGGTTTGTTTTCGACGAGACCCAACCCTAAATCACCTCTGAAACACCCTATCAAGCTTCAATCTCAACAATAACTCATGCATAAGCACTTAAACACATAAATCACATGTTTATTCATCATCTAATCAAAGAATAACTCAAATATATGCAAGACATTCACATTTATATGCATATATATATATATGTATGCATGAATCATATAATAATCAACCAAATTAAGCACATATATATAACAAAATCATTTTAATGACATCTCAAACATGAATATAAGTTCCACCTACCTCGAATTCAAAGAGAAATGAAGAAAAACCAAGAAAAATGGTTTGAGCTTCCAACCTTCAAAAGTCGATTTTTCCCACCTTAGGCCAAACCACTAGAAATGGACGTCACCACAGTGTTCACAATATCGAATACTAGCCTGATCCGCCAACCTTCCACTCCAGATCGCACTTTCTCTCTCTACCCTCTCTCTCATCTATCTTTTTTCTCTCTTCTCTCCCTTCTCTAGTCTCTCCCTATGTGCCGAGCAAGCCAAAAGTAAAAGAAAAAGAAAAAAAAAAAGGGAAAGAAAAGAAAGAAAAGGAAAAGATCAAACCCTTAGCCCAGTTGTCTAACTCATTACCAATTCGGACCACACCTGGCCCAAGGAAAATAAAACAACTAAATTAAATATCAACATAATTATTTATTGGTCCAAAACAATACATAAATAGCTAAAATAAATACTGGGTATTACATTAATGAAAATATATTTTTAATAAGAATATAAAATTATCACTTAATATTATAATTTTTATCTAAATTTAATTCTAATAATTAATATATATATAATAATTTATAAATTAACATAATAATATCAATGTAGAATTTAATTTAATTTAATTGATAGTGAAAAATATGAGGATAAAAATGCTAATTTATGAAATAGATTTAGATTAATCATAATCTATAATTAAATAGAATTCTAAATATTTTAATTCATTAAATAGAGTTTAATAAATTACTACAATACTAATTCATTTTAGAATATAAAATTTTAATTAAAGATAATTAAAATTATAATTTAATGTTAATAATTTAAAATATTTAGTTAACAGGATAGTTAGTGTTTTGCATTATTTTGTTTAATAATAATTATTATTATATTTTAAATAATAATTTATTAAGACATAGAAAAAATATACATGTTATTTATTAATTTAAAATATTTATTTATTTATCTAAAAGATAAATTTTAATTTTTTTATATTCATTTAAATATAAATAAAAAGAAGAAAGAAGTTTTATGATAAATACAGCGTGAATAGATATATCTTTATTAGCTTATCTAATAAGATAAAATTAATTTTTTTATAATTTATTAAAATATTAAGAAAAGAAAGAAGTTCTATGATAAATTTATTAATTTGTAATTCATCCTATCATGTGATAAAATAAGAATAGTGTTTGTTCTGATTTTCAATTCAAAAAATTTTATTAGGATTTACCTAATTAATAGATTTTAGTTAATGTTAAAATTAATTAATGAACCTTCTAGTTTAAATAAAATTGTGAATAAGTAGTATTTATGTATAACACTAAGTATAAATTAAGATAATTATAATTATAAATTGATGTTTATAAATTAAAATTTTTATTTAATTAGCTAATTATTTTTTTTGTATTATTTTGTTTAATAATAATATTTATTATGTCTTAATTTTGTTTTTACATTATTTTGTTTAATAATAATAACAATAATAATATTTATTTAATAAAAATAAAAATAAAAATAAAAATTTATGTTGTAAATAGAGGTGTAGATTAAATAAAAAAATCAAGTTCCATGAACATTCTAATTTAAATAAAATTAAAAATTGTGAATAAATAGTAATTATGTAAAATACTAATTTTTTATAAGATAATTATAATTAAATGTCACGTATCACAATTATACACATGTCACAATCATAACATAAGTTACATCTTATGTGACGTAAGATAGTTATAATTAGATATCATGTGTGATGTAAGATAGTTATAATGAGGTGTCATGTGTTATAACCGTAGTGTCAGTTATGTCTTATGTGGTATAGCGGCGTTATCAAACTCTGCTTTATATAGATTTAATTTAATATAATTTTTACTATTATACTCTTACAAAACTTAATAAAGAAGAAGTGAAGGGTCTATTATAAGCATACAATTCGAGGTTATTAATTAGTTATTAAAATTAAAATACTTCACCTTTACTTCCTCTTTTTTTTTTAAGGTTTGAAGAAAAATATTATACATTGTTTAATTGTATGTTCATTTGGAGCTCTAAAAGTTCTTAAAATCATTGAAAAACACTAAAACTCTCTAAAAGTTATTCATCTTTTATCTCATTACACGAATTACGAAGTCATAACTTTTATCAAAATTTATCACTTATCGTCACTCCAAACACTACCTATATATACTATTCTTTTCAAACTTCACTTTATAGTTTTTTTTTTTTTTTCCTTCAAACTCTTCAATCCAATAATACATTAACTAATAATTTAGAGAGCGTTTGGGGCATTGAAAAACAATGAAAAATAATGAAAAATGTGAGTTGGATAACTTTCTAATGTTTGACACACAGCCACCAAATCACGTTTTTCAGGGATGAATAATGAAACTTTTTGCCTTTTGCATTATTTTTTTTGCAAAAAGAGCCGTTCGAATGGTTTTTTTTTACATAATCAAACGGTTTTTTATATCAGAATTTATTAAAAGTTGTTGGAAAAATTTTTAAGATTTATAAAAAAGTTATTGGAGTTTATAAAAATGTTATTAGAGTTAATAAAAAAATTATTAGAGTTTGTAAAAATTTGTTGAAATACGTAATTATATATAAATTTATAAAAATTTAACAAAATATAAGAAAGGTAAAATGTGTTAAAAAGTTTTAGAATTTTTTTGAATTTTTCAAATATTTCCTACAAGTGAGTGAATCCATTAAAATGGCTTCTTATCATGGCAGGACTTTTTATACCCATTTTGAAACAAAATTTTAAGAAAAATACTATTATATACGATAAGGGATGAATTTCCTGAAAAAAATAAATAAATAGAATTGGGCAACGCACAGCCATCAAATGAGAATGTAATTCATAAAGTAATTATCACTTTCAAGATCTCTAATCCCCTGTTTGAAACCAAGTCGGGCCTTCCACGTAGACTGTCTTACCCCTTTATCTGTTCTCCTTCTGCTCCCAATTCCCCTCTCTAACAGACTGTTCTCATGGCTGCCACTGCTATTGCTGCTGCTGCTTCTTCTTCTTCGGCTTTACGTTCTTTCTGCAACAAACTCCCCAGTTTCGCCTCTGACCACTACTACTCTTTAGCTTCAATCGCCACCCCCCAATTCACACCCAAAACAAAACCCATAAAACCCCTCAAACTCAAAACCCAATGCCCCTATTCTCAGCCTTTCTCTCTCCTCTTTCCCTCCGTCCTCTTTCAAGCTTCGGCCGCATTCGACAACGTCGAGGTCGTTGCCGAAAACGAGCAGAGCACAGAACTATCAGAAACAGAAGGAGTGATTGAAGAAGAACAAGAAGGAGATGATGCCTCTACGGACAATGATGACCAATCGGAGACAGATTTAGATGAAGCTGGAAGGCTCTACGTGGGGAATTTGCCATTTTCCATGACTTCCAACCAATTGGAGCAAATCTTCGGTGAGGCTGGTCGTGTGGCTTCGGTGGAGGTCAATTTTTTTAGGCTTTTCTCCTTCGATTTGTGCCATTATTTTGGTGGTTTTACTTCTGGGTGGTTTTTGAATCTGTTGAGTTTTGTTCCAGATTGTTTATGATCGAATCACTGATAGGAGTCGGGGTTTTGCGTTTGTGACAATGGGAAGTATTGAAGAGGCTAAGGAAGCAATTCGCATGTTTGATGGATCTGTGAGTGCCATTTTTATTCATATTACCTAAATGTGAGTGTGTGTATATTCAGGAAAATATGTCAATTTATTTTATTTTATTTTATTTATTTATTGCAAACTATCTTTGTATTTGATTCTCAATCTCACATTAATTCATGAATTTTAAATCATCCCACTTTGCCATATACTTTAATCCAGTATTTTTTTGCCCCATCGCTTCAAAAGTATTGATGGAAAATACCACGTCTATATGTAGCATTTTCATCACATTTTTTTTTAACGATAATTAACAAAAAGGGATAAGTGAAACTAGATTGAAGTACAAGGAGCAAAATGGAACGATTTAAATATTGGGATCAAAACTGAGATTGAGGTAGAGTACAAGAGTGCTAAGCCTACACAAAATTAATGAATTGAATGTGTGCCAGTTTTTGTGCTTGCATTAAGAATTTTACTAGTGTTATAAAGGTGGTGAAGTGATGACATGAATAAGGCCAAACCACCAAAATCAACAACCTTAGATTGGTATGAATACCGAGGTTGGTACACCTATATAAAATAGTCCCTAGGTTGGTATACCTATGTATATATATATGTATTTTAATGTATGATAGTGTAGGATTTTAAGATAGAGATGTGGAAAGGAATTGCTTTCTATTATTTGTTTTAAATTTATAGTATGTGTATATATAATACATGAGAGTAACTGAAAGTGCAAAACAAATTGGTTATTTGAAATTCAAATAAAAGATTCAGCCAATCCTGAGAATCAAGTGATTTATCTTCAGCATAAGACTTGGTCTTTTCCGCAAAACTATGTCAGTTAACCGTGTGCTCCAATACGCCCCCTCAATCGAATGGGCAACTCATGCACATGAAGGTTGTCTTGCAACAAATTGAATCTCAGTGAAGCTAAAGGCTTGGTCAACAATTTTGCAAGCTAATCTTTTGTTGATAGGAATGATACTTGGAGCTTCTTTTGTAAGACTTGATCACGAACGAAGTGAAAATCTATCTCATGTGTTTCATATAGGCATGCAAAACAGGATTGGAGGATAAGTAAGTTGCCCCAATATTATCACGCCAAAGTTTGAGTATTGCTGGCAATGGTAACTTGAGATCATGAAAAATTGATTGGAGCCATTGAATCTTAGTAGTGATAGTTGACAAGGACTTGAACTTTGATTGCATGCTACCATGGGCAACAGTTTTCTGTTGCTTGCAATTCCTAGTGACTAAATTTGCCCTATGAAAAATACAATAAGCACCAACACTTCTTCTGTCATCACTATCTCCTGCCCAATCTGCATCACCATAGCCTTGTAATGAATGAGAAGAATTTGATGAAATGCAAAGTCTGAAATTGACAGTGTGCTTAAGATATCTAAGAATTCGTTTCATTGTTGTCCAATGCTCATCTTTTGGTTGGTGCATAAATTTGCTGACTCGATGAACTGCAAATGCAATATTTGGACGAGTAAATCCAAGATACTGTAAAGCTCCAACTGTATTGTGTTATAGATGATCACCAAAATCAGTTCCATTAAATTTTGACAAGCGACAGCTTGTGGACGTTGGAGTTGTGTGTGGTTTGGCTTTATCCATTGAAACTCTACAAAGTAAATCTACTATATACTTCGTTTGCGTCAAAAGTAGATCATTCTTATCCTTCAATGCTTGGATTCCTAAGAAATAGGATAGATCACCCAAGTCTTTTATTGGAAAATCATGTGACAATAGGTGAATGAGCTTATCAATCTCTACTACATGAGAGCTAGTAATTATGATATCATCAACGTAAATTAAGATGAACAATTAAAAGTTTTCATGATATAGGGTGTATAAGGAAGTGTCAGCTTTGGAGCCATGAAAGCCATAAAATTGAAGGCTTTCTATAAGCTGAGAAAACCAGGCTCTTCATGTTAGGCGAAGACCATAAAGGCTTTTCTTTAAATGGCATACATGCGTTGGGTAATCTAGATACACAAACCCTTGAGGTTGATGCATAAAAACCATTCAAAAATGCATTCTGAATGTCTATTTGGCGAATATTCCATTCTCGAGTAACAGCAATTGAGAAAAGTAACTGGATGGTTACCGATTTAATAACTAGACTAAAGATGTCCGTAAAATCGAGTTGTTGATATCCTTTTGCCACTAACCGTGCTTTGAAGTGCTTTATTTTTCCATTAGCATGTTTCTTTATTTTGTAAACCCATTTGTTACCAACTAAATTGGAATTGAGTAGTGGAGAAACTAAATCCCAAGTCCCATTCTTCAAAAGAGCATTGAACTCCAAATTCATAGCTTTACGCCATTGAACATCTTTGGAAGCCTCTGTAAATGATGTGAGCTCTTTGAAGGAAGATGTTGATTCTGCTATTAGTGCTTTGGAAAGAGGATATCGAATCATTCCAACAAATGGGTGCTTCGGCTTCACGGAATTTGTTTGTGACCGAGTGATCATTCTTTGCAGCGGAGTTTCTGGAATTAATTGATGAGGTTGGGAAGGAGTAGCATGAGCAATTGGCTTGCAATCAGTATTCATTGCTTGAGACATTGTATCATCACTTTGTTGGTCCAAGGTTGGAGTAGATTGTTCTTGATGAGTCACAAGTGGAAGTGGTGGGACAGAACAAATTGCTTCATTAGCATTGTTGGTATGTGCAATTGGGGCATTATGAGGTAAAGATGAAGGGAGAGACAAAGTGGGTATTTGTGTGACACAAGGTTCTTTTTGAGGAGATTTATAAGGAAACAATGACTCATTGAAAGCCACGTGACGTGAAACAAATATTTTACCCATGTCTAAGTCAAGACATTTGTATCCTTGGTGAGATAAGCTATAGCCAATAAAAATACAAGTTTTGGATCTGTAGTCGATTTTATGTCTATTATAAGGTCTTAAATTTGGCCAACATGCAAACCCAAAAACACGCATGAAACTGTAATTTGGTTTTTGATTGTGAGCCATTTCATAAGGTGATTTACCATTTAAGTTTTTAGTAGGCAAACGGTTTATAATGTAGGTTGCCATAAGAAAAGCGTCTTCTCAGTAAGACATTGGAAGATGAGAGTGAGCTAGCAAAGCTAATCCCATCTCCACGATTTGACAATGAAACCTTTCGACGGAGCCCATTTGTTTATGCATGTGTGAACAAGCCAAACGATGTTGAATACCCCAAGTATTAAAATAATTATTTAGATGTAGAAACTCGCCACCCCAATCCGTTTGAATAGATTTAAGTATAGTATTAAAGTGGCGTTCAATGTATTTTGAAATTGGAAAAATGTTGGTTCAACATCGGATTTTCGTTTAAGAGGAAACATCCATATAAATTTGGTAAAAGCATCCAAAAAATAGACATAATATCGAGATCCATAAGTTGAAATGACATGATGGTCCCTAAACATCGGAAAATATTAATTCTGGTGGTTGAGTAAACTTATGAGCAGAAGAATAAAAAGGGAGATTATGGCTTTTAGCCATCTCACATTTAGCACAAACAAGCTACCTTTTGTTAGACCCAATACATAAGTTATTTGCTACAATTACATAGCTAACAGCAGGATAAGCAGCATGGCTAAATTGACGATGCCAATCGAAAATAGAAACACGAGCTCCAGAAAAAGAAGATGGAAAAGAATGCTGCAAAGGTTGGGAAAAGCAGTAAAGACCATATTTGGCATGACCCTTATATAGGATGCTCGTCGGGTAATCCTTAATCAGAAAAAAACAATTATGAAATTAAAAGTAGACATGATTAGCTCAAGTAAACTGTTGGATGGATAACAAATTTTTCCTGATTTCTGGAACAACCATAATTTGATCAAGAATAAAGAATTGAGAAGGTGTGGAAACTGAAGTTGTGCTAGTCTGAGTAATGTGCAAACCTGTACCATCTCCCACTTGAATTTGATCAAGACCATCATACTCTTCAGCTCGGATATTGAGATTATTGAAGTTGTTGCTGAGATGATGAGTTGCTCCAGTGTCAGCATGCCAATCTTGAGTACTAATATTCTGTTGATGGTTTAGGCTACATTTGCTTGAGGATTTTGGCGATGAGGTTGTGGAAGATAATTGATATCAAGTCTTTTGTAATAGCAAGCAGCAGTATGCCCTCGACAGTCACAAAGCTAGCACCACAAGACATTATTAGGAGCATTAGTAAGGTCAGAATTATAATTACCTCTACCTGAACAACGGTAGTTGTTACGCCCCCTGCCTCGGTAGTTTGAAGGATTGCCATGACCACGGTTGTTAGAAACGTTTTGTTGCTTGTTAGCAACATTTTCTAATGCATTTGGAAATGAGAGAGATTGATTGTGATGCTAGATATGAGCTTCAAATGTGAGAAGCATTAACTAAGCTTCTTCGAGAGTAACAGAATCTGACCGTGAGGTGAGTGTGGCAACAAGAGAGTCATACTCGGGTCCCAATCCAGCAAGGAGGTAGGTGATGATATCATCACTTTTCATCGCCTGTCGCGTAATGGCCAATTCATTGGTTAGTTTCTTAATATTGAGGAAATATTCACTTGCTGTTTGGTTGCCTTTGCACACAGTCATAAGTGGAAAATCGACTTGAACTGATTTGGCTCTTGATTGGGATGCAACGGCTGAACTGAGAGCTGTCCAGACAGCATTTGATGTGGTGCAATGAGCAACTTGTGCGAGGACCCTCATCAGTTAGAGAGGTATTAATGCAACTCAAAATGAGATTGTCTTGTGCCTCCCAGATTCCATAAGAAGGGTTGGGTGAAATGGAGCCATCTGAAGCAGTGATCTGTTCTGGTAGCTGGTTAATTGTTCCATCTACATAGCCAAAGACTTTTTGCCCTTTAAGATAGGGAAGCATGGTGGCTTTCCATGTTGGGTAGTTTTGACGTGTCAGCCTAGTAACATTGAAAGAATTAGATGGGTTGAAGGGGGGAAGATTGTTGGTGTTTGCTTCAGAAGTTGATGAGTTTGGACATGCTGACATTTTGAAAAAAAAGGGATAGCTGCTAGTGACATTAGTTAATATAGCTCTGATACCATGTAGGATTTTAAGATAGAGATGTGGAAACGAATAGTTTTCTATTATCTGTTTCAAAATTACACATAATGTTTATATATAATATAATACATGAGAGTAACTGAAAGTGCAAAGCAAATGGTTTATTTGAAATTCAAATAAAAGATTTAGCCGATCCCGAGAATCAAGTGATTTATCTTCAGCATAAGACTTGGTTTTCTCTGCAAGATTGGGTCAGTTAACCATGTGTTCCAATAGATAGTGAATCGCAATTTGAGGACAGTAGATAATTCACTAATAATTACTAAGAAAGGATATACAGGCACCACTTTTAACCAACCTTAAGTTTTAAAATAAGAAAATTTTGAATCACCAGTAAATTCTAGCTACTGAATAGCTCCATAAGATTAAGCAATCCAACAAATATCTAACTAAATCTGGCAAATGAGATGTTCTTATATATGTTACAAGAACTCATCTATGAGCAGTGAGTATGATTGTGTACCTAGGCACTAGACATCCCTAAGTTGTAGATCTTAGTATGTGGGGATATTTATCTCTAATTCGATTATGTGCTCCTTAACATGTTCTGAAAATTTTAATCTATTGAGCATTTTACAATATTCTGACGTGAGATGTTATTACATTTCACATTAAATAGAAATTAGGGAAAAGGGGATTTCTATCTCGATTTATATAAATATCCCATACCCTTACAAATGTTGTATCTGGTGGACATAGGTATGCTAAGTGAATGAACAAAAGTTCACTTTTTTTATTCATCAAGAAGTATTTGGCTTGTGTAATTGATTTTGAGTTGAATATATGACCGCAAAGCTTTAGACTTTGCATAATATGCAATATCTGTATCTTTTATTTTGGGGCGGAACTTGACACCATTTAAGTGCCTTTTTTTTTTTTTTTGGCCTCTGTCTGGAACAGTTGGAGTACATACCTCTCCAATGCTTCAGCACTTCCATGTTGCAAGGAAAAACAAAAAACAAAATGCAAAACGAAAAAAAAAAAAAAAAAAAAACACCCTCTTGATTAGATACTTAGAACGAAAAGAATATAAATTTATTTATTTTTGGTAAGTAAGTAAAGAATATAAATTTATACCAATCAATTCTCCTGTAGACTTTTTAAAACATCCAATTTGTTTCAGAATAGCTTTTTAAAAATGAGTAATAGGATCTTCTGTTCAAACTTCTTGTTGACATATAGAATGTGGGGATCAATTACTTAGTATGGTGAACATAAAACTTGAAGAAGCATTTATTACTTTCATTTGTAAGTATAGCCATTACACAAAAGCCCTTTGGATCTTTCCATCTCACTATGATTATTTTCTTTTTTCCTTTTCTTTTTTTTTTTGGGGGGGGGGGGGGGGGGTGTAATGGATGGTGACCATGGTAACAGCAAGTTGGAGGTCGAACGGTCAAGGTAAACTTCCCTGAAGTGCCAAGGGGTGGTGAAAGGAAAGTAATGGGGTCGAAGATACGAAGCAGCAACCAAGGCTTTGTTGACAGCCCTCATAAAATCTACGCAGGAAATCTCAGCTGGGGCCTCACTTCCCAGGGGCTTAGAGAAGCTTTTGCAGGCCAGCCAGGTCTGTTGAGTGCCAAGGTCATCTATGAGAGGGGCTCTGGAAGATCTCGAGGTTTCGGATTCATCACTTTTGAATCTTCAGAGGAGGTGGAGTCTGCTCTCAGTGCTATGAACGGAGTGGTAAGACTGACTGACTTGAAAGGATCACCTAAAGTATTTTTGAAGCATTGTGGTGATAATTTTTCTAATATTTTATGAAGCACAGACTTTCAAAATAAGTGTGGTATTCGTATTTGACACATACTCCTCAAATGCACCAAAATAGATTTTGTGGTGTATCCAATTATTTTATTTTATTTTTTATTTTGATATACGATTAAAACAAGTTTAAGTTTTAATAGCTTAAACCGCTAAAGTTATATAGTCTTCTATTTACTAATTTGTTATATTTTATATATTGAATTATGTCAGTTGTAGAAGTATTGAGTTTAGTTTTTCCTTGTAAATGTTTTATTCACATATCTAAATAGTATAAATATATAAAAATTAAATATACATATTTTTTGTATTCCCTCTGTTTCCATATCTCCATTTTTTCAAAATTATTGCATCCATGCTGGTACTCGTATCATGTCCACTTCCCTATATCCGTACTCCTTAACTGATAATCAATCTATTCCTATGTAAAATATGTGATTAGGAGGTGGAAGGGAGGCCTATACGATTGAATATGGCTGAAGAAAGAGCTCCTCCTACACCATGAGAACAGGAAAGGGATTGGAGAAAACAGTTTTAACAGCATTGAAATGCTTTCTAGGTCTAGCAGCTGACAAGGGAAAGAGAGAGAGAGAGACGGAGTGGACTATGCGTTTCAGATGTTCTTGTTGATGGATGATGGGAAGTTGCAAATATGCGAGGTAAATTGGTGGTACCTAAGCATGCGAACTTCAAAAGCTTGACATCATATTAATATTTATGGCTTCTTGACATGCTCATGTGCCAAATTCAGATTGGCCTAAATGCAGATTGAGCAAGGAATGACGATTAACCATGTAATTTGTTTGATGTTTGAGCTCTTTATTGTAGTTCGTAATTTTTGGATGTATTGGTTCTGGGCTACGTGAGAATTGACTTGTAATCTTAATTTCAAATATACTTGAGTCCGTAAAGCGCAAGGTGGATTCCAAAATGTCCAAGCTACGGATGTTGATTCCATTATATTGTTACGGTAAATTATACTTTGAACATTTGGTGAATACCGTTTATTTTAAAATATTTGTTACAATTAAATCATTTCATTTATTTGATTGTCAATGATTAATAAACAATAGTATGGTTGGTGATGCAAAAGAGTCAGGTCGACTTGTGGCCCGACTCGGCTCTAGTCCATGTGTTCGTATAGCTTGACCTAGTCTCGTCTTGTCTTGGTCAGAGCTTGGGAGGTCAGGGCTTGAGGCACCCTGGCTTAGCCCCTGAGCCACCCCGCTTGACCTGCCCCCCTCCTCTCCTCTCCTTTTTCTTGATTTCTCTGTGATTTTTTTTTTAAACCCTGTTGCCTTGACGCCACCCTTTCTTTACTGCATATTTACGATTACAATTTTTTCTTCTTGTGGCCCCCACCCCATCCACCCCTCTCACTTCCCTTTTCCTGCTGCATACCTGCAACTATGGTATTTTTTTTTCTTTTTTTTTTCCTTGTGATTCCCACCCCTTTCTCTCATCTAGGGATGGGTATAGGGCAGGTAGAGGATGGGTACGCTTATCTTTGTACCCAATGTCTGAACTCAAATTAATTTTCATATCCTACGCGATTCTAAAAATTTATTTTTACTCCCATCCCCGCCTTAAACGGGGAACAGAAATTCACGCAGGGAATTGAATACTCAGAATGAAAAAAAAAAATATGAAAGTACAAAAATTCTAAATTTCATGTCGTCAATTCATTTGACACAGTATACCAAATTCCCCAAAAGGTTCCTAAATTTCTTAGTACACAGATCAATGGAAACAAAAATATGATGACTATTACAGAGTAGCTGCCACTGGTCTTACAAATCAAAGAGAATTTAGTAGTGGACTGATGAGGTAATTCATAGGTGAGGCTGAATTCACAAAAGAACTAATGAATAAAACAAAGAACAACCAGTGGTGGCTTAAAAAATGAAGAAGTTGCAAAAGCACAAATATGAATGATACTATAGAGTAGGAATGCGTAGCCACCTAATTCAGGCAGAGCAAATCGTCCCGTGTGGTGGACCATCAATGAGGCGGCTTCTGTGTCTCTTCTTCAGTTGCTATCTGCAATAAAATTTGGCGGTTCACCCTGGTAGAGGTATTCATCACAAAGTGAACAGAGAGTTTGAGAACATAAACAATCAAAATTACAGAATGAAAACTAAATATAAACAATCAAAATTTATAGAATGAACAGAGTTTAAGAATATAGGAACTAAAAAACAGAGGTCAGTATTCTCACATGTTTGCTTAGAAGAAAACCCGATTGGTTGATTTCAATGATTTGGGTTTATCATCGCTGCAACTGTGTAGCCTGCCAGAGGAGGATTCTCACATGTAGAAAAAATTGGTGAGAGAGAGAGAGAGAGAGAAGAAGAACCTTACCGGACTAGAGGCTGACCGGTGACTGGCGCGAGAGACCTAAGACTGCCACTACGTTGGGGTAATACATAACTCCAAAAAAATTAAAATATATGTCTGCAAGTATGGGCGGGGATGGGTCGAGAAATGGATAAGTATGGTATGGGATCGAGACAGACTCGTACCTGTTCCTTATCTAATTCTTGATTTTTTTAAAAAAATGTCCCCATCTTCTACTAGATTCCTAAATTTTCTATCTGTTTGGGGCGAATTAGATAAGGTACGGACGAGTCAGCTAATATGGTCATCTCTACCCTCATCTCTCTCTCTCATGCGCGCGTGCTGTAGGCCCCCAAATTTTTTCTTTATTTATAATTTTTCCTAATTTAATTTATTAAAAATATATTTTTAAAATATTAAAAAAATATAAAGGGTCAATGGGCGGATTAAGGGCGGATTTTGTTGATCCTAACTTGATCCGAAGGAAAATCGACCCAACTGGGGTAGCCGACTCATTGCCTAGTTAAGGGGTGGGCAAGAATCGACCTAGTCCATTTAGATTACTAAGTATGGTTAATATAAAAAAAAATTATATGAGATATTTTTTTTATATTTTTTTTACTCCTTTAAACTATATATGAAATGCTTAAAACGTTACAGAGATCTTAAAACATTAAACATAGCATTTATCCTCTCAAATTATGGTCTAGTTTATATCTAGAATTGAAACCAATATCTTAAAATAAAAAATAATGAAATAAAGGGAAAACATTGTGAAATGTTTTCTTCACACATTTTAAAAGCAATTTTGACATTTTATGTAGTCTAAATAAGTAGAATTGACGTTTCATGTGAGTTTTTTTATGTGAGTATTCTAAATTTCATTTTTTTAATATTAACAATTAGATTGATGAAAATGTTGTGTTGTGATAAACATTTTAAAGTAAGGAGTGTGAAGGTAAATTTCAAATGTTAAGAATAGTTACGTTTAATTTACTAAATATTAAGAGAATGTAAGTGTAATTACTTTACTATTACATAAGAATTGAGTTGCAAACAAACTAAGCAATCAACAAATTACATCATTTGCGAATAAGCTTGTTAAGAGTTAGTTTATGTTAGTTTGATAAAGTAAATAAATAAATTTGAATATATATTTCAAATTTAATAGCAAGTCAAACACACATAAAGATGTGTTTGGTTATATAAGACATGCAACTGTTTATTATTTGCACACGTACTCCTTTATACCTTATGAACATACTCGTTTAAATGTTTGCTAACATGCTTAAATTATTAGTTAAATTTTCTTATAAAGTTTTAATAACTTATTTTTTATTAATAATTTTGTAATAAGTTTTTTTTTTGGTAATTAATTTATTAATAAGTTGTTTGTTAATTTATAATTTTTTTATCAAATTTAAAGAATTTATTTACTTGTTAAATTTATTTATTTATATATTTGTAAATTAATGAGTATGTTTAATTTGAATTTAAACCACTAATAAACTTAACAAACAAATTTGAATATATTATCTTTCAATCATCAATAATTCCAATTTAGCAAACATGTTTGCTTTGTCTTTTCAATTGGCATATTGATTTATAGAGGACTTGAAGTATTCTAAAGAACAATAAGATAAGGGTAAATTATACCTAGATCACCTGAACATTAGACAAATTATACTTAGATTCTATGAATATTTAAATCTTACACTTAGACCCTTTATTCTTAAATGTTTGTAACACTTAGCTTTATCCGTTAACTTTCTTCGTTATCTGCACTGTAAAATAACGAGAATGCCCACGACTCAGTGACACTCCCCCCTCTTTCTCTCACCGCACAACTCTCTCTCTTTCTCTATGTCTCTCTCTCTTTCTATCACAGTTTTCCTTATTATTGAAAATGGTTTATTTTATTCAAATATTTTATTAAATTATATTAATTTTATTGAATCTAATAATAATTTATTATTAAATTAAGTTATAATAATACATTTTATTAAAACTAATTATTATTAAAAATAAATATTTATAACATTAAATTAATCAATTTAAATATATTTTATTAAATTTGAAAATACGTAATTTGTTGGTAAAAATCCCAATTAATCAACCACAATCAGAAAATAACAGAAGGTAAGATAAACAAAACGAGGAAACCCACAAAGGGAAACCTCAAACAAAACTTTTACTAAAATCAAACGTTGGTTACAAATTCAAACTATCGATAGATCAACTCCTCGACTCTATACTGTGTTTGCTCGAATCCTTGATTCACCAACTCCTTTAGCGAAAGCCCTCTGACTCCTCGAAGGCATAATACTGACTCCTCAGTAGTTTTATTGAATCCTTAGCATTCACAAACCTCGAACTCAAACTCGAACTCCTTCGGATTAAACACGAACATGTTGGCTAAGAGTTTCAGAGAATTATAGGACTTTTTGGCTCACGAATTGTTGTGTATTCTTTCTGTGTCTGACTCTGAAGATGTCTAGAGGATATATATAGACAAAACTGAGGCGGCTAGGGTTCAAAATAAGTTGAAAGCTGTGCCTCGCGGGAAGGGCGCACCTGCAGCTTTCCCACGACTCAGAGCGGGCATCCCGCACGGCCAATTTTTCAAACTCAAGCTCGGCATTATCTTGCACCTACTTGCGGCCATCCTGCAGTCTTCCTGCGTTATAGTGCTCTGGCTCTGTTTGGCTTTTTCCAGACTTCTAATAGCATGCAAATACAGTTTTCTTGAGGCATTTTCACTTCTTTTTGACTAAAAACTCTAGTGCCTTAACCTACACTAAGTCTAAATTTTACAAAACACTTTCTTTGACCATGGATTTGCCAATTTACAATTTTAGCCTTAACAAAATTAATTAATCAAATAAATTTTAAATATATTTTATTGAATTCAACTAATTTTATATTTTTTAATAAAATCATATATTTTATTTAAATAAAATTAATTTTATATTTTCCCCTTAATAAAGCCACCATAACTATGTATACTATGTATAACATCAAATAATTAACAATTCTAATTTTACACTAAGATCCTGTTCGATAAATCTTTGTTTTTTATTTTTCTGTTTATGTTTTTAAAATTTTATAAACTCACAACAAAAATATGTTTGTTAAATATGTTTATATTTTTTCGTTTCCAAGAAAATAAAAACTTAAACAGAAAAACGTAAATAAAAAAAGGATTTTCACCCTATTTTTTCTAATGCAAACATTTTAACAACTTCAAAACTTTGTCCATTTTTGTTACATCATATTAAAATAAATTATTTTATTCAAATATTTTATTAAAATAAATTATTCTAATAAATAATATAATTAAACTTATTTAATTTAATTAATTACATAAATTAATATGTAATGTATATTATTAAATTACTTTTAATAAATAATAAAACAAAATTAATTAATTAATTTTAATCTAGTAATTAATTTAATTTAATATAATAATCAATTTAATTCAATTTAATAATTCATTATTATTAAATTATTTGAAATAAATATCATAATTAATTTAATTTAAAAATTAATTCAACTTATATAAAATAATTAGTTTTTAATATAATAATAAACTTAATTTAATTTAATAATTAATTATTTTAAATAAATATCATAATTAAATTAAATTATTTATACTTTAGTTTATATAAAAATATTTTATTAAATTATTTTAATAAATAGTTAAATTAGATTAATTTAGTATTTCAATATATCTTATTAAATTGTTTAATAAATTATATAATTAAATTATAATTAATATATTTTTAAATTTTTTAACTTCTTCAATTTTTTTTTTCGATCTCCACCATCGTCCTTGTGCTAAACAACCTAGATGAAGTCATGGTCGGAGTTTTCAAGTCCTTGTCCTCAAGGCGCCAGTGGTCTCGAAGCTAACGTAAACCACCAATTTGGGTTTTTCCTGGAATCAAGTCAGCTTAGGCAGTCATTCTCTTCGATGGCCACCATCAATTTGGGTTTCTCGACAAGCGGAGGTGCTGGTGTGGCAGGAAGCCACCACAACGATGAGCGGCGCTGGGTCTCGTAGATCTGGATTGCAATAAAGCAACTTCAACCTTATTACACTAAAGTAGGAGCTGTTAGATTTATCTTTCTTTGGTGTCCTTGAAAGCATGTTTTATGTAATGACATTTTATTTTGGTTTATTTTTATGGATATAATAAAATATTTATTTATTTAAGCATACATTAATGTCCCTTATTTATAAAGTATGTGATTTAAGTATTGGGCATAAGATGCCAATACAGAAAGATTTAAATCAAAAGTTTTATAAATTAGAGTAAATTCACAGTTAATTAATGAAACGGGCATTTCATTATGTTAAAGCTGTAACTTTTCTACTTCTTAATTGGGTGATTTATCTTGATCACTAAAGTGGTGACTTTGAGTAGAAAAGTTAGTATGTATATGTGATATACATATTGAAAGGACTGTTGTAAATTATGATTTGGTTAATAAATGTCTTTAATCATAATTTACATAAGCTTTAATAAACTTAATAAACCTTAATCCTGAGTTTGTAATGGACTCACATTTATGAATTAAATCTATTTGAGTTATCATAGAGCGAGATCTTATAAACGGTCAAAACCTCGATAACTTGGAGATTTAATTCATGAATCGTGGGAACATATACTTTCAAGATGGAATCCATTTTGATACGCTCACCTAAGCTATTTATCTTTTTGATCATTAAATCTGTGGCCGTAGTTTATTCAATAAATTGTTTATTGAATAACAATATTTATTTGTAAATTGTTTACAAATATGAAAATATTGAGAATGATCAAAATATAGATAAATAGAGACTTAGGATTAAACATGTAATTAAGGGGCTCGACATTTAGCCTAACTTAATTACGAGCTTATAATGGAGGGTTAATTAAGTGGATATTATTGGTCTAAGACCAAAATTCATTTTATTAAAAGTTATTTTAATTAAATGAATTTTAACATGGACTACTAGAGTGCAGTTTAAGGCTTTTAGTAGAATAACCCTGGGTTAATTTAAAAGATAATGGGTTGTCATGAGATAACAAGGCCCAAATATCTTTTAGGTTGGAGCTAGGAATCCATGGGCCTTCAGTCCCCAAGCTAGCTTAATTTTATCTTGATGGGCTAGGTCCAGTTGGCTTATTATTTATAATTTATTTATAAAATAAATTATAGATAATTAATATATATTTAGATAAGATGATATGGTTGGGATATTTTCTCAAGATATCATATCTTCTAAATATATATTAGGATAATACATATAGATAAGATATATGTGAGAGTGGATAAGAGATAATCTCTAGAATTAGAGATTTTCTCTGATATAAACCCTGTATCTCTCTCTATAAATATCTTTTATATATTAATGAGCCATGCGATCAGAAAATAGTGACCACACACATCCATCTAGAAAGAGAAAATTGAGAATAGTTTGGAATGCTGAATCGCTGAGAACAAGGTGCTTCCGCTGTGTATCAAGAAAAATTTAAAGAATTCATTCTTCCATTCGAGGAATTTTTCTTAACCCTATGCTATAAAAACCAACAGGAGCAACACCCAATTTGAATTCCTTTAAACAAGCGATCACCAACAACATCAGAATCGAAAACCCCAAAAAATCCCAATTTAAGACCCCTAGCTTGAGCTTTGATTAGTGCCTCAACAATTTGGGGAATCACGAAACGATGTCTGCAGAGCTATACAAGAATAATTTGAAGAAGAAAGATGATATTAATCGGCAAAACTACAATGGCAGGGGAGGTTCTAAGGAATCGGAGTTTTAAGAATGGGTTTGTGAAGAGGGGTTCGTTGTCTTACAATCTTAGGTGGCCTCCATGGCTATTGCCATTAATTCTGGCAAAATTAGGAGTCTTTCAAACTATTCTCGCATTGCTAAGTTTCTTCCCAGCGCTACCCAAGTTTGATTCTAGGAACAAGGAGGATGAAAAGGTAGAGGAGACCAAGCCACCGGCGATGGAGTCAGATCTGATTCTTTATCTACATGTATATATATATATATATATATATATTATCAGAGGAAACGTTCGGATGAAGGAAATTATGGTAATTTGTTAATTACCTGCAGGTGATTATATAGAATTATGCATTAGGGCATTTTCATCATTTTACTGTATAAATCTAACCAACTAATGGCAAAAGTTAACGGATGGATCTAAGTGTTATAAACATTTGGGAATAAGGAGTTTAAGTGTAAGATTCAAATGTTCAGGGAGTCTAGGTGTAATTTACCAATGAGATAATTAGCGGAAGCAATACCATCAAGTTATAGTGCAGCCTCTGTTAGTCAGATGTACTTCTGAATAGGGAACCATGTACATGAGGGAGTGAACAGATATTGTATAAGTAGTCAAATGTGTAAAGACAATTACATTGTCGAGTCCATGCCACCGTCTAAACAGCCGACCAACCATATGAATAGGAGGAGTTAGGAAATTCAAATATGATTAGTTTAACCTCAAGTTTCCTCTTTTCTTAATAAAATTTCAAGGTTGGTTCACTTATAAGTGTTTAATCCCTTTTCTGAGGCTATAAATTATGTGAACATAGGTTCCTAACATCTTTAAAGTACAAATTTCTAGAGTTTAATTCATGTATAACCCAACCATTTAAATTTTTAGTCAAGGCCAACATACAACCTGATTTTTACCTTTCAAATTTGATAAGGAATTATTTAGAAAGTTATTATTGGCAAAAAGATTGTGAGCTAATTTACTAACCATATCCTACTTTGATGGACGGTAAAATTAAATGATTAATTAGGAAATTGGGTCCTTTCTCTCCCTATAAATAGTAGATGAATTCCATCAATTCATACACATTAAAAATTACAACATATTAGGGTTTATAGGGCAAGAGGGAGAAACCTTAATTTCCAAAAGAGTTTTATTTTGTTAAAGGAGAAGATTCAAGAACATAATTTTGAGGTAGCTTCCGCATTCAGATTTTCATAGTAATGGCTCAAGATATGTCTTCTTGATTATATTATGTAAGTTAAGATAAAATATGTGAATATTATGAAAATCAAGATCTTGTATATTTGATTAAATTATTTCGTGTAAATTTAATTATAAACTTACATGTGATATTAGAGCTTAGGTTTATAATCTCATGATATTCCATTATGATATTGTCATTAATTGATTCTTTTTGTATGCTAAATAAATATATATATATGTATAGATATATATATTGTGACATGTAGGCTTTACTAAGCACATAGAGTTTCAAGTATTTTTTTTTATTTAACCTGCAGTATGCATGATTAAGTTGTTTAGAATACACACAAATATATATATGTATAATGATTTTGATTGATTCAATGCACTTTTCCAAGAGCTCCAGATCATCTTTGCACGGGCCCATTGCAATTTTTATTTATTTATTGGCTCAAGGCAATCTCTATTCCACAATTAGTGGGAAGATAAAAAGAATCCAATTGCAATACATTAGTTTTGATCCCATTGATTTTACAATTTTATTTGTTCATTAGAGGAAGACAGAAAGAGATTCAATCTTCACATGATCTTCCATCAACTCTATACGAAAATTTCTGTTTTCGAGTTCCCTGCCTCACATCTTAGCAGTTCATTAAAATAAATTATTTATTTATTTTACTATTAGATTAATTATTTTGGTCACCATTATTGAAATATTCGTATTATGAATGGTTTGGTGTTCACCACAGTGCTCCAATCTGTTATTGTGAATATTAAATTTATTATTATATTTAATTCAAATATTCATATTATGATTAGATTAAGTATTCCCGCAGTGTCTTTTAATTTATTGTTATGAATATTAGATTATTAAATTTTATTCATATCATGTATGTTTTGGTTGCCCATAGGCCTAGATATGGTAGTGAATATTGGATTGTTAATATATATATATATATATATATTTTAATATTCATGTTATAAATGGTTTAGTGTTTGGTGTTCATCACAGTGCTCTATTCTATTATTGTGAATATTAATTTATAGTTATACTAAATTCTAATATTCATATTATGATTTGATTAAATAGTTACTTTAGTGTTTTTTAATCTATTATTATGAATATTAGATTATTAATTTTTTTATTTTATTCATGTCATCTATATTTTGGTTGTTCACAGGCCCAAATATAGTAGTGAACAAAGGATTGTTGATATTTTAATTATTATTTATTCAATTATATAAATTGGTTACCCACATGTCCAATTATATTGATTGAATAATTGTTATAAGATAATAAATTATTTTATCATGAAAATATAGGACATCCACAGATGTTATATATATATATATATTTTGTATCTTAAAATATCAACAGCTTATTATTCTTTTGCATGACTGTTATTTATATGTTGTTATAAACGAAATTAACATGTGAGCATATAAAATTGCAGTTACAAATCCTGTTGCACTTCGTTCCCAAGCCTTAAACATCCCCAAATTTGGTGGTACTAATTTTTTTGAGTGGCATAAGCAAGTCCAATTTAGTTTGGGGGTTTTAGACCTTGATATGTGCCTTCTCGTTGATGAACTTGCTACTATTCCTGATGAAAGCAAGGAGACTAAGGAGGCCACTTATATGGCAAGGTCTAGATCCAACAGACTGAGCCTAATGTTTTTGCGCATGACCATTGCTGCAAACATTAAAACATCTCTCCCTGAGATGAAATATGCTAAGGAATATCTTAACAATGTTAAGGAACGTTTTCGATCTGCTGATAAATCACTTGCTGGAAAACTTATGGCTGAATTAACCACTATGTGTTTTGATGGTATACATACCATAAATGAATAGATTATTGAAATGACCAATCTGGCTGCAAAATTAAGAACTTTAGGCATGACTGTGGATGAGTCTTTTCTCGTCTAGTTTGTCCTAAACTCTTTACCTCCAAAATATGGACCTTTTTAGATCAATTACAACACTATTAAGGATAAGTGGAATGTAATTGAGCTACAAAGTATGTTGGTCCAAGAAGAATGAAGAATTAAGCAACAGAATGTCGCGCATTTGATGGTGAAAGGTGGAGCTGGAAAGAAAAAAGCTGAAAAAGGCATTAAGCGTGGCCAATCCAAGCTGGATGATTTTAATCAATCTGCCTCTAAGAAGAAAAAAAGTGTAAAGTGTCACTTCTATAAAAAGAGTGGACATTTTTAGAAACATTGCCTGAAGTGCAAGGTATGGTTCGAAAAAAAAGGTAAGCTTATGGCTTTAGTATGTTTCGAATCAAACCTAATTGATGTTCCTTCTAATACTTGGTGCATTGATTTTGGTTCAAGTACTCATGTTTCAAACTCAATGCAGGGATACCTTACAACCCGAACCACAAAACAAAATGAAGCTTTTCTTTTCATAAGAAACCAAGTGAGAGCCCTAGTTGAAGCCATTAGAACCTTTCGCTTACTTTTGGATTCTGGATTTTGCTTAGATTTAGCTGATACACTTTATGTCCCTTCCATTTCTCGGAACTTGATTTCGTTGTCAAAACTTGCTACTAGTGGTTTTCATTTGAATTTAATAATAACACTTTCAGTTTGTATAAGAATTCTTGTCTTGTTGGTTCTGGAATTTTGGTGAATGGCTTATATCAAATTAATCTTGAACCCTCTTTCTCTGAATCCCTCCTTACTTTGCATCATAATGTTGGAACCAAACATGGCTCATCTGATGAGCACTCATCTTACTTGTGGCATAAAAGATTAGGGCACATAACTAGAAAAAGAATGGAGAGATTAATAAAGGAAAGAATTCTCTCAAATCTGGATTAGGCTACTTTTGATGTGTGTGTGGACTGTATTAAAGGTAAATAGACCAAACATACAAAGAAAAAAGCCATAAGAAGTACCCAACTTCTAGAAATAATAGATACAGACATATGTGGACCTTTTGATGTTCCATCTTTTAGTGGAGAAAAATACTTCATTACCTTTATTGATGATTTTTCACGTTATGCTACCTATATTTGTTGCATGATAAATCTCAGTCTGTTAATGTCATCGAAATCTACATAACTGAGGTTGAAAGACAATTAGGTAAAAAGGTAAAAATCATTAGATCTTATCGTAGTGGTGAATTCTATGGTAGGTAGGATGAAACAGGGTAGCGCCCTCGACTTTTTGCTAAACTCCTTAAACGTTTAGGTATTTGCGCACAATACATAATGCTAGGTGAACCTTGGCAGAATGGTGTAGTTGAAAGGTGCAATCATACCCTTGTGGATATGGTTAGGAGTATGATGAGTAATACAAGATTACCTATATCCTTGTGGATGCATGCTCTTAAAACTATTGTGTATGTCTTAAATAGGGTTCCTAGTAAGGTAGTTTCAAAGACACCTTTTGAACTGTGGAAATGATGGAAACCTAGTTTAAGGCACTTGCGTGTTTGGGGTTGCCCAGCAGAAGCAAGAATTTATAATCTATCTGAAAAGAAACTAGATCCAAGAACAATTACTTGTTTCTTTATTGGGTATCTAGAAAAATCAAAAGGATATATATTTTATTGTCCTAACCATAGCACAAGAATTGTTGAAATCGGAAATGCCAAATTCATTGAGAATGGTGAAATTAGTGGGAGTGGTAAAGTTAGGAATGCAATCATTCAAGAAATCAGGGTACAATTTCCCTTACCTCTGATTCATAACAGTCCTGTTGTTCTTAATGATGTTAATACAATCAACAATAACGAACAACAAATGAATGATCAGCAACCTGATAATTCTCATAATGAAACTATAACCATTGACCCTATCATAGATGCGCCACAAGAAGTAGCATTAAGAAGATCTCTTAGAAATAGGAGACCTACTATTTCTGATGAAAACGTGGTGTATTTACAAGAATCTGAGTATAATGTTAGAGATATTGATGATCCGATTACATATTCGGAAGCCATTAATAGTAATGATTCTACTAAATGGATTGATGCCACGAATGATGAAATAAAATCTATGGACTCCAATAAGGTTTGGGAGTTAGTCAAATTGCCTGAAGGACATAAAAAAGTCAGGTGTAAATGGGATTTTAAAACCAAATGCGATTCTAAAGGCAATATAGAATGACATAAAGCTAGACTTGTAGCCAAAGGTTTAATCAACGTGAAGGCATTAATTATAATGAGGCCTTCTCTCTTGTGTTAAAGAAGGACTCTTTGAGAATCATTTTAGCAGTGGTAGCTTATTTTGATTTAGAGCTGCACCAGATGGATGTAAAAACGGCTTTCTTAAATGGAAGTTTAGAAGAAGAAGTCTATATGACACAACCAGAGGGCTTCATAAAAGAAGGAAAGGAAAACATGGTCTATTGTTAAAAAAGTTGATATATGGGCTTAAACAGGCTTTCTGACAATGGTATCTTAAGTTTCATGATACTATTGCTTCAATTGGGTTTAAGGAAAACATTGTTGATCGGTGTATATACCTGAAGACTAGTGGGAACAAATTTTTGTTTTTAGTACTGTATGTTGATGACTTACTTATAGCCAGCAGTGATCTTGGTTTACTACGGGAAACTAAAGATTTTCTTTCGAAAAACTTTGAAATGAAAGATATGGGAGAGGCATCTTTTGTGATAGGAATAGAAATATTCTGAGATAGATCACGTGGATTGTTGGGATTGTCTCAGAAAGCCTACATTAAAAAAGTTTTAGAAAGATCTAATATAAATAATTGTGGTTCCACCATTGTTCCAATTCAAAAAGGGAATAAGTTTAGCTTAAGTCAATGTCCTCAAAATGAATTGAAACGTAAAAGTATGAAAGATATTCCTTATGCTTCTATTGTTGGGAGTTTGATGTATGCACAGGTTTGCACCAGGCCAGATATTAGTTTTGCTATTGGGATGTTAGGCAAATACCAAAGTAACCCAAGACTTGATCATTGGAAAGCTGCAAATAAAGTTTTAAGATACTTGCAAGGGACAAAATATTACATGCTTACATTTAGAAGGTCTAATCACCTTGAGTTGATTGGAGGATGTGTTGATAGCAAGAAGAGCACTTTTGATTATGTTTTCTTTCTCGCAGGAGGGGCTGTTTCATGGAAAAGTGCTAAGCAGAGTATTATTGCATCATCCACAATGGAAGCTGAGTTTGTTGCCTGCTTAGAGTCTACAAATCATGGACTATGGCTGTGAAATTTTATTTCAGGGTTAGGAATTATAGATTCTATTTCTAAACCCTTGAAAATTTACTGTGATAATGTAGCCGCAGTTTTCTTTTCGAAGAATGATAGGTATATTAAGGCAGCCAAGCATATTGAGTTAAAATACCTATCTGTTAAAGAAGAAGTTTAGAAACAACAGGTGTCAATTGAACACATTAGTACGAGAGTTAATATAGCAGATCAATTTACGAAAGGGCTATCTCTAAAGACATTTGTTGTCCCAAATAGCAACACTCGAGGGGGGTGAATAGGGTTGCTTAAAAAATTTACAAATAAAAATTTCAACCCTAAAAAAAAATGTCAAGATGAAAAAGAAAATCAAATATAAAATGCACCAAAAAAAATATTCAATATTTGTGGATGAAGAGTGAGTGCTAGTGTTTGTAATAAATATAAGGAGAAGGGAGAAGAAGCAAACACAATCAATTTATAGTGGTTCGGCTTCAATATTGCCTACGTCCACTACCCAAGGCATTCCTTGAGATTTCTCCACTATTCTTTGAAGAGCTTATTACACACCAGCTTCCTAAGGTGGTAGAAACCTTTCTCAAGTGATTTTATCTCCAAATCACTCACACAAGTCTCTCTCAAAGAAAGTCTCTTGTTTTAGTTCTAACACTTGAACCAAAACCAATAAGAGCTCACCAAACTTTCACAAATTAAAAGGGCTTTAAATTTCCCTTTCTTACAGCAACAATGATGAGTTTAAAACTCAATCAAATAAAAAAGAAACTCTCACAAGTTGAATATGAAAGATGAGGTACAAGTGTGGGAAGAAATCACTCTATATTTGCTAAGTTATAGAATTTCTTGTATCTATTTGTAAGCAGTTCTTTCTTACCTTCTTCATTCTCTTGAATCTGCATTTGAGGCTCTATTTATAGATGAAAATCTCCAAATGGCCATTACTAAGTGAAAAGACACTTTTGCCCATGAAAGAAGTTGAATTTTCTTGCTTCCAATGCTGTCTTTCAGTTTCAGGTTTTCTGAGATACATTTGTGACCATTTTTCACCCTCATAGCATTCAAATCTGACATTGCCTCAGAGTAAATACTTTGTAGATATATAAGTCAGATACCACATGTCAAAATTTGAGCTTCATCCAACGGTTAGATAGTCAAATATGGCTTCTGAATTGAGACCAGCTTCTGATAATTTTTTGTGACATTCTGAATCTGTGTTGCCAGTTTAAGCTTCTGTTTCACCATAATACTTTTAGAACTAAAAGAAACTTAAATTACAAAAGTTGTAGCATTGTGAGGCTTTTTTTCACGCACCAAAATTTAGAATTTTTAAAGCTGTAGAGTATGAGTTATGTCTCAAAAACTAAGACTAACTCCCGAATTCAGAATTAAAATCTTTTTTGTAATGACTAATATTCTAACTCACTTTTTGATATCTTAGCTTCAGATCCACAAAAATTTCCCTTCGATAAAGTTGTAGATATAGAAGTCTAGTTTACTATATTAAAATTTCATAAAAATTGAACCGTTAGAGCTTAAGATATTATTTATACGCTAACACGCTAACATGTGTCTGATTTCTCTGTTCATCCGAATTAACTTCTAGTTCAAATCTTCATCTTATTTTGGTTTTTATTACTCCCAACTTTCAAATTCTTGTATTCCTACATCCAAATTATGTGAAAATATCTAAATAATAATATAAATCTCTTCCAACTATATTATCTTGAATCTATCAAATTAAAATGGATTATAACATTTCATACAATGTCTACTTGAAAATAATTGTGAAAATTTAATTCAATATTTGTTATCATCAAAATCAATTATATAACTAACTTTATAAACCTTGGGCCAACAGCATTTATGCAACATGCTGAATAGATGGGTCTTGAGAGTAGCAAATAAATTAATTTGTGGATTGCTTAGTGCTTGTTTATAAAGATTATAATTTTTGATATCTATTAAAGATTTTCTGAATTTATAAATTTCTGTCTTACAATATTTGTTTACATGCATGTGATTTGTTTAATGTGACAGAAATAATCTTTTATAAAGACATTATGGGACCATTAACGATAGCTCACCTTATAGACCTTGTTAAATAAATTGTTGATGGCGTAGTACATGGAAGAAACCATGCTCTTGAATTAGTATGGAGCCGCCATGACTCTCATTAATGTTTTATTTAATTAAGGTAAGCCATTAAGATGACTTTTTCTAGTGTTATTGTGCGCCTTATGTTTCTTGTATCAAACTATGACTGTAGGATTATTATACAGATCAAGTTAAAGACTGTTGGAATTAATTAATATTTAATTCCAATAATTAGTTTCCTAAATAAAGTGGTCCATATAAGAATCCAAATTTAATAAGGAATTATTTAGAAAGTTATTATTGGCAAAAGTTGTGAGCTAATTTCCTAACTATATCCTACTTTGATGAATGGTAAAGATTAAATAACTAATTAGGAAATTGGGTCCTCTCTCTTCCTATAAATAGTGAATGAATTCCATCAATTCATATATATTAAAAATTACAACACATTAGGGTTTATGGGGAAAGAGGGAGAAACTCTAATTTCCAAAAGAATTTTATTTTGTTAAAGGAGAAGATTTAAGAACATAAATTTGAGGTAGCTTCCGCATTCAGATTTTCATAGCAATGGCTCAAGGTATGTGTTCTTGATTATATTATGAAGATCAATATCCTGTATATTTAATTAAATTATTACATGTAAATTTAATTATAAACTCATATATATAACTCATATATCAACAAGTAAAAAGTCCGACAAAAATCCAAATCCAGCACTGTTGTTCGAATGGTCGTCTGAACGACTCATTGTTCAGATAAGTGTGTGAATAGGCCTCTAAATTTAGGAAAATTTTAGGCTGCATTTAGTTTGCATTCTCTTTTTTTTTTTTATTTTCTATTTTTATTTTTTATTTTCTATTTTGTGTTTTATATTTTGAAAATCTTAAAATACGAAAAATAGAAAACTCATTTGGTTGGACAATTTCTATTTTCTATGTTTTGAAATTCTCTTTATTTTGGGTCAAAAATACTTAAAATATCTTTTAGTTATTTTATATTTTATGTATAAATTCATTTTTTATTTTCTAAAATAGGTTTTGAATACGAGTATGACCAAATATATTATAAGGTATTTTCTTTATTTTGAAAAACACAAAAATGAAGTAATATGAAAAACGAACTCAACACAGGTACACCAAATGACACTTTATTTATTTTAAAAGGTGACTCATTTCACAAGAAAGGACTGATATGCCCCCTCGCATTAAAATAATAATAAATAAATCAAATGAACAAATGCTGAGGTAAAGTAACAATAAAATGATGACATAATTATTCAGCTCAAATAATAAATGCTTAAAACATTGAAAATTAAAATATAGGAACGACCAATCTTTAAAAAATAATAATAATTTTTTTTAATTTATAGAATATTAAACAGAAATCATACATGGGCAAAAATCCACAATGTGAGAATCCGTAGATTCCATAGAAGAAAGAGACAATACATACAAATAGGAAGGTTCCGAAGTCAAAAACAAAGAAGCAGCTAAACTTGAACGAGTCCCACCAAATCCTCAGCCGGTCAGCCCGCCGGTTGAGAAAATTACAACTTTAACGCTAGTTTCCCTCGTCGAAGTGGTGGCGTAGTCAAATTTAGACTTCTCAAATAATATAACGAAAAAAAAAAGAAATCGAAATTGCAGTACTAACACGCAGAGAGGTGTAAGATAAAACAATGGACGCTATCACAATCAGACGGCCGTACTACTACTGCCACGGCTTCACAGTGAAGAGAACAACAACCAAGATGATGATGAGGAGGAAGATGATGGCGCAGAAGGTCCATTTGCGGGTGTTCTTCTGGTGCTTTCGGGCGACCTGGAGCTCGTTCGCCCCGGTTCGGACGAATGAGCTGGCCCGGTTCACCTGTGACTCTATGTCGTCGAGGTGCTCCCCCTGGGCCTGAACCAGCACCGCCATGTCGAGGAACACCTGGTGGAGCTCCCTGAGGTTCCTCTCCATCTCCTTCACCCCCTGGTGCCTCTCTTGAATCTCCATGATCGTGTCCAGAATCTTTCCCCTCCCTTGCTCCTGAATTGCCTTCTGCAAGAAAGTCTCGCTCTCCCCTGTCGAGATCAGCCGGTCGATCGTCGCCTCGTCGGCGTTCTCCCCAGTGACGGTGTAGTACCGGCGCTGGACCGTCTCCCTGTACTCGCCGGCGATCTGTTGGCGGAGGGCGTTGAATGAGTTCATGGAGTCCTGGGACTTCTTGCGGAGGCCGTTGACGACGGAGGTGCGTGTGCGGTCGGAGGAGCTGCCGGGTCCGCAGCCGGGGAGACTGCGGTTAGCAGCGTTGGAGCGGTCGAGGGCCTCGAGCCGGACTTTGATGACCTTGGCCTTTTTCAAGGCGGAGGCGACGTCGTCGTCCATGCGGGAGCGGAGATCTTTGACGGACTTGGCGTTGTGGAGAGTCTTGCTCTGCTCGTGCGCGCTCTGAAGGGCGGAGCAGAGTGTCTCGAGCTCTCCGAGATCGTCCTTGATCGCTTCCACGTCCTCGAAGAACTTGTCGAGGTTCACACCGCCACCGGTCGACATCTGTATGTTTCCCGGCGATCCTTCGCTCCGGAAACGTGAGAATGAACCTGAAAACAGATCGTTCATGTTTGTAGATTCACGCCGACCCTAATCGACACAACTCTGCAGCAAATTAAGCTGGGGAATAGATGATGAGAGGAGAGAGAGAGAGCAAGAGGAGTCGATTTTGAATTTGAATTGGGGACTCTGAAATGCTGAATTGGTTTTTAGAGAGACAGACTGTTATTTTGGAATGGGGAGACTCGTCAATTTGATGGCCTGTTCAACAACTTTGTCTCTCTCTCTCTCTCTCTCTCTCCAGAAGAGAGAAAGTCAACAGATGTCGACGGGAGGAAGAGGAGGATGAAATAACTAAGAAAATGTCCAACCAAAATGGAATTGGAAAAGGTCTTAGTTGGAAATAAAAACTGGGTAAAATTCTTATGATGGATGGAGTCAAGAGTTCGCGGGTGTGAAATAAAATTCTTCCTTGCAAAGTTGCAAAAATGAAATTTCCGGGAAATGGATGGTTGGTTAAATAGTTATTGGAAAGAGATTAGATTAGAACAGGCAAATTGTATTTCAGGACTACTAGGTGTTAAGGTACCGTTTGATGATACTTTTGTTTATTACTCTTTTTCGCTAACATTTTTGTTTATAAATTTTTAAAAAATTGACAACAAAGGTATGTATGGTAAATCTATTTTTTTTTTTAATTGCCAAATAGATAAAAGTTTGTTTGAAAATTTAGGTTTTGGGGTCAATAGAAAAATCAAGTTTTTATTCTATTTTTCTACTTCCATAAATACTTTGTCAATTTTAGATCATAAATAGAACACTTTAGGAATTTTTGTTGCATCATATTAAAATGAATGATTTTATTCAAATGTTTCAATAAATTAATAATTTTTGTAAGAAAATATATTATGGTGAGTTAAATAATAATTATGATTAAAATAATAATGTGTGTCAAATTTATATAATAGGGAAGGTCAATAATTTGAATTTTTTGAAATATTTTTAACTATTAGATTTATTCAATGATTAGATTTACTTTTTTTTAAATAATAAAATATTAGACATTTGTTTAATAATCCGGATTACTCACTTTTTAAATAATATAATGTTAGACATTTATTTAATGGCAAAAGTTATTTTTTTTTCTTTTTCAAATAATAAAATTTTATACATTACTAGTGTATGGATATCTAGTAGACAAAGTTAACTAATAGGTACTAATAGTAGGGATCGGTTGCGAATATCCGATGAACTTATCGATCAGTCAGGTAAGTGGCGATCGAGTTCTCTCCTAATCGATCGGGTTGGGCTAAATTGGTCATGCCACAATCATGTAACTAACTACCCTCTGACATGTCCCGTGATATCCGTCTACAAATATGCTATTTATTCAATAACGGATTGCATAACTAATTATGGAATATCTGTATGGGGATTTGTGCTTACACGTGGCACGATTTGATTCGGTGAGAACTTGGATTCAATATGGCTCACACGTATGGAGGTTCATGTAGATTCTTCCCCTCTCTATATATGTAAACCTCAAATGCAAGAAACAGGTACAAACCCACTCTTATTAAACTATTACTCTGCTGAAATATTATCTCAATCCATTGGTTTGCTAACTTAACCATCGGAAGGTCCTTAGCAGGCATTACACCGGTGTCAAGGCAGTGATTCGGGCACAGGTTGGACCACCAGCGATACCCTCAGTGAGAAGCATCATTAGCTGGCGCCGTTTGTGGGAAACAACTTCCTTCACTGATTTTAACTTTTCTCACTGACTTTTATGGTCCAAACCAGATCCAGTGTTAATACTCAACCTCCTCAGCAGTAACAACAGCAATGGAGAACCAAAATGATGAGCGAATCACTGCTATGGAAAGGCAGATGCAAGATATGATGACCACCATGCAAGCTCTTATGGCCTAGAATCAGGTGTTGCTGCAGCAAATGAATGCGCCTTCTGCTCCGGTTCTGCCTCTGGTTGCTCCACCAACCAATGGAGCACACAACGAGGGTGCTGTAGAGGTGAATGGTATAGCATAGGAGGAGGTCCCAACAGGACCCTAAATGGGCTTTGGCCACGGGGTAGGTATTGTTGGCGATAATGATGTCTCTCATAAGCTACCAGAGGAGTCCAGAAGGAGGGAGAGGACGCTAGGAGCCGACATCTCTTATGGAGGTCACTCGAAGACCTCAAGAATAGAAGTCACCAATGTCAAAGGCCTTTTTGCAAATCCTAGGGAAGAACAAATTAGGGCTATGTAGGCTCAGATGGATGATGTCCTAGCTACGGTTAGAGCCCCTCATATGATGGATGATTTAGTGGGAAATGCTGATTCCCCATTTTCTTCAACGGTAATGGCCTATCTCTTGCCTCCTAAATTTAAAATGCCAACACTCGATTCATTCAACGGGTCGCAGGACCCACTGGACCACCTAGAAACCTTCAAGACACTGATGCACATTCATGCCTACCCAGACGAGATCATGTGATAGGTCTTCCCGGCAACGCTGAAAGGCCCAGCATGTTTATGGTTTTCCAAACTCAAGGCTAGCAGTGTCGGCACCTTCTCCTAGCTAAGTAAGCTCTTTGTCAGCCACTTTATTGGGGGGCAGAGGCAGAGGTGACCTACCACTCATCTCCTGACCATTAGGCAAGGAAAGGGGGAGTCCCTCAGGGACTACGTAGAAAGATTTAACAAGGAGATCTTGGAAGTAGATGAGGCAGATGACAAGGTAGTCATGACCGCTTTCATGAGTGGATTAGGATCACCCAGGTTTATGGCTTTGTTGGTGAAAAAGCCCCCTACTGATATGGCTGAGCTCATGTTTTGAGCTAAAAAATACATCAACGTGGAGGATGTCATGAGAGCTAAGAAGGATAATGATCGGGCTAGAAATTCCGAGATGGAAGAAAGAGGCTAGTGGACCCCGATAATATTATAGAAAACAGGAGCTCCAAGATCTGATGAACTGATAATAGACCTGATAGAGGCCCCAGGCGGTTCGAAGAGCGACAAGATTTTACTCCCCTCAATACGAGATTGGAGAATGTTCTCTTTGAAATTCAAAACGATCCGGCCATATGGTGGCCGAAAAGATTAAAGACCTCGATAGACAAACGATCCCGAGCTAAGTATTGTCGGTTTTACTGAGACCATGGTCATGATACTGACGATTGCTACGATCTGAAGCGACAAGTGGAAGAATTAATCCGTCGAGGGTGTGGCTGGGCGGAATGGCAATGGGCAAAAAGAGCACAAATCGCCTGATCGACCGGGTGCAAAAAGGAGGAGCCCCGAATGACGAAGTCTCGATCGGGAAAGAATGATTGAACACCCGATTGGAGAGATAAGGGTCATTTTTGGGGGGTTCACTGCAGGAGGAGAATCTTCGATAGCTAGGAAGAAGTACGTATGTGAAACTATCCGACCTCGAGAAGTGTTGGCAATCGATCAACTAGCAAAGAAGACAAAGGCCGAGGGCCAATCGATTACTTTTATAGAAGACGAGGCGAATGAACTATATCAGCCCCATGATGACCCCCTGGTGATTTCAGCTATCATTGCCAATTACAAAATTTGGAGAATCCTGGTAGATAGCGGAAGTTCAGCAGACATCATCTGCTAGGGAGCGTTCGAGAAGATGAAGATCGGTTGGAAAAAGTTGCAAGCGGTCTCCTCCCCTTTCGTCGAATTTACAGGAGATAGGATTACACCATTTGGATCAATCATGTTGCAGGTTACTTTGGGGGATGAGCAACACAAAGTGATCAAGATGATTAATTCTTTGGTTATGGATTGCCCATTGGCGTATAATGTGATCTTGGGTAGGATGGCTCTTAACCAATTCCAGGCTGTCACATCCACGTACCATCTTCGTGTCAAGTTCCCAACCGAACACGGAGTAGGGTGTGTCAAAGGCAACCAGAAGATGGCTCGGGAATGTTACATGTCATCTCTGAAAGAAGATGCCCAAAGGGAAACCTTGGTGATTGACGGGCTAGAAGTTAGGGATGACGAAGAAATAAGAAGCGGGGAGCCAGAAAGTGATATGGAAGATGTGATTGTAGGCCCCCCTGAGCAAGCAAGGACGATAAAGGTGGGTTCGGAAACCCTAGAGCCCTTAAAAAGCAAAATAAAAGATTTTTTACTGAATAATACAGATATTTTCACTTGGTCCCATAAGGATATGCTAGGGATTTCCACGAGTGTAATCACCCATCACCTGAGCATACATCTTACGGCTAGACCAGTGAAACAGAAAAGGAGAATTTTTTACCCCGAGCGCAGCAAGGCAATTGTTGAGGAGGTAGATAAGCTATTGAAGGTTAATTTCATCAAAGAAATTCACTGTCCTGCCTGGTTATCGAATGTTGTGATGGTAAAAAAATCTAACGGCAAGTGGAGAATGTGTGTAGATTTCACCGATCTCAATAAGGCATGCCCGAAAGATAGTTTTCCGCTACCGAGCATTGGCCTCCTAGTTGATTCTACAGCTGGCCATGAACTTCTGTCCTTTATGGATGCCTTTTCTGGGTATAACCAGATAAAGATGGCCAGATAAGATCAAGAGCACATGGCATTCATAACCGATCGGGGGTTATATTGATACAATGTCATGCCGTTTGGATTGAAGAACGCGGGGGCAACATACCAAAGGTTGACGAATAAAATGTTCGGGAGGCTGATTAGCAGGAAGGTCGAGGTATATGTCGACGATATGTTGGTAAAGAGCAAGAAGGCTAATTCGCATGTTGCTAACCTACAAGAAATATTCGACACTTTGAGAAAGTATGGGATGAAACTCAATCCTGCCAAGTGCACATTTGGCGTGGCATCTGGCAAGTTCCTCGGCTTTATGGTCTCCAGTCGGGGAATAGAAGTGAACCGCGAAAAAGTGAGAGCTATAATGGAAATGAAACCATCGAGAACAACTAAAGAAGTGCAGAAATTGGCTGGACGAGTGGCTACCCTTAATAGGTTTATCTCTCAATCAATAGACAAATGCCACCCCTTTTTCAAAATGCTCTGACAGGCCTTCAAGTGGATGATGGAATGTGACGAAGCCTTTCTGCAACTAAAGCAATATTTGGGATCAGTACCTCTGCTTAGCTGTACTGTTCCTGGGGAAGAGCTTTTCTTATATCTCTCCGTCTCTGCCACAACTGTGAGTTCCGCCCTTGTGAGTCAGGAGGAAGGTGTCCAGAAGCCAGTTTATTACACAAGTAGGGCCCTGAAGGGGGCCGAAGAGCACTACCCAAAGATGGAATTGTTGGTCTTTGCACTGCTAACAGCATCTCGGTGCTTACGAGCCTACTTCCAGGCTCACACCATTGTGGTTTTAACAAACCAATCTTTAAAGAACATCCTACATAAACCAAAAACTTCAGGGAGGCTGATGAAATGGTCACTTGAACTAAGTCAGTTCGACATTCAATACAGACCAAGAGTAGCGATAAAGGGGCAAGCGGCAGCGGATTTCATTGCCGAATTTACAGCCCACCCTGACGACTCGCCCGAAGGTGACGACAACGGTCAACTCTGGACACTCCATGTGGATGGCTCATCTACTCGCCATGCAAGTGGTGCAGGCATCATCCTGACTTCCCCCAACGGTCAGAAATTCGACTATGCCCTCTGTTTCAAATTCCCTGCCTCCAACAATGAAGCTGAATGTGAAGCCCTTCTAGTAGGACTCTGGATGGCTTAGCGAATGGGGGCACAGCAACTTAAGGTGTGCAGCGACTCACAACTAGTTGTAGAACAAATGCAAGGAGACTATGAAACGAGAGACGCACACATGGCCGAATACTATCAAAGGGCAAATGCTCTATCTCGAAAGTTCTCAAAGTTCTAGCTTCAGCGAATTCCAAGATTACAGAACGAAGAGGCTGACCGCTTAGCGAAAATTACATCCTCGGGAGAAGAAAGCTCAGAGGTTCCAATTGAAGTACTTGATTCCTTGAGCATCCGGAGTCCAGAGATCAACCAGATACAGGGGGACGCAGGATGGGCCCAACTAATCAGAGCTTCCTTCGAGCATGGCGAGCTGCCTACTGACAAGAACGAGGCACGAAGAATACGATATCGCACAAGTAGATACCTCGTAATGGATGGAATACTCTACAAGAGGGGGCATAGCTCCCTACTATTACGATGTATAAATGAACAAGAAGCAGATTACGTAATTAAAGAAATTTATGAAGGGGACTATGGCAACCATTCAGGGGGCAGAGCATTGGCTGGCAAGGTCTTGAGAGCAGGCTATTACTGGCCTACTATGGAAACTGATGCTCGAGAATTCGTCAGGAAATGTGATAAGTGCTAAAGATTTGCCAATGTCCCTAGACAACCAGCCCAGGAAATGATGCCCATCCAGAGCCCTTGGTTTTTTGCACAGTGGGGGATCGACATCATCGGCCCCTTCTCGTTAGGCAAGGGACAGAGGAAGTTCGCAATGGTTGGAATTGATTACTTTACCAAGTGGGTCGAAGCTGAAGCCTTGCCCAACATTACAGAGTAAAATATGAGGAAGTTTTTGTGGCAGAACATTGTATGTAGATTTGGAATTTAGAAGGTAATCATAATAGACAACGGCAAGCAGTTCGAAGGCCGGCAATTTAATGGGTTAAGTGAAGAATTGGGAATACACCATCATTACTCATCCCCAGAACGCCGCCAGGCAAACGGTCAAGTAGAAGTTGCAAACTGATCTCTCCTAAAGATTATCAAGGTAAAGCTAGACAAAGCCAAAGGCCTTTGGGCAGATGAGCTCCTAAACATTTTATGGGCCTACAGGACCACGAAAAGGGTAGTAATCGGACACACTCCGTTCTCCTTAACATATGGTGTAGAAGCTGTGATACCAGTAGAAGTCAGAATTCCAAGCCCCAGAGTACAGAATTTTGATCCAAAAAAGAATACCGATAGTTTAGCTGAAGAGATCGACTTACTCGAAGGAAGAAGGCTACAAGCTGCAGTCCGAATGACTTCTTACCAGTAAAGGATGAGCCAATATCACAATAGTAGAATTCATCAGAGAGTGTTTGCCATTGGTGACTTGATATTGAAGAGAGTCAACCAATCCACAAAAAACCCCTAAAAAGGAAAGTTGGGACTAAATTGGGAAGGACCCTATGAAGTATCAGGCTACACTAGAAAAGGGACCTACAGACTGAAGACACTTGAAGGCGAAGAACTACCTCACCCCTGGCACATTGAGCATCTAAGAAAATACTATGCCTAATTCGTTATTCCCCCTAACTTGTAACAACCAGTTGATTAGTTGCATTATTAATGATAGTGGTGTTTATAGATGATATCTTGGTGTATTCTAAGTCGGAAGAAGAACATAAGCAGCATCTGAGGATCATGTTACACAGGTTAAAGGATCATCAGTTATACGCTAAATTGAGCAAATGCGAATTCTGGCTTAGAGAAGTCAAGTTTCTGGGACATGTTGTATCTAAGGAAGGCGTAGCAGTAGATCCATCGAAAATTAAAGCTATTTTGGAATGGTCCCAACCAAAGTCTGTATTTGAGATTCGTGGTTTCCTTGGGCTGGCAGGATACTACAGAAGGTTTGTCTTAGATTTTTCTAGATTAGTAGCCCCATTGACTAGATTAACCCGAAAAGGAATCAAATTTGAGTGGAATGATGCATGTGAAAGATCATTTCAAAAGATAAAAAGAAGATTAACTGCTGCACTAGTACTAGTCATCCCAGAGAGGGAAGCTGGTTACTCAGTATATTATGATGCATCACGGGAAGGACTTGGGTGTATTCTCATGCAGAATGGGCGAGTGGTAGCCTATGGTTCTAGAAAGTTGAAAAATCATGAGAAGAATTATCCAGTGTATGATTTGGAGCTGGCGGCAGTAATCTTTGCCTTGAAGAGTTGGAGGCACTATTTGTATGGTGAGAGATTTGAAGTGTTCTCGGACCACAAAACTTTGAAATACATCTTTAGTCAGAGAGATTTGAAATTAAGGTAGCAGTGGATGGAGTACATGGAGGATTATGACTTTGAATTGCAATATCATCCGGACAAAGCTAATGTGGTTGCAGATGCCTTGAGCATGAAGGCCAAAAGTGCCATGGCCTGTGTAGCAATCAAAGAATGGGAAATGATGGGAATATTGAATGAATTTGAATTAGACCTTAAAAGGGGAGAGGAACAAGGGATGTTGTATACTATTGTCATCCAGCCAGCTTTAATCAACAGGGTAAAGGAGGCTCAGAAGTCGGATGAGGAAGCTAATGATGTTTGTAATAAAATAAGGGGTCTAGTGGATATTCCGGGTTGGACAGCGAGTGATGTTAGAGTTGTCAAATATCAAGGAAGAATTTTTGTACCCTCTTTAGTTAGGGAGGAAGTTTGAGAGAATTTCACCATTCCAGGCTAGCAGTGCATTTGGGGGTATGAAAATGTATCATGATTTAAAGAGGCAATTTTACTGGGCAGGAATGAAGAAAGACATAACGGAGTTTATCAACAAATGCTTAACCTGTCAACAAGTAAAGGCAGAGCATCAAAGACCAGCTGGATTGTTACAGCCATTGCCAATATCTGAGTGGAAGTGGGAAAACATGACTATGGATTTTGTGTTAGGGTTGCCAAAGACAAAAAGAGGTTGTGATGCCACATGGGTAATCGTTGATCGACTAACAAAGTCAGCTCATTTCTTGTCAATACGGATGACGGATTCAATGGATTCTTTGGCTCGATTGTATATCCTGGAAATTGTGAGACTGTATGGGACACCAGTGTTTATTGTCTCAAACCGAGATTCTCGATTTGTTTCCTAATTATGGCAGAGTTTTCAAGCAGCCATGGGGGCAGAGTTATGTTTTAGTACAGCTTATCATTCTCAAACTGATGGACAATCTGAACAAATGATTTAGGTTTTAGAAGATATGCTTCGAGCTTGTGTGTTAAACTTTAAGGGAAGTTAGGAAGATCATTTACCATTGGTGGAGTTTGCTTAATACAACAGTTACCAAGCTAGCATTGTATGGTAGACCATGTAGATCACTTGTGTGTTGGGCACAAGTTGGAGAGACAGCTATGATTGGACCAGAGTTAGTCTGTGAAACTAATGAAAAGATTAAGATAATTAAATAGAGACTGGAGATGACACGCAGCCGTCAGAAGAGCTATGCTGATCAAAGGAAAAGGCCTTTAGAGTTTCAAGTGGGGGATCATGTATTTTTGAAAGTGTCACCATAGAAGGGACATTACAGGTTTAATAGGCGGGGGAAGTTATCTCCCAGATACATTAGTCTATTTGAAATACTAGCAAGAGTTAGAGAGGTTACTTATCGGTTAGCACTGCCACCATAGTTGCCTAGAGTGCACGAGGTTTTTCACGTCTTTATGTTACGCAAGTACATTTCAGATCCTACACATGTGCTAAATTGGACTGAATTGGAAATAGACTCGGGTGTGAAATATGAAGTACAGCCGGTTCAGATTTTGGATGCTCGAGACCAAGCGCTTCGAGGTAAAACTATTCCATTGGTTCAAGTATTATAAAGACATCACGGAGTGAAAGAATCAACTTCGGAGTGTGAGTCAGAGATGTGGGAACGATATCAACAATTATTTTCTTAAAGTATGTTATGTACTAAATTTCGAGGATTAAATTTTTGAAGGGGGGATAATGTAATACCCCGGACTTTTGTGCTAACATGAATATATGGTTTTTGATATATTTTGGAAGTAATGATATGTTGATTTAGTAGTATGGATCATTTATGGTACTTTAGAGTTGAGAACTTTGAAAGAGATAAGCCAAACATACAAAAGTTGGTATTTTAGCAAAAGTGTAGGAAGGAGGCACCTTGCGCGCATGGGACGTGGGCACCCAAGGCTTGGGCGCATGGCTGAGAAGGAGTTAGGCACTCGAGCTATAGCAGAAGTGATAGGTATGGGTTGCTTTGAATTGTGCAGCCGAGCCCTCACACCTATATACCTATATCTAGTTAGGGGGAGTGGGGGAGCCTGGAAAATATTGTGGGAGATTAAAATATTAGCTAAATTAAATATATATATATATGTGTGTGTGTGTGTATGATGTAAGAGAGAGAGAGAGATGTTGGTTGGAAGAGAAGAATTGGGAAGAAGAAAGAAGAAGGAACCGGGTGGAGTTTTTGAGGGTAAGTCCTTCTAGCCTTGATTTAAATCAAATTAGCTTTGCAAATGTGTAATTGGACACTCAAAGAACCATTTTTTGTGATTCATTTGTAGTTTGGATCAAGGAGTGAAAGGATTGAATTCATCAAAGTTTGAGAGCTTGAAACTAGGAAGAGATCACCTCTTGTTCTTTATCTTTAATTAACTTGAGGTAGGGATTTAATGTTTCATTCTTACATATGTGATGTGTAACAAGGACTAGAATACCATTAGAGAAGCCTTTTCAAGTGTTGATTACATCTAAGGAAGAAAATAGAAGTTACATACACATATATATGTATGTATAGGTTGAGAGAGTGAAAATGGTGTTTGATCCATAATTTGGCCCATAGTTGATGAAAACTCAAATTGTTGGTTTCCTTTGGTGCCTATAAGCCTTGTGGTGATGTTAGAAACATGAAACTTTAGGTATTTTATCTTAAACTTGGTCAATTTGAGGTCCTAAGAGTGGAGAACCAAGAACCTAGAAAACAGAGCATGAAACCTACCAAGCTGTGGGTGCACAAGGTAGGAATCAGTTGGGCGCCCAACCCCTTGGGCGCATGACTGAGTGTTAGTTTGGGCACCCACTAAGGCTAGTTTAACTTCCTGACTTTGTTTATTTTGACCTTCTACCCTAGGTTTATAGAAGAGTTTAGTAACATGTTTTTGTGTGACACTTTATTTGTTTAATTGCATGAATTTAAAAAGGGAATTATGTTTTAAAAAGTTGTTAAGAGTTGATTAACTTATGATAGTGGAAATTGACATGTAATGGTGAATAAAAGAGACTTTGAATAAAGTGAAATGTAAGGATACCATGAGATGAGATCTATGATTAAGTGGATTGTTATTATGTGTTGTTGGAAAGTAAGTGATGATGAATGTGAATAAATGATTGAATGAATTGAAATGTGACTGATGATGTGCTGGGAGCCATGGTGGGGTGCAAAAATAGGAAGGGTTTTGAGATTACCCTCGGGTTGGAAGACCAAGAACTTGCGTAGGGTTTGGTGTCTATGCCGGTGGGTTAGTAGCCCACAACATGGTGTGTGTATTGGCTACCTGTGGCCCTGGACTGTGATCCTAAATGATGGTGTTTGGTTTATCATTCCGTTGGGTCTGGACCCATAAAAGACGATATTGTGTATGCACCCAACCCCCGATGACTTGTGTGGAAATGGTTATGTGATTGAATGATGATTAAATGATAAAGTGTAGATGAAATGTGATTTGAATGAATGATTGAGATTTCAAAAGATGAGTATTAACTAGAATTAAATTATATACCATGGTATTGTTGAATGATGATGTGTTTTTACTTAAATTGGTTACTTGTTGTGTTGATGATTATTATAGTTCTAGAAAATGTTGAATTAACTAAATATACCATGAATAGCATGCATGTTTAGATTACATATCATATATGTTCGTTTGAGGCATCGTGGGCACAAGTGCACCCGTGCTCACATCCTTACAAATTTTGATGTAGGAACAGAACATAATAACCAGGTGGGCTAATGGGGCTGGACTAGAAGTGCATTTTCATGAGCCATTCCAGACTTAGTAAAATTTTTGGTTACTTTAAGTTGAATGTCTATTTGAAGGTTGTAATATTAATATATTGGGACTCTATTTCAATTTGGTTGTAAAGGCCCTAAGGCCTATGTAATGCTTAAAGGGGAAGGATATGTTGTAGTGTGTGTCGTCTGGCACTAGCTGAGGCTAATGTTATGTTACTTAAATACATGTCATGGCTCACCTAGGAGTGTTGCGCTGCTCTGATCCTAGGATGGTAGTGTTAGTGCATGTTACGTGTGTTTATCACTCACCCTTCGGGTTGCGAGACTCGGGGCGTGACATGGTGTTATGAATACCTCAAAATTTGTACCCTAACATTAACTGATGAAATGCAAAATGACACCACAAAAATCCCTCCAGCAACTCACTGGGATCATTCTAACATTATATTTTCTTCTGATTTAACCAATCTCTCCATGTATAGATCTCAATTTGAGATGCCGACTCCTAACAAGGTCCACTGGTCACCTTTTCAAGAATGCATCATGGCCAATTTTGTTCACAATAGTGTCCCTTATTCTTTCACTCAGTGTACTTTTAAAGGTATTGATACTTGCGAACTTTACATGGGAGAGAGATGTTGGGCTTAGTTTAATAATGGTGAATTAAGGATTCCCCTATGGTGATCTCTCAAATCCAATTCCTGATCCCATCCCAGCTGTAAATCTATTGATGCCAGACGAAACAGTTTATGATACATGGTTTTGCAGAGTTTCCCTTGGGCTAGTTCAAGTAGTGCTCTTGCTTGATGGAGAGTAAGAGATTGGTAGTGTATCTGAAATGTACTGGTAGAAATTGGACCCAAATGGAGAGGTCATTCCTCGTGCAACACATGAGGATGCCTTAACATCCTTAAAGGCCATGAAAATTCTATATGCAAATAGCAACACAAAAATTGTAAGTATCATCATTACTCAGTCTTTTATTCTTTCTTTAGAATCTTTGCTTATTCAAGCTTTTCTCTTGCTCAGGCTTGACTCCATCAAAAGCTGAGAGATATTAACATCAATCCTGACTTAGATGTAGAAGAGGATGGTCAACTGCAAGATGTTGCTCCAAAAGTATATCAAGAAGAAGAAGAAGGTAATGAAGAGTCCTCCTGGCAATTAGTGATTTTTAATCTAGAAGGTGCTGGGCTTAACCAACACTCGAGTGGTTATGATTATTCTATTCCTTATCCTTTTGACCAATCAATAGGAACTGATTACCAGGTATAGATCCAAACTGATGCACCAGTTAGGATGAGCTACCAAACACTATATCATATGGAGCCTTCCACTGAGAGTGATCAACCTTTGTCTTTTTAGCCTAACGTTTCTGTTGGAATGAGTCATCAATTTTCCTATTTGATTGACATCTCATCTCTTATCTCCTTTGATCTTTTTACAAGTCCAGATCCTTGTTCTGTTCCCTTCATTGATAACCAAACTTGGACCTTCCTGATATACCTTTGATATCTCCATACCATACACCTAGCCGAGGGAGTTATGGATGGTCGTCAGCTCAACAAGGCATGTTTAATATGTATTACAGTTCACCAAATTACCAAAACCCCGAGGAAGGTGGGGTTAACAACCAGAACTGAAGTTTTTAAGATTTGTTGTCAATCTGTTTTGTAATAGGTCTCAATGATGTTTTGCTAGTAGTTAGGAAATGCTACATGCCTGTAATAATCACTAACATCTTATATGAAAGTAATGCTCGAAGATGTCACCTAATTGGCAAGGATTCCATCTTTAGATTACTATTATACGTTATTATTGATGACTTCCTTCTCTTACTTTGTAGATTAAGATGGATCCTTAGTGCAGTTGTGCTCAGCAAACAGCATGGCATGATGACTTGTCCATTGATGATCAAAACATATTTAAAAAACAGATTTGGTGACCTCAGATCCTTGATTGATGTCACTGTCCCTCCTTGGTTTGTGACGATGTTGAGCTAGTTTTGGTGCCCTGATCTTTCTTTATTCCATTTTTGCTCTTGTGAGCTTTCTTCTAGTCCAGAAGAATACCAAGGAAAGCTATTTGCCCATTTATTTGGCAAGAACATAGCTCCCTTCTGCAATGGTGGCTTTGTTGGGGCCATGAACAAGGTAACTTGCTTCCCCAGAAACATACTGCGAACTTTGGAACCCCGTGTTCCTCTTTTTAAGCTTTCAACATTGCCGGGTTGATTCCAATCTTTGGAAGGGTTCCATACCAATCATCAAGAATTCTCTAAGAAGATAGAGGTATGGTAGGCTATTACAGCCTCGTAACTATGTAGTTAAATTAAACCCCCAAGTGTAAGGGTGTGCTGTATAGATTTTACCTGGTGAGACTAGGATCAGATCCACAAGGAAACTAGATTGAAACCTAAGGTTGCTAAGTTATTCTAGTCTACTGTTCATCCTTTTAAAGCAATGAAAGTAAAATCAGATTTGGGTTTTGATGAGATTTAGATTACTACTACTTAACAATGAATTTAAAGAACAATAATGAAATTAACCTAGAAACAAGTATTAAAATTAATTCTAACCAAAGTATCAAAATTACAAGATGTAGAAAATTTAAATTAAAGCAAGACAATAAAAAGTAAAGTTTTGAATAATAAACAACTTGATCTAACCTACAAATCCAAGTGGATACCTTATTCTCATACCAGATGTGATAAAAAGATATCATCGTTAAAATGTTTTCTTTAGGTTTATTTTCATTGATTTCAAAGTATAAAGAAAGTTTTAGTTAAGCAAACGTCACCAGTGATTTCGGTGAAATATGGTTGAGGCCACGTGTTTTCAAAAGATCAAAGAAAGTTTTAATCATATGAATGTCATTAGTGATTTTTGTGAAATATGGTTGAGATTGCTTGTTTTTGAAAGTTTTGAAACATAAAAGAATAAGAAAATTTGGAAAAATCCTAGATCAGATATTTATACTTTCAAAGTATTAAGAAACTTTTAATCATATGTTAGTAATAGGGATTTCAAATAAATATGATCAACCACGTAAGTTTTCAAAGGTTTTGAAAAGTATAAAATCGATCTAGGAAAGCAGAAACCATAGTATACAACTTTTACGTTGCAAGCGTGGATTCATTCACATCTATCATTTAAATAAGGATCCACCCATCATTGATGGGTTGAATTAAGTATAAACTTACGCTATCATGCTAATAAGAAAAGTAAAACAGAAAGTAAAAGTAAGAGTGAAGAAAGCAAACTCCATTAAGATGAACTTAGCAAAATAGTATTGAAGAATAGCTATGTAGTTGTATATTTGATCCAAACTTCATTACAAGATCATAGAAAACTGTCTTAAAACTAAGAAAAACTCTCAGAAAACTAACTTTAGAATATGTAAAATGGTTGTTCTAAAGTCTAAAACAACATAAGTATATATAGAAGAGCTGAACAAAACCCTAAAGCGAAAGTTTCAGGAGTGTCACATATGGACGCTAGGATGGTGTTCAGACGCCAGAGGGCAGTAAGGTCTTATTTCTTCTAGCTTTTTGAGATTTTGGAGTACTAAGGCCTGTGTGCAACATCCAAATGCCAGGTCTGGGTAGCTCTTTTCATCTTTCTTTTGCTCCTCATCTGGCTCTTCTACCTCCTTTATGATTATCTTAGATGTTTTCCTTGCCTTCCATTCCTTTTTCTGCAATTAAAGACAAAGTTTCTATGAGTAATACAAAATCATATTAAAACACATGAAATAATAAGAAATAATACTTACAAACAAGAAGAGTTAGAGATAATGATTACACTTCTCAAGTGTAATTAGGCTACTCGTATCAACAGTCTAGGTGTCGCCATGATCAGCACCTTATTATTTCCTCATCCTAACATGATGATTGACAGGAGGTTTTGCAGCTTCATTCAAATTTTCAAATCTAGATATTCCATTGTCCCCATGGTGGTAGTAGAAACCTACAAATGTTTATCCTTTTCTTTTCTATCTGATAACTCTCACTTTGGTGCTTCAGCTGAATTACTTTCTGTGGACTATTGGGCACATGGTATGCATTGGGACACCCAATCACTTATACTTTTCTCAAACCATTATTCAACTCATGTCGATGAGTCATAAAAGCCAATTCTAGAGGAGATGCCCCATTCTAGACTCCTTTGATGATTAGACTGCTTTGCTATTTGTTGCCCACATTGATCGGGTCATTTGGTCACTCATGGCAGGCATTAGAAGATTCCCTCGCATTATCAATCATGACTTCCCTGCTATGCCTCTAGTGGGTCTTGGTGGCATAGTCACTCTTAGAGGCACTAGATTATTATGCCAGTATGGGATGTGTTAAGATATCCCCATTTCTTATGATACTAGTAGCATAAGTTTTGATGCTATACATGGTGCTGAAGATGTTTGAGTTATATAGGCCCTTCAAATGTGGGAGAATAGTTAATACATTTCTCATCCTCTAGAAAGCACATCACAGAATCATAGTATCCCTAGGCATTCTAATTAGCTTGCAGAAGTAATTACTTGTACTGATAATTTCTTCGCCCTTCTTCCACCTTCATCTGATCCATTGTCTTTTGAAGCTCAAATTGCGTAATCATCATCTATTAGACTCAGCATGAGTAGACAAATTGATATCTTAAGAAGACAAGTGAGAACTTTGGGCACAAAACTGGCTGACAGCGAACAAGCTTGAACTCAAGTTGAACAAATTGCCTCTTCATTAAGTACTGGTGGCATGATCTCTTTGAAGCATTCTCTCGAGAGAGCATGCTATTCTCGTAATAAAGCCAGAGAACAAGTAGCTGCCAAAGATACCCTCATAGCTCATCTCAAAGGTGAAGTTACAGTCGTCAAAGCTTATCTTGCTGATAATACTTTTGCTAGAGATTCAGAAAGCCTCAGAGATGAAAAGGCTAAAAAGCTTCTTGTAGAATTGTAGATTCATCACAACTAGATTAATGCTGACAAGAATTCATTAGTTGATCAATTGGCTGCATCGAAGTTGGAGATCATCGAGCTCCGTCAAAAGATTAGAACACTTCATCATGTCAGTTAGTAATCTTCAATCTCTATAATGAGTATCTTATCCTGTATTGCAGTTGAAAATTTTTATAATCCTGCATATCTTTTCTTATAAAACTGCAATTGTTAGTATCAATGTAATTTCTATTCCATCAATCAAAGGAACTTTGCTTGAAAGAGAATTCTTTTCACATATTATTTACATTAAATTTTAATGAATGCAATCAAAATGGAGATGAAAAAGAAGGTGCCCTTTTATTGACCCAAGCATCCTTACCCGATCGATGAGGCTCCCTGATAGTGATATAACATGTTCCTGATGAGTTGATGCCTTGGAAAATCTTATTTTCTTTATTTTCTATCACTTGCATGTCTTCAACTCAAAACTGAAGAGGAAATGATCACATCATCATTCATTCATTGTCATTACTGACACATAATGTTTTTTTACTATTATTGCGATTAGCGCCCTTATGGGTTTTCACTAAAGTTAGCTATGCCATTGTTGCACAACAGCGCCCTTTCGGGTTTTCACTATGCTAGCATCTTTGTATTTTGCCATGAATCTACTTTTTTGCCTATAGCACCCACGAACAGGTTTTCATTGTAGCCTCAAATCTTGCATTTATTTTGTTTCTCTCATACACATAGGAATCTTGAACAAAAACTTTCATTCATAGCGTAGCATCAAAACATTCTTTATGGTCATTTTATTACTGAACAAGTCCCTTACAAAAGAGATCCTATGAATAAAACATCTTTACACTATCATAATTAATAGGGCTTGGAAATACTTCTGCATCCATCTCTACTAGTATGAGGGCTCTTCCTTATACTTTTTGAATAATGAATGGTCCTTGGTAATTGGGTGCAAACTTTCCTATAACTTTTGCTTGAATGTGTAGAATACGCTTCGATACCAAATCTCCCTTCATGAATTCTCTAGCTTTGACTTTGTGATTACAAGACCAAGTAATCCTTCATTAATAACATTACAAATTATTTAGTGCTTCTAGCCTTCTTTCATCTAATAGTGCAAGAATCTCTTCTTATTTCTAGATCCATTCTGCTTCATCTAGCTTGGCCTCCATCATAACCCTTAAAAAGGGTATTTCCACTTCTACGGGTAGAACAACTTTAGTTATATAGACCAACAAATAAGGGGTTACCCCAGTTGATGATCGTATCGTGGTCTTATAAGCCATCAAAACATATGGTAGCTTTTTATGCCAGTCCTTGAAGGTATCTGTGGTCGTTCTGATGATCCTCTTGATGTTCTTGTTTGTTGCTTCCACTGTCCCATTCATTTGAGGGCAATATGTCATTGAATTCTGATGATTGATTTTGAACTGTTTACACAGTGCTATCATATCATCATTATTCAAATTTGTGGCATTATCCGTTATGATCGACTCAGGAACTCCAAATCAGCAAATCAAATTACGCTTCATAAATCAAACTACCACCTTCTTTTTCATATTAGCATAAGGCTCGGCTTCAGTCCATTTAGTGAAATAGTCAATTGCCACCAAGACAATTCAATGCCCATTTAAAGCATGAGGTGTTATAGGCCTTATCATATCCGTGCCCCACATAGAAAAAGGATATAGAGGTGACAAAGTTTGTAGTTCTTTTGGTGAAGCCCTAAGAACATCTGCATAAATCTGACATATATAGCACCTCTGGATAGACTTGGTACAGTATGACTATATTAGCAACTAATAATACCCAAATTGCATGATTTTTCCTACTAGATGAGGACCACTCATATGAGGATCACATTCTCCTTCATAAACTTCCTTCATTAGCTCCTTAACTTGACTTTCAGTCACACACCTCAACAGCCGAAAAGATGACTTCTTAGATAAGATCTCACTAGCAATGAAATACCCCTTGAATAATCTAAGAAGTGTTCTTTTATTCTTTTTGCTGATGTCTTGTGGGTATTCTCGAATCTAATTACCTTCTTAATGTCTATGAACCATGGCTGCTCTATCTTTTCGATGACACTGTAATGATAAGAGCGTCTATTTTGGATCTCAATCTGAATCATCGAAATGTCTTCATGATTTTGAAATTTCACTAAAGCAGCCAGTGTGGCCAAAGCATTATAAAAAGAATTGTCTGACCACGAGACATGATGAAAGGACACTTTATCAAATTACTAAGCCAAATAAATCACTTGGTGATGATAGGGTAACAATAGCAGTAACTTTTGCTTGGAAGGACATGGTAGGGATCGGAGAATCTTACTTACGATCTTTTGATTAGGAATTGGTTCTCCAAGTTTGAAGCTTGCATTGACAATAAGCTTTGCATAAAAATAATCAAAGGGTTCATCTTCAACCATCTTCAAACTTTCAAACTCTGAGGTTACTTTTTGTAGATTGAACTTCTTGACAGTAGAATTCCCTTCATGCGTCAATTCCAGAATCTTCCAAGCCTCCTTCGCAATCTCACAACTGGACATTCTTCTAAATTCATCAGTGAAGACTGCACAGAAAATAGAACTCAGAGCTTTGTAGTTTCACTCTGGCTTCTCTTACTCAGCCCTCGTCCATAAATCCATAGGCTTGTCAATTGTTTCATTATTAACAGAGTGAGTTAGTTTTACCTAACCTTTTTCAATGGCCAACCAAACATTGACGTTCAATGAGATCAAGTGCGCTCTCATTCGAACCTTCCAATACGCGTAATTGGTGCCATCAAACCAGGGAGGTCTCGTGCTCGAACCGCCTTCTCTAGGAGGATCCATCAGCAAATAAGAAGATCATATTTTGTTCTAAAAAATGTACCCGCTTTGATACCAATTGAAATTTTGAAATATGCTGATGGAGATCTCAACCAATCAATCACAATCACACACAAAGATAAATAGAAGGTGAGATATACAAAATGAGGAAACCCATAAAGGGAAACCTTAAACAAAACTTTCACCAAAAAATAAAACGTTGGTTACAAACTCAACCCCTCGATAGATCGACTCGTCGACTCTATACTCTTGTTGACATTTGCTCGAATCCTTAATTCACCAACTCCTTTAGCAAAAGCCCTTTGACTCCTCGAAGGCTCAACATCGAATCCTCGGTAGCTTTGCTGAATACACAGCATTCACAAACCTTAAACCCGAACTCCTTCAGATTGAACACGAACCCTGATGGCTAAGTGATGGAAAGAATTAAACTTTCAAGCGTCCAATCACATGTGTATTCTCTCTATATCTGTGTGTCCCTCTACCTTGACGATGCCTAGAAGATATATATAGACCAACAGAGGTGGCTAGGGCTCGAAACAGTCAAAATAAGCTGAAATAGCACACCTCACGGGAAGGGCGGACCCGCGGGCTTCTCGCGGCCTTGCCGCAGCCTTCCTGTGGTCATCTTGTGAATCAGTGCGGTCTTCCCACATGCCTAAAGTTCTGAAATCAGCTCTCGAGATTTCCAGCGAGTACTAGTGGCCCTTTTGCAGACATCCTGTGTTATTCAATTCCAAACCTCTTCACGACTTCCAGCCGTTATGGAAACTTGATTTTCTAAGGCCTTTTAGAATTTTAACCAACTTAAGACTCTAGTGTCTTAGCCTACACTAAGTCTAGACATTACAAAACACGATCTTTGACCATGGATTTGCTAATATACAATTTTAGCCTTAACAGTATCCAAGGTCTTCCAATGAGTAGATTATAGGTAGTGAGTATGACACGTGAAACTTGATGTCGAGCTTCACTATCCCAATCTCCATTATCAAGTTAGTTTCTTCTAAAGGGTCACTCCTAGGTCCATCAAAAGTTCTGATCACCACTCCAAAGCTATGCAATTGGTTTTCTTGTATTCCCAGCCCTTTGTAGGTGGTAAGGGGACATACATTCAATGCTGAGCCATTGTCAATCAATACCTTAGAAACTATAAGCCCCCTGGTTTTGACTATAATATAAAATGGCTTCATGTGATCCTTTTCTCCTTCTAGTATTTCATCATCAGTGAAGGGAATAGCCTCAGTTGCAACAATATTCCCTATCATTTCCCCTAAGGCTTTTGGTTCAATGTCCCTTGGTATATGAGCCTGCTGCAACACATCAATAACAGCATTTCTATGCTCCTCAAAAGAAATCATTAATTCAAGCAAAGAAATCTGTGGTGGTAGCCTCTTTGACTAATCAAGGATGTCATAATCACTCTTTTTTATTATCCGCATCAGTTCATTGGCTTCTTCTGGCATGGCTTTTGGAAATTTCTTCTTTTGGGAGCATATGCTCGTCGATTGAGTAATAACATCTATCTCAATGGCTAGTTTTCCACTTGGTTTGTTCGTTGGGAGTAAGCCAAGGGATAGTTTTCTCTTCTTTTACTATCAACTGTTGCAACAAAGGAAGTACCACTAAAGGAGTTGGAAGTGTTGCTAGATTAGGAGATGATGGGAAAAGGGTAGTGCAAAATGGCTCTGGTTCCTTTGATACTTTAGAGCTAGAAACCTCAGGGACTATGGGCTTGGCTCTAGTAATCAAATGTGGAGGAGTAAAGATTGGAGTCTTAACCTATTAATGTGGTAATCCTGAAAAAGTAGTAATTCTTGCTGTCACCTTTCCTAGTAGAATAAATCTTACTTTAGAGACAAGAGACATTGCTTCTTGTTTCTTGGATTATAAAATTTCTGGATTAGATGACTTCTTATCTGTGCCAACCATGGCAATAGCTAATTCCTTTGAACTGAATCTTCTTTTTTTCTTATTGTCATCAATGCACAATCACCTTGTAATAGAGCAGCAATTTCTATCATACTAACATCCCTGAAAGAGGATCCTGATGAGTCCATAACATTACTCTAGCCCCTGTAAGAATTGGCTTCAAAGGATCATGCGGGTTGTAAGAAATTCTAGTCCTTTACCTTTGTTAAGTGAATCCCAGTTACTTGCTATTGATCTTGTTGAATGCAATGACGAAATCCAAGGGTTGTATCTCTCTGAAACTATCAACTGAGGAGTTGGAACAAAAGTTTATATTGCAGGAGCATGTGTAAAGAAACTCTTTTAGATGAAATAGCAATAGAGTAAATAGGTGGTGCAAAGCTGGGATGGACATAGGTCAGTGTATGGCTATAGGAAGTGCTTCTAGGAAAGGATATGAGGCCTTGTGAAGAAGTTGGAAGATGTATAAGGGATCTCAAGATTAACTAGGTGAATCAGGTGAATAAAGAATATGTTGTGGTGAAAACGAAGTATATTCCTGTGATTTAGGTGAGTTTTCTAGAGATAGGTGGGATTGAGTTGGGCAATAAGGAGTGTGAGTTGGTGATAAAAGAATATACTCAGGAGAGTCTGGATCATAAATTGGAGAGAGTGGAGTATATTCATGGGGCTTAGGGATAGGACATATGGGTTCATCAGACTACTATAACATCCAAGTCGAACAGGATCTGTGAGCCGAAGAATGCCAGCTCGTGGAGACATTGCTGTTGAGGGTGGCAACCATACTATAATGTAAGAAACTTCATTGATCCTGACTCTTACGATAGTTCTATCTTCCCCAATCAAATAGGAGACATCAAATGTTTCTTCTTAAAACAAAGCATTTACCGCAGCATGGTTGGGCGGAGGACTATTGGTGACATTAGGAGTTGTAGGGGCTTGTATAGATATGAGCCTATTATTTATCATATCTTAAATTTTGTGCTTTAGTGTAAAATAACTTTTGGTATCATCCTAGAGACTCGTCGTGGAATGCACAATTCTTCAATGGGTTATAATTTCTGGGGAATGGGCGAGTCAGAGCTCTATCAGAAGAGGCTTAATCTGCTTAGCAGTCAAAAGTTGCTAAAATGCTTTAGTCCATGTACATGCAAGATTTAAAAAAACCCTTCTAGGTCTTAGTGGGAATCTCTGTTGATTATTCTATTGCCCCTGTGATTAGCATACATTATTGTACAATTATATATATATTGAGCATGCTAATTATGCATTTATACTTATTATTGGCGATGTGTTAGCATAATTATCTCATTTCCATGCGTTCTTGGTGTTTGTGTATTTTAGGTAATATAATATGGTGCTTTAGGCCTAAATGATACCGAGGGTGCATGTGAGGAGAAGCCAAGGCAAGTCAGAGAAAGGAAGTGCAAGAATAAGTTTAGTAGTTCTTTGGAGCATTACATCGAACACCTGATGTACATGGAGAAAATGGCTTCAAGAATCAAATGCCAACATGTCCAATGACTCCTAAGAACTCCTCAACTTCCTAAGACACATTCCAATGCATAAGATCAGCTACCATGGCTGCTAAGGAGAAGGAAATGGCCCTAAGCTCAAATCGGTTGAAGATATGTTGTAGTAGAATTTTACACAACACTCTGTAAATATTTCAGCCATAAATTTTTGCTCCAAAGTCCAATTGACTTGATGCTTTTTGGGTTAGAAACAAGATGTGAAGGGCTACAACTTTTTTATTTTAGCTAAAGCACAAATCGATCATCTTGAGAGTCAAAATTACGTCGGAAGTCAGAGATAGAAAGCTGTCTAAGAAGCACTATTCACTGTGGTTGCAGACAGGCGCCCCTCATCAACCATAGGAGCCCCACTAGTGGCATGGGTGCCCCACCATAGATCAAATGGGTGCCCATAGAGAGCTTGATTTGGGCAGAAAAGTTGGTTCTCAGAAGAATTTTGTTAAACAACTAGAGTGTACTCACTATGGGCGCCCCACATCCACCATGGGCACCCCTCACCCATGACCTTTGGTTTTCTTCATCCAATGTGATGTGCCCCTTATGCCCTTCATTGTAGTCATCTATAAAAGGGATTTTTAGATTAGGTTTAGGAGAGAACTTAGGTAGCCGCTTTATATTTTATTTTGGAGAAGAATTATATTACTTTTCCACCTAGGGTTTACATGTAAGTGCTTTACTTTTCGATATTCTCAATTCAAAGTACTTCATTTTTATTTTTCGTCTTTTGCTTTTACTTTGTAGTATTTCATTTGTGGTTTTCGTCGTTCGCTTTTACTTTGTAGTATTTTATTGCTTCCTTTTATCTTTCGTTTTTACTTTGTACTTGTTCATTTTACATTAATGGATGGTTTGCATGTTTATTCTCCTCTTCAAAGTTCAAATATGTTAGGCTAGGGTTTGTCCTTGCTTTCAAGCCATTGAAGGTGGTGTGGTAGTTTGGTGAACTCAATTGTAAAATATTCTTTTTAATGAAACATATTTTTGATTTCTAATTGGAATTTCATAGTAAGCTAGGGTTCTTTCGAAATCAACTCACTTGTGTTACAACCATCGCTTCGTTTCAAGTTTTTACTTGTACACACCAAGTGTTTGGCTCAATGTCCCAATGAGTTAGAAATATATTTTCCAAAACCCAAACTAAGGATTTTTTACGAAATCAAATCACCCATGTTATAACCAAAGCTTGGTTATGATTGGCCACTCGTGCACACCAAGTGGTTGGTTCAATGGCCCAGTGATTTGGAATCTATTTTCATAAAACCATAACTTAAGGTTTTCTTAAGAAATCGGTTCATCCGTGTTACAATCGAAGCCTGGTTACGAGTTAACGCTCGTGCATACTAGGTGTTTGATTCAATGTCCCGATGAGTCTGAAACTAATTTCAAAAGCCTCTGATTACTTTGAGTTCTATAAATTAGGTTTTAATGAAATATCTTTCGACCTAGCAACACATGTGCAATTGCTAGGTTGAGTTATCATTGCGTTTGAGTAAACCATCACTATCCCACTACCGGATTTGGTTCAAAGCTAAGATTGTCTTAGTTATTTTATTTTTAGTGTTTTTATCTTAATTTAGAATCACAATTCCTTCACTTCACCATTCTCAACCCAAACCATTATCAACCTTCCTAAAAAATCCAATCATAGTATAGATCAGATTAGAATCACCTACTAACTAAAGAGAATAGGTCTAAAGTTTTTAACAAAGCCCTCCCTGTGGAGATGACCTCGGTTCTCACCAAGTAAGACTACGACCAGCCTCTTACACTTCAAAGGTAGAACCCAAACACATTTCAAGGTCGGTCAAGTTTTTGGCGCCGTTGCTGGGGAGGGCAACTAAGCGCTAGACTTGGGAGTTAAGAGGAATTCACTTGAGAAATTAGGTGAATTGTTCCTTTTCTCCATCTCTTTATTAGTAGTTTTCTTTCTTTTGCATTGTAAATTATTCATTTGCATATCATATAATTTAGTTTGCATGCTAGTTAACTTAGGTTACATTTTAGTGTAGTTTTTCTCTTTTCTCATTTTATTTTCATTTTTATTTTCTGATCTTGGACATGGAAGTTGGTGATCTTGTGCATGGTCCTTTTGATACCTGAGAATACATAGAGTATCTAGGTGGCATGTTTGGATATGCTTTTACATTAGACACCTATAGTATGCTTCCCCAATTCTTTGGGCATGAGGAGTAAGACCCATGTCTTCATCTCGATAGGTTTGAGGCAGTGTGTGGTTTATGTGATGATGTAAGAAAGAGTAAGAGAATTAGGTTTATGTTTTTCCCTTTGTCTTTACAAAGTGTGGCTGGTGTCTAGTGTTATAATTTTGGTGAATGGACCACTTGGAAACAATGTTATCAAGCTTTTATTGAAAAATTTCTCCCCATTCATCAAACCTTCACCCATGGCTTTCAAATTAGAAACTTTTATCAAAAGAGGGGTAAAGTATTTTATAAATGTTGGGAGAGATTTAACATACTTTTGGACACTTTCCCAAGTCATGGATTAGAGTTAGGGGACATTGTAGCCATATTATATAATGCTTTATCCAGTGAGTTACACCAAATGTTTGATATAGCCTTAGTTAGGGAATTTCTTAACCTCACCCCAGGAGAGGCATGGTCATTCCTTGAACTTTTCTATGAACACACCAAGCCACAGGGAAGACTTGAGCCTAATTTTGAATCTCATGCATTTAAAAGCCAAACTGAACCTTCCCAATATGCTCCTACTTTGCTTGATCTTCATGATCCATCCTTTAGAAGTAGCACATGCATGGAGACTGATTATTTTGCCTGTCCCAACCTTGTTCCACTCACTAAGGGCCAGCATGAGGAACCTCAGGATTATTGGCCTTGTGAACCTAATGATGCACAATTTGAGGACACTCTTTATCAATTCATGCAGCAGTAGTTGAGCATCAATAACGACGTGAACCAAGCTTTAAATGACATCACAGGGCAAATTTCTAGGTTGACACAAGTAATGAGCACCACTCTAAGTGGTAACTTGACTGAGTCATCGACCTTGGGCACTACCATAGGCACTGAGTGGGACAATTGCCCTAACTACATTGGGAATAATGTTTACAATGAGCACCTTCCTCATTTCCCTTTGGACTCTCCCATTCAGGATACTTCTTTGCCATATACTAAGAGTCTAGGAGACATGCAATCATTTCCTACTACTGAGCTTGATGCCCAACCTACCCCACCCACCCCGAACTTTATTGAGAGTCTTTTGACTCAAACTGAGCATTTGAATGTCACATGTCCTGAGGAACACATCATTAAGTTTGTTGACCCTAGTTCACTTCACTCCACACTTGAGGTTGAGAGTGGTGCACACCTCTCATCTCTTGACATAGCCCTATCCAAGAGTCTTACTACAGGGATTGTGAGTGACTATCATAAGACCGATCATCACTGGAGAGAGGTAGTAGACATAGGGAAAGCTTGCATTGACTTCTTGGGTTTGAGAGATCATTCAAACCCACCATTTCTGCACCCATAGATTTCTTAGGTGTCGAGAGATCATTCAAACCCACCATTTCTACACCCATAGATTTCTTGGGCATTGAAAGACATATTGAACCCACCATGTCCATATCTATGTATGTATCATGGCCATATTTGAGGTTTCAAGAACCTTACTTGGCCTTTCATCCTTTGGTGTGTTTTACAGTTGAGGAGCGTCCACCTTCGGTGCTTTGTGGGCCCAAAGAGAATATTTTATTTCTTAAACCATTTGTGGACGTATGGGATAGAAAGGGTGTTGGATAACACTTTTTGTCTTTATTTCATTTGTACATAGTAGATTAGATTTTTCATTTTCTTATTTTCATAGTTCTTTTTAGTTTGATTCTCTTGTCTTATTTTCATTTTATTTTTCTCTTAGTTTCTCTCTAACCTTTTCTCTTATATAGTTTCTTTTGTTTTCTTCAAATAAGGAAGCTCTTGAGGTAATACCCTTCCCCTCCCTTTTTATTTAAACTTGCACTTTCAATTTTGGTACTCTATTATACATACTAGTTGTTGTTGGGAGTGCTATAGAATCTAGGTTGGGGGGTGTTTTGGGTGATGCCTTAAGAGGCTTGAATAATGGGTGCATGCTTGGTTTAATTTGTGTTGTGTTCTTATTTGTGCCTCTTGTGACTATTATTTCATGCTCATCATCATGCTCACTTTGCACACTATAGACCCACATATGTATTATGGTTCTCACATTGAGGACAATGTTTAATTTAGGTTGGGGGGTAGAGTTCGCATGATGACTTGTTATTTTATTTTTTTTCCTTTCTTTCTTATTGGTCCAGTTTCTTCATGCTTTTTCATGTGACAATCTCCAGGTGATATCTTCTATTTTATTACTTGTTGCGTTCTTTTTTCGAACGCTTATCATCATCATGCTCACTTTGCACACTATGAACCTACTTTTCTCTCATGGTTCTGACATTAAGGATAATGTTTAGTTCAGGTTGGGGGTAGAGTTCGCATGATGACCCTTTGTGCGAAAATTGTCAAAATTTTCACCTTTTGAGCATCTTTTAGCACATTTTTACATGCATTCTGGCCCTTTTGGTTTAGTTGATGGTGAATTTGAGTGAGAGAGTGATAAATGAGTCATGTTTAAGCTTTGACGGGAAACTTAATTTAAGTTGAGTGTGTCATGACCTTGTGCATTCTTGGGTATCATGGAAGAACTTATGTGCTTAAGAGTGAACTTTAAGTAACATTGGTCAATTGAGCATCCTTGGACTAGGTGGAGACTTATACCCCCATGGTGAGCTTTTGAGCCTTTTGTTCTATTTTTGAGGGGTTGCACATGATCACAGCTCTTTTACTCTTCACTTTGAATTCCAATGCATCCATTGCATCTCACACACTTGCATGAGTTTTATTTGACGCATATGAGTTGTTATAAGCTTTGAAAATGATGCTAGGCCCTCTTTGTTAATTTGAGCCTTTTTATCTTTTCTTGATATGAAATGGCCCTAGGAACCAACTTGAAGCCTCAAAATAAAGTGTGTGATATAAAGTTTTCTCTTTTTGATTCTCCTCACACATGATATCCCCTACACCCCATTCACACACTTTAAGCCTCACCCTCACATGTCTTGGGTTGTGAAAGTGTCTCAAAGTCTAAGTTGTGAACTCGGGTTAGGAATGTAAGCTTTTAAAGAGCAAAATGAGAACGAATGTTAGGGTGAGAATTCATGTGTTGTATAGTTCATTATTCATTTAAAAAAAAAGTTTATCATTCCTTTTGTTTATGAATTTATGGGACTTGTACATTATTTGCAATATTTGCAAGTGTCCCAAGGGTAGTATTTAGTGTGAATAAACTTCTTGTTGGGATCCTTGTTGGGTTTGGAAAGGAAATGGGTAGTCTGGGACTTGTGTATAATTGAGTATCTTCACCCTAGGACATGTGTTTTGATTTCCATACCTTTCATTGTTAGCCTCTACCCATGGCCAAGTTAGAACTGGATCAAAGACCTAGCAGATTCTAAGTAAACAATACTTATGTATGCATGTAGTGGACTTGTGTAGGTTGTGTGGTGTAATCCATTGCATGGCATTGGATTTTCTTGATATGAGCTATCCACTCGGAACTTCAATTTAGTTCACTCTTTTATTTGTGGGGTTATGTACAACTAGGACAACATCATATGCTATTAGGTGAATGTGAACCCTTGATGAGCGAGTTTCTTTCTGTGAGTGATCTACATTGTGAGCTTTTGAAGTCAAAACTTAGTTCCAATTATGCTCTCGAGACCTTGTTGAATGAATGACACTGTTTTGCACACATGTTCTTCCAATTTTGATAGCACAGGCATTCATGCTAGCACTTGGGAATTACACATAATATTTGAATTTTATGACTTGTTGGGCTTAAACTCGAGTCATTGTTGACCTTAATCACTCTTTGACACCTTGAGACCATACCATAGATGTTGGTGGGTAGCATCACTGCAAACCCTCACGAGACCTTACTCATCCACTAGGGGGAACCTAGTGGTTTAAAGGGTTTGCCACACACGCTAAGTGTGGCCGTGTGTTCCTACGAAAATGGACATCATAGTAGCTTAGATTTGAGTAATTTGTTTTGATTTGAATAAAAACTTGCATGTCATGGATGTTTTAGCACATGTTTGTGTACGCTATAGTTTCGTTGCATGCATTGCTAGGGACTAGCAATGTTTAGGTTGGGGGGTGTGAATGAGCACATATAATGTTATTTCACCATGGTTTTGCAATTGGTTTTAAGTGTTTTAGGTACATAAATCTCATAAGTTATAATGAATTGAGCTGATTTACATACTTGTGGATGTTTGTAGGTGTTTGGTGTTTCATTTGAGGAAGAAAGATGAAAAGAATAGCTAAAAGAGCAAGGAACCAAAGTTGTGGACAAAGGTGGAGAGGCATGGGTGCCCCACATCAATCATGGGCGCCCCACCATAGATCAGATGGGTGCCCACCGAGAGCATGATTTGGGGTGAAAAGCTAGTTCTCAGAAGAATTTTGTCAAACAGTTGGAGTGCACTCACCAAGGGCACCCCACCTCAATCAGGGGCACCCCACTTTGGTCACGGGCACTGACCGACCCTGAAATGTGTTCGGGTTCTACCTCTCAAGTGCAAGAGGGTGGTCGTAGTCTTACTCGGTGAGAACCGAGGTCATCTCCACAGGGAGGGCTGTGTTAAAAGACACTAGACTTGTTCTCTTAATTAGTAGGTGAGCCTAAGCTAATCTAAACTAATTTTTGAATTACAAAGTGATTTGAATATGGCTGGGTTGAGAATGGTGGAGCGAAGCAAATTGTGATATTAAACTAGAATGCAAATATTGAAAATAAACTAACTAAAATGATCTTGGCTTCGAACCAAATCCAGTAGTGGGTAGTGGTTTACTCAAACGCATTTATAACTCAACCTAACAAACGCACATGCATTGCTAGGTCGGAAGATACTTCATTAAAAACTAATTTATGGAATTCAGAGTAAGCGGAGGCTTTTGAAATTGGTTTCAGACTCACCGGGACATTGAATCGAACATCTAGTGTGCATGAGCATCAACTCATAACTAGACTTCAATTATAACACAGGTGAATCAGTTTCTTAAGAAAACCTCATGTTTTGGTTTTATGAAAATAAGGTTCGAATCACCGGGCCATTGAACCAACCACTTGGTTTGCACGAGTGGCCAATTGTAACCAAGCTTTAGTTTTAACACGGGTGACTGATTTTGTAAGAAAACCTAATTTGGGTCTTGGAAAATCAGATTCTAACTCACCGGGACATTAAACCGAACACTTGGTGTGCACAAGTGAAAACTTGTAACCAAGCTATGGTTGTGACACAGGTGAGTAGGTTTCAAGAGAACCCTAGCTTACTACGAAATTCCAATTAAAAGTCTAAAATATATTTTGTTAAATAAAACTCGTTTACATTTGAGTTCACCAACTACTTCACCACTTTCAATGGCTTGAAGCCAAGAACAAACCCTAGCCTAACATTGCGAAAGCATTAACAAAGCCTTTCGAAAAGAAAATAACCTTCATCAAGCACTCAAACACGAAAACGAAGTATATAGAAATAAGCTAAAGCAATTTCGAAAGCAAATCAAACACTAACAATGACTACGAAGTGAAAATAAAGAACAAAGACAAAGAAAATAATAAACTTTTGATTAAAACGAAGTAACGAATGAAACTTACCAATTAATCTTAATGCGAAGATGAAAAAATAAAGCTTCCGTTAATCCAACACGAGATGAAAACATCTAACCCTAATCTAAACTAAACTAAGAGAAAGAGAAGAAGCGCGTAGGGTTTCGAACCCTTGTACATCAGAAATTTGCCCTTTTATATCATTACATAACTCAAGGGTAAAAGTGTAATTTCATAATTCAAAATTTAACTTAAAAGTGTGCTGGACAAGTCATCATGGGCGCCCAAGGTACAAGTGTTTGATGAAGTCCTCAAAGAGTTAGCCAAAAAATAGCAGTCAGAACTCCCTCTCTGTGGGCGCCCATCTGATGAAGAATGGGGCGCCCAAGGGTCCTCAGGGGCGCCCATGCTTGTGGTGGGGCGCCCATGGGTCTAGGTGGGGCGCCCATCTACAACTACAGTGAACAGTTTTTCTTTGACAGCTTTCTGTCCCTGACTTCCGATGTGATTTTGACATTGAAGATGACAGATTCAGGCTTCGGATAAACCAGTAAAGTTGTAGGGCTTCGAGTCTTCTTTCCAACGCAAAAAGAATGGAACCATTTCGAGTTGTGACGAAAAAGTTATGGCTGGAAAACTGAGAGGGTGTTGAGCTGGAACTTCAACCGCACACCACTTCAACTATTTTGAACTTCAAACCACTTCCTTCTCCTTGGCACCCATGGTAGTCGATCTTATGCCTTGGGATGGCTCCTCCTCACATGCAACCTTGGTGTTGTTTGGGCAAAAAGCACCATATTATATCACCTGAAATATACACACACCAAGAATGCATGGAAATGAGATAATCAAGCTAACACATCGCCAATAATAACTGTAAATTCATAATTAGCATGCTCAATATATATATAATTGTACAATAATGCATGCTAATCAGGCACCCCACTGTGAATTAGATGGGGGCCCACCGAGAGGAGGTTTTGGAGCAGTTGATTGAGGACTTCATCAAACACCTTGGACAGCTAGGCCATGGGCGCCCCACACCTACCTTGGGTGCCCAAGACAACTCTTCCAGCAAACTTTTACGATAAAGTTCGAATTGTAAATTTACCATTATAACCTTGAGTTATGTACTATTATAAATAGGATGAATTATGATGTATTAGGGTTCCGAACCCTACGCAATTTTTACGCTTTTATTTCGAAGAGTTGAATGAAGGTTTTACACTACTTCAGCACCTAGGTTTAGTTATTTTTCTTTTTGTTTTGGATTACAGAGGCTTTGTTTCATCTTCATACTAAGAGTTTCTCTTGTAAGCTCAATTTTTATTAAGTTTAATTGAAGTTCATTACTTTCTTATTGCTCATATTCGTCATTTACGCTTTCGCAATCACTTCGTAATACTTCGTCTTTGCTTGTTTGTGTTTGATTTGGTTTCAAAAGTGCTTAAAACTACTTTGATATACTTCATTTTCTTGTTTTATTGTATGATGAAGATGATTTTCTTTTTGAAAGGCTTTGTTCATGCTTTCGCAATGCTAGGCTAGGGTTTTCTTGGTTTTAACATAGGAATGTAATTAAATCGAATGAGTTGAATTCGGATAGTTTGAATTGAAATTTGTTTGCCATCTTTTGAATAAAAATGTAAGGATCGTAATTCTAGATTAATTTTTGAAAGCGAATCACCCGTGATAAAGTTGAACTTTGGTTACAATCGTGTAAATTGAAGGTTAATTCCATGTCCCAGTGATTTCGAACTTGATTTCAAAACCCTAGAATAGCGATTTCCTTGCGAAAAGGGCTTTCTAACGTTGAATCTTCTGGCCTAATATTACATGTGTAAGGTTTAGGTTGCGTTAATTATATATTCGAATTCAACCCTTCGAAGACATTACAGGATTAGGTTAAAGCCAAGTATTCTAGTCATATAGTTTATTTAAGATTAATTCACTATTTCGTCAAGTTTACAAAGTAGTTGATTTTCTTAGTTTTTTTTATCTTTTCACGTAACCTGTGTTTTCAATTTTTAAGTCGTAGTTACAATTCCCTATTCGAAAACTCCAAAAAGATTTTCATCTTCTCTTCTTACAACTTTTGCAAGTGTTTTCGAAACCAAGTTTTTCCAAAGATTTAGTCACACCCTTGCTCCCTGTGGAAGATGACCTAGGACTCACCTAGACTAAACTCAACCGACCTCTTATACTTGAGAGTGAGCCACTAACAAATTAGAGAGCGGTCAAGTTTTTGGCGCCGTTGCCGAGGAGGGCAACTAAGCACTAGACTTGGGAGTTAAGGGGAGTTCAGTTGAGAAATTGGGTGAATTGTTCATTTCCTCTATCTCTTTCTTAGTAGTCTTCTTTCTTTTGCATTGTAACATATTCATTTGCATAACATATAACCTAGGTTACATGTTAGTTAACTTAGGTTACATTTTAGTGTAGTTTTTCTTTTCTCTCATTTTGTTTTCAGTTTTGTTTTCTTATCATAGACATGGATTTTGGTGATTTCAATCATGGTCCCTTTGATGCCCAAGCCTACATTGAGTCTCTAAGTAACCAATTTGGATATGACTATACATTGGAGACCTATCACCAATTACCACAATTTTTCAGGCACGAGAAGGAAGACCTATGTCTTCATTTTGATAGGTTTGAGGCAGTGTGTGGCTTATGTGATGATGTTAGAATGAGTAAGAGGCTTAGGTTCATGTTCTTTTCTTTGTCTTTACAAAGTGTGGCTGGTGAATGGTGCTATGATTTTGGTGAATGGACTACTTGGGATCAATGTTGTCAAGCTTTTATTAAATATTTCCTCCTTATTCATCAAACCTTTACCCATGGCTTTCAAATTAGAAATTTTTATCAAAAGAAAGGTGAAGTATTTTATAAATGCTGGGAGAGATTTAACTTACTTTTGGACACTTTCCCAAGTCATGGATTAGAGTTAGGGGACATCATAGCCATATTATACAATGCTCTGTCTCATTAGTTGCACCAGGCTTTTGATATCATCTTGGGAAGGAATTTCTTGACCTCACACCGGGTGAGGCATGGTTATTCCTTGAATTTTTCTATGAACACACCAGGCTACAAGAAAGACTTGAAACTAGATTTGAACCATATGTACTTGAAAGCCACACCGACCTTTTCTCTCATGCTCCTACTTTACTTGATCCTCATGATCCATCCCTTGGAAGTAACGTATGCGTGGAGCCTAATTACTCAGATTTTGCATGTCCCAAAATTGTTCCACTCACTGAGGGCCAGTCTGACGAGCCCCGAGATTATTGGCCTAGTGAACCTTATGATGCACAATTTGAGACCATAGGCACCGAGTGGGAAAATTGCCCTAACCACACTAGGGATGATGTTTGGGATGAGTGTCTTTCTCATTTCCCTGTGGACTCTCCCATTTAGGAGATTTCTTTACCATCTTTTGAGAGTCAGGGAGACATGCAGTCCTTTCCTACTACTAAGTTTGATGCTCTACCCACCTAGCCCACACTGGGCCCTATTGAGAGTCTATTGACTCCCTTTGAGCAATTGCAAGTTACATTGCCCGAGGAGCATATCATTGAGTCAGTAGATCCTTTTTCACTCACTTCTACACCCATGGTTGAGAGTGGTGCACACCTCTCACCTCTTGACTTAGCCCTATCTGAGAGTCTTACTCTGGGGATTATGAGTGATTACATGATTACACTTGAAAAGTGTAATTACAAAACCTCTATTTTAACACAAAATCATGCATTTTCTTAATTTATTCATGCGTTTTGTTAATGTTTTTACTAATATGGTTTATTTTTCTTATTTGTAGTGAAAATGTCGAAATAGACACACTTGGGAGTGCCAAAGATGAAGAATATATGATGAAGGATAGCTTGAGGTACACTTGCAAGGAGTGGATGTCCGGATACCTTTAAGACAAGAGAGTAAAAAGCTGGAAAAATCTGAAGAAGGAACCACACTGCTGTCCGGACGCAAAAGTTCCCGTCCGGACATGGGAACAAGCCAAGCACATTGCCATCTGGATGCAAGATTTCCCGTCTGGACAATTGAGGAGAGGCGGACCCGTTTCTTTTGCTTGTGTTTTAGGGTTTCTTGCATTGTTTATAAAAACCCCATGAACGGCCGTCTATGTATCTCTCTCTCATTCTTCTTCCATCAATTTTTCCCACTTTCTTGAGTGCTTTTTAAGATTTTAGAGTGAGTTTTCATAGAGTTTTTGAGGATGTTTTTCAAGTTGTTCACAACATTCTTTGGTGTTGTTTCAGCTTTGGTTGTTATTCATTGTTCTTTACCTTTTTCAAAGTATGGTACATTGTTTTGAATATTTTAATAGTTAAATTTCAGATTATTCTTTTTCTTTAATCTTAGTAATCTTGAGTTCGTGCTTTATTATATGGTTGTGTGCTTTGTTTTCATTATGGAACTAGCGTAAAACCCTAGTTCTTGATCTAATGAATCAAGGAAGGGTAGTTTATGAAAAATGAAAGGATGTGTGTAAATCCTTTGCATGGTTTGTAAAAACCTTTGCGGAGTGATCTATGATTGTAGGAATCATTTTATTTTGTTTCAAACACCTTCGAAAACGAAAACCTTTGACTACATTCTCTGTAATCACTGGTAAAGGCTTTCGGATAAAAATTGAGTTAATGATTTTGGGCAAATTAAAATTGATTTCTAAAACAAATTTGGTTTTGGTTGTTTGAAAAACCTTCGAAAACAAGAGTTTTTGACTATATTCTCTATAATCACTGGTAAAAACTCTTGAATATAATTTTCTTAATAATTTTTGAACAAACCATAATTCAGGTTTGAAACCGAATGTTTTCTTAGAAAATCTTTCCAGTTTTATTATCCATAATGAAACATGATTTTAAAACTGAGTATCGGGCATTTTCTGAACTTTAGTGAGAGTATTTTTCCCAACCTATAGCTCCTTTGACGTGAACTATAGATTTTAGTCTTAACATATCCCGTAGTGAAGTAGTAAACTACCTGAACTTGTGAAATTGGATTAAGAACCTCTTAATCTTGAATTCTTTAATCTATCTTGAATTTGATTTTAAATTAATTGCTTGTTTTCTTGAAATCTTGATTAGGTTAGAGAATTTTCTTTAATTCTTGAATTCACATTTAAGCATTTTTAAAATTATAAAATATTTTTATTTAAGAATTTCTTTTTTGGCAACTTTCTTTCCTTAATTCTTGTTCAGCTTTAGTTAAGTTTTGAATTTACCACCTTTCAAAGTTAGGTAGAGAACTCTTACAATTTCCTAGTATTTGAATTTTGAGCATTCTTGATAACTTAGAAACTAAACTTTTAGGTTCCTTGTGGATTCGACCTTGGACTCACCGAGTTAAAACTACACCACACACCCTTGCACTTGGGTGTTAATTTAGATGCACATTCTACACGCGGTCTAGTTTTTGCCACTGTTGCCGAGAAGCTAATCTTAGTTTTTAGGTTATTAAAATTTTTGGATAAAAATTTATTTATTTATAAAAGAAAAATATGTCTTCCTAAGTCCCATAACCTTTCTTTGCCATCCGGACACCTAGGTCGCTGGTCTAGACTGTAGTTCTTTCATTCAATATACTTTTTCCTAGCTTATGAGCTTTTGGACTCGTGGTGACGACGGTCGATTACAGTCCTGAACTCTTAACTGTTCCTTTAGAATCTGAATTTTCCTTAGAAGAAATATAAAACCCTAGAATTCCTATTCCACCTCTAGAAATGGCTAAAAATAATCAAGCTGTTGCTGCTAGGCGTTCCATGAGGGATATCTTGCAGCAGAATAGGCACACTCCTTAATCCTGTATAGTTTGGCCTAAAAACCAAGCTTTCCATTTTAAACTGGGAATGATACAATTGTTACCTACCTTCCATGGTATGGATTCTGAAAATCCATACAATCACTTAACACGCTTTAGGAACATTTGTGTCACCATTAAGGATCAGGGATGCCCAATAGAACTTGTTTTTCTTAAGCTTTTCCCATTTTCTTTACAAGATAAGGCTGCTAGATGGTTTGAATTCTTGCCATCTAATTCCATTTGCACTTGGGATGAAATGCAAGCTAAGTTCTTAAAGAAAATTTTCCCACCTAATAGATCTGATACAATACAGCATCAAATTCTGAATTTTGCTCCACAACATGGTGAGACGTCCTATCAAAGTTAGGAGAGATTTAAAACTCTCTTACATTCCTGTCTTCATCATGGGTTTGAAGTTTGGCATCTAGCTAGTATCTTCTATGGATCATTGACGCCACAATTAAAACAGTTTGTGGAGACAATGTGCAATGGGTAGTTTTATGATAAAACTCCTAAGGAAGCTTATGAATACTTCAAGTTTTTAGCTGAGAATGCACAAACATGGGATACCACGGGATCTTATAATACTCAGGCTGCTAGTGGTTCTTCAATTAGAGGCTTGCACCATTTAAGTGAAACCGATGATCCTAAGGCAAAACTAGCAACCCTAACACGTGAAATAGAGACCCTGAAGATTAAAAAGGACACACGCACCATAAAAGAACCAGTAACTAATGTCTATTGCATAGTGTGTGATGGCCAAGCTCATAGAACTGATGATTGTCCTAGTATCCCCATGTGTAGAGAAGTTGTACAGGGTTAGCCATCTAGTGAACTTCTTATCCATGCTATAAACCAATACCGGCCCCCATATTGATTGAGCACACATAATATTATTTCATCATGATTTTGCAATGGGTTTTAAGTGTTTTATCTACGTAAATCTCATAAGTTATAATGAAGTGAGCTGATTTGCATACTTGTGGATGTTTGTAGGTGTTTAGTGCTTCATTTGAGGAAGAAAGATGAAAATGAGAGTTAAAAGAGCAAGGAACTAAAGTTGTAGATGAAGCAGAGTGTCATGGGCGCCCCATTATAGATCAGATGGGTGCCCATCGAGAGCATGATTTGGGCAGAACTCAGCATGGGTGCCCCACCTTAATCATGGGCGCCCCACTTTGGTCATGGGTGCCCCTCTGTGAATCAGATGGACGCCCACCGAGAGGGGTTCTAGAGCACCTGATTGAGGACTTCATCAAACACCTTTGACAATTAAGCCATGGGCGCCCCACACCTACCCTTGGCCGCCTATGATGACTTTTCCAGCACACATTCAGAATAAAGTTCAAGTTGTAATTTTACCCTTATGCCCTTGCGTTATGTATCACTATAAATGGACAAATTTTTGATGTATCAGGGTTCAAAACCCTACGTAACTTTTATGACTTTGTTTTTTTAGAGTTTTTCAGAGAGTTTTACATTACACTACACACTTAGGGTTAGGGTTTTGATTTTGCTTTGGGTTGTTCTAGTGTTGTTATCATCCTCGCATTAAGATTACTTTGTAAGTTACATTCGTCACTTTGCTTTAATTAAAAGTTCTTTGTTTTCTCTGTCTTCGTTCTTTGTTTTTGCTTCGTAGTCCTTCGCATCCATTGCTTGTGTTAGATTTATTTTCAAAATTGCTTAAACTTAATTTGACATATTTCATTTTTGTGTTTGATTGCATAATGAAAATGATTCCATTTTTGAAAGGCTTCCTTAACGCTTTCACAATGCTAGGATAGGTTTTTTCTTGGTTTTAACCTAAGAATGTAATAAAATCGAAGGCGTTGAATTCGGATAGTTTGAACTGAGATTTGTTTATCAACTTTTGAATAAAAATGTTAGGACCGTAATTTTAGATTACTTTTTGAAAACGAATCACTAGTGATAAAATTGAACTTCAGTTACAATTGTGTAAATCGAAGGTCACTTCCATGTCCTGGTGACTTCGAACCTAATTTCAAAACCCTAGAATAACGATTCCCTTGCAAAAATAGTTTTCTAACTTGGAATCCTCCAAGCTAATATTACAGGTGTAAGAATTAGGTTGCGTTAAATACATATCCGAATTCAGCCCTTCGAGGACATTATAGGATTAGGTTAAGGCTAAGTGTTTCAATTTACATAGTTTGCTTAAATTCAATTCGTGTAGTTTGTTAAAGTTTACATTTTCGTGTTTTCGTTTTTTGTTTAAATTGTGTTTTCAATTTTCAAACCATCATTACAATTCCCTATTTGAAAACTCCAAAAGATTTTCATCTTTTCTTTTTAAGATTTTCGCAATTGTTTTCGAAACCAAGTTTTCCAAAGATTTAGTCACACCTTTGCTCCTTGTGGAAGATGACCTAGGACTCACCTATACTAAACTCAACTGACCTCTTATACTTGAGAGTGAGCCACTACCGATTTAGAGAGCAGTCAAGTTTTTGGCACCGTTGCCGAGGAGCAATGGTTTGTGGTGTGTCAATTTTGGAGAACTCGTGACTGGACGTGCTTGCTTACATCTTCAACGTGATTGCATTTGGACTTCCAAGTGACATCACTCCATCTCTTTTGTGAATATTTGTAAATTTTATTTTAATTTCCTTTTTCAATTTGTGTATATATTTTTGTTTTTAGGATTTGTTAGTGAGTTGGGTCAGTTGCATATTTTTGTGGTCGGGTAGGATAACTGAAGTGATTCTAGACCACAATAACCCTGCCTACATTCCTGAACATGTGGACCCTCCTCACTTGTCACTCTCAAACAGACAATCTTCTGAACCAATGGCAAATGTAGAAGGGTATAGAAGTGTCAATGGGGACGAGAAGGCCCCTGGACGTAGGAGGATTAGGGACCATCTTAACCCTGTTAGGCAAACCACACCATCCTGCATCATTTTACCTTTGAATAGGGAAAATTTCACCTTAAGACTAGGAATCATTCAACTTTTGCCTAACTTTCACGGTCTTGATTCTGAAAACCCTTATAACCACTTGAGAGAGTTTGAGGAAGTGACCAATACTTGTGTGGACCAAAATGTCAATGAGGATGTTATCCATCTCCAACTTTTTTGATTTTCCCTTATGGACAAAGCCAAACTGTGGCTCAACTCCCTTCGTCCTTGTTCCATTAGTACTTGGCGTGAAATGCAAACTAAATTCTTGAAAAAGTATTTCCCAACTCAAAAGACTCAACACTATGGGCGATAGATCACTACCTTTTCATGTAAGCCTAATGAGAACTTCTGTCGTGCTTGGGAGAGGTTCAAGGACCTCCTGATGGTTTGTCCTCAACACGGTTTTGAGTCATGGAGATTAGTGAGTATCTTCCATGAGTCTTTGACCCCCAGTCTTAACCAACTTGTCTCTACCATGTGCAATGGTACCTTATTTGATAAGACTGTGGAGGATGCCATGGACTTCTTTGACATGGTAGCTGAAGACTCTAATGATTGGGAAATTGGGCCACCTTCATCTTTTGAGCATAGGTATCCTGCACATAGTGGCCAATTAGAGTTGAGTGAGAGTGACGATCCGCGGGCTAGGCTAGCCACCTTGCAACATAAACTTGATTCACTTGAGCTGAAGAACAAGGAAAAATTGGTTGAGAAGAAAGTGGTTTGTGCTGCTTGTGATCAAATGGGGCATGATGCAAATTCGTGCCCCGAATTGCTTTTGCTTAAGAAGATAGCCTATGGTCAAGCTTACATCAACAATGCACAAAATCGTCCATTCCAGAATAGGAGCCAAGGGAATGCTCCTTACCCACAAAGCGGATATGTCCCTTACCAAGGGGGAAACCAAGCTTCCAATGCTTATCCCCCGGGGTGGCGGAACCATCCGAGTTTCTTATGGAGGAATGATAATTCACGGCAATCATTTTAGCAACCGCCTCCTTTACCATCACCCTAATTCCAACAGCCCAATCTTGTTGTATACCAACTTGTCCAAAAGAGGCCAATTGAGGATACTCTTAACCAATTTAAGCAACAACAACTAAACATCAACAATCAAGTAACTTAGGCTTTGGATGACATTAAGGGCCAAGTTTCTAAGTTGACTCAGGCTATGAGTACCACTCAAAGTGGTAAACTCCCTGCATAACCTTTTTCCAATCCAAAAGGCTAGGCGTACATGATTGAGTCATCGACCTTAGGTGCTATTCCACATGAGAAAGTTCAGGCTATCACCACTTTGAGGAGTGGTAAAATCATTCAAAAGTCTATTGATCCTAGAGTTAGTGCTTCTAGTGAAAAGTTAGGATCGAGGGGTAGTGAGGAGGTTGAAAAGGAGAGTGATGAAGAGAAAGAAACAGAAAATGGGGGAAAGTACAGCCATCATGGCAACCAAAGTCTTAAGGATGAGAATGAGAGTGGAGAGAAAGAAAAAGAGAATGAGGAAACCATAGTGGGGACTTTGGGTAGGCAGATTGACCATTCTGTTGAAAACATGCCTAAACCACCCTTTCCCCAGAGATTAGCAAAGGGTAAGAATGAGATGTTGAACTCTGAGATTTATGAGATTTTCAAACAAGTGAGAATCAACATCCCATTGCTTGAAGCTATTAAGCAAAACCTCCCTTATGCTAAATTCCTCAAGGATATGTGCACTGTTAAAAGAAAACTGAATGTCAAGGAAAAAGCTTTCATGATTGAACAAGCGAGTGCCATAATCTAGCGTGACACAACTCCTAAGTACAAAGATCCTGGGTGTCCAACCATTTCTTGCATCATTGGGGACCGTCTTGTTGATAAAGCTTTACTTGACCTAGATGCTAGTGTCAACCTTCTACCTTACATTGTTTATCAGCAACTAGGCTTAGGTGAGCTGAAACCCACCAGAGTTACATTGCAATTGGCAAATCGATCAGTCAAAATGCCAAGGGGTGTGGTGGAAGATGTTTTGGCCCAAGTAGACAAGTTTTACTTTCCAGTTGACTTCATTGTGTTGGACACTCAACCCATTCCTAATCCTACCCAATCTATTCCGGTCATACTAGGTAGACCATTCCTTACTACATCCAATGCTATAATCAATTGTAGGAGTGAGGTCATGAAACTCTCCTTCGGGAATATGACCATGGAAATGAACATTTTTCGGGTAGGGAAGCAAATGGGAGAGTTTGAGGATATTCGGGAGGTGGATGTGATACATGCTTTGAGTGAGGAATACTTTGAGAAGGCATTTTTTGAGGTTCCTTTAGAGAGAGCACTGGTGAGAAATGAGAGATGTGAGGTTCTGGATGGTCCAAGTTTTGTGGGTAGTGAGGAGTTCGTGAGCATTATGGAAGAGGTCATGGCAATTAGTGGCTAGGTTCCTGTTTTTAGGCCTTTGGAGCCCTCTTTGAGTAAACCCAAGTCATCAATTGAATGTCCCCCTAGTCTTTCTAGGAAACCATTACCAAGTGAGCTTAAGTATGCATTCCTAGGGGAGGGTGAGACATTCCCGATTGTCGTGTCCTCCCAGTTGGAGAAAGTTCAGGAAGACCAATTGTTGGCGATTTTGAGGGCCCATCGTCAGACCTTAGGATAGACTGTGGCAGATCTTCGTGGTATTAGCCCCTTAGTGTGTTCTCATCATATATACCTTGAAGATGATGCCAAACCTATAAGACAGATGCAACGGAGATTGAACCCGAATATGAAAGAGGTTATGAAAAGGGAAGTGCTTAAGTTACTGGATGTGGGTATTATTTACCCCATTTCTGATTCAAAGTGGGTTAGTCCCACGCAAGTGGTTCCTAAAAAGTCGAGTGTCACTGTGGTGGAGAATGAGAAGGGAGAATTAGTGCCTCAACGCACCCAAACTGGGTGACATATGTGCATTGATTATAGGCGCTTGAATGCAATGACTCGGAAGGACCATTTTCCTCTTCGTTTCTTGGACCAAGTGCTTGAGAGAGTAGCAGGGAAGGCTTTTTATTGCTTCCTTGTTGGGTATTCAGGGTACAACCAGGTTGAAATAGCACTTGAGGACCAAGAGAAAACCACTTTCACATGCCCCTTTGGCACATCTGCGTATAGACGCATGCCATTTGGGCTATGTAATGCACTTGCGATTTTTCAAAGGTGTGTGATGAGCATTTTCAGTGATATGGTTGAGAGGTTCCTAGAAGTGTTCATGGATGATTTCTCCATGTATGGAGAAACTTTTGATGAGTGTCTGGACAACCTTGAAAAGGTTTTGATCCGTTGTGAGGAGAGTAATTTGGTGCTAAATTGGGAAAAGTGCCATTTTATGGTACAACAAGGGATTGTCTTGTTTCATATAGTATCATGTCGGGGAATTGAGGTTGACAAAGCAAAAGTGGAGTTGATTCAAAATTTGCCTACCCCTAGATGTGTGAAGGACGTGAGATCATTCTTGGGTCATGCCGGTTTCTATCGATGATTCATTCAGTCCTTTAGTTTTATTGCTCGCCCCTTATGCTCATTGTTGTCTAATGATGTTCCTTTCGAGTAGAAACCTCATCCCAAGAGGCATTTGACAGACTTAAACACTTGCTCACCACTGCAGCAATTGTCCAAAGCCCGGAGTGGTCCCTACCATTCGAGCTTATGTGTGATACAAGTGACTTTGCAGTGGGGGCCGTTCTAGGGCAAAGGAGAGAGGGGCAACCATTTGTCATTTACTACGCTAGTAAGACTCTAAATGAGGCTCAAGTGAATTATACCACTACAGAAAAGGAGCTTCTAGCAGTAGTGTTTGCCCTAGACAAGTTTAAGTCATACTTGGTGGGATCTCGTGTCACGGTTTTCACTAACCACGTAACCTTGAAATATCTTCTTGCCAAAAAAGAGGCCAAGCCTTGTCTGATTAGATGGATGCTACTTCTCTAAGAGTTTGATTTGGAGATTAAAGATAAAAAATGAGTAGAGAATGTGGTAGCTGACCACTTGTCACAATTGCTACTTCATCTATCTGACTCGAGTAACCACGTGATTAATGAACATTTTCCTGATGAGCACATCATGCACATAAGCACCACATCTCATGACCATCTTCCTTGGTATGCAAACATTGCTAACTTTCTAGTGACCGGTCAGATGCCTTCCCATTGGATAAAGGTTGACAGAGTTAAGTTCTTACGTAATGTGCGTAGCTTCTTTTGGGATGAGCCTTATCTTTATAAGTACTGCTCTGACCAAATTGTGAGATGATTCATTCCAGATAGTGAGATTTCCAATGTCATTGAGTTTTGCCATGCCTTGGCTTGTGGGGGTCACTTATCTGCAAAGAAAACTACCGCCAAGATCCTTCAAAGTGGATTTTATTGGCCCTCGATGTTCAAGGATGTGCATAACTTTTGTTTGAGGAGTGACCGATGCCAACAATTAGGAGCCCTTTCCAAGTTTAACGAGATGCCCCAGAATCCTGTCATTATTTTGGAAATCTTTGACTGTTGGGAGATAAATTTCATGGGTCCATTTCCTATATCGTTTGGTTTTGAGTACATTCTTGTGGCCATCGATTATGTTTCCAAATGGGTAGAAGCCACTACCACTCGCACCAATGACCAGCGTGTAGTGGTCAAGTTCTTGAAAGAAAACATCTTCTCACGTTTTGGATGTCCTGGGCCATCATTAATGATGGTGGTAAGTATTTTTGCAATCGACCTATGAGTATCTTAATGCGTAAGTATAGTGTGACTCATAAGGTGGGAACTCCCTATCACCCACAAAACAGTGGCCAAGTTGAGTTGGCAAATAAGGAGATAAAAGGCATTCTTGAGAAAACGGTTAACCCCACATGTAAAGATTGGTCTTTACGGCTAGTCGATGCATTGTGGGCTTATCATACGGCTTATAAGACTATTCTAGGCATGTCTCCTTATCGTCTTGTCTTTGGCAAGGCTTGCCATCTACCCGTGGAGATGGAACATCGAGCCTACTGGGCAATCCGGCAATTCAATAAGAGTCTAGATGATGCTGGCATTCTTAGGAAGCTTCAACTAAATGAACTTGACGAATTGAGAAATGATGCTTTCGAGAATTCAAAAATTGCTAAGGCTAAAATGAAGGATTTACATGATCAGCACATCCTTAGGAAATCCTTCCATGTTGGCCAGAAAGTCTTGTTGTACAACTCTAGGTTATATTTTTTCCCCGGGAAGCTAAGGTCTCGGTGCTCAGGTCCCTTTATCATCACTTCCATTTCAGAGCATGGTGTGTGCGAGGTGCATAACCCACACAACAACACTATTTTCAAAGTGAATGGCCATCGTCTCAAGCCATACTTGGAGAATTTTGTGGCTGAGATTGAGACTTGGGAGCTTACCGACCCACCCCCTTTTGAGTAATGCTTCGAAGCCCATGTTTGTACATAGTTGTTTATTTATTTTTCTTTGTTTTGTTTTGTTTTGCTTAGGGTTAGAGTGTCGTTGTGAAGTATTGAGTTTTGAAAAAAAAAATTTTGTTGAGTGGGGCGGCCCACATTCATCCGTGGGCGCCCGTGGCGCCATGTGCCGAATTAAGAGAGTCACATGACCTGTTCAGCTGCTGGTTACTTCAACTAAAGGTGTCACGTTTGAACTCTTTGGCTTTATACCTCACAACCGAACTTCTCTTCCATGGCTTCCCAATACCTCCACCTCAAAGGAGTCTACCCCACCATGTTTCCATGTCAAATTACTGCAGTTCTTTGCAGCAAATAAGCTATCCTTGAAGGTTTTTCTTCTACCTAGGTCGGGTGGGCCCTTGGGATTGAACACAAGGTTCTCAAACAAGAAGGTATGTTGATTACCCTTTGATGGGCTGCAGGTTTTTCCTATTTCCTGTGTTGGTTCACTCCTTTTGGCAGTCTATTTGTTGATTTGGAAGGTCAAGTAGCTTAGGACATCCACGGGTAGTGTTGAGAAGGAAGTTGTGTTGATTTGCTTACTTAGTGTTTGATGAAATGCTTGAGTCACTCGTTGGTAGCCAATTGAAAGTTTGTTGATTGTTACATGATCTTTGCTTGAAAGAGGTTGTTTTTGAGGGTGATGAGCTGCACTTATGATATGTGAATACGGTGAAAAAAATGGTACCCACCAAGTGTTTGATCAATTGCCACAGTTAGTGTTGGTGGGCATTTTGTGAATGTGCTTGGTGCATGCAATCATTTTGCAAACTTACTTTGTGGACGTTTTGATTTGGTGATCTCTGAGTGCCATTGCTAAGGTGGTGGTGTGAAATTGTAATCATGCCCAGAGCAAGGAAACAAACTCAATGTGGGGAGCCTAGTAGGCCTTCTTAAGTTGCTCGTCAAAAGAGGCGGCATGATCCTACGCCACCCCCTTTTCTTCGTCTGAGGAGAATGAGGTTGAACTTTCTATTGAGGATGGTGCTTCATCTGAAAATGACTCCTCTATTTCTCCCGAGAATTCTACTTCTGAGGATCCCATGGAAGGGGGCAGTGATGAATTGCCTTTTGATCATTTTCAATTTCGGAATCGAAAATGGCAAGTAGACTTTGAGACTTATTGGAGTCATAAGCTACTGCTTTGTGAGAGGGGGATTCATTTGCCTGATTTCCCTGCCCTTCAAGAGATCATCACAAATCGGGGACGGACTAGTGCAATGACTTTTCGTGCCTTTGCCGACCCTATGCTAGTGAGGGAATTTTTTGCAAATGTTAAGGTCTTTGCCCAAGACGAGGGTGAACGGCAGATTCTTGTCCGGGTTGGGGGGAGACGTCTCCGCTTCAAGGCATCCACGATTGCCTCATTTTTTTACCTTGCTTATGTAGATAACCCTAGGTATCCATTCCCCAAAGCTTCTCGTCCTTCACGTGACACCTTGGCTGTAGCTTTGCCTAATCATTCTCAGGTGACTTGGGGTTTTGTGCCACAGTTTCTTAAGAAGAAGTTGAGCTCCTTCTATTATGTTCTGCATGAGCTTTCTTGCAGTCAGATTTTTCTACTGGTGCATGATGACTTGGTTAGTCCAAAACGAGCTTTGTTACTTTATGCTATTGTCACTGGCGCTCCTGTTGATTTGGCTTCAGTCATCTTTGACACAATTATTCAAAGAGCAGGCACTACTACGTCACGAGCAGTGTTACCTTTTGGTCGTCTTATTACGAGGATACTTGAAAATTTTGGTGTGGTAGTTGAGGATAATGCGCGGATTGCTCTTCCATCTATTAGGATTTCTAAATCCACCGGTGCCCGACGTTCGGCTCAGTTGCGATTACGAGATCCTCCTTCATCTACTTCGGGACTTTCCATATCCATCATTTGGTTAACCACTACCCTAGGCCCCGTTACAACCTAGTAAAGACCTAATGGACTTTAGGTGAAAGGCATATTTAAGAATATTGATCCATTTCATGTGAGAGATTGTGGTATTCTCATATATGCATTAATACATTCCGTCCATGAAGCTATGTGACATTATGCGCTTAAATTTCTTTTCTCATCCCTTTGTTATGGTTCATTGCATTATTTGATTTTGCACTCTTGCATGAACTTTGAGAGCAACCCTCATCAAGTGAATTTTCTCTGAAGAGTGAACAATTGCATAAGATTTGAAGTCAAAACCACGGTTTATGATCATACAGGATAGGCATGTTGATTGAATAATATGAACTCACATTCTAGAAATTGCATGATCAATATAGTAGGATAATCTCATCACATTACGGGAATTTATGCAAAAATTTTGAGCTTAAGTCACTTATTTCACATTGAAGCTAAAACAGGAATTATTGAAGTGATTGTTTCCCATCCCTTAAGCTAGTCTAGGAATTTTGTGGGTAGATTCACTGCAAACCCTCACAAGACTTCACTCGTCCACTAGGGGAAACCTAGGGGTTTAAAAGGCTTGCTACACGTAGCTAACTGTAGCCGTGTTTCCGACGAAAAGAGAAATAGGATAGTAGTTATAATAAACTGAATAAAACCATTACTAGGGACTAGCAATGCCTTAGTTGGGGGGTGTGATTACACTTGAAAAGTGTAATTACAAAACCTCTATTTTAACACAAAATCATGCATTTTCTAAGTTTATTCATGCGTTTTGTTAATGTTTTTACTAATACGGTTTATTTTTCTTATTTGTAGTGAAAATGTCGAAATAGACACACTTAGGAGTGCCAAAGATGAAGAATATATGATGAAGGATAGCTTGAGGTACACTTGCAAAGAGTGGATGTCCGGATACCTTCAAGACAAGAGAGTAAAAAGTTGGAAAAATCTGAAGAAGGAACCACACTACCGTCCAGACGCAAAAGTTCCCATCCGGACATGGGAACAAGCCAAGCACACTGCCGTCCGGACGCAAGATTTCTCGTCCAGATAGCTGAGAAGAGGCGGACCCGTTTCTTTTGCTCGTGTTTTAAGGTTTCTTGTATAGTTTATAAAAACTCCATGAACGACCTTCTATGTATCTCTCTCTCATTCTTCTTCCATCAATTTTTTCCACTTTGTTGAGTTATTTTTAGGATTTTAGAGTGAGTTTTCATAGAGTTTTTGAGGATGTTTGTCAAGTTGTGCATAGCATTCTTTGGCGTTGTTTCAGCTTTGGTTGTTGTTCATTGTTCTTTACGTTCTTCGAAGTACGGTACACTGTTTTGAATATTTTAATAGTTAAATTTCAGATTATTCTTTTTCTTTAATCTTATTAATCTTAAGTTCATGCTTTATTATATGGTTGTGTGTTTTGTTTTCATTATGAAACTAGCGTAAAACCCTAGTTCTTGATTCAATGAATCAAGGAAGGGTAGTTTATGAAAAACGAAGGGATGTGCGTAGATCCTTCGCATGGTTTGTAAAAACCTTTGCGGAGTGATCTACAATTGTAGGAATCATTTTATTTTGTTTCAAACACTTTTGAAAATGAAAACCTTTGACTACATTCTCTGTAATCACTAGTAAAGGTTATCGGGTAAAAATTGATTTAATAATTTTGGGCAAATTAAAATTGATTTCTAAAACAAATCTAGTTTTGGTTGTTTGAAAAACTTTCGAAATAAGAGTTTTTGACTATATTTTCTATAATCACTGGTAAAAACTCTTGAATAAAATTTTCTTAATAATTTTTGAACAAACCCTAATTCAGGTCTGAAACTGAATGTTTTCTTAGAAAATCTTTCTAGTTTTATTATCCATAATGAAACGTGATTTTAAAACTGAGTATCGGGTATTTTCTGAACTTTAATGAGAGTATTTTTTCCAACCTATAGCTCCTTTGACATGAACTATAGATTGTAGTTTTAACACATCCCGTAGTGAAGTAGTAAACTACCCGAACTTGTGAAATTGGATCATTAACCTTTTAATCTTGAATTCCTTAATCTATCTTGAGTTTGATTTTAAATTAATTGCTTGTTTTCTTGAAATCTTGATTAGGTTAGAGAACTTTCTTTAATTCTTGAATTCACATTTAAGCATCTTTAAAATTATAAAATATTTTTATTTAAGAATTTCCTTTTTGGTAACTTTCTTTATTTAATTCTTGTTCAGGTTTAGTTAAGTTTTGAATTTACCACCTTTCGAAGTTAGGTAGAAAACTCTTACAATTTGCTCGTATTTGAATTTTGAGCATTCTTGATAACTTAGAAATTAAACTTTTAGGTTCCCTGTGGATTCAACCTCGGACTCTCTAAGTTAAAACTATACTGTACACCGTTGCACTTGGGGATTAATTTAGATGCACATTCTACACGCGGTCATTACATTATGGCCGATTCTCATTGGGGGAAGGCAGTAGACATTGGGGGTGAGTACGTTGATTTTCTAGGCACCAAGAGCCTACTAGAACCCACCATATCCATGTCCTTACATGCATTACGACCACATCTGAGGTTTCATGAATCTCACTTAGCCTTACATCCTTTGGTGTGTTTACACTTGAGGAGAGTCTATCTTCGGTGGTTCATGAGTTCACAGAGAACATGTCATTTCTTAAACCATTTGTGGACGCATGGGATAGAGAGGATGTTGGATAACCCTTCTTCTGTGTTTCTTTTGTACATAGTAGATTAGAGTTTTATTTTTCTTATTTTTCTTATTTTTGGTTTGATTTTCTTCTCTTATTTTCTTTTCTCTTATTTTTTTTTCTTTTGTAATAACTCATTCTCTTGTCTTATTTTTCTTTTATTTTCTTTCTAACCTTTTCTCTTGTATAGCTTTTTCTTTTCTTCAAATAAGGAAGCTCTTGAGGTAATATCCACCATTTTTACCTTCTATTTCTACATTTTGAGCATAACACTTGGGTATATGTTGTTGGTTGTTGTTGGCAATGCTGTAGAAACTAGGTGCGGGGTGTTCTTTATTACTTATGGGGTTCTCTTTTTGGGTGCATGCTTAGCTTATGTGTTACATATTGATTGATCTTTATGCTCATCATCATCATGCTCACTTTGCACACTACGAACCCACTTGTCTCTCATAGTTCTCACATTGAGGACAATGATTAGTTTAGGTTGGGGGGTAGAGTTCGCATGATGACACTTTGTGCCAAAATTGTCAATTTTTCAAATTTTGAGCATGTTTGAGCTTAAATACATAACTTAGCACATTTATACTTACATGTTAGCCCTTTTTGGTTTGGTTGATTATGGAATTGAGTGAGAGAGTGATAAGTGAGTCTTGTTCAAGCATTAATAGGAAACTTAATTCAAGTTAAGTGTGTTATGACCTTGTGCATTTTTGTGACTATCATGGAGATGAGCTTATGTGCTAAGGAGTAGATCTTGTTTGACATTGGTTAATTGAGCATTCTTGGACTAGGTGGAGACTTATACCCCTTAAGGGTGAGCTTTTGAGCCTATTATTCCTTTCTTGAAGGGTTGCACATAATTATAGCTCTTTTATTCTTCTAATTGGTTTTCAATGCACCAATTGCATCACATACACTTGCATGAGCATTAACTTGGCACATTATGAGTTGTTGTAAGCTTTGGACATGATGCTAGGCCCTCTTTGCTATTTTGAGCCTTCTTATCCTTTCTTGATATGAAATTGTCTTAGGAACCAACTTAGAGCCTCACAATAAAGTGTGTGATATAAATTTTTTTTTCTTGGTTCCCCTCTCATATTATATCCCCTATACCCCATTCACACAGTTTAAGCCTTACCCTCATATGTCTTGGGTTATGAAAGTGCCTCAAAGTCTAAGTTGTGAATTCGGGTTGGGAATGTAAGCTTTTAAGAGCAAAATGAGGAAGAATGTTGGGCTTAGAATTCATGCGTTGTATAGTTCATTATTCATTTTCAAAAAAAAAAAAAAAAACAAAAAAGAAAAAAAAAGAAGAAAAGAAAAAAAAATCTCATTCCTTTTGTTTATTCAATTGTGGGACTTACGCTTTGTAATGCAATTGCTAAGAATGTCCTAAGAGTAGTTTGTAAGCTTGTGAATAAGCTTCATGTTGTTGGTTAGGGTATAGAAAGGAAATGGGTAGTTTGGGACTTGTGCATACCTGAGCATCTTTATCCCAAGACACGTGCTTTGATTTCCATAACTTTCATTGTTTAACCTTTACCTATGACCAAGTTACAACCGGATCAAAGACCTAGTGGATTCTAAGCGAGCAACACTAATGTGTGCATGTAGTGGGCTTGTGTAGGTTGTGTGGTGTGATCCATTGCATGGCATTAGAGGTTCTTGATATGAGCTATCCACTCAAAACTTCAATTTAGTTCACTCTTTTGTTTATGAGGTTGTGTGCAACTAGGATAGCATCATATGCTATTAGGTGAGTGTGAACCCTTGATGAGTGAATTCCTTTCTATGAGTGGTACCTTGTGAGCTTTTGAAGTCAAAACCTAGTTCCGTTTATGCTCTTGCAACCTTGTTGGATGAATGAAACACTTTTGTACACATGCTCTTTATACTTTGATAGTCTATGCTTTCATGCTAGCACTTGGGAATTACACATAATATTTGAATTTTGTGACTTGTTGGGCTCAATTCATTGTCGATCTTAATCACTCTTTGACACTTGGAGACCATACCATAGATTTTTGTGGGTAGCATCACTGCAAATCCTCATGATACCTTACTCGTCCACTAGGGGGAACCTAGGGGTTTAAAAGGCTTGCCTCACGCGCTAAGTGTGGCTGTGTGTCTCCCACGAAAATGGACATTACCTTTGTTTTTTTTTTTTGTTTTGTTTTGTTTTGATTAGAATAAGAGCTTCTATGTTGTGGGTGTTCTTGCACATGTTCTTATACCTCATGGTTTGATTGCACTCATTGCTAGGGACTAGCAACGTCTAGGTTAGGGGTGTGATTAGCATGTATTATTGTACAATTATATATATATTGAGTATGCTAATTATGCATTTATACTTATTATTGGCGATGTGTTAGCGTAATTATCTCATTTCCATGCATTCTTGGTGTTTGTGTATTTCAAGTAATATAATATGGTGCTTGAGGCCTAAATGATACCAAGGGTGCATGTGAGGAGAAGCCAAGGCAAGCCGGAGTAAGGAAGTGCAAGAATAAGTTTAGTAGTTTCTTGGAGCATTACATCGAACACCTGATGTACATGGAGAAAATGGCTTCAAGACTCAAATGCCAACATGTCCAATGACTCCCAAGAATTCCTCAACTTCCTAAGATGCATTCCAATGCATTAGATCAACTATCATGGCTGCCAAGGAGAAGGAAATGGCCTTAGGCTCAAACCGGTTGAAGATATGTTGCAGTAGAATTTTACACAACACTCTGTTAATATCTCAGCCATAACTTTTTGCTCCAAAGTCCGATTGACTTGATGCTTTTTGGGTTAGAAACAAGACGTGAAGGGATACAACTTTTATGTTTTAGCCAAAGCCCAAATCGATCATTTTGAGGGTCAAAATTGCGTCGGAAGTCAGGGACAGAAAGCTGTCTAAGAAGCACTATTCACTATGGTTGCAGACGGGCGCCCCTCATCAACCATGGGTGCCCCACCATAGATCAAATGGGCACCCACAGAGAGCTTGATTTGGGCAGAAAAGCTAGTTCTCAGAAGAATTTTGTCAAATAGCTAGAGTGCACTCACCATAGGTGCCCCACATTGGCCATGGGCACCCCACATCCACCATGGGCGCCCCTTACCCTTGACCTTTGGTTTTCTTTATCCAATGTGATGTACCCCTTATGCCATTCATTGTAGTCATCTATAAAAGGGATTTTCAGATTAGGTTTAGGAGAGAACTTAGGTAGTCGCTTTATATTTTATTTTGGAGAAGAATTACATTACTTTTGCACCTAGGGTTTACATGTAAGTGCTTTACTTTTCGATATTCTCAATTCAAAGTACTTCATTTTTGTTTTTCGTCTTTTGCTTTTACTTTGTAGTATTTTGTTTGTGGTTTTCGTCATTCGCTTTTACTTCGTAGTATTTTGTTGCCGCCTTTCATCTTTCGTTTGTACTTCGTACTTGTTTATTTTACATTAATGGATGATATGCAAGCTTATTTTCCTCTTCGTAGTTCGATTATGTTAGGCTAGGGTTTGTTCTTGGCTTCAAGCCATTGAAGGTGGTGTGGTAGTTTGGTGAACTCAAATATAAAATATTCTCTTCAATGAAACATATTTTTGATTTTTAATTGGAATTTCATATTAAGCTAGGGTTCTTTCGAAATCAACTCACTTGTGTTACAACCATCGCTTGGTTACAAGTTTTTACTTGTGCACACCAAGTGTTTGGTTCAATGTTCCAGTGAGTTAGAAATATATTTTCCAAAACCCAGATTTGGTTTACTTACGAAATCAATCACCTGTGTTATAACCAAAGCTTGGTTACGATTGGCCACTTGTGCACATCAAGTGGCTGGTTCAATGGTCCGGTGATTTGGAACCTATTTTCATAAAACCATAACTTGAGGTTTTCTTAAGAAATTGGTTCATCCGTATTACAATTGAAGCCTGGTTACAAGTTAACGCTCATGCATACTAGGTGTTTGATTTAATGTCCTGATGAGTCTGAAACTAATTTTAAAAGCCTCCGCTTACCGTGAGTTCCATAAAATGGGTTTTAATGAAATATCTTCCAACCTAGCAATGCATGTGCGTTTGTTAGGTTGAGTTACAAATGCTTTTGAGTAAACCATCATTATCCCACTACCCGATTTTGTTCGAAGTCAAGATTGTCTTAGTTATTTTATTTGTAGTGTTTTTATCTTAATTTAGAATCACAATTCCTTCACTTCACCATTCTCAACCCAACCATACTCAAACATTATATAAATCCAAAATTAGTTCAAATTAACTTAGGATCACCTACTAATTAAGAGAACAAGTCTAGAGCATTTAACAAAGCCCTCCTTGTGGAGATGACCTCAGTTCTCACCGAGTAAGATTACGACCACCCTCTTCCACTTGAGAGGCAGAACTTGAACACATTTCAGGGTCGGTCGCCCTGGGATAGGTGCGGTGGAATAGGTGGTGTTGCTAACAAAGAGAATGGGGTTAATGAGTCGGGTGGTAAGACTACCAAAACTTCTGCCCCCTTTCTTGCTTTTTCTTTCCATAAACTATTTTGGAAAAATCAGCAGATTTAGAATAAGGATCTATCAATCTACTCGATGCCTTTTTGAATTATTTCCCCTTATATAATTAACTCGGAGAACGAACAATGTACTTTCACAAACATTTTGTCAAAATACAAACCCTTCAAAGTCTGTACGAATATTCTAGTAAACTTGTTATCAGTGACAGGAGGATCCACTAGTAAAGCACTTTCTCGCCATCTGAGGGCGTATGTTCTGAAAATCTCTTTATTTTTCTTTTTCATTGCCATAAAGGAACAATGATCAATCATGAGCTCATAGTTATGGCGATACTGCTTTACAAAGATTGCGGTGAGCTCCTCCCAGCTCTTTATGTGAGACATATCCAATCTGGAATACCATTAAAGGGCTGGACTATTAGATTTATATTTCTTTGGTGCCCTTGAAAGCATGTTTTTGTAATGACATTTTATTTAATTTATTTTTCTGGTTATAATAAAACATTTATTTATTTAAGCATATATTAATGTCCCTTATTTATAAAGTATGTGATTTAAGTATTGGGCATAAGATGCCAATTGATTGCATGCAATCATTGACATTCTTTAAGCTCATTTCACACTCTTCTCATCAACATTTTGCCAAGTAAAACTCATTTTTATCATGTTTTTATTATTTACTTCTTCTTTGTGTGTTTTGTAGGATAATGAAGAAATGTAACACAAGGGAGTCAAGTTAGAGCTTAAAATTTCAAGTCTGGAAGGAATTAGTCATCCTTGGGCGCACAACTGAGCAAGGGATGGGTGCCCATAGAGGAGGGATCACATAAGAGTTATCTTGAAAAGCACCATGGGTGCACGCGTGTTGGGCGCACAAGAGGTTGGGCGCCCGGTTGAGTGAAACCATGGGCGCCCGCCGAGGCTCAACTCTGTTGGACACCCTATCAGTCTTTTAATCATAACTTTCTTCTCACAACTCCGATTGATCTGATTCTTCTTGCGTTGGAAATAAGACTCGAAGACCTACAACTTTGCCGGTTTAGCCGAAGCCTGAATCTATCATCTTCAATGTCAAAATTGCACTAGAAGTCATGGACAGAAAGCTGTTAAAGAAGAACTATTCACTGTAGTTGCAGACGGGCGCCCCACCTCAACTATGGGCGCCCCTGAGGACCCATAGGTGCCCCTGAGGATGCTTGGGCGCCCCACTCTTCATCAGGTGGGCGCCCATAGAGAGGGAGTTCTGACTGCTATTTTTGGCTATCTCTTTGAGGACTTCATCAAACACTTGTACCATGGGCGCCCCACCTCAGCCATGGGCACCCATGAGGACTCTTCTAGCACAAGTTTAGAATAAGTTTGAGCTGTGTTTTTACCTTTATGCCCTTGTAATATACGTTGATATAAAAGGTTGAAAATTTGATGTAGGGGGGTCGAAAAACCTGCGCACTTCTTCTCTTTTCTTAGTTTAGTTTAGATTAGGGTTAAGATTTTGCTTTTCGCTTTGGATTTTTCAAGCTTGATTTTGCCTTCACAATAAGATTCATGTGTAAGTTCTATTTGTTAGTTCGTTTTTAATAAGAATTTCATGTTCTCTATGCTTTGTCTTTAAGGTTCGTTTCGTAGTGTTTCGTAGTCTTAATTTGGATTGATTTGCTTTTGAAATTGTTTTAAACCTTCTTAATCTATTTTCGTTCTTGTGTTTTGTTGCATGATGAAGATGTTTCTTTTTTCAAATTGCGTTGTTTATACTTTCGCTGTGCTAGGCTAGGGCTTTTCTTGGTTTTAACATAGGTTCGTAATGAAATCGAAGGTCTTGGGCTCGGATAAAGCAAATTGAAATGAATTTATTTTTCTTTTGAATGATAACGTAAGAATTGTAATTTTAGGTTGATTTTTGAAAACGAAACCCTGTGATATAATTGACCTCTGTTACACTAACGTGAATCAGAGCTCAATTCCTTGTCTCGGTGATTTCGAACTTGACTTCAAAACCCCAGAATTACAATTTCCTTACGAAATAAGGGTTTTCGGTTGTTAAATCTTCCGACCTAATATTATAGGTGTAAGAATTAGGTTGCGTTAATTATATATCCGAATTCAACCCTTCGAGGACATTACAGGATTAGGTTAAAGCCAAGTGTTTCAATGTACATCGTTTGCTTAAGTCTAATTCGCGTAGCTTGTTAAAGTTTTCATCTTCGTGTTTTTGTTTTTCGTTTAAATTGTGTTTGCAATTTTCAAACCATCATTACAATTCCCTATTTGAAAACTCCAAAAAATATTTTCATCTTTTCTTTTCAAGATTTTCACAAGTGTTTTCGAAACCAAGTTTTCCAAAGATTTAGTCACACCCTTGCTCCCTGTGGAAGATGACCTAGGACTTACCTAGACTAAACTCAACCGACCTCTTATACTTGAGAGTGAGCCATTACCAATTTAGAGAGCGGTCAAGTTTTTGGCGCCGTTGCCGGGGAGTTGGTGAACTCAAATGTAAATGAGTTTTATTTAATAAAATATATTTTGGACTTTTAATTGGAATTTCGTAGTAAGTTAGGGTTCTCTTGAAACCTACTCACCCGTGTCACAACCGTAGCTTGGTTACAAGTTTTCACTTGTGCACACCAAGTGCTCAGTTTAATGTCCCGGTGAGTTAGAATCTAATTTTCCAAGACCCAAATTAGGTTTTCTTACAAAATCAGTTACCCGTGTTAAAACCAAAGCTTGGTTACGATTGGCCACTCGTGCAAACCAAGTGGTTGGTTCAATGGCCCGGTGATTTGAACCTTATTTTCATAAAACCATAACATGAGGTTTTCTTAAGACACCGATTCACCTGTGTTATAATTGAAGCCTAGTTATGAGTTGATGCTCATGCACACTAGGTGTTCGATTCAATGTTCCGGTGAGTCTAAAACCAATTTCAAAAGCCTCCACTTACTTTGAATTCCATAAATTAGTTTTTAATGAAATATCTTCCGACCTAGCAATGCATGTGCGTTTGTTAGGTTGAGTTACAAATGCGTTTGAGTAAACCACTACCCACTACTGGATTTGGTTCGAAGCCAAGATCATTTTAGTTAGTTTATTTTCAATATTTGCATTCTAGTTTAATATCACAATTCATTCACTCCACCATTCTCAACCCAGCCATATTCAAACCACTTTGTAATTCAAAAATTAGTTTAGATTAGCTTAGGCTCACCTACTAATTAAGAGAATAAGTCTAGTGTCTTTTAATACAGCCCTCCCTGTGGAGATGACCTCGGTTCTCACCGAGTAAGACTACGACCACCCTCTTGCACTTGAGAGGCAGAACCCGAACACATTTCAGGGTCGGTCACCAATACAAAAAGATTTAAATCACAAGTTTTATAAATTAAATTAAATTCACAGCTATTAATGAAACAGGCATTTCATTATGTTAAAGCTATAACTTTTCTACTTCTTAATTAGGTGATTTATCTTGATTACTAAAGTAGTGACCTTGAGTAAAAAATTCAATATGTATATGTGATATACATATTGAAATGACTGTTGTAAATTATGATTTGATTAATAAATGTCATTAATCATAATTTACTTAAACTTTAATAAACTTAATAAACTTTAATCCTGAGTTTGTAATGGACTCACATTTATGAATTAAATCTATTTGAGTTATCACGGAGTGAGATCTTATAAATGGTCAAAACCTCGATAACTTGGAGATTTAATTTCATGAATCGTGAGAACATATACAAGATGGAATCCATTTTGATACGCTCACCTAAGCTATTTATCTTTTTGATCATTAAATCTGTGACCGCAGTTTATTTAATAAATTGTTTATTGAATAACAATATTTATTTGTAAACTGTTTACAAATATGAAAATATCGAGAATGATCAAAATTTAGATAAATAGAAACTTAGGGTTAAATATGTAATTAATGGGCTCGACATTTAGCTTAACTTAATTATGAGCTTATAATGGAAGGTTAATTAAGTGGATATTATTGGTCTAAGACCAAAATTCATTTTATTAAAAGTTATTTTAATTAAATGAATTTCAACGTGGACTACTAGAGTGCAACTCAGGGCTTTTAGTGGAATAGCCCTGGGTTAATTTAAAAGATAATGGGTTGTCATGAGATGACAAGACCCAAATATTTTTTAAATTGGAGCTAGGAATCCATGGGCCTTCAGTCCCCAAGCTAGCTCAATTTTATCTTGATGGGTCAGGTCCAGTTGACTAATTATTTATAATTTATTTATGAAATAAATTATATATAATTAATATATATATTTAGATAAGATGATATGATTGAGAGATTTTCTCAGGATACCATATCTTCTAAATATATATTAAGATAATATATATAGATAAGATATATGTGAGAGTGGATAAGAGATAATCTATTGAGTTAGAGATCTTCTCTGATACAAATTCTGTATCTCTCTCTCTATAAATATCTTTTATATATTAATGAGCCAGGAGATCTAAAATAGAGTGACCACACACATCCATCTAGAGAGAGTGAATTAAGAATAGTTTGGAAGGTTGAATCGCTGAGAACAAGGCGCTTCTGCTGTGCATTAAGAAAATTTTAAAGAGTTCATCATTCCATTCGAGATATTTTTCTCAACCCTATACTATAAAAACCAACAATTGGTATTAGAGATTTTGTTGGATTTATAGCATAGTTTTAATTATGCATAGATGTGGCATCAAAATATTTTTTTTTTTCTCTCGTGTGGTGGAATAAAACCCTTAATTCACAGTAGTTTTTATTTGTTTTCAAGAGTGTAACAGAAGGGGTGGTTAATTTTTTGGAACCATGTTTTCTCTCCTGATTTTAGTTTTTTTTAGATCTATAAATCTCTTTAATTGTTTAATTTTAGAGTTTGTAATTTTTTTTTTTTTTTTTTTTTTTGGTCTGTGTTTGCTATATTGTTTTTGTAACAATGGATGAAATCCGCGGCAAAGATACACAGAAGAAGAAAAACAAAAGGCAACAGATTACCCGTGGCCCACGCAGCTACTGCTACACCTCACAGCCTGCAAACCCGCGCCTCTGTTGTAGAGGGCAACGGCTAGCCGAACAACAGGAACCCCATTTAATTAAAAAAAGAAAAAAAAAAGAAGGGGCGTTGCCAGCGACCCATAGCACACGGGATGGCCTTTGCCGTGAAAGTCTCACGCTGCATCTCACAGATCAGTGGGTGGCGGAACCATGCCGTGAAAGTCCCACGCAGGATGGCCTCTGCCGTGAAGGAACCCGCAAGCTGCGGGATGCAGGGATCGTGAACGGCTGCTGAGCCTGCAGCGGAATCCACCTCGGCAGGCCGCGGGCTGCTGCTAGTCGCCGGCTGCTGATTGGTGGGTGGCAGGCAAGGCACCGCATCAGGCGGTGCTTGGCACGGAAGAACTCGCGTGTGACCGGCGATCGCCGACTGCGAGAACTCGCCTTGGGTGCACCGCGGAAGGCGTGCGGCAGGTGCGGGGTGTTTGGATTTAGCGGGAATGAACTGGATTTCGTCAAAAATTGTCGGCGGCAATCCTTTTGGAGCATTACAGAACACGTGATTTGTTGGATTAGGGAAGAGGGTGTTACTGAAAAGTTTTGAAATCCCCGGGGGTTATTTTGAAAATTCTTTTAAAAGGTCCTATTAAGGACTTAATTGAAAAGTTTTAAAATAAACTGGGATAAAACTAAAATTTCTCAAAATATTAAACTTTAAAATTCTTTTTAAAGTGGCTAGGCAAAAGTTTTAATTAAATTTTAGCCCACAAATCTTTTACTTTAATAAAAATAGTTTATAAAATTTTGAGAAAAGTAAAAAATGCCCTCGACCTAAATCAAATCAAAACTCCAAAGGCCAAGAGGGAGCAAGAGGAAGCAGTTGGAAGCAAGAGGAAGCAGCTAGAAGATGGAGATTGACGACAAGAAGACTAGATTAAGTTTTTTCTTGGTCAATGTAAATTTTAGGAAAACTATGAATTAAGGGTTATTTATTTATTTTTGGTTAATTTATCTATTATGAATGTTTTTTTGATAACATGTCATATAAATTTTAGGGATGTCACATCACATGTTCATGCATAATTAATGTTAGATGATATTTATATTCTAATGTGATTAGGATATAGCTAATATCATTTAATTTAATTTAATTTAATTTAGATGATATTTATATTCTAATATAATTAGGATATAGTTAATATCATTTGTTTAATTTTATGATATTTATGTTCTAATGTGATTAGAATATGGTTAATATCATTTATTTATTTTGTTAATTTTATATTGACATAACCAATTAATTATTTTATTTTATAAAATTAGATATTAATGGTTAGATTGTCAATTAATATTTTTTTAAAATATTAAATTAGCAAAATTAAAAACTCTAAGTTATAAAAAATTGAGTAGAAGAGGGTTTTAGACATAAAACCCACGGCTTCCACTGTTAATCATATATTAAGATAGATTAATATCTTGTCTCAAATCTTGTGAGCTCCCTACAGAGGATATTAATCGGTATTGGTTACTGGATAGGATTTCCTTAAAGGATAAAATTTTGAATATTACTAAATAGAATTGACTGCCCTACGGTAACTTTTTTATTTGGGAAATATGAGAAATTGAAACAGTGGTTATACACTCAACTTAGAATATTTAATATCCTCCCTATGGAATTCTTATTAAATTAATTGTATGAGGCTAAAAATATAAGTAATTTATTATTATTTAGATATGAGATATCTAATGAAAATAATAATAAATAAGTAATTGGACTTGTCTAATTAATGGCAAATATGACCACCCTACGGAGGCATATTTAAAACGGAATTAGAATACCGATGCATGATAAAGTAGTTATAGAGTTCTACTTATGCATATATATTTTTTATACATTTTATTATGCAAAAGTTTTATGTTTTAAGAATGTATGCTTATTTAAATTATTTTGTTTTATTCAGAAAAATGTCTTTCAGCCCACTAGCTACTCTTTTAAGTTAGAATAAATTAACTGGACCTAATTATAAGGACTGGAAAAGGAATTTAAACATTGTCTTAATTACGGAAGAGCATAGTTTTGTTTTGACTAAACCATGCCCTCCTAAACCTGATTTAAATGCCCCTCAGACTCAGTAAGATGCTTATAAAAGGTGGGTAAAGTTTAATGATTTGGCAAGATGTTACATTCTAGCTTCCATATCAAGTGACTTGTCCAAACAGCATGAGATGATGCCCACTGCTGCTGACATGATGTTAAGCCTTACTGAGATGTTCGTTGAAAAGGACAGGACTCAGAGGTTGGCTGTTATCAGTGAGATAATGAACACTCGCCAATACAGAAAGCATGTTTCTTTTATTTCTTTGGTACCCTTGAAAGCATGTTTTTGTAATGACATTTTATTTAATTTATTTTTCTAGTTATAATAAAACATTTATTTATTTAAGCATGCATTAATGTCCCTTATTTATAAAGTATGTGATTTAAGTATTGGGCATAAGATGCCAATATAGAAAGATTTAAATCACAAGTTTTATAAATTAAAGTAAATTCACAGCTATTAATGAAGCGGGCATTTCATTATGTTAAAATTATAACTTTTCTACTTCTTAATTAGGTGATTTATCTTGATTACTAAAATGGTTTTCTACTTCTTAATTAGGTGATTTATCTTGATTACTAAAATGGTGACTTTGAGTAGAAAAGTTAGTATGTATATGTGATATACATATTACAAGGACCGTTGTAAATTATGATTTGGTTAATAAATGTCATTAATCATAATTTACTTAAGCTTTAATAAACTTAATGAACCTTGATCCCGAGTTTGTAATGGACTCACATTTATGAATTAAATCTATTTGAGTTATCACGGAGTGAGATCTTATAAATGGTCAAAACCTTGATAACTTGGAGATTTAATTTCATGAATCGTGGGAACATATACTAATAAGATGGAATCCATTTTGATACGCTCACCTAAGCTATTTATCTTTTTGATCATTAAATCTGTGGCTGCAGTTTATTCAATAAATTATTTATTGAATAACAATATTTATTTGTATATTGTTTACAAATATGAAAATATTGAGAATGATCAAAATTTAAATAAATCGAGACTTAGGGTTAAATATGTAATTAATGGGCTCGACATTTAACTTAACTTAATTACGAGCTTATAATGGAGGGTTAATTAAGTGGATATTATTGGTCTAAGACCAAAACTCATTTTATTAAAAGTTATTTTAGTTAAATGAATTTCAACATGGACTGCTAGAGTGCAGCTCAGGTTTTGTAGTGGAATAGCCCTGGGTTAATTTAAAAGATAATGGGTTGTCATGAGATGACAAGGCCCAAATATCTTTTAAGCTAGAGCTAAGAATCCATAGACCTTCAGTCCCCAAGCTAGCTTATTTTTATCTTGATGGGTTAGGTCCAGTTGGCTAATTATTTATAATTTATTTATGAAATAAATTATAGATAATTAATATATATATTTAGATAAGATAATATGGTTGAGAGATTTTTTGAAGATACCATATCTTCTAAATATATATTAGAATAATATATATAGATAAAATATATGTGAGAGTGGATAAGAGATAATCTCTAGAGTTAAAGATCTTCTCTAATACAAACTCTGTATCTCTCTCTCTATAAATATCTTTTATATATTAATGAGCCAGGGGATCTGAAATAGAATGACCACACACAACCATCTAGAGTGAGAGAATTGAGAATAGTTTAGAAGGCTGAATCACTGAGAAGAAGGTGCTTCTACTGTGCATTAAAAAAATTTAAAGAGTTCATCATTCCATTCGAGATATTTTTCTCAACCCTATGCTATAAAAACCAACATGGTCAGTCAAGCTTTACTGAAAAAGTTGCATCATCAGAGGATGGTTATTGTATCCTTACAAGGCTCTAGCATATAATCAGAGATGGGTAATAGGATCACTTGCCTCATTGTACTTAGGAAATTCAGGCATTTTGAACTTTGGTGGCAACTTTAAATTAGGAAAGAAGAAGAGATTTTGAAAGTCAGAACTCCCAAAAATGCAGGCACCAAAATAGTTTTTCAAGGCATCTTCAATGCTCCTGATCTTCTGCGCTAAGATAATGTCAACATAAGAGGAAGTTACTTGCTGTAGTTGACAAGAGGAAGGACTAGGTTTATAATATTGCGGTACTATTGCTAAAAAAGAAGGTGCTTGGTACATTCCCATGTTTTAGCTTGGATAAGCCAAAAATTGCTAGGAGGCACTCTTGAACTCAAACGCTACTGAAAAGGCTAAAGTAGATGAGTTGTAAAGGTGAAGGCTTGTCCAGGCTGAGAGGTTTCTAGTTGATGATAAGCCTCATATTCTATGAAATGGTCTCACTATTCTATTTTTGAAATTGAGGGCATCTGATAGTGAGACGGCACAATCTGACAAATCTGAGAAGTGGGAACATAAACAATTGCCTGATTAAGAGCCATTGTCAAATTGGCAATCTCCTGGTCCTTAGTTAGGGCATTAATGGTGGTGCTGTGATACCAAGAATTATTGTTGGCAATGTCCCAAAAAGTGACTGTGCAATTCCACTTGATTGTCCAACAGCAAACGTAGTAGCCATAATGGATAGTGTTTCAGTAGTGGTGGTGGATGAAAACCTAGTTGTAAGTGGGGGAAATTGCAGGGTTAGATTGCCCACCTTAGATGAGAGTTGAACAAATCCCAAATTGTCAAACGTGACATTAGTTGAGACTTCAGATATCTCATCCATGTTCCTAGCTCGAGCTCTTATAATAATAGGAGAACGACATAAACAACAAAGTTTGCAATCGATAGCAATGATGCCTGAACGAAATATGCTTTAATTAAATTCTACTTTTGGAACTAGCACTTCGTTAATTTTATTTATGGGATCATCCTCATTGTTGAGGGAAAAAATGATGAATATTAATCAAATGTAATAAATTTGTCATTAGAATCCAAGTACATTACCTTTTCCCATTCAAATTATCATTGGAAGGAAAATTACAAGTGAAAAAATTGAAATGAATGTTCACTTTATAAAACAATAAATCATCTTTACATTGTAAAAATTTTAAAAAATAATAATCCTAACTACTTTTTAACTCTTCAATCTTGAATGTTAGTACAATGGAATTCCCTCAACATCTGAGTGGGTATCATAAGCCAACCTTATTGATCAACAATCTTCATGTGTTTTAGCTAAGTTTCACTGGGGTTTTGAAAACTATTAATTGAAAAAATTTTGAAAATTCATCAATGACTTTAATTAAAATTTAGCAGAGTTTGAGGATCAAATTATAGAAAATGCTTTTTTAGAAAATTTCTACCTTAAATCTGACAGAATTTCGGGTAAGATGTTTTGGAAAAATATCTACCTTAAATTAGGTAGAATTTTGGGTAAGAAGTTTTGGAAAAATTTCTACCTTAAATCTGGTAGAGTTTTTGGTAAAATGTTTTGGAAAATCTCTACTTTAAATCTAGTAGAGTTTTGGGTAAAATGTTTTAGAAAATCTTTACTTTAAATCCAGCAGAGTTTTAGGTGAAAACTAGGGTCTATCAAAATCTTATGTTTGAACAAGGACACATAAGGACTTTTGAGTAAGGATAAAAAACTGGATGTAAAATGACAAATTTCTTCTATACAGTATGAAATGGTCTTTTTAGGGATTTAATCCCTTTTGGCAAAATTGGGTAGGTTTTAAATCCTATGAGAACGACAATGTGTTGTCTCTTCTAAGTTGAAAGAATGGACAAATGCAAACACAGTGAACAAACAGGTTAGCACTACTTTTCTTCAGTGTTTGCTAATAATAATAGTGTTCCACAAAGCTCTACCTTATAGCTTTACTATATGTGACATGAGGTTCACGGCTTTATTTTATGCATCCTAAAAAGGTTAAGGTAACCAGATCTTCAAAACTCTAGTTCTCCGAAGAAAACCTTCTTAGATTGGTGATCCAGCCGGGAAGAAGTTCAGTATTCCTGTTAGGCAAACTGTTTACACAACCACATCCTCGAGGGACTTATTGACCTCCCTTAACTAACTATAGGGTAAAAATGGGTTATGCAAAATTATGCTCAATGAAGTGTGGTGTGTGTATTTGAAGAAAAATAGGTTTTATGACAAAATAAGGAAAGCGGTAAGACATACATCCTATACATACATCCTGTAAAATGAACAAACTTTATACAGTTTATACAATTTATACATGTTAGTACAAATACTTAAACAGTTTATACATGTGAAAAATATTTAGGCATCCTAAGGAAATTGAGTATGTATGCTTTAGTTCAAGTAACCTAGAGATTTTGGGGTTAGATTATGACTGTAATGAGAGGAAACTGAGGTTGAACTCATAGATATAAATTTTTTTCCCAATGGTGTCGCTAACTATAGCAACTGGATTTGCACGTTGGGCCAAAGTGGGGCATGAGTCTCTTTTTTTTTTTTATTGCGACAGGTGCATCCAAGATCACCCATATGTAAAAATTTATGTTTTTGTTTTGAAAAGGGTCTTGATTATAGAGAGTATGAGTCACTACCCGACTCAAAATGGGTGTGTCGAGAAACCTAAATTTTTATATTTTGAAATGTTTTTAATTTGTAATCTCTTAGTGACTCTCAGCTAATCTGTGTAATCAAATATAATGGGTCCAGGGGTCCAATTATGCTTGGAAACTGATATGCTTGGATTACCTGACGATATCCAGTATTCTTTTCCAATCTTCACAATTATAATCTCACAAAATAAGTTTTGATTTATTTATACCATAACAAAACAAACTCTAAATGCATGTGATGCATTGGATCACCTTCATATCTTAAGCAAGAATCAAGCCGATTGTAGTTCACATGTAAGTGTAGTGGTATGCTTGCCTATTTGGCAATAATGCTTCCTAGGGGGTTCTATATGCAAGGTAAACTCTCTAAATGCAATTTTAAAGACTAATCTTCTGTTAAATTTCCATGCATGACCTAGCTTCTGCTGAAAATTGGGTTTATAGAGGTTAGTTGATATGACAAATATGATGTAATGTTTTGGAGGTCTACGTGACCAAGTGAATGATAGTGATGATAGCAATAGAGATGATAAAAGTGGTAACTAGACCCAGGCTGTATGCCCAAGCTGCCTACATACCCTAAGAAAGGATTAGGTCGTCGTAATTCGGACCTAAAGTGGTCCAAACTACTTGTATATTTAAAAGATGAGGGATTGGTCTGGGTTAAAGTTTCAATTTGGGAAGTTTAGTGCTTGGCACATAACTTCAAGGGAATCTAGTCATACGGTGAATTTGTGCTTGGCACTTAATTTGGGAGTAAGCTTGGCTTAATTTGATCCGATTAGGAACTTGGCTCTCAAGATTGGCTTGGTGGGGAGCTTGGCTCCTAAACTAGGTTGTACAGAGCTTAGCTCTATGTCTGGTCTAGTAAGGAGCTTGGCTCTATATCTAGTCTGGTAAGGAGCTTGGTTCTATGTCTGGTTTGGTAAGGAACTTGGCTCTTGAGCTTGGCTCTATATTTGGTATGTCTGGTCTAGTAAGGAGCTTGGCTCCCAAGCTTGGCTTTATGTTTGGTCTGGTAAAGAGCTTGGCTCTATCTAGTTTGATAGGGAGCATGGCTTTTGCATGGTTTAGTCAAGTTAGGAACTTGGCTCCGGGTTTGAGTCAAGTGAGGAGCTTGGCTCCAGGTTTGGTTTGGTAGGGAGCTTGGCTTCCAGTTTGATTAAGTTTGTGTTATGTGAATCAAAGGTTTAATGCTATGCAGAGGCTCAACTATGATGACAATTTTATTGCAATATTGACATATTCACAATATATGTTTCATAGATATTTCTATGTGAGAAATAGATTTAGAGATTAATTGCTTTAAGCAATCCTAAGCTATTTCCATTTTCTAGAGCGTTACTATTTAGGTAAATAGTCTTGATTAATAAGCAATTAATTTCTAAGACTATTTATACCCTCATGAGAGTGAATTTGCATGCTTTCAGGTGTCCTACTATTTTTAGTATTACTTTAGCATGACAAATATCAAAACTCAAGCAGAATATCACATGCAAACATGCATCATAACATGATGTTATGCTGTGAAGAAATTTCTAAGATTATCTTAGGTTTATTTAGACAAAATCATAGATTGGGCAAAACCTAGGCTGGAACATGAATTAGACACCCTTCATTGACAAACTGAAGAGTTCTATTTTATATAAAAGATTTTCATCTCAAAAACAATAACATGCTAACTATAATACTTAAACAAACAAAATGTAAGAAAATAAATTAGAGAAAGAACTTTATACCGAGCTTTGATGCTTTAAAGGAAGAGAACTCAAAAACTTTCCAAACACCCTTGGAGACAGTCAAAATAACCAGCTACTAGGGGAGGAGAGGGGGCTGTTTTGGGATTGAAATGGGTGGAAAAGGAGATGCTTATTTACAGGCATTTGAGGTGCCAAAATGTTTGCATTTGAAGATTAAGCAAACTAGTTTGAAATGACAAAGGAAATCAAAACATTTTGCTAGAGAATATTTTGCAAACATATTTGCTAAACAACTTAGGCAAACTAGTTTGAATAAAAAGCTAGGCAAACAAATTTGCAAAAACAAAGTAAGCAAACAAGTTTGAATAACAAAGAAGATAAAAAAGTTTGCGAAAATCCTATTAGGCAATGTGTTTAGCGGCAAGCACAAAAAGCAGGCTAGTTTGGCCTAAGCCCCTTGCTTGGTCTATGTTTCACAAGGTTTGGGCTTCACTCGCGAAGGTTCAGACCATTCTAAGACTTTTTGCATAGTTTCTAGGAGATTCTGAGACCTTCTAGGCACTTTTCAAAGTGACTTAGATCAATTAGGTCAAACTAAACTCAAATTGGGCATTCTGGGATCGAGTTGTGTTCATTTGAAAATTACTGCGCCAAGACAGACTAAAATGGAGAGAATGTACCAAAACTTCTCCATAACCTTTGCAGGTATACTCCAAAGGACTCTTCCCACTAAAATCAAGTATAAGGATTCTAAAAAATGCTCTCAGAATAACTCGTGGGCTTTCTATGGACTCAAATAACTAGCAAAAAATTAAGTCAAGACTTCGGAGAGAGTCCCTAAAATTTAAATTAACGTAGCTTAGCCATACCTTTACCTTAAGGAACATGTCTTGATCATTTTTGAGTGATTTTAAAGTCTTATGACTTGATTTGAAGGTCCTAATGATGTTTGTGGTTTGATTGCTGTAGTTTTGCCAGTAAGTACAATTTTGGGCATTCTGATGCCGAAACCACCTCTGAAGGCACCTTTTGAATGCTCCAAGCCTAAATTTGATTTCCCTCACATGTTTTTGTTTGTTCTAGAGTTTTTTTTACACTTTTGGGATTTGATTTGATTGCTCCAATCAATATTGCTTTGCAGGTCTATTGGTAATCTCCAAAATTGACTTTCAGCGCACATTGACCTTTGAAACTTGAATTTAATCAAATTTTCAGTGCAAAAATGTTGAATTTCCCTCCTTGAATACCTTCATGAATTCCTACAAAGTTTCGATCTCATCTGGGCTCTCAATTATCCGTTTATTTCCTTTACATCATTATTAGGTTCCATATTTGAAAACATTTAAGAAAATCAAGATAAAAATCTTTGAAAAACTCTTTTCCTTTTCGAAAAAATTTTAGGAAAAAGTTGAAAATTTCTCAGTCATCCACTTAGGGTAAAGGTTAGTGCATACTAGTTTGGGGTTGAAACATAGCTCGTGCCTTGGAAGGAAAGGTTGGTGCACACAGGAACAAAACACAACAAATGCGCACACTTAAACCTAGCGATGTGCATGGGGTGTCTTCTGTACCAACAGTTGACTACACTATATTTTTGTCTTTTAAGATTTAAAAATCCATTTCTTCATTTCAAAGCCATTTTGTTTTTCAAGTTTATATCCCATATCAATCTCCAACAGCATATAAATGTAGCCATATAGTTGATTTAACATTTTATTCAGGTATTGGGTATGAACCAACTTACTGTTCATCATAGTCTTCCTTAACTCATGTATATATATATACATCATTTTTTAATTCATTCATTAAAATAGTTAACAACTATAGATACCTAAATTTTACCCCCTTACTTAAAATTTACAATATTTAAAGTTTTTAGTTGAATGGTTCTCTACTAATTAAAAGCTTTTAATTGTAGGAGAAGACAAGTTGCTAGATATCAACAAAGAACAAACATTCAGCAAAACAAAGGATCAAGTCCCTAGAAAAATGGAGAAGTTAAGATGAAAGCTCAGATCAAGGAAGAACATCATCAAACTGCACAGATGTGTCCAAGAAACCAAATAGACAACTTCTGTATCAATAAAACAGCCAGAGTTTAGAATCAGGGGTCAATTTGGTCCTAAAGTTAAGAATGAACTCTACGGACACACTAGAAGGATGGAATCGACTGAACTACCTAGATCATGCCAAAAACATACAAAAATAAATAGGACATCCAAGAACATGTCACAGAATATATAACATAGCTCAAAAACTTAAAAATGTTAAAAATTTAAGGGGTGAGCTAAAAGCCCAGTGAATGGAATACCAAGCCAAAAATAATAATACCAATTTGAAAATAATAAATTTTCAAATAATCAATTTAACCAAAAATATTTCAAGTAAAAATAATGTCCATGTATAAATAATAGAAATTTCCAAAACCTACACATCAGAGTGCAAAAATCTATAATCAACACATCAATCACAATAGTGATGATAAATCATTAATTGGTGGATTATCACATAGGAATCAGATATAATGAATGCCAAATAATTTCTCATGGCTAGTGCCTGTTAGATCCAACATTGCATTTAGAGTCACTCAGTTTGGCTCCTTGGTTCTTCCCTAAGCTGATTCAATTGAGGTCACCACGTTTTTCATGAGCCTATTCTTATAACTATTGAAAACTAGGGTTATCATGGTTTTCAAGGGCATGTTCCTTAGTTGCCAGAGTCACACCACTTGTTGGACCTATCCCCTAGACTTTTATTTCAATCCTAATAATTGCAATTAATTATTCATCATAATCCCATAAAATCAAATTGAACAAAAGTGTTCAAACAATATTCCTTATGCTCAATAGCATAAAATATAGAATTTCTTATCCAACATAAATATATTTTCACAAATACTAGTTCACCAAAATCCAACCTTGAAAATATTTATGCATAGATTAATTTACAAATTTTAATACTAGCACAGTTACTTGAAGTCCAAAGAAGTAATGTAAAATATATTAGAATATTCTGTCGCTATCCTGAACACACAAATATAAATATTTATTATTTTAAAAAAATCTATCTTAAAATTCTAATTAGTAAAAGTAACTAAATATTAACCCTCTCCATTAAAATAATCAACTTGCACTCACAAAGAAAACCCTCTCAACCTACCAGCAAGACGAAATCTTGAGAATCTTTTTTTTTTTAAATAAATAAATGATTCTATGTCATACATATATACACACGCAATCACAATTTCAAACCTTCAATTCTATTAGTCACATCACTATGGCATCAAAATATATATTTTTTATATTGTTTAACTTACTGCTAGCCATCAATATATATATATACACACATATACATCAGTCCCCTTTTCATCAATTAATCAATCAAGTTAATATTTATATGTATATATATATATTCCACCAATCCAAAAACCAAACTTATATAACTCTATATATATGTGTGTGTGTGTGTGTGTGTGTGTGTGCATATGTCCCGTAACTCTATATGTGTGTGTGTGTGTGTGTGTGTGTGTGTGTGTACATGCGTCCCGTTCAAATTGTCGTGTAGCAGTAATCTTTCATTTTCATTTTCTTTTTTTTTTCTTTTTTACATACTGCCATTAATAGTCAGTCTAACAATAAAATTCTCATTAACCTTTTAATCAATTCTCTTTTACTTCTCATTCATATACAATACAAGGAAAATAAATAAATAGAGAAAACTAACCTTTCAATTTCCCTTCACTTTGCAGCAATCTTTTTCTCTCTCTTTCCTCTATTCTTTCTCTCTTTCTCTTAATTTACAATATAATGAAACCCTAGTATGACAAACCCTTATATATATACAACTTCTTTAATCAAGTGCCATGACGTCTACTTAAATTATGATGGACTTCCAATCATATATCTTTCTTAAAATAATTTCTTAAAATATTTTTAATCAAATGAGATTGTTTTAGTAGATGAGACGAGAGAATGAGTGAATGCTAAGCTAGAATTGTGGTAGGAAACGTTAGAGTCAAAATGGTTTAGGCTAAGTCGATGCAAAACAAAATATATGGAATGCAAGTTTAGTCAAATTAGAGTAACTGGTAGCATAGAAATAAGTTTAGGCACACATAAGATTGCAGAGAAAGAAAACTTTAGGTACCTTGGATCTATGGTGCAACAAGATGGAGGGATTGATACTGATGTAAGTCACAGGATTCAGGCCGAGTGGACCAAATGGAGGAGCGCTTCAGGGGTCTTGTGCGATCGAAAAGTCCCACTCAAGGTGAAAGGAAAATATTATAAGGTGGCAGTAAGACCAGCGTTGCTATATGGATTAGAGTGTTGGGCAATAAAGCATAATCATATTCAGAAGATGGTAGTTGAGGAGATGAGAATGATAAGATAGATGTGTGGGATTACAAGGAAAGATAGGATTAGGAATGAGGAGATTAGGGATAAAGTAAGAATGTCACCAATTGAAGATAAAATGAGAGAAAATTGAGTAAGATGGTTCGGCCATATTAGAAGGCATCCAACAGAGGCACCTGTTAGAAGATGTGAAAGCATGGAGATTGCCAGAAGTAGGAGAGGAAGAGGAAGACCCAAGAGAAGTTGGAAAGAAACTATTGAACTTGACCTTGTCTACGTAGATCTAACGGAGGACATGGTCCTAAACAAATTTGATTGGCATCGTCAAATCCATATAGCCAACCCCACCTAGTGGGAAAAGGCTTAGTTTGATTTGGCTTAGCTTGATTTGGCTTATTCAATGGTCCACACCTACCTAAAAATAAACAAATTAATAATTTAAATATTATTTCTTAAATAAAGTTAGCTAATTCCCCAATGCAAAAATATAAACACATAAATAAAATAAATAATTAAAATTATACAAATGACTAATTTTTGGGTTATAACATGAAGCCCCGACGGCATTAATGAAATAGTTAAAAGTTTAGAGCGTGTTTGTATCACTAGATTTTAAAAGTGCTTATATGCTTTGTGTAATTTAATTATGAGACATTATAAATGGATGGCGTGCTTAGGGGGTTATAGTTTGATATTTAGTGTTATTCTGGTAGTGCTAAAGTGGTGGCTGATACATTGCGTAAGAAGTTACACAGTTTAGCAATTGTGATAATTTTCTTCCAGTAAAATATTCGAAAAAATGTTAGTGATTTTAAATTTCTTTAGGATGATAATGTTGATAAAAGTGAAGTAATTTTCTTGAACTTGAGTTATTGTGAATGTCACCGATGTTATGGATTATAGTTATCAAAGTTTTATAACAAGATTAATTTTGTTAGAAAATATAGTGCCACTAGTTTTCTGTTTAAATGGTTAAAGGTTGTATTATGTCATTAGGTGAATTTTGAAAAGTAATAATTCAAGAGTTCATTACTTGAGGTTTGCAGTCATCCTAGGGGGGTGAAAATATACGAAAAATTAGGATGTCAAAATGGGTGGAGTGGTAAAAAAATGATGTGACTAAGTTTGTGTCTCGTTGCCTAACCTATTAGCAGGTAAAGGCCGAGCATTAGAGGCTGGTTGATTTGTTGTAGTAATTACCATGCACAATAGAAATTAGACCATAGGTTAATGTATTTTGTGATGGGATTGCCATAGATTTGTAAGAGGCATAACGCTATTAAGGTGATTGTGAACTGGTTAAGTAATCAGCTTATGTTCTTTCTATTGAAATAAAGATCTTATGGAGATGCAGTGTTAGCTCTATATTCGGGAAGTTATTGGTTACTGGGTGTGTAGTTATCAATTGTATTAGACTGAGACTTAGTATTCACAGTGCTATTTTAGCAGAATTTGCAGGAAGTACTGGAGACTAAGTTATATTTTAATATAGTGTTTCATCCATGGATAGACAAGCTATCAGAGTGGATTATTCAAATTTTAGAGGATATATTCAAATCTTATGTATTGATTCTGGGAGATAATTTGGAAAACCATTTACTATTGATTGAAATTATGTATAATAATGGTTATCAGGCAAGTATTGGCATAGCTCCATATGGGATTTTGTATGGATGATTTTATAGATTTCTTTTGTGTTGGTCTGAATATGAAGAATTGTGACGATGGTTAGAACTGACTTAGCGATATACGCATCAAAGAATATTCAAATAACCTAACGTAAATTTTGATGACTCATAGTCGACAGGGGAGTTATGCTGATAAATGGAGTTAGTTGGAATGTCAAGTCAAATATTTTGTATTTTTGAAACTTTAACCAAGATAATGTATTGTTTAGTTTGGAAAACGTGGGAAATTTTGATGAAGTGCATTGAACTCTTTGAGATTATTGGCAGAATTAGTATAGTGGCGTATAGATTGGCACTTTCTCCATAGTTAGTGATTACACTTGAAAAGTGTAATTACAAACTCCTAACTCAACACTTATTCATGCATTTAAATAATTAAAGTTGAAGTTTTAGTGTTATTTTATTGCTTATACTTTTATTTTTCTAATTGTAGTGAAAAGGGCAAGGAGATCAAAGTTTATAGCTATGGAAATGGCCAAGAAAACGAAGGAAACGTCATGGTTCAAACCTCGCCTTGGATAGCCAAGACTAGCCCAAAGACCCAACCTAAAGGAGGAAGAAAAGCAAGAAAAAAAGATACTTGGGGGTCGGGATCGTCCATCTAATGGTCAGGACCACAGTGTATAGGAATTGAGAAGAAAGCATTATGTGGTTCGGACCCCCAGACCAGACGGTCGGGACCACCGTGTATCCAAAAGCCATGAATTGAAACACCTCTTTTAGGGTTTCCTTGCATCTTTATAAGGACCCATTGCACGGCCATGAAGGAGGATGCCTTCTTTGAAGATTCCACAACTACATTGAGAGCTAGATTAGATTTAAATTAAATTTGAGAGTGATTTGTACGTTTGTAATGCTTTGTTGATGGATGCTTTTGGAGTTTTGTTCTTCATCTTTGCATTACTTGTTCATCTTTTCTTTTACATCCAAGTTACATTGTAAGTTACACTTCGATTTATTTCGATTTACTTCGTAACATAATGTTTTGCTTGTTTCGATTCCTTTTTCGCATGATGGAATGTTCTTTTATCGTTTTTGTGATGTTTAAAGTAGTTTTAACGTAAAACCCTAATCTTGATTCAACGAATCAAGAAAGGGTAGTTCACGAAAAGCCTTAGGGTGTTCGTAGTCCCTTCGCGTAGGTTGCGAAACCTTTTGCGAAGGGATTTATCTTTCACAAATCTATTTTTTTTCTATTTCGAAAACATTCGAATACAAAAAACCTTAACCAAATCCGTGTGAGATAACTGATATGGATTTTTGTAACCAATTATCAAATACTTTCGAATAGACTTAAAAATCAGATTTTTATTAATTTTTGGAGTTTAATTGATAAACCCTAGGAAACAAAGGTCTTTAACCACATCCACTTGAGATCACTGGTACTAACCTTTGATTACAATGTTCTAAATAATTTTCAAATTAAACCCTGTTCTTCAAACAAACACATCCCAAGGCAAAGTAGTGAATTACCTGGACTTGACGTTGAATCAAGATCTTTATTCTTATTAAATTGAAATCCAACTTAGTTTTAGTTATAATTGCTTATTTTGAAATAGAAATTGCTTTGTTAATTTTATTTTAATTTTTCGCCATCTAGCTTAATTCCTTTGAAATTCAGAATGTTATGTTTATTTTAATCTTAATTAGTTGAAATTGAATTTATTTTTAATTTTACCGAACCCTAGAACTTAGTAAACTTAAATTTTCAAACTTGCTTCCCTTTAGTTTTTTTAAAATTCCTTTCACATCCTAGAAACTAAATAACATTAGGCTTCCTGTGAATTAGACCTCGGACTCACCGAGTTTTAAAACTACGACTGCCCTCTTACACTTGAGAGGTAGAACCCTAAAACACTTTCTAGGGTCAGTCAAGTTTTTGGCGCCGTTGCCGGGGAGCCAAAATTTAGTTTTTAAGGTACTTTTAATTTTTAGTTTTCTTTAAGTATTTAAAAAAATATATTTTAAAAATTTTTGAACTTAAAATTTTGTTTTTTGTTAGAGACTTGTTACTTATATGGTATTAAGATCAGGTAAGGTAGTCGTAGCTGAATCTGAACTAGGAGATCCTTCATACCTTCCTGAACTTTTTTCACCAACTTCACTTTCCACAGTTTCACTTACCACGTCCTCCTTTCACTCAATGGCTGAAGTAAGAGGGGAAGGGAGTGTGCATGGGAATAATGAGCCCCAAGAAATTTCGGGTTATATTCCTATGAAAGATCATCTTAATCCCGCTAGACAAACCACCCCATCATGCATAGTCTTACCATTAAATAGGGGGAACTTCAACCTTAGGCCAGGAATTATCCAACTTCTCCCTACTTTCCATTGCCTTGACTCTAAAAATCCCTATAACCATCTTAGGGAGATCGAGGAAGTGAGCAACACGTGTGTAGATCATAATGTCAATGAGGACGTAGTGCATCTTCAACTCTTTTCTTTTTCTCTAAAGGACAAAGCCAAGTTCTGGCTTAATTCCCTTCATCCACGTTCTATTGGAACGTGGCGTGAAATGCAAACTGAGTTTCTTAAGAAATATTTCCCAACTCAGAAAACTCAGTACTATAGGAGACAGATTGCCACTTTCTCTTGCAAACCTAATGAGAATTTCTATCGAGCCTGGGAAAGGTTTAAGGACCTCTTGATGGCTTATCCTCACCATGGTTACGAATCATGGGGGTTAGTGAGCATCTTCCACGAATCCCTAACTCCCAATCTTAAGCAATTAGTTTCTACCATGTGCAATGGTACCCTGTTCGATAAGACTGCGGAAGAGGCGATGGAATTCTTTGATATGGTGGCTGAGGATTCTAATGATTGGGAAATAGGACCACCTTCTTCTTTAGAGCATAGGAATCCCACATCTAGTGGTCAGTTGATGTTAAGTGAGAGGGACGATTTAAGTGATAGGATATCTGCATTACAACATAAGTTAGATTCCCTTGAACTTAAGAACAAAGAGAAGTTGGTGGAAGTACAAGTGGTGTGTTGGGAATGCGACCAAGTAGGACATGATCCTAATTCATGTCCAGAGCTTCCTCTACTTAAGGAAGTAGCTTATGGCAATGCGTATGCTAATAACACACAGAACCAACCATTCCAGGGTAACACTTCCTACCCACAAGGTGGAAATGTTAAGTATCTGACCGACCCTAAATTGTGTTTCGGGTTGTACCTCTCAAGTGCAAGAGGGCAATCGTAGTTTTAAAACTCGGTGAGTCCGAGGTCGAATCCACATGGAGGGCTTTATTAAAAGCTCTAGACTTGTTCTCTTAATTAGTAGGTGAACCTAAATTAATTTAAACTAATTTTTTAGCAACTCAAACTTTGGTTTTAGATTCTAAATGAAAGAAATTCAGTTTAATTTTAAAATGCACACAAGGCATCTACTCTAAATTCTAAAGTGAACAAATTAACTCATAAATTAATTTAAATAACAAGCATGATACTAAAAAGGTTCTTGATCCAACTTTCAAGTCCAAGATCAGAAAATAAAAATGAAAATAAAATGAGAAAGAGAAAAACTACACTAAAATGCAACCTAAGTTAACTAGCATGCAAACTAGGTTATATGATATGCAAAAGAAAGAAAACTGCTAATAAAGAGATGGAGAAAAGAAAAATTCACCCAATTTCTCAAGTGAACTCTCTTTTAACTCCCAAATCTAGTGCTTAGTTGCCCTCCCCGGCAACGGCGCCAAAAACTTGACCGATCCTAAAAGGTGTTTCGGGTTCTACCTCTCAAGTGCAAGAGGGCAGTCGTAGTTTTAAAACTCGGTGAGCACCGAGGTCGAATCCACAGGGAGGGCTTTGTTAAAAGCTCTAGACTTGTTCTCTTAGTTAGTAGGTGTACCTAAATTAATTTAAACTAATTTTTTAGCAAATCAAACTTTTGTTTTAGATTCTAAATGAAAGAAATTCAATTTAATTTTAAAGTGCAAAAAAAGCATCTACTCTAAATTTTAAAGTGAATAAATCAACTCATAAATTAAATTAAATAACAAGCACGATACTAAAATGGTTCTTGATCCAACTTTCAAGTCCGGGTAGTTCACTACTTTACATTGGGATGTTTTTATTCAAAACTAGATTAGGGTTTAATTCGAAAAGTATTAAGAATATTGTAACCAAAGGTCAATACCAGTGATCTCAAGCGGATATGGTTAAAGACCTTTGTTTCCAAAAGTTTTTCAAACAAACGAAACTAGAAATGAATTCGAAACCTATTTTTAACCTTATTCGAAAGTATGTAAATGGTTATATTCGAAAACCCATACCAGTGACTTCAAACAAGTGTGGTTAAAGATTTTCGGTTTCGAATATTTTCGAAACAAGTTGAAAATAGATTTTAACATGGTAGATCCTTACGCATGAGCTCTCACAATCCATGCGAAGGGTCTACTAACACCCCAAGGTTTTTCGTGAACTACCCATTCTTGATTCGTTGAATCAAGAACTAGGGTTTTATGCTAACACTACTTTAAACATCATAAAAACGATAAAAGAACATTCCATCATGCGAAAAAGGAATCGAAACAAGCAAAACATTATATTATGAAGTAAAGCGAAATAAATCAAAGTAAATCGAAGTGCAACTTACAATGTAACTCGGATGTAAAAGAAAAGATGAACAAGTAATGTGAAGACAATGATGAAAACTCCAAAAATCTCCATAAATCCACACATGTAAGCGTACAAATCACTCTAAAATTAATCAAAACCTAATCTAACTCTCATTCTAAAGTGTAGTAAACAAAGAGAGGCGTCCCCCTTCATGGCCGTGCAATGGGTCCTTATAAAGATGCAAGGAAACCCTAGAAGAGGAGCTTTCACGCGGCTATTGTAAATCACGTGTGGTCCCGACCGTCTGGAGAGGGGGTCGGGACCGTCTGAAGTTTTGTACTTTCTGTGGTCCCGACCGTCTGGGTGACGATGGGGACCGTCTAGTATCTCCTTCATTGCTTTCTTTCCTTCTCTTGGTTGGGTCTTTGGGCTAGTCTTTTCCATCGAAGATGAGGTTCGAACCATGACTTTTTCTTTGTCTTCTTGGCCCTCTCCATAGCTATAAACTTCAACATCCTTGCCCTTTTTCCTACAAATAAAACAATAAAAGTATAAGTAACACAATAACACTAAAACTTCAACTTTACTTATTTTAATGCATGAATAAGTGTTGAGTTAGGGAGTTTGTAATTACACTTTTCAAGTGTAATAAGTATTAAGGGGGAAATCAACACCTTAATGCTTATCCTCAGGGATGGAAAAATCCTCCAGGTTTTGGGTGGAAAAATGACAACCAAAGCCAATCATTCCAACCTACTTGGTTACCACCACCCCAATACCAACAGCCTAACCCGATTGCTTTTCAACTTATTCAAAAGAAGTCTATTGAGGATACTCTTCAACAATTTATGCAACATCAAATAATGATCAATAGTAATTTGTCTAGGTCTTTCGATGATTTTAAAGGACAAGTGTCTAGGTCCTTCGATGATATCAGAGGACAAATTTTTCAGGTCACACAAGACATGAGCACCACTCAAAGTGGCAAGCTTCCTACACAACCGTTTCCTAACCCAAAAGGGCAGGCAAACATGACTGAGTCCTCAACCTTGGGTACCACCCCACATGAGCATATTCAAGCTGTTACCACTCTACGGAGTAGTAAAATTATTCAAAAACCCACTGATCCTAGAGTCAATGCCACGAGTGAGAAGATAGAACCAAAAGCTGGTGAGGGGGTTGAAAAAGTGAGTGATGGAGAGGAAAAAGAAAAAAGGAAAGGGAAAGTAGAGGATGAGAGAGAGAATGGGGAAACTGAAAAAGAGAATGAAGAGGAACCGAGCGAGGGACCTGTGGTTAGGCCAATTGACCACCTTGTTGAGTATATGCCTAGACCACCTTTTCCCCAGAGACTAGCAAAGGGCAAGAATGAGATGTTGAATTCTGAAATTTATGAGACTTTCAAACAAGTGAGAATCAACATTTCATTACTTGAAGCCATTAAGTAAAATCCTGCCTATGCTAGATTTCTCAAGGATATGTGCACCGTGAAGAGGAAGCTCAATGTCAAGGAGAAAGCTTTCTTGATAGAACAAGTGAGTGCCATACTCCAACATGACATACCTCCTAAATATAAAGATCCCGGGTGTCCAACTATTTCATGCATCATAGGGAACCACATTGTTGATAGAGCTCTACTTGACCTAGGTGCGAGTGTCAACGTTTTGCCCTATACTGTTTACCAGTAACTAGGCCTAGGTGAGCTGAAACCCACCAGAGTGACATTACAGTTAGCTAACCGTTCGGTCAAGATGCCCAGGGGTGTGGTGGAGGATGTATTGGTTCAAGTAGACAAGTTCTACTTCCCAGTGGATTTTATTGTATTGGATACCCAACCAGTTCTTAACCCTACCCATTCTATTCCGGTCATCCTTGGTAGACCCTTCTTTGCTACATCCAATGCTGTGATCAATTGTAGGAGTGGGGTCATGAAACTTTCCGTTGGAAATATGACCATGGAAATGAATATTTTTAGGGTAGGGAAGCAAATAGGAGAATGTGAGGATATTAGGGAGGTAGACGTGATCCATACTTTGAGCGAGGAGCATTTTGAGCAGACTTACTTTGAGGACCCCTTAGAGCGTGCCTTAGCAAAGAGTGAGAGTTGTGAAATGTTAGATGGGGAGAATTTTAGGGATATTGGAGAGTTTATAGGTGCTGGGGATGAGATTATGGCAGTTAGTGGTTGGGTACCAATGTTTGAACCTATAGAGCCATCTATGAAAAAACATAAGCCATCAATTGAATGTCCTTCATGTCCTTCTAGGAAACCCTTACCAAGTGAACTCAAGTATGCATTTCTGGGAGAGGGAGAGACATTTCCAGTAGTATTGTCTGCAAGTCTAGAAAGAGCACAAGAAGAGAGGTTACTAGGAGTGTTGAAAGCCCATCGTCAGGCTTTAGGGTAGACTATAGCAGATCTTCGAGGTATTAGTCCATTAGTATGTTCTTATCATATATACCTTGAAGATGATGCTAAACTGGTGAGGCAAATGCAACGAAGGCTAAACCCCAATATGAAAGAGGTTGTGAAAGGGGAGGTGCTTAAGTTGCTTGATGCGGGTATCATTTACCCCATCTCTGACTCGAAGTGAGTGAGTCCCACTCAAGTAGTTCCTAAGAAATCCAGTGTCACTGTAGTTGAAAATGAGAAACGAGAGTTAGTGCCACAACACACCCAAACTGGGTGGCGTATGCACATTGATTATAGGCGTTTGAACGCAGTGACTCGGAAAGACCATTTTCCACTTCCCTTCCTAGACCAAGTGCTTGAGACAGTAGCGGATAGATTTTTCTATTGTTTTCTAGATGGGTATTCTGGATACAATCAAGTGGAGATAGCACTAGAAGATCAAGGGAAGACCACCTTCACATGCCCCTTTGGCACTTTTGCGTATAGATGCATGCTATTTGGGCTATGTAACGCACCTGCGACTTTTCAAAGGTGTGTAATGAGCATTTTTAGTGATATGATCGAGAGATTCTTGGAGGTATTTATGGATGATTTCTCCGTCTATGGAGACATATTCGATGAGTGCTTGATCAATCTCGAGAAGGTGCTAGTGCGATGTGAGGAGAGAAATTTAGTGCTCAACTGGGAAAAGTGCCACTTCATGGTACAATAGGGGATTATTTTAGGGCACATAGTGTCATGTCATGGGATAGAAGTAGATAAAGCAAAAGTGGATATCATTCAAAATTTACCTACCCCTCGATGTGTAAAGGATGTTAGATTATTCCTTGGACACGCTGGCTTCTACCGGAGATTCATTCAATCCCTCAGCTCTCTCGCCCGTCCTCTTTGCTCATTGTTGTCCAATGAGTTCCATTTGAATGGACAACATCATGCCAAGAGGCATTTGACCGGCTTAACAGTTGCTCACCACCGCTCCTATTATTCAATGCCCGGATTGGTCCCTACCATTCGGGCTTATGTGTGATGCCAGTGATTTGGTGGTGGGTGTAGTTTTAGGGCAAAGAAAAGAGGGGAAACCCTATATCATTTACTACGCTAGCAAGACTCTAAATGAAGCTCAAATTAATTATACCACCACTGAGAAAGAGCTTCTAGCGGTAGTGTTTGCCCTTGATAAGTTTAGGTCATATTTGGTAGGTTCCCGTGTCATAGTGTTCACGGACCATGCGGCTTTGAAATACCTCCTTTCAAAACAAGAGGCCAAACCTCGACTGATTAGGTGGATGCTCCTTCTCCAAGAGTTTGATTTGGAGATCAAGGACAAGAAAGGAGTTGAAAATGTGGTAGTTGACCATTTGTCTAGGCTACCCCAACCTGTGTCCAACTCTAGTGACTACCAATCAATGAGAAATTCCCTGACGAACACCTCATGCATGTTAGCACTAACCCACCGTTCCAACCTCCTTGGTATGCGGACATTGCAAACTTCTTAGTGATCGGACAGATGCCCTCCCATTGGACTAAAGTCGATAAAGGTAAATTCTTACGAAAAGTACGTAGTTTCTTTTGGGACGAACCATATGTCTACAAATATTGCCCTGATTAGATTGTGAGACGTTGCATTCCCGAGAGCGAGGTACATAGGGTCATTGAGTTTTGTCATTCTCTAGCATGTGGAGGTCACTTCTCCTCAAAGAAAACAGCCTCTAAGATCCTTCAAAGTGGATTTTATTGGCCCTTATTGTTTAGGGATGTTCATGATTATTGCCTTCGGTGTGATCGATGTCAACGGTTAGGAGCTCTAACCAAGCGTAATGAGATGCCTCAAAACCCCATAATCATTTTGGAGATTTTTGATTACTGGGGGATTGATTTTATGGGACCATTCTCTACGTCTTTTGGATATGAGTACATATTGGTGGCCATTGATTATGTTTCTAAATAGGTGGAGGCCATAGCAACTCGTACCAATGACCATCAGGTAGTGATAAAATTCTTAAAGGAGTATATCTTTTCACGTTTTGGGATGCCTCGAGCTATCATTAGTGACCAAGGCAAACATTTTTGTAATCGGCCTGTAGGTGTATTGCTATGCAGTTATGGTGTGACCCATAAAGTAGGTACTGCATATCATCCTCAAAATAGTGGCTAAGTCGAATTAGCGAATAGGGAGATTAAGGGAATCTTAGAGAAAACTGTTAACCCGACACGTAAAAATTGGTCTCTACGTCTTATCGATGCATTATGGGCATATAGAATGGCGTATAAGACTATTCTGGGTATGTCTCCCTATCGCCTTGTCTTTGGCAAGGCTTGTCACTTACCTGTAGAAATGGAGCATAGAGCTTATTGGGCGATTAGACACTTCAATGAGAATTTGGATGATGCTGGTATTTTCTGAAAACTCCAATTGAATGAACTTGAGGAATTGCGTAATGATGCTTTTGAGAATGCAAAGATCGCCAAGGCAAGAATGAAAGATTTACATGACAAACACATTTCTAGAAAATCTTTTCACATAGGCCAAAAAGTCTTGCTATATAACTCTCATTTGCATCTTTTCCTGGGCAAGCTCCAATCAAGGTGGTACGATTCTTTTACTATACTTTCCTTCTCCGAACATGGTGTGTGTGAGGTTCATAACTCACGTAATAACACCACCTTCAAAGTTAATGGACATCACCTCAAACCGTATTTAGAAAACTTTGTGGCCGAAATTGAAATTTGAGATCTTTTGGATCCCCCATCTTTCAATTAGAATGAGATTAGAAAGTTATTTTAATTGTATAATAGTAGGTTAGGATAGGTTTTATTTTGTCTTTAATTTAATTTTTTTTTATTTTTAAGTCTAGACATTTTAAGTTTTTAAATAGCCTAGCTAAGAGGGAGAAATTTCTGCTTGATGGTCCCGACCCCCTAACTAAATGGTCGGGACCACAGTGTCTTGGCCGAGTATATTTTTGAGGGAGCGACTTTCTATGGTCCCGACCCCCTGCCGAGACGGTCCGGACCCTACAACCTTCAAAAGCCCTATTCGGCCATTCTAAAACCCGAATTCCCTTCTTCTAAAGCCTAGGTTTCTAAATTTCTCTCTCAATACTCAGTATTCTCCTCTAGAATCAGCATTCCCGACGGTGGATTCAACATTTTCAGCCATTATTCTTCGAATATAAGTCACCCTAGGTATGTTTCTTCACTTGTTTTTGAATTTTGGATAGCTTCTTTGTTCATTACTCTCCATGCCCGAGCTTCCAAGCTTTGAGGGTTCAGATTTCTTGTGAAAAGAAACTTTGTTTCAAGTTCCTAATAGTGGTAGGAAGTAATTAATTCGTTTGAGTGAATTTTTTTCACTCTTATCCTTCTTCCTACCCATGGTTCACAAATGGGGTCCAAGGGTTCAAAAAACCCTCCAATTTTGAGTTTATTTGCTGATTTTTAAAGTTCTCCTTTGCAATCTTCATTGAAAATTTGTTATTTGAATTCATGGTGGATGTTGCATGGCCACCGAAATTGTTGAATGGACCCTTCTCGGGTGGATGATGTATGGCCACCTAGAGAATTAAATTTGTGAAATTTAGTTTGGGTGGATGATGTATGGGCCACCTAATTTGTCTATTTTGCACACATTAGTTTGGATTCCAATGAACATCTTTCCTTAGAACAGGCCACTAAACTTGGGTGGACATAGGAATTACATAGTTACTCATTGAATTTTTGTTGTTATACTTGTGTAGTTCCCACGCCTCCGAGAACTAAGAAACCGGCAAATAGACAATTAGGGACCCCATCTTTTGATAGGAGTCGTTTTTGGAAATAAGAGGCTAAAGAGAAATATGATAGTACATGGGGTAATAAATCAATAGTAATTGAGCATTTTTGGCAAATTGATCAGTTTAAGCGTAGTGACTTCGTGCTTGAACAAAATTTTGAAGGAAGGCAGTGGATTAATGTGGAAAAGTTTCATGCTTATTGTATAGTTGATCTGGTTAAGGAATTTTTTGCCAATTTCAAAGCTAATTCAATTATAAGGCAAAGGGGTAGAGAACGTCTAATCAGTTGGGTAAGGGGAGTTGAAATTACACTCACACCTGATGACTTTGCTCTCATATTTCAATTACCTCGAGTTGAAAATCTGGAATTCACTTATCCAGCTGAGGGTACTCCTTCATTTCCAACTGTGATTTCAGAGATCTTACTAGAGGGTCAGGAATGGGGTGGTGAATATAGGAAACCTGCATCTGTGTTGAAAGATAAATACTGGGCGTTGCACTTGTTTTCTTGTTCCAACCTACTACCTCAAAACAGGACCCCTGATTGTACTCCCCTTAGAGCCAGACTTGTTTATGCCATTGGGACTGGGATGACAATTGATTTACCCTCATATCTTTGGCACCAAGTAGCTTATACCTGTGAGCACCCTAGAGCTCTGTCAGCTTTACCCTTTAGCGGAGCACTAACAGAGATCTTTAGAAGGAAAGGAGCTTATATCACAGATGACCTACCCATAACCTCAGGACTTCAACCGTTCAATATCACATCTTATGTTAAATCTAGAGGTTTGATATTAAAGAAAAAAAGGAGGGTAGAGGAATCTGAGGAAGAGGGTGAACCTTCACACCCCCAAGAGGAACAAGAGGAGGTCACCAATGTTGAGTTGGCCAATCAGATTGGAGTTTTAACAGAACATATTAGTGTCATGGAGCAGAATTAAGAAGCTGATCACCAGCTCCTGCTACGCATTCACCAAAGCCAGCAAACTCAAGGCCATCTCCTACAGAGTGTTTTGGATTATCTCTGAGAATCTCATCCACCCCCGCCTCCGCAGTGATGGACTTTATGTTTCTTTCTTTGAGAGTTTACGAGTGAACTTTTCTTTTTGTTTAATTTGTAATCCTAAAACTCTTTACTCATTTTTAACTACTGGGATGTTTATATATTTCTAGTTTGTGTTTGTTTTCCATTTTATCTTATTTTTATGGTTGCTACCTTGTGTTAAATTATGGGTTGTTTATGTTCTTAAATTTTATTTTCGTATTTTTTTTTTTGCAAAGAACAGGTACTCCATCTATGGTCCAACTAACAATCAATGTAAATGTTGGGAACTTAGTACCATAAGTAGGAAACGTAAGTGAGATGTCATAACCCTTATATCTAGTGAGAGTAGCGAGTCTGAGAGTTCAGAGGTTGACTGGGAAGGGTGGCCTGAGGACTATTCTTAGAAAGTAATTCACTACCCTTACCATATATATATCCACCACTGATGTTCATCACACCTGATCAATTAGATGACCAATGGTGGGATGAAGTTGACCTTCAACTTCTCTTAGATATGGAATGGGTAGAGGTAATTATAGCTAATGAGTGGTTAGATGCACCCTCTTACGCCACAGACACAGACACTATAGAATCTGAAACAAGTTCATTGTCTGAGTACTTTGATATGCCACCCCTAGAAGACATCCTTGGAAATGAAAGTTTTAACATTGAGTCTAGGGAGGATGGTGATGTTTACAACAAACTGGATCAAGATGATAATTTTGCTACTTCATTGCAACTACTTTTTGAGTATCACCCAATTTTTTATTCTATTGAAGACAACATGAGGTGCTCCTTAACATTTCCTTATCTTTTATGTTTATTTCATTTCGTTTATTCTTTTTATTATTAAATTTATGTTCATATTCTTCTCAATTTAGGTTGGGGGGTATATACATCATCCTTATCATGCTCATTGCACACACTACGCACCCACAAATGCTTCTTGTTTTTCACATTGAGGACAATGTTCAGTGTAGGTTGGGGGGTAGAATTCGCATGATGATATGATGCTCTTATGGTTTGGTTAATTGTGAAATTAAGTGAGATGGTAAAAAGTGAATTTTGTTCAAGCCTTAATAGGAAACATAATTCAAGTGGAGTGTGTGATAACTTTGTGCATTTTTGGACTATCATGGTGGAAAGTTTATGTGCTTATGAGTAGATTTTATTTGATATTGGTTACTTGAGCATCTTTGGACTAGGTAGAGACTTACACCCTTTTATGGTGAGCTTTTGAGCCTTACATTCGTTTCTTGAGGGGTTGCACATGCTTACATTTCTTTTGCTCTTCACGTTGGATTTCATTGCATCGATTGCATCACAAACACTTACATGAGTATCTATGTGGCACATTATGAGTTGTTGCAAGCTTTGAAAATGATGCTAGGCTTTCTTTGTCATTTTGAGCCTTTTTGTCCTTTCTTGGTTATGAATTACCCTAGGAACCAACTTGAAGCCTTTTCAATAAAGTGTGTGATACATACATATATTTTTCTTGATTTTCCCCTCATATATTATTCCCTAACCTTATTCACACACTTTAAGCCTTACCTTCATATGTCTTGGGTTGTAAAAGTGCCTTAATGTCAATGATGTGAATGGAGAATGAAAACTTGTCGGGGGGAGAATCTAATTGATGTTTTGTTTATTTCAAGTATTGAAAAAAAGAAGAGAAAAAAAAAGAGAAAGAAAAAAGGAAAAAAAAAGAAAAGAAAAATCTATCATTTCTTTGGTTTAATAAATTGTGGGACTTATACATTAGTTGCAACTTTTGCAATTGTCCTAAGGGTAGTATTTAGTGTGAATGAACTTCTTGTTGGGCTCAGTGTTGGGGTTTGGAAAGGAAGTGGGTAGTTTGGGAGTTGTGTGCACTTGAACATCTTTTCTCCCAAGATATGTGTCTTGATTCCCATCCTCCTTTGTTAACCACTACCCCTAGCCAAGTTACAACCAAACTAAAGACCTAGTGGATTCTAAGTAAGCAACTCTTATATGGTGCATGTAGTGGCATTGTGTAGGTTATGTGATGTGATTTTTACATATGCATTGAAACATGGTTAGGAGCTATCCACTTTGAGTTTCATTTTAATTCATTCATATATTATGGAGTTATGTGCAACTAGGATAGCATTTTATGCTAATAGGAATGTGTGAACCCTTGATGAGTGAATTTCTTTCTATGAGTGGAATCCTGTGAGCTTTTGAAGTCAAAACTTAGTTCCATTTATGCTCTTGAGACCTTGTTGAATAAATGAAACAATTTTGCACACATGCTTCTTCTACTTTAATAATCCAAGCATTTATGATTAGCACTTGGAAATTACACATGATATGTAGATTTTGTAACTTATTGAGCTTAAACTTAATTCATCTTAGATTCGAATCACTTTTTGACACTTTGAGACCATGCCAGAGAATTTTGTGGGTAGATTGTCTGCAAACTCTCACGAGACCTTACTCGTCCACTAGGGGGAACCTAGGGGTTTAAAGGGCTTGCTACACGTAGCTAAGTGTAGCCGTGTTTCCAACGAAAAGAGAAATAGGATAGTAGTTGCATTTCATTTTAATAAAGGACATCATGCATTTCATTTTAATAAAGAGCATTGCTAGGGACTAGCGATGTTCAAGTTGGGGGGTGTGATTACACTTGAAAAGTGTAATTACAAACTCCCTAACTCAACACTTATTCATGCATTTAAATAATTAAAGTCGAAGTTTTAGTGTTATTTTATTGCTTATACTTTTATTTTTATAATTGCAGGGAAAAGGGCAAGGAGATCGAAGTTTATAGCTATAGAAATGGCCAAGAAAATGAAGGAAACATCATGGTTCAAACCTCACCTTGGATGGCCAAGACTAGCCCAAAGACCCAACCTAAAGGAGGAAGAAAAGCAATAAAAAAAGATACTTGGAGGTCGGGACCGTCCATCTAATGGTCGGGACCACAGTGTATAGGAATTGAGAAGAAAGCATTTTGTGGTCCTGACCCCTAGACTAGACGGTCGGGACCACCGTGTATCCAAAAGCCACAAATTGAAGCACCTCTTTTAGGGTTTCCTTGCATCTTTATAAGGACCCATTGCACGGCCATGAAGGAGGATGCCTCCTTTGAAGATTCCACAACTACATTGAGAGCTAGATTAGATTTAAATTAAATTTGAGAGTGATTTGTACGTTTTTAAAGCTTTGTTGATGGATGCTTTTGGGGTTTTGTTCTTCATCTTTGCATTACTTGTTCATCTTTTCTTTTACATCCGAGTTACATTGTAAGTTACACTTTGATTTATTTCGATTTACTTCGTAAAATAATGTTTTGCTTGTTTTGATTCCTTTTTCGCATGATGGAATGTTCTTTTATCGTTTTTGTGATGTTTAAAGTAGTTTTAGCATAAAACCCTAATCTTGATTCAACGAATCAAGAAAGGGTAGTTCACGAAAAGCCTTGGGGTGTTCGTAGTCCCTTCACGTAGGTTGCGAAACCTTTTGCGAAGGGATTTATCTTTCACAAATCTATTTTTTTTTTCTATTTCGAAAACATTCGAATACGAAAACTCTTAACCAAATTCGTGTGACATCACTGCTATGGATTTTCGTAACCAATTATCAAATACTTTCGAATAGACTTAAAAATCAGATTTTTATTAATTTTTGGTGTTTAATTGAAAAACCCTAGGAAACAAAGGTCTTTAACCACATCCACTTGAGATCACTGGTACTGACATTTGATTACAATGTTCTAAATAATTTTCAAATTAAACCCTGTTCTTCAAACAAACACACCCCAAGGAAAAGTAGTGAACTACCCGGACTTGACGTTGAATCAAGATCTTTATTCTTATTGAATTGAGATCCAACTTAGTTTTAGTTATAATTGCTTAATTTGAAATAGAAATTGCTTTGTTAATTTTATTTTAATTTTTCGCCATCTAGCTTAATTCCTTTTGAAATTCAAAATGTCATGTTTATTTCAATCTTAATTAGTTGAAATTGAATTTATTTTTAATTTTACTAAACCCTAGAACTTAGTAAACTTAAATTTTCAAACTTGCTTCCCTTTAGTTTTTTTGGAATTCCTTTTACATCCTAGAAACTAAATAACATTAGGCTCCCTATGAATTTGACCTCGGACTCATTGAGTTTTAAAACTACGATTGCCCTCTTGCACTTGAGAGGTAGAACCCTAAAACACTTTCTAGGGTCGGTCAGTTAGCTCAAATTCTTAGTGTGTCAATGCTTTGAAAGTACATATTAGATCTTTCTCATGTGATTAATGGGAAAGAATTGGATATCGAGAAGGACGTGACTTTTGAGAATTCGCCAGTTCGGATAGAGGATAGGTGTGAGTAGGTTTTGTATGGTAAGACTATTCCTTTGATTCATGTGTTGTGGTGGCGCCATAAAATTGAGTAATCCACTTGGGAATGATATCTTGTTTATGCAGTTGAAATAACAATCCTTAATTTTTGACTAAGGCAGTTTAGGTAAATTTTTTAGGACAAAAATTTTATATAGGGGGAAGAATGTAATACTTGATAATCATTTTTTACTATTTATGTATTATTTTGGGCCAATAAAATAATTAGACCAAGATTGGGTCAATTTAATTGGGTTTATTTTATTTTTCCTGGGCCTAGTTTGGCGTATTAGGTTGGACAACTAGGCCAGGGGTCCAGCCATTCTTTTCTCTTTCCTTTCCATCTTTTCCTTTTCTTTTTTTCCTTTTTCGTTTTAGAGGGATCCTAAAAGAAATGAGAGAGGGAAAGAAAAGAAAGAGAGAGAGAAAATAAAGGAAAGTGAAAGTGTACTCCCAAAAGCAAGATTAGCGGATCGAGGTAGTATTCAACACTATGAACATCGTGGTGGTGTCTATTTTTTGTGGTTTCACTCAAGATAGGTGAAATTGACGTCAGAAGTTCGGAAGCCAAAACCAAAATCTCCTTATTTCTTTTTTTCTCTTTAGATTCGAGGTAGGTGGGACATATATTTGTGTTCTAGACGCTGTTAGGATGATTTTAATGTATATATATATATATGCTTAATTTTGTTGAATATCATGAGATTTGTGTATATATGTATATATGAATGTGTGTATAAATATATGCATATAAATGTGAAGACCTTGTATATATTTAAGTTATTTTTCGACTAAATGCTGTAGAAACATGTGGTTTAAGCATTCAAGTGCTTATATATGATTTGTTGTTGAGATCGAGGCTTAGATGGGTGATTTTGGAATGTTTTAGAGTTGGGCTTCATTGAAAATGAACCTAGAAAGTGGGCACTAGTCTCTACTGTCCAGACTGCAGCCTAGGGTGTTTGGACTTTAGATCATAGCTTCCGGTGTCTGGACACCATGTTGGCAAAATTTCTAAAATTGTCAAAATTGATTTCTAAATACATGTTTTGTGCCCAAACTTAATTATTATGATTTTTAAAGATGAAATAAACCCCAAATCATCATCAAGCCTAATAAGATACATGTTTATATTAAAATGATATTTATTTACATGATTAAGCATATCATATGCATGGGGTTGGGGTTGCATCATCCAGTTTTATGTTGTGATTATTGATTGGCTAGGAGTGCCATGTTGATATTATTGACGTGCCAAGGCATGAGTTATATACATGGACGGGAACTTTGATTTGGAGAAAAATGATAAATTGAGATTTTAAAAATACTGGATGATCCTCAATCAATATATATGACTAAAGTTTAGTCATTTGGAGTTGGATGTAAATTATGAGATATGACTATGAGATTATTATGAGATATGACTATGAGATTTCTTTCAGACTATAGCCAGACCTTACTTGAGCTAAGTAGATACCTGACTAGGGGTGTCACACAGTTTCCTAGCAGAAGGGCTAGGAGGTGTAACACAGTTCCCTACTCATGATTGTATATTGAGATTATCATTCACCACAAGCATTAAGCGGTATGGTTGGTGACCTAGCGTGCTTTGTTAAACATCACTTGTCCCAGGATAAGGTTAGGGATAGATAGAGACTAAAGTATACATTGACATTGTATTCCATCACATCCCATTGCATAGAATTTGCATTTATATTTTTTATATTGAGATGTTAATATAATGTGAATGTGACATTGATTGATAAGATGTATGTTTTATCTAGTTGATGATGAGTTTGGTTATGAAATAGGAGATATAAATTAAGAACTATGGTGACCTGATTCTTGAATTGGGATACATGGGTAGCTTAGGCTTGAGTAGCCTAAGTCTGGTCTTAACTATAGATAATAACAATTGTATTTGCTCTTTTAAGTTTAGAGTTAAATTATTAATATTATAAATTGTGCAATCCAAAGTATGGGTCTGATATTTATATTTATGATATTATGATTTTGAAAAATATAAATATGATTATAGTATTGTAGTGCAGACCTTGGATACGATAATTGGGAATGGTGTTAAAGTGGATTCTGTAATTGTTTAATTGATGGTGATGTATTCAAATATTATTTTACATGGGAATGAATAATGATTTTGGGGATATTAATGATTATAATTCATTGTGAATTGAATCTGGATTGGATTTTATTTATCTTATTTAGTTTTTCACATTCCCATGTCATTCGTCCTGTACAATTAAGTTAAAGGCGTGACACATAATCCACTATGGTCTTTGTACAGACACTTTAAGGATTGTACTTTGATCAGATGTTTTTAAACTTGTATTGCTCTTTTTCTAAGCTCATCATTCAACAGGAGATTATAGAATAAGGCATCCAATCTGGTCGATTGATTGATCCCTATTTTAAGAATGGATTTAATAAGATAGAGATTGAGATAAAAATAGAAATAGCTGCAGTATTGTCTTCAAAATCCTTAGTACCATCATTTTCTTTAGCTCAGCAATATGTGTCTCAGAAGCCAAGGATAAACAATCACCCTCAGGCCTGATCCAAACCAAAAAAGAATCTTTTCTGATTTGCTCTATAGTTGGACTATTGCATATTAACAAGTTTGTAAAGCAAATCTAATTTAACCATTGTCAAATTGGATGCTGACACCACTTTTCCTTCCTTCTCATGATCCCTCCAAATAATGTAAATATCATAGGAAGTCACTAGGCTACGATACTGAATACTACTTAGCTTCGAGGCATAAAATTCAAGATCTAATTGATAATGGACAGATAATAGTAGAAAACCTCAAACATTAGTGAAATGGCCCTGCATGAGCCTAGCATTTTTGCTTTCTTTTTCAATCTCTTGTACATATTTAAATTTGAAATATAAATACTAATATTAATGTTATTTTCAAAATTCTTTCATTTTTTAGGTATGCAAAATTCCAGATACAACAATGACCGCTTATGAATAGTGCAGTGCTAATTAACCCCCAAGTGCAAGGGTGTGCGGTGTAGTTTTAATCTCGGTGAGTCCGAGGTCGAATCCACAGGGAGCCTATATGTTTCAGTTTCTAAGTTCAAATATGAATTTTAGGTTTAAATGTGAATTAAGATATCAATTGAATTAAATTGGATTTAAGAGAATTGCAAATTGAAGGATTAAACAAGAAACAAACTAATTAAAGGGATATTTAAACTAGAATGCAAACTACTTTGAAATAACTTAGCAATTTAAAGTTACTGAACTTAAATGTAAAGAGAATTGAATATTTTCAAATTAAAAGCTATTCTAATTTAGAACTTGCAATGCAATCAATTCAAACAAAAGTGATTTAACTTAAGACAATAATATTTAAAAGAGTTCTTGATTCAACTTTCACAATTCCAGGTAATTCGTTATTTTGCCAATGGATGATTTAAAATACAATCTATAGTTCACGTCAAAGGATCTATAGATTGGGAAATATTTTCAATACATTCCAAAATTTCTCGATACACAGTTTTAAACTCACGTTTCATTATGGAAAATAAAACTGGAAATATTTTATGATAAAAACATTCGAGTTCAAATCTGATTTAGGAGTGAATAGATTCCAAAATTTCTCGATACACAGTTTTAAACTCACGTTTCATTATGGAAAATAAAACTGAAAATATTTTATGATAAAAACATTCGAGTTAAAAAGTTTTCTAAACAAACAAATCAGATTTGAAAATTGTAGATCACTTCACATAGGTTTTCAAAACCCATGCGAAGGATCTACGTTCATCCCTCAACTTATAACGAATCACCCTTCATTGATTCAGTGAATCAAGAACTAGGGTTTCTACTCTAGCATGATTTTAAACGAAACGAAAGCAATAAACGAAAGCATAAACATTAGATCTACCACTAGAAAATAATAAATCATATATTAAATTAACGAAACGAAAGTCAACTTACACGGCAAACAACTCTGAAACTACGTAATGAAAGAGCAGTGCAGCGAAGAATAACCAAACATCGAACAACTCCATAAACAAGACAAGTAATTGAAAACTCTCTAAAAAACTATTCTAAAACTCTCAAAGTATCTGAAAATATGAAAAAAAGGTTCCTAAAGTATGTAGAACTAACAACTGGGGCTCCCTTGGGTCGGCCATGTAGCAGATGTTATAAAGAAGTTGTAAAGAAAACCCTAAAAGACGGAGTGAAGCCGCGCGCGCATAACACACTGTGGTCCGGACCGTTTGGCAGGTGGTCCGGACCACAGAAACTTTGTTCTTCAAGTTCTGCTTCTCGTTTGCTGCTTCTGACAGCTTTCTGTCCTCAACTTCCACTGCGATTTTGACCTCGCCAACGATCGATTCAGGCTTTGGCTAAAGCATTAAAGTTGTAGCCCTTTGAGTCTTATTTCCAACCCAAAAAGAATCAGGTCAATCCGAGTTGTGAGTAAAAAGTTATGGTCTAAACACTGACAAGGTGTCGAGCTGGAACTTCAGCTGCACACCACTTCAACTATCTTGAACTTTGGACCATTTTTTTCTCCTCGGAAGCCACTTTCAACACTGCTAATCTCACGTATTTTCCCCTTTTACCTGCAATTAAGAGAATAAACACTATAAATAATAAAATAATGATAAAACTTTGAAATTAACTACTTAAATGCATCAATGAGTATCAAAATGTGGAGTTTGTAATTACACTTTTCAAGTGTAATCACACCCCCCAACTTGAACGTTGCTAGTCTCTAGCAATGCCCTTTATTAAAATGAAATGCAACTACCATCCTATTTCTCTTTTCGTTGGAAACACGGCTACACTTAGCTACGTGCAGCAAGCCCTTTAAACCCCTAGGTTCCCCCTAGTGGACGAGTAAGGTCTCGTGAGGGTTTGCAGTGAATTTACCCACAAAATTCTATGGTATGGTCTCAATGTGTCAAAAAGTAATCAAGATCAAAAATGAATCAAGCTCAAGCCCAACAAGTCACAAAACCCAAATATTATGTGTAATTCCCGAGTGCTAAGCATTAATGCATGGACTATCAAAGTAGAAAGAGCATGTGTGCAAAATTGTTTCATTCATTCAACAAGGTTGCAAGAGCATAAACGGAACTAGGTTTTGGCTTCAAATACTCACAAGGTACCACTCATAGAAAGAAATTCACTCATCAAGGGTTCACACACACCTATTAGCATATGATGCTATCCTAATTGCACATAACCCCACAAATAATTGAGTGAACTAAAATGAAATTCAAAGTGGACAGCTCATAACCATGTTCCAATGCAAATGTAATAGATCACACCACACAACCTACATAAGACCACTACATGCACAATACAAAAGTTGCTTGCTTAGAATCCACTAGGTCTTTGTTTTGGTTGTAACTTGGCCAGGGGTAATGGTTAACAATGGAGGATATGGAAATCAAAGCACATGTCTTGCGATAAATATGCTTAAGTGCGCACAAGTCCCAAACTACCCATTTCCTTTCTAAACCCCAACAAGGATTCCCACAAGAAGCTTATTCACAAACTTACGAACTACTCATGGGACATTCTCAATAATTCTAATACAATGCACAAGTCCCGAACTACCCAAGCAAAAAGAAGTGAAAAACTTTTTTTTTTTCCATTTTTTTCTTTTTTTTTTTCTTTTCTTTTCTTTTTTCCTTTTTTTCTTTTTTTTTTTTGAAATAATGAAAATACATCAGCTAGATTCAGCTAGATTCTCCACCCAATATTTCCTCTCAATATGCTCTTAAAAATTTCCATTCCCAACCCCCATTCACATCATTGACATTAAGGCACTTTCACAATCCAAGACATGTGAGGGTAAGGCTTAGAGTGTGTGAATAAGGTTAAAGGACAATATATGAGGTGGGAACCAAGAAAAAAATATATATAAATATATCACACACTTTATTTAAAAGGCTTCAAGTTGGTTCCTAGGATAATTCATAACTAAGAAAGGATAAAGAGGCCCAACAATAGCAAAGATGGCCTAGCATCATGTTCAAAGCTTGCAACAAGTCATAATATGCCAAGTGAAACTAATGCAAGTGTGTGTGATGCAATTGGTGCATTGGAAACCAAAGCGAAGAATAAAAGAGTTGTGATTATGTGCAACCCCTCAAGAAAAGAATAATAGGCTCAAAAGCTCACCATTAAGAGGTATAAGTCTCTACCTAGTCCAAGAATGCTCAATTAACCAATGTTAAAGAAAATCAACTCCTAAGCACATAAACTCTTCTATTAATAGTCAAAGATGCACAAGGTCATTATACAATCAACTTGAACTAAGTTTCCTATTAAAGCTTGAACAAAACTCATTCATCACTTTCTCACTTAATTCCACAATCGACCAAACCAGAAAGAAAGGATGACATGTAGGTACAAATGTGCTAAATTCATGTATTTATGCTTAAAGATGCTCAAAAAATTTTAAATTTTTACAATTTTGGCACAAAAGGTCATCATGCGAACCCTACCCCCCAACTTAAAATTCACATTGTCCTCAATGTGAGAACCATGATGCATATGTGGGTCTGTAGTGTGCAATAATGAGCATGATGATGAGCATGAAACAATAACAACAAAGGCACAAATAAGAACAAAGCACAAATTAAACCAAGCATGCACCCATTATTCAAGCCACTTAAGGCATCACCCAATACATCCCCTCAACTTAGATTCTACAGCACTCCCAACAAGAACGATTATGTATGTGAAGTACCAATTAGAAGTGCAAAACTAAATAAAAGGGAGAGGAATGACATTACCTCAAGAGCTTCCTTATTTGAAGAAAAGAAAATAACTTGAGTAGTTTATTCCTTTGAATTAAATTGTACTAAAAGAAAAAAAATAAAACTTCTACGAGATAAAATGTTAGAATAAACAAATAAAAGTAAACTAAAAGAAAATTAAAATTTAATCTAGGCAGAAAGAAAACTAAAATAAATAAATAAGTAAGTAAAATGTAATCTACTAATATACAAGGGTTAATGCCAAAACATACTATCCAACTCCTAATCTCTCCCAAGCCTTACCAAATGGCTTTAGGAATGAAATATTCTCCTTGGGCCCAAGAGGTACTGAAAATGAGTGTGCTCCTAGTGCAGAAAACACTAAAAAATGCATGGCCTTGTGGGAATCCTTGAATCCCAAATATGACCCAAATTTATTTGCATATGTGAACATGGAATGTAGTTGTGGGTTTTCTAGTATCCCCTCGACACCTAAAAAGTCAATGCAAACTATTTTTTTGGTCTCCACCACTTCCCTAAATGTGTGGTCAGTCTTAGTCAAAACATGTTCAGTTCCCTCAGTAAGATTCCTAGTTGGGGCGACAGCAAAAGATGAGAGTTGTGCACCACTCTCACTCTTAGGCTTGTCTATCGAACTCTCAAAGGATGATAAAGAAAATTCACTCTCATAAGAGTCCCGCGTAATTGAAGTAGGAACCCAACCATAATTAGAATCATACTTCCACTCAAATATAGGGGTCTCAACAGGTAAGTCATCAAGTGTACTAGCCCCAACAGGAAAAGATATATCAGAAGTGGTCTCAGTGAGTGGTATAGTGGCACATGATGAAACTAAAGTGACTGGCTTAACAGTGTGTTCCTCTGAACCTCTGGCATTAAAGCTCTTAGAATAAGTCTTAGGACTTTCCAAGGTCATCTGAGTTGTTAGGGTGGGATGAGCTTCAAGCTCTGTGGTGGTGTTGGTTGGCATGTCCTCTAGACTCTCAACAGATGAAGTCTCGTGCACGTTAGAGTTTGGTGGGAACAAGTCAAAGGGCTCATTCCCTTCATTATCGCAACCATTATCAGAATAGTCGCTCCACTCAAAGTCTAGGGTTTTTGAATTAGAATTTTCTCGTGCAAGTAACAAAAAGGGCCTAGATTCAGCTATTTCAGCTTCAGTGCGTGGACGAATATAAGGACATGCTGTGGACTCGAACAATGTATCATCTAATGTAGAGTCAATATGTGTGGAAGTCTCATGTGCACTAGAATCTACTTTTAAGTTAACTTCTTCCCTATGTTGAGTTTGCTTGCAGAGTGACTCAACTTGTGTATTGCTAGATTTAGTAAGCCAATGATCTAGGGGTTCCTCAGACTGGTCCTCGGTAAGTAGAGTGGAGTTGGGACATGCAATATCCAAGTAATCAGGCTCAACTCCTACTCCATTTTCTAAGGATCGATCATGAGAATCAAGTGAAGTAGGAGGATGTGGGAAAGGGTCAATGTGGCTTTCAAGTGAATGAGGTTCAAAACTAGGTTCAAGTTTTTCTCGTGGCTTGGTGTGTTCATAGAAAAATTCAAAAAATGACCATGCTTCTTCTGGGGTAAGGTCAAGAAATTCCTTACCCAAACTTTTATCAAATGCTCGGTGTAACTCACAAGGTAGAGCATTGTAGAATATGCCTAGAATGTACCCTAAATCTAGTCCATGATTTGGGAAAGTTTCTAAAAGGTTTTTAAATCTCTCCCAGCATTTATAAAATACTTCACCCTTCTTAAAACAAAAACTTCTAATTTGAAAGCGGAAAGTGAAGTTTTGAAAATTGGGGAGAAAATTTGCAATAAAATCATTTTGTAACTCTTCCCAAATATTAATGGACCAAGTAGCAGCACGACACCAATCATCGGCTACTCCACATATTGACAACGGGAAAAAATTATACTTAAGTGTGTTATCTATGTAACCACTCGTGCAATAGAAACAAACTGACTCAAAACGTTCCAAATGAACTCTAGGGTCCTCATGTTGAAGTCCATAAAATTTAGGTAGCATAGAAAAAGTTTCTAGGCAAAATTCAATTCCATAAATGCTGCCTAAATAACTCATGAGTGCATGAATGGTGTCTGGTGAACCAGAATTATAAGGAAAATAATCCATGTTCAAAAATTTTATTTTATTTATTTATTTTTTTTAGAAAAAGAAATTAATTTAAAAATGAAAACAACCTAAAAACTAAAATTTGGCTCCCCGGCAACGGCGCCAAAAACTTGACCGCTTATGAATAGTGCAGTGCTAATTAACCCCCAAGTGCAAGGGTGTGCGGTGTAGTTTTAATCTCGGTGAGTCCGAGGTCGAATCCACAGGGAGCCTATATGTTTCAGTTTCTAAGTTCAAATATGAATTTTAGGTTTAAATGTGAATTAAGATATCAATTGAATTAAATTGGATTTAAGAGAATTGCAAATTGAAGGATTAAACAAGAAACAAACTAATTAAAGGGATATTTAAACTAGAATGCAAACTACTTTGAAATAACTTAGCAATTTAAAGTTACTGAACTTAAATGTAAAGAGAATTGAATATTTTCAAATTAAAAGCTATTCTAATTTAGAACTTGCAATGCAATCAATTCAAACAAAAGTGATTTAACTTAAGACAATAATATTTAAAAGAGTTCTTGATTCAACTTTCACAATTCCAGGTAATTCGTTATTTTGCCAATGGATGATTTAAAATACAATCTATAGTTCACGTCAAAGGATCTATAGATTGGGAAATATTTTCAATACATTCCAAAATTTCTCGATACACAGTTTTAAACTCACGTTTCATTATGGAAAATAAAACTGGAAATATTTTATGATAAAAACATTCGAGTTCAAATCTGATTTAGGAGTGAATAGATTCCAAAATTTCTCGATACACAGTTTTAAACTCACGTTTCATTATGGAAAATAAAACTGAAAATATTTTATGATAAAAACATTCGAGTTAAAAAGTTTTCTAAACAAACAAATCAGATTTGAAAATTGTAGATCACTTCACATAGGTTTTCAAAACCCATGCGAAGGATCTACGTTCATCCCTCAACTTATAACGAATCACCCTTCATTGATTCAGTGAATCAAGAACTAGGGTTTCTACTCTAGCATGATTTTAAACGAAACGAAAGCAATAAACGAAAGCATAAACATTAGATCTACCACTAGAAAATAATAAATCATATATTAAATTAACGAAACGAAAGTCAACTTACACGGCAAGCAACTCTGAAACTACGTAATGAAAGAGCAGTGCAGCGAAGAATAACCAAACATCGAACAACTCCATAAACAAGACAAGTAATTGAAAACTCTCTAAAAAACTATTCTAAAACTCTCAAAGTATCTGAAAATATGAAAAAAAGGTTCCTAAAGTATGTAGAACTAACAACTGGGGCTCCCTTGGGTCGGCCATGTAGCAGATGTTATAAGAAGTTGTAAAGAAAACCCTAAAAGACGGAGTGAAGCCGCGCGCGCATAACACACTGTGGTCCGGACCGTTTGGCAGGTGGTCCGGACCACAGAAACTTTGTTCTTCAAGTTCTGCTTCTCGTTTGCTGCTTCTGACAGCTTTCTGTCCTCAACTTCCACTGCGATTTTGACCTCGCCAACGATCGATTCAGGCTTCGGCTAAAGCATGAAAGTTGTAGCCCTTTGAGTCTTCTTTCCAACCCAAAAAGAATCAGGTCAATCCGAGTTGTGAGTAAAAAGTTATGGTCTAAACACTGACAAGGTGTCGAGCTGGAACTTCAGCTGCACACCACTTCAACTATCTTGAACTTTGGACCATTTTTTTCTCCTCGGAAGCCACTTTCAACACTGCTAATCTCACGTATTTTCCCCTTTTACCTGCAATTAAGAGAATAAACACTATAAATAATAAAATAATGATAAAACTTTGAAATTAACTACTTAAATGCATCAATGAGTATCAAAATGTGGAGTTTGTAATTACACTTTTCAAGTGTAATCACACCCCCCAACTTGAACGTTGCTAGTCTCTAGCAATGCCCTTTATTAAAATGAAATGCAACTACCATCCTATTTCTCTTTTCGTTGGAAACACGGCTACACTTAGCTACGTGCAGCAAGCCCTTTAAACCCCTAGGTTCCCCCTAGTGGACGAGTAAGGTCTCGTGAGGGTTTGCAGTGAATTTACCCACAAAATTCTATGGTATGGTCTCAATGTGTCAAAAAGTAATCAAGATCAAAAATGAATCAAGCTCAAGCCCAACAAGTCACAAAACCCAAATATTATGTGTAATTCCCGAGTGCTAAGCATTAATGCATGGACTATCAAAGTAGAAAGAGCATGTGTGCAAAATTGTTTCATTCATTCAACAAGGTTGCAAGAGCATAAACGGAACTAGGTTTTGGCTTCAAATACTCACAAGGTACCACTCATAGAAAGAAATTCACTCATCAAGGGTTCACACACACCTATTAGCATATGATGCTATCCTAATTGCACATAACCCCACAAATAATTGAGTGAACTAAAATGAAATTCAAAGTGGACAGCTCATAACCATGTTCCAATGCAAATGTAATAGATCACACCACACAACCTACATAAGACCACTACATGCACAATACAAAAGTTGCTTGCTTAGAATCCACTAGGTCTTTGTTTTGGTTGTAACTTGGCCAGGGGTAATGGTTAACAATGGAGGATATGGAAATCAAAGCACATGTCTTGCGATAAATATGCTTAAGTGCGCACAAGTCCCAAACTACCCATTTCCTTTCTAAACCCCAACAAGGATTCCCACAAGAAGCTTATTCACAAACTTACGAACTACTCATGGGACATTCTCAATAATTCTAATACAATGCACAAGTCCCGAACTACCCAAGCAAAAAGAAGTGAAAAACTTTTTTTTTTTTCCATTTTTTTCTTTTTTTTTTTCTTTTCTTTTCTTTTTTTCCTTTTTTTCTTTTTTTTTTTTGAAATAATGAAAATACATCAGCTAGATTCAGCTAGATTCTCCACCCAATATTTCCTCTCAATATGCTCTTAAAAATTTCCATTCCCAACCCCCATTCACATCATTGACATTAAGGCACTTTCACAATCCAAGACATGTGAGGGTAAGGCTTAGAGTGTGTGAATAAGGTTAAAGGACAATATATGAGGTGGGAACCAAGAAAAAAATATATATAAATATATCACACACTTTATTTAAAAGGCTTCAAGTTGGTTCCTAGGATAATTCATAACTAAGAAAGGATAAAGAGGCCCAACAATAGCAAAGATGGCCTAGCATCATGTTCAAAGCTTGCAACAAGTCATAATATGCCAAGTGAAACTAATGCAAGTGTGTGTGATGCAATTGGTGCATTGGAAACCAAAGCGAAGAATAAAAGAGTTGTGATTATGTGCAACCCCTCAAGAAAAGAATAATAGGCTCAAAAGCTCACCATTAAGAGGTATAAGTCTCTACCTAGTCCAAGAATGCTCAATTAACCAATGTTAAAGAAAATCAACTCCTAAGCACATAAACTCTTCTATTAATAGTCAAAGATGCACAAGGTCATTATACAATCAACTTGAACTAAGTTTCCTATTAAAGCTTGAACAAAACTCATTCATCACTTTCTCACTTAATTCCACAATCGACCAAACCAGAAAGAAAGGATGACATGTAGGTACAAATGTGCTAAATTCATGTATTTATGCTTAAAGATGCTCAAAAAATTTTAAATTTTTACAATTTTGGCACAAAAGGTCATCATGCGAACCCTACCCCCCAACTTAAAATTCACATTGTCCTCAATGTGAGAACCATGATGCATATGTGGGTCTGTAGTGTGCAATAATGAGCATGATGATGAGCATGAAACAATAACAACAAAGGCACAAATAAGAACAAAGCACAAATTAAACCAAGCATGCACCCATTATTCAAGCCACTTAAGGCATCACCCAATACATCCCCTCAACTTAGATTCTACAGCACTCCCAACAAGAACGATTATGTATGTGAAGTACCAATTAGAAGTGCAAAACTAAATAAAAGGGAGAGGAATGACATTACCTCAAGAGCTTCCTTATTTGAAGAAAAGAAAATAACTTGAGTAGTTTATTCCTTTGAATTAAATTGTACTAAAAGAAAAAAAATAAAACTTCTACGAGATAAAATGTTAGAATAAACAAATAAAAGTAAACTAAAAGAAAATTAAAATTTAATCTAGGCAGAAAGAAAACTAAAATAAATAAATAAGTAAGTAAAATGTAATCTACTAATATACAAGGGTTAATGCCAAAACATACTATCCAACTCCTAATCTCTCCCAAGCCTTACCAAATGGCTTTAGGAATGAAATATTCTCCTTGGGCCCAAGAGGTACTGAAAATGAGTGTGCTCCTAGTGCAGAAAACACTAAAAAATGCATGGCCTTGTGGGAATCCTTGAATCCCAAATATGACCCAAATTTATTTGCATATGTGAACATGGAATGTAGTTGTGGGTTTTCTAGTATCCCCTCGACACCTAAAAAGTCAATGCAAACTATTTTTTTGGTCTCCACCACTTCCCTAAATGTGTGGTCAGTCTTAGTCAAAACATGTTCAGTTCCCTCAGTAAGATTCCTAGTTGGGGCGACAGCAAAAGATGAGAGTTGTGCACCACTCTCACTCTTAGGCTTGTCTATCGAACTCTCAAAGGATGATAAAGAAAATTCACTCTCATAAGAGTCCCGCGTAATTGAAGTAGGAACCCAACCATAATTAGAATCATACTTCCACTCAAATATAGGGGTCTCAACAGGTAAGTCATCAAGTGTACTAGCCCCAACAGGAAAAGATATATCAGAAGTGGTCTCAGTGAGTGGTATAGTGGCACATGATGAAACTAAAGTGACTGGCTTAACAGTGTGTTCCTCTGAACCTCTGGCATTAAAGCTCTTAGAATAAGTCTTAGGACTTTCCAAGGTCATCTGAGTTGTTAGGGTGGGATGAGCTTCAAGCTCTGTGGTGGTGTTGGTTGGCATGTCCTCTAGACTCTCAACAGATGAAGTCTCGTGCACGTTAGAGTTTGGTGGGAACAAGTCAAAGGGCTCATTCCCTTCATTATCGCAACCATTATCAGAATAGTCGCTCCACTCAAAGTCTAGGGTTTTTGAATTAGAATTTTCTCGTGCAAGTAACAAAAAGGGCCTAGATTCAGCTATTTCAGCTTCAGTGCGTGGACGAATATAAGGACATGCTGTGGACTCGAACAATGTATCATCTAATGTAGAGTCAATATGTGTGGAAGTCTCATGTGCACTAGAATCTACTTTTAAGTTAACTTCTTCCCTATGTTGAGTTTGCTTGCAGAGTGACTCAACTTGTGTATTGCTAGATTTAGTAAGCCAATGATCTAGGGGTTCCTCAGACTGGCCCTCGGTAAGTAGAGTGGAGTTGGGACATGCAATATCCAAGTAATCAGGCTCAACTCCTACTCCATTTTCTAAGGATCGATCATGAGAATCAAGTGAAGTAGGAGGATGTGGGAAAGGGTCAATGTGGCTTTCAAGTGAATGAGGTTCAAAACTAGGTTCAAGTTTTTCTCGTGGCTTGGTGTGTTCATAGAAAAATTCAAAAAATGACCATGCTTCTTCTGGGGTAAGGTCAAGAAATTCCTTACCCAAACTTTTATCAAATGCTCGGTGTAACTCACAAGGTAGAGCATTGTAGAATATGCCTAGAATGTACCCTAAATCTAGTCCATGATTTGGGAAAGTTTCTAAAAGGTTTTTAAATCTCTCCCAGCATTTATAAAATACTTCACCCTTCTTAAAACAAAAACTTCTAATTTGAAAGCGGAAAGTGAAGTTTTGAAAATTGGGGAGAAAATTTGCAATAAAATCATTTTGTAACTCTTCCCAAATATTAATGGACCAAGTAGCAGCACGACACCAATCATCGGCTACTCCACATATTGACAACGGGAAAAAATTATACTTAAGTGTGTTATCTATGTAACCACTCGTGCAATAGAAACAAACTGACTCAAAACGTTCCAAATGAACTCTAGGGTCCTCATGTTGAAGTCCATAAAATTTAGGTAGCATAGAAAAAGTTTCTAGGCAAAATTCAATTCCATAAATGCTGCCTAAATAACTCATGAGTGCATGAATGGTGTCTGGTGAACCAGAATTATAAGGAAAATAATCCATGTTCAAAAATTTTATTTTATTTATTTATTTTTTTTAGAAAAAGAAATTAACTTAAAAATGAAAACAACCTAAAAACTAAAATTTGGCTCCCCGGCAACGGCGCCAAAAACTTGACCGCTTATGAATAGTGCAGTGCTAATTAACCCCCAAGTGCAAGGGTGTGCGGTGTAGTTTTAATCTCGGTGAGTCCGAGGTCGAATCCACAGGGAGCCTATATGTTTCAGTTTCTAAGTTCAAATATGAATTTTAGGTTTAAATGTGAATTAAGATATCAATTGAATTAAATTGGATTTAAGAGAATTGCAAATTGAAGGATTAAACAAGAAACAAACTAATTAAAGGGATATTTAAACTAGAATGCAAACTACTTTGAAATAACTTAGCAATTTAAAGTTACTGAACTTAAATGTAAAGAGAATTGAATATTTTCAAATTAAAAGCTATTCTAATTTAGAACTTGCAATGCAATCAATTCAAACAAAAGTGATTTAACTTAAGACAATAATATTTAAAAGAGTTCTTGATTCAACTTTCACAATTCCAGGTAATTCGTTATTTTGCCAATGGATGATTTAAAATACAATCTATAGTTCACGTCAAAGGATCTATAGATTGGGAAATATTTTCAATACATTCCAAAATTTCTCGATACACAGTTTTAAACTCACGTTTCATTATGGAAAATAAAACTGGAAATATTTTATGATAAAAACATTCGAGTTCAAATCTGATTTAGGAGTGAATAGATTCCAAAATTTCTCGATACACAGTTTTAAACTCACGTTTCATTATGGAAAATAAAACTGAAAATATTTTATGATAAAAACATTCGAGTTAAAAAGTTTTCTAAACAAACAAATCAGATTTGAAAATTGTAGATCACTTCACATAGGTTTTCAAAACCCATGCGAAGGATCTACGTTCATCCCTCAACTTATAACGAATCACCCTTCATTGATTCAGTGAATCAAGAACTAGGGTTTCTACTCTAGCATGATTTTAAACGAAACGAAAGCAATAAACGAAAGCATAAACATTAGATCTACCACTAGAAAATAATAAATCATATATTAAATTAACGAAACGAAAGTCAACTTACACGGCAAGCAACTCTGAAACTACGTAATGAAAGAGCAGTGCAACGAAGAATAACCAAACATCGAACAACTCCATAAACAAGACAAGTAATTGAAAACTCTCTAAAAAACTATTCTAAAACTCTCAAAGTATCTGAAAATATGAAAAAAAGGTTCCTAAAGTATGTAGAACTAACAACTGGGGCTCCCTTGGGTCGGCCATGTAGCAGATGTTATAAAGAAGTTGTAAAGAAAACCCTAAAAGATGGAGTGAAGCCGCGCGCGCATAACACACTGTGGTCCGGACCGTTTGGCAGGTGGTCCGGACCACAGAAACTTTGTTCTTCAAGTTCTGCTTCTCGTTTGCTGCTTCTGACAGCTTTCTGTCCTCAACTTCCACTGCGATTTTGACCTCGCCAACGATCGATTCAGGCTTCGGCTAAAGCATGAAAGTTGTAGCCCTTTGAGTCTTCTTTCCAACCCAAAAAGAATCAGGTCAATCTGAGTTGTGAGTAAAAAGTTATGGTCTAAACACTGACAAGGTGTCGAGCTGGAACTTCAGCTGCACACCACTTCAACTATCTTGAACTTTGGACCATTTTTTTCTCCTCGGAAGCCACTTTCAACACTGCTAATCTCACGTATTTTCCCCTTTTACCTGCAATTAAGAGAATAAACACTATAAATAATAAATAATGATAAAACTTTGAAATTAACTACTTAAATGCATCAATGAGTATCAAAATGTGGAGTTTGTAATTACACTTTTCAAGTGTAATCATCCAACGAAAAGAGAAATAGGATAGTAGTTGCATTTCATTTTAATAAAGGACATCATGCATTTCATTTTAATAAAGAGCATTGCTAGGGACTAGCGATGTTCAAGTTGGGGGGTGTGATTACACTTGAAAAGTGTAATTACAAACTCCCTAACTCAACACTTATTCATGCATTTAAATAATTAAAGTCGAAGTTTTAGTGTTATTTTATTGCTTATACTTTTATTTTTATAATTGCAGGGAAAAGGGCAAGGAGATCGAAGTTTATAGCTATAGAAATGGCCAAGAAAATGAAGGAAACATCATGGTTCAAACCTCACCTTGGATGGCCAAGACTAGCCCAAAGACCCAACCTAAAGGAGGAAGAAAAGCAATAAAAAAGATACTTGGAGGTCGGGACCGTCCATCTAATGGTCGGGACCACAGTGTATAGGAATTGAGAAGAAAGCATTTTGTGGTCCTGACCCCTAGACTAGACGGTCGGGACCACCGTGTATCCAAAAGCCACAAATTGAAGCACCTCTTTTAGGGTTTCCTTGCATCTTTATAAGGACCCATTGCACGGCCATGAAGGAGGATGCCTCCTTTGAAGATTCCACAACTACATTGAGAGCTAGATTAGATTTAAATTAAATTTGAGAGTGATTTGTACGTTTTTAAAGCTTTGTTGATGGATGCTTTTGGGGTTTTGTTCTTCATCTTTGCATTACTTGTTCATCTTTTCTTTTACATCCGAGTTACATTGTAAGTTACACTTTGATTTATTTCGATTTCCTTCGTAAAATAATGTTTTGCTTGTTTTGATTCCTTTTTCGCATGATGGAATGTTCTTTTATCGTTTTTGTGATGTTTAAAGTAGTTTTAGCATAAAACCCTAATCTTGATTCAACGAATCAAGAAAGGGTAGTTCACGAAAAGCCTTGGGGTGTTCGTAGTCCCTTCACGTAGGTTGCGAAACCTTTTGCGAAGGGATTTATCTTTCACAAATCTATTTTTTTTTCTATTTCGAAAACATTCGAATACGAAAACTCTTAACCAAATTCGTGTGACATCACTGCTATGGATTTTCGTAACCAATTATCAAATACTTTCGAATAGACTTAAAAATCAGATTTTTATTAATTTTTGGTGTTTAATTGAAAAACCCTAGGAAACAAAGGTCTTTAACCACATCCACTTGAGATCACTGGTACTGACATTTGATTACAATGTTCTAAATAATTTTCAAATTAAACCCTGTTCTTCAAACAAACACACCCCAAGGAAAAGTAGTGAACTACCCGGACTTGACGTTGAATCAAGATCTTTATTCTTATTGAATTGAGATCCAACTTAGTTTTAGTTATAATTGCTTAATTTGAAATAGAAATTGCTTTGTTAATTTTATTTTAATTTTTCGCCATCTAGCTTAATTCCTTTTGAAATTCAAAATGTCATGTTTATTTCAATCTTAATTAGTTGAAATTGAATTTATTTTTAATTTTACTAAACCCTAGAACTTAGTAAACTTAAATTTTCAAACTTGCTTCCCTTTAGTTTTTTTGGAATTCCTTTTACATCCTAGAAACTAAATAACATTAGGCTCCCTATGAATTTGACCTCGGACTCATTGAGTTTTAAAACTACGATTGCCCTCTTGCACTTGAGAGGTAGAACCCTAAAACACTTTCTAGGGTCGGTCAGTTAGCTCAAATTCTTAGTGTGTCAATGCTTTGAAAGTACATATTAGATCTTTCTCATGTGATTAATGGGAAAGAATTGGATATCGAGAAGGACGTGACTTTTGAGAATTCGCCAGTTCGGATAGAGGATAGGTGTGAGTAGGTTTTGTATGGTAAGACTATTCCTTTGATTCATGTGTTGTGGTGGCGCCATAAAATTGAGTAATCCACTTGGGAATGATATCTTGTTTATGCAGTTGAAATAACAATCCTTAATTTTTGACTAAGGCAGTTTAGGTAAATTTTTTAGGACAAAAATTTTATATAGGGGGAAGAATGTAATACTCGATAATCATTTTTTACTATTTATGTATTATTTTGGGCCAATAAAATAATTAGACCAAGATTGGGTCAATTTAATTGGGTTTATTTTATTTTTCCTGGGCCTAGTTTGGCGTATTAGGTTGGACAACTAGGCCAGGGGTCCAGCCATTCTTTTCTCTTTCCTTTCCATCTTTTCCTTTTCTTTTTTTCCTTTTTCGTTTTAGAGGGATCCTAAAAGAAATGAGAGAGGGAAAGAAAAGAAAGAGAGAGAGAAAATAAAGGAAAGTGAAAGTGTACTCCCAAAAGCAAGATTAGCGGATCGAGGTAGTATTCAACACTATGAACATCGTGGTGGTGTCTATTTTTTGTGGTTTCACTCAAGATAGGTGAAATTGACGTCAGAAGTTCGGAAGCCAAAACCAAAATCTCCTTATTTCTTTTTTTCTCTTTAGATTCGAGGTAGGTGGGACATATATTTGTGTTCTAGACGCTGTTAGGATGATTTTAATGTATATATATATATATGCTTAATTTTGTTGAATATCATGAGATTTGTGTATATATGTATATATGAATGTGTGTATAAATATATGCATATAAATGTGAAGACCTTGTATATATTTAAGTTATTTTTCGACTAAATGCTGTAGAAACATGTGGTTTAAGCATTCAAGTGCTTATATATGATTTGTTGTTGAGATCGAGGCTTAGATGGGTGATTTTGGAATGTTTTAGAGTTGGGCTTCATTGAAAATGAACCTAGAAAGTGGGCACTAGTCTCTACTGTCCAGACTGCAGCCTAGGGTGTTTGGACTTTAGATCATAGCTTCCGGTGTCTGGACACCATGTTGGCAAAATTTCTAAAATTGTCAAAATTGATTTCTAAATACATGTTTTGTGCCCAAACTTAATTATTATGATTTTTAAAGATGAAATAAACCCCAAATCATCATCAAGCCTAATAAGATACATGTTTATATTAAAATGATATTTATTTACATGATTAAGCATATCATATGCATGGGGTTGGGGTTGCATCATCCAGTTTTATGTTGTGATTATTGATTGGCTAGGAGTGCCATGTTGATATTATTGACGTGCCAAGGCATGAGTTATATACATGGACGGGAACTTTGATTTGGAGAAAAATGATAAATTGAGATTTTAAAAATACTGGATGATCCTCAATCAATATATATGACTAAAGTTTAGTCATTTGGAGTTGGATGTAAATTATGAGATATGACTATGAGATTATTATGAGATATGACTATGAGATTTCTTTCAGACTATAGCCAGACCTTACTTGAGCTAAGTAGATACCTGACTAGGGGTGTCACACAGTTTCCTAGCAGAAGGGCTAGGAGGTGTAACACAGTTCCCTACTCATGATTGTATATTGAGATTATCATTCACCACAAGCATTAAGCGGTATGGTTGGTGACCTAGCGTGCTTTGTTAAACATCACTTGTCCCAGGATAAGGTTAGGGATAGATAGAGACTAAAGTATACATTGACATTGTATTCCATCACATCCCATTGCATAGAATTTGCATTTATATTTTTTTATATTGAGATGTTAATATAATGTGAATGTGACATTGATTGATAAGATGTATGTTTTATCTAGTTGATGATGAGTTTGGTTATGAAATAGGAGATATAAATTAAGAACTATGGTGACCTAATTCTTGAATTGGGATACATGGGTAGCTTAGGCTTGAGTAGCCTAAGTCTGGTCTTAACTATAGATAATAACAATTGTATTTGCTCTTTTAAGTTTAGAGTTAAATTATTAATATTATAAATTGTGCAATCCAAAGTATGGGTCTGATATTTATATTTATGATATTATGATTTTGAAAAATATAAATATGATTATAGTATTGTAGTGCAGACCTTGGATACGATAATTGGGAATGGTGTTAAAGTGGATTCTGTAATTGTTTAATTGATGGTGATGTATTCAAATATTATTTTACATGGGAATGAATAATGATTTTGGGGATATTAATGATTATAATTCATTGTGAATTGAATCTGGATTGGATTTTATTTATCTTATTTAGTTTTTCACATTCCCATGTCATTCGTCCTGTACAATTAAGTTAAAGGCGTGACACATAATCCACTATGGTCTTTGTACAGACACTTTAAGGATTGTACTTTGATCAGATGTTTTTAAACTTGTATTGCTCTTTTTCTAAGCTCATCATTCAACAGGAGATTATAGAATAAGGCATCCAATCTGGTCGATTGATTGATCCCTATTTTAAGAATGGATTTAATAAGATAGAGATTGAGATAAAAATAGAAATAGCTGCAGTATTGTCTTCAAAATCCTTAGTACCATCATTTTCTTTAGCTCAGCAATATGTGTCTCAGAAGCCAAGGATAAACAATCACCCTCAGGCCTGATCCAAACCAAAAAAGAATCTTTTCTGATTTGCTCTATAGTTGGACTATTGCATATTAACAAGTTTGTAAAGCAAATCTAATTTAACCATTGTCAAATTGGATGCTGACACCACTTTTCCTTCCTTCTCATGATCCCTCCAAATAATGTAAATATCATAGGAAGTCACTAGGCTACGATACTGAATACTACTTAGCTTCGAGGCATAAAATTCAAGATCTAATTGATAATGGACAGATAATAGTAGAAAACCTCAAACATTAGTGAAATGGCCCTGCATGAGCCTAGCATTTTTGCTTTCTTTTTCAATCTCTTGTACATATTTAAATTTGAAATATAAATACTAATATTAATGTTATTTTCAAAATTCTTTCATTTTTTAGGTATGCAAAATTCCAGATACAACAACATGGCAATAAGCACAATCCAATGATCATATTCAAAACATTAATATTCTTCACAGCCACAACTCATTAACTAACATTGTTTTTAACACAACTTAAAACCAATCCCAATTTTCTAAATCACTGACAAAACCAACCACCCCCTTTCTTGAGAAATATCTTTTATGACGTGCTAGGCTGGTATTTTGTCTTTCATCCTGTTGTATAGAATTTTCAAGCTTTTCAAACATTCAATCATTTTTCACTAAATATTCTTTGTGATAAATTAGTTTGTTAGAATCACTACTAAGCATTTACAAATTTTAGCACAGTTGAGTGACTTACACTTACAAGTGTTCAATCTAATAATCCCGATGTTCGCCAGAACTATGGGTGACCTAATTCTCAAATCATCGAGATACGTAAGCAACCAATATGGTTTAGTCACCATCTTTAAGAGATCAAACCACTTAGGATGTTTTCTATTATTTAGGAGTGGTCGTTAATGCAACCTAGAGCTTTACATATTAATAGACCAAATTAAAAATCACAAATGGTTCTCAATTTTCAAAAAAAAAAAAATTAAACTATTGCCCCTAGTAATTTTTTAGAGCTCAAGAAACAAAGTGTCCAAAGTCAAAATGACTAGAGGAGCCATCATTTCAGCTATCCTGATTAGATTAGGATTATCCATTGTCAAGCCCTTTAAGCTTAAAAAAAAAAAAAAATTCAAATCAAACATTCTTTTCGTTAAACCCCACCTAGGATCATCCCCCACATTGGGGTAAGCAAGAGAGGTAATTCATACGCTAAGGGCATTTCTCGTTGGAATGATTGTCGTCATCTCATCCAATCAAGTCAACTCAACTAAAGAAGAAGCATCAAAGTAACCCAGAAGTGGTTTATTTGAACAAAGCAGTTAAAATCAAAATGAAAAAAGGCATTCATTTTTGTTATCTTTAGATTAGGCCAATTAAATCCCTTGCAAGTCCTTTGAGCTAGTTTGTATTCTTCCACTGCAAACCCCCAGAGGTCATCCCCCGACATAAGGTAATGGAAGAGAACATAACAGTGCTGGATGCAAGATCACTATGACAGGAGAAAGAAGTTAGGAGACCAAAGGATAGAATTGGGTAAAGAGCTCGAGTCAAAATTAAAAGAAAAAAAAAAAAAACAACTGTGGAGTCCAAATAAGGGTATCGAGCAAAAATCAAAATCAAAGCAAGAGTGAAATAGAAGTGCAAACATCATAAAAAACTTAAGAACCTTAGAAGAAGACCAAACGCCAGCTCTCAAGCACCAAGAACAAAGGAGTAAATTAGTGATTGCTCGCAATCATTGTTGATTTTATACTCTTCTTTGGAACATTTTATCAAGTAGAATTTGTTTCTTATCTTGTTTTGAGTATTTATATGGTTTTTATATATTTTGTAGGGGCGTGGAAGGAAAAAACCTAAAGAAAGGCAACTTCAAAGCTTAAAGAAGCAAATCAGCAAAGAAGTGAGAAAGCCTATTGATTACAACTTGGGGCATATCTTGAGCTTCAAGGGTCCAATTGAGCTGATTCGAAAGCCCAAAATCAAGTACATGTTCTAAGCTACAACTTTTGTGGAGAATCCAAGTCCAAAAGAGGTCTACATCTTCCCTGAAATTAGCTTGTAAAGTTGCACAATTCGGAATTCATCAGATGGTTCAGCATGACACCCTGTTAGTGTTTTGACCATAACTTTTTACTTACAACTCAGATTGATGCAATTCTTTTTGAGTTGGAAAGAAGACAAGAAGGGCTACAATATAATGGTGGATCTGAACACTATCTTCAGGCATCTTGATAGCACTGAGGTGGCAAAAACTAGTAGCTCCTAACTCTTCTTACTACTTTTTGGAATCCCAATGGCGGCCTCGATGGTTCAGATTTTAGGGTTTTTCCACATTCTTCTTTAAATATGGACATTTTATTAGACTTTGGAGAGAATTTCATACACTTTAGGGTTATTTTTCTGAGAATTTTCTTTGAGTTTTTAGAGATTTACTCTACGTTTTTTACGCATTCGATTTGTTTGAAGTTTCATAAGGTGATTTCGCTTTTTGTTTTCATGTAAGTGACTACTTTTCAATATTTTCAATTAAAAGTTTTTCATTTCAAGTTTTCTTCTTTCATTTATACTTCATATTTGTTTCACAACACTTGCACATATTTGGTTTTGCTTCGAATGGATGTTTGTTATTCTTTACATAGTTTTGTTTACGATTCAAATATGTTAGGATAAATCTATATTGGTTTTAACCTAGGAACGTAATAGAAGGCAATAAGATAGATTCGAATGTTATGGTTTTGAATGAAATATATTTTTCATTAGATTGTAAAACCTATTGAGTCTAGGTTTAACCTTAGAAATCAAATCAGCGGTGTTATAGTCAGCCCTTGGTTACGAGTTGAAGCTCGTGCACACCGAGTTTTCAATTCAATGTCCCGCTAACTTTGAATCTAATTTCAAAACTCTAGTTCAACACTTGTTTTACGAAAAAGCTTTTAAAGTTAAATCTTCCAACCTAGCACTACATGTGTAGATGATAGGTTGAGTTACAGACATATTCGAATTGATCTCTTCGAATCAATTACAAGAATAGGTTAAAACCAAGTGTTTTCATTTATGAGGAATTTCTTAAAATTAAATCTTATCTTTTTGTTAGTGTTTTTAGTTTAAGTTTTGTGTTTAAGTATTATTCAAACCTATTTTCAAAAACCCCCCAAAAAAAAAGATTGTTTTTCTCTTTTCCTTTTACTATTCTTTGCAAGTGCTTTCAAAAATAAGTTTTTCCAAACCTAGTCACACACTTGCTCTTTGTGAAGATGACCTACGACTTACTTAAACTAAACTATGACTACCTCTTGCACTTGAGAGTATAAACCTTTCAATTTTCAAGAGCGATCAATTAACTCTTCAAATGAAGAATTAGACGACCTTGGGATCATTCAAACCCAAAAGAATATTTTGAGCTTGAATACCCTTTGTTTCTATAACCCTTTCCTACGCCTACATTACGGTTCAAATAAAGGCCTCCCTGATTGAAGTTGATATCTTTGTTCAAATATATCCATCAAAGGTACGCGAAACACTTTTCAAGACAAAGGACGCATGTTCAAGAAGAAGACCTTCAGATGATACTTGATATATTTTACCCAAGTAAAAATAGGAATTTGAGCTTGTACATTCTATCTATTTCTTCAAATTGTAGAACCAAGCCTACATTACAACTTAAATTAAAGTCCTCTTTGATTGACAATGGTCGTTTAGTTGGAGAGCTTTCACAAGTTAGGGGCAACCATTTCTTTCAAACCCATGGAACCTTGTCAATTGATAATGGTCTATTAATCCAAAACCTCTTGAAGCAAAGAAACCCTTGAGGGAATAGAAAATATACTCAATGATCAAGTCTCTTGATAAAACTGCAAACATGGTTGATACCTCATCGAACACTTCAAAGGTAAGGTCATTCACAAAAAGAACAATTTTCAAAGAAGTGTACAAGCAATCATTCTGCACACTAGTGGGTCACACTTTTTGTAAAACATTCAATCATTCATTTTCAAGGCCAAACATTCAAAGCATATTTTGACCAGTACATACTAAATTCTTTCATTCAAATTCATTCATCATACATAACTTAATTTTGAAAAATAAATGCATTGTACATGACTTTGTTCACAAAAATAAGACCACACATGGTCACACCCCAGTTTTCAAATTGCCAAGCAAATTTTCAAAATTCAAACATTTTAAAAATTGAACACCTTAGGATCAAGCACATAATAATACACATCTCATAGGCACCCAACAATGACTTTGACACCGTCACAATGAAACTACATAAAACAAACATGAACACACTAACCCATAAGGCTAGCATTCCTTGCATCAACATCTGGTGTAAGGTGCAAGACCACCAACAACCAAGGAGCAAGGCAGCTTTCACAAAGTCAACTGCAAAGCATGGACTCAAGCATCAACCAAGGAACAAAGATCACATAACACCTCAACAGTGAAGCTCCTATTCAGAAGGTAAATCTAGAATCATAAGATAGAGCTAAACTCGGGGGCAAGGCTCTTTACCAAACTAGACTAGTTAGTTATAGTCTCATCCCTGGATTAGGTGCCGGGCACTAAATCATTCTTTAGAATCATAAGATAGAATGAAGCTCGGGAGAAAAGTCCTTTTAGATCAATTTGAGCGACGCTCATCCTAGGACTAAGTACGAAACACTGAATCTTTTCTTACACGAGAGTGCATCCCAAGAGTGAAGCTTCTTGGTTGAAGCAAGACTCTTTCCCCTGAGATCATGTGCTAAGCATTGACTCGACCTTAGAAGCGAACCTCCTAATCAAAACCAAATAGAGCGTAGCCTGGGAGCATAGCTCCTTACCAAACCAGCTAGAGCTAAGCTTGAGAGTGAAGCTTTCTTACCAGACCAGTCAGAGCAAAGTTTTCTAAAAAACAAAGCTTCTTTTTGGACTAAGTGCGAATCATTGAATCCCCTCTTGCATGAAAGTGCACTTTAAAGAGTAATACTCCTTGGTCGAAGTAACACTCTTTCCTCTGAGTCCATGTGCTAAGCACTAACTTGACCTTAAGAGTATGGCTCCAAATCAAAACCAGACAAAGCTAATCTCGGGAGTAAAGCTTCTTGTCGAAACCAAACTTGATTAAAGCTAGGCTTTGGAGCAAGGCTTTTTATTAGGATAAACCAGGATGAGCGAAGCTCATTTTAAAATTAAAATACCAAGCACTATATCCACCAACTTAGGAGCGAAGCTCCTTACTAGACTAGATAGAGCGAAGCTCCTTACCAGCCTAGTCATAGCAAAGTTATCTAAGAAAATGAAGCTCTTTTTGGATTAAATACGAGGCACTGAATCCTTCCTACATGAAAGTGCACTTAAGAGTGAGACTCCTTGATTAGGGTAAAACTCGTCTCTTGAGATCGTGTGCAAGGCACTAATCTAGACTATAGAGTGAAGCTTGGGAGTGAAGCTCCTTACCAATCAAATCTTGAAGTATCATAGGATTCAAAGTTAACCTCAGAGTTGGCATTTCCCTTCTGAAAAATTTTATGTTTGCCATGGGATTCAGAGTCAACCTCAAATTTAGTACTCCTCTTCTGTAGTCATGTGTATGCCATAGGAACTCAGAGTCAACCTTGAAGTTAGTAATCATCTTCTGAAATCTTGTGTCCACCATAGGATTTAGAGTCAACCCCAAAGTTAGTACTCCCTTTCTGAAATCTTGTGTCCACCACAGGTTTCAAAATTAACCTCAGAGTTAGTACACCCCTTCTAAAATCTTGTGTCTACCATAGGATTTAGAGTCAACCTAGGAGTTTTTACTCTCTTCCCAAAATCTTGTCAATAGTGAGGCTCTCTTCTTAAAATCCAATGCTTGGCATAAGATTAGCTATCAACTTAGGAGCTAGCTTCCTTCTTATAATCCAATGCGAAGTATAAAATTAGATGTTAATCTAGGAGCAAAGCTTCTTTCTCATAATCTAGTGTGAAGCATAGGATTAGATACCAATTTAGGAGTGAGCCTTCTTATCTTAGTAAACTAAATAGAGCGAGGTTCCTCATCAGACCAGAACTAATAGAGCAAGGCTCGGGAGCAAACCTCTTTATTTTCCTAATTAAAAAAAGTGAGGCATAGAACTAGTCTCCTAACCTTACTAAATTGGATAAAGCAGCTCAATCTAATGATTATTAGGTAGAAGACCAGTCATCCATATCGTAGTGAAACCTCCTTCAAAATTAGTGTAAGGCACAGGCATACACCCATGAACGAGGCTCATTTCCTTTGAGACAAATGCAAGATAAATAAATAATTATTTACTAATTCAGTTCTAGAGATTATTTTCATAGTTAAATACAGGGCACAACTCATCTATTAGCCCAAGAGCGAAGCTTATTTTTCCAAAGACAAATGCGAGGCACAAACGTTTCCCTAAAGTTAAAAGGGTAACTCTTGTAGCTGTTCAAGTGCGAGGCATCAACCAAGCTACAAGGTTGTTTCTTTCTCTGATTCAAAATGAAAGGGGGCAAAATAGGTTGTCTCATTTTTATTTTCTACCTTAGACAAGCTAAGGAAGAAAATGAGGGGTAGCTGTTAACCCCTTAATTTTGTTCCCTTTTCTTAATTTTTACAATCTTTAATGCTTTTAGTTGAATGGTGCTCTACTAATTGACCTTCCTTAATTGTAGGATATGTCAGAGTACCAAAATTCGACAAAAAGTGAACAATCAGCAAAATGCTAGTTATACCCTTAGAGTTAGAGAAAAGTTAAGCTAAAGACCCATATCATAGTAGAAAGCCACCAAACTACACAAGTATGTCTAAGACACCAAATAAATAACTCCTACATCAACAAGAGAGTCCAAGTCTAGAGTCAAGGGTCAATTGGGTCTAGAAGTCAATAACGGCCTCTGCTAATGCACCCAAAGACAAACATCAACCGGAATGCCCAATTCAAGTGAAAAATAGGTAAGAAGATATAAAACATCCTAGGATATTCTAGAGAACATTGGACTTGACTTAGAGTAGCAAAAATGCCACTACAAATGTCATCGAGGCTCCGTTGATTCAAAATAGCTCCTACGGGGAAAAAAGAAGCTACTGGCACCCAGACACAATTTGAGCATCCAGACAAAGTCAGAATGCCCTCAAATTGCACATAAATGTTGAAGGTTCATTCCCTGAGGTAATAGCATAGCTAAGTCTAACCAAGTCAAACCGTAGGAGATCCCTCCGTGGATTTATTTCTAAAATTCGTTATTTTTTTACAAATTCATGAAAGTATCCTAGACTCTCACCGATGGCATTTTTAGATTCCTCATATCCAAAAATTGTAGGAGGAGTCATCCTAGTGTTAGCCTCCAGGGGTTAAGTCAAAGGATTGGTTGACCCTGCCTTTGTTTCAGCCCGTTTCGGAGTAGCATTTTTCAAAGACCTAAGTTGGTTCTAGAGAATCCAAATTGAACCAACTCTTAATCTAATTGGTTTAATTCTCTCCAAAAAGTGCCCCAAACATCCCAAAGCTCCTAGAAACTGTGCCAAAGGTCTTAAAATGTCTCGAACTTACTAGAATGGAACCCGAACCTTGCAAAACATGGCTTGAGCTAGGGGCTCAAGCCAAATTGGCCTTTTTTTGCCTAGCTGCCAAAAACCTTGCCAAATAGGTGTTTGGTAAGCTTTTATTCTTGTTTTGATTTGCAAACTTGTCTACCCATTATGTTTTTATGAACACATTCGCTTGTAATATTATACAAACTTGTTTACCTATCTTGTTTAACAAAAAATGATTGCAAAAACAAGCTAAGCAAAGATGTTTACTTCCTTTATCATTTCAAACTTGTCCACTCGTTGAGTTTCATGTTGGTATAATTTTCTCTCTAGAAAAAGCTCGCGTCGGTTTAATTTTCTCTCATTAGAAAATTTTATTTTATTGTTCAATTCAATGTATTTGCATAATTAGAATAGAACAGTTTTGATTGTGTAAATAAAATTCAAACAGAATAATTTTAATTGTGTAAATAAAATTTTTTGTTAATGAAAGGTATCTAGATAATAATTTAAGACCAGATTGTACCTGATGTATAATATTGACTGGATATACCCGAGATAAATTTTGTAAAATTCCAAACATCATACAAATGACATGTCCACATCATACTACCATGCCATATCATGTTATAACATCATTCTATCATGTTATACCACATCATAATACCACGTTCACCATGTCATACTATGTCATAACATAACATTACCATGCTAAGCCATGCCGAACATCATATTTGCTATGCTATGTCATCTCTAATATGTTATACTATGTCATTGTCATCCTACACCATGCTTACATGTCATATTGTCATGTTATGCCATGTTACCATGCTCATTCAACATCCGTATCATGATATAACATGCTAGGATATCATTTCCCATGTTAGCACATGCTTTGACATGCCATGCATCATGTTTTGACATACTAGCACATGCCTTGACATGCTAAAACACATCGATATATGCAAACACACACCTATTAGGGTTAACACAGGCTTAGAAATCAAATGTTTACCAATCCAGAACATACACCTAAATGAGTGAGGCTCTAGAGACTGGTAATGACCTAGGATTGGCTAAGCCGATGATTTCTATGTTATGACTTCCTTTAGACGTATCTGGTATGCATCCTTAAACTGTCATCCATTTCAGAATTCAAACTGCCATCATATTTAATGTGTCCATTGTATACCTAATCATGATAATTGCATTACTCATATCACATTAGGCTTCTAGGCCATTTGCATAGAACTAATCATCATCACTAGGAATTAAGCTCATAATCTAAGCTGAGTTCCTCTCCCAAATGATAAACACTCACTCATATGCACTAGGCACATCCCTGGAGCAATGCTTCTTTCCACAATTATGCATGAGGCATTAACTGTCTTTTCCCTTGGAGTTGAACTCCCAAACGAAGTGAAAGTCTATCTCTAGTTACATGTGAGGCACTTGCTGTTATCTTTCATCTATAGCGAGGCTCATTTCCTTCTCTCGTTTCGTGCCAAGCACTAGCTATTGCCTTATTTGTAGCTAAGCTACTTTCCATAGTTATGCACTAAGCGCTAGCTACCTTTTTGGTTAGAGTTACATAGACCTGACCCTTTAACAAGGTACATAGGCAGCTCGAATAGATAGCTTGGGTTCGGTAATCACAGCGTGAAACACTAGCTTAGAGCTGAGCTCTACATCACTTCAAACTATAGGGTAGAACTACGTCAACTTGATCCCTTCACAAGGTATGTAGGCAGCTCAAGTAGAAGGATTGAGTCTAGTCACTATAGTGTGAGATGCTACCTTAAAACTAAGATCCTTTCCTTGGTTAAATGTAAGGCATTAACTGTCTCTTCTTTGGAGCAAGGCTCCATCCTTCTTATTTGGTGCGAGACTCTTTTCTCTAGTTAACCATTTCCCAATTATGTACTAATGACTAACTATCTTTTCCCCAATGGAGTAAGGCTTCTTTCCTCCAGTTATGCCCTAGGTGTTAATTGTTCTCTCTTATCTAAAGCTAGGCTCCATTTCCAAGTTAAGCAGAAGATGCTAACTGTCTTTTATCATCTCGAGCAAAGCTCTCTTCCTAAGTTATCCTTAAGGTGCTAACTTTCATTTTAGTCTTGAAGCTAGGCTCTCACAATACAAAGATGATTACTCCTAATCCATATCCAGAGCTAGCCTTTTTCTTTCCCTCATCCCATATCTAAAGCGAGACTTTTTCAAACTAAACCTATATACAAAAACTGAGCTTATCACACTTATTTGCATACATCCATACTAGGCACTATCTTAGTGTTACGTCAACCTGATCCCTTAAAACGGCACGTAGGCAGCTTGAGCAGATAGCATGAGTGCGATCTCCACTATCTCCATAAACCATCTGCGTGAAGCATAACCCACATTTAGAGCTAAGCTCCCATGCACATCTAACACATAGTTCAAGCCACCTTAAGTCTGAACTAAATTTACTTGACCCGTTAATAGGGTATGTAGGTAGCTCGAGCACATAGCCTGAGCTCGGTCACATTGGTCTTCATAGACTATCTTCATTTTTAGCGCGCGCACACACTCATATATAAGGACTACATAAGTCCACATGCCCAACTCCATACAGCATATAGAATCCCTTAGGATACATCTTTGCCACATTGGTAAATATTACACTTGCACACACGAGCTAAGCTCAATCACTCGCATTTTATACCTCATTTGCACTTATGGTTTGAATGCTATGATCTTTATAACCCAAATATTATATATGGGATTACGACTGTAGAGAATGAAAAGGGATTCTAGATATCCCTAGCTATCCAAGCGTAACAATTTTCGTCCGTAATCGAACTCCCAGACCCACTATCTCTAATCGCACATATTAGTCAAGAGTCATAAAAAAGAGCCTTTGATCATAATTTTAAAAACCTAATCAAAAATATGTTAAATCATAATCAAAATTCGGGTTTCTTGACACACTCATTTTGAAAGTGTCTAGTGGTGACCCCTAGTCTCTGTAATCAAGACCTTATTTCAAAACAAAACATAGTTTTTCACATTTGGGTGTGCTCAGATGCACCATGTTGTAACAAAGACTCATGATTTGTGCTTGACGGGCTCGCGCGCAGATCTGGTCGCGATAATGGTTACATTATAATAAAAATGGGCAATTAAGAAAAAATGAAGAAACAAGCAACTCCTTCCCAAAATAGTTTGCCAAATTAACAAACTAACATATAACACATTTTGAATAAACAAACTGACATGTAATTGACATCAATTTTGATTAATAAAAATAATACAAACAAAAAACAAATTTCATTGAATTGAATAATACATAAAATTGACATCAATTTTAGAATAATACAACATTTGGCAACCCATATAGTTCTCAACTTATATATAGACTAGCAAAAGGTAGTACCAAACAATTTTAATTTCAAATTTATTCATTAGTCCAACAATGATCAAATAGTTTAAACCATAAAAAATTTATAAATTAACAAAGAAAATAAGAAGAAATAAATAAGTTAGAATGAGTAGGACTACAAACACTAATCTAAAAATGAGCCAGGATAATCAAAAATCAATCCATTAACAGTAAGTATTTTTGAAACCAAAAAACATGTGTCTTTAAGCAAAGTAACTATGTATATGTACACATAAATTTATCTTAACCTACCAGCCATAAACACACAGGAGAGTAATCCCATGAAACATACATATATATATCTAGAGAGAGAAAGGCCTATAGACTTTGTAATGAAGCCTTAGTCTCTGGTGCTTCGATGACCAACAAGCGAGTTCCTAGACCGATGGGCGATGAGGATGGTAGGTTGAAGAGAGAAACGTAGAGAGTAACAGAGAGAAAGAATAATAGAGGGAGGGGGTTAGGGCTTTAATTGGGCAAAAGAGGAGGGTGGAAGAAAGAGAAGAGGGAAACTGAAATTTTTGGATTAATGAACTCTTCTCGACCACCTTGAGGCAATCTAGCATTCCATGCAAAGTAGTCATGAAAAGTACTTTACCTAACCACTAACAGGCGGTTGAGCGTACATAAGGACCCATATGCCAGGAATTCTCGTAGTGTCTTTAATTTGATTATGTTTTATTAAGGTTTTCACTATTTAAACTTTGTAAACCTACATGGTTTGGGGCTGAATTTTTATTAATAAATTATTATTCGAGAATTATTTTGTGCCATTTTCTGAGTATTCTTATACTAAACAGAAAACCACAGTCTATCTGCTCAACCTTTCAATTCGTCAGCTTTTGACCCTGCATCAATTGGTATCAGAGCTCATGGTACCACAAGACACTAGGAAGGGTCATGGTAATGGTCCGTGAGTTGTTGTTGTTCAACAAGTTCCTAAACTGTAAAGACTGATTTTTTTTTTTTGGAATTTATTTTTAGATTTAATATATATTTAAATTTAGATTATTAATTTCCCTTTTATATTTTATTTATAAATGTGAAATCTTGATTTAAAATTTATAAGTGTGACATATATTATTTAAATTAAGCGTTATACATGTGTGTGTATTTACATATTAGTTGCATGTGTTTCCATTGGTGATAAGAGGAAGCAATGTTTATTGATTGAAAGATGTGATAAGGGATTAATTTTGTGGGAGAGGCCAAGAGTTGGCAAATAGAAAATTCAAATTTTAGTTTGGGAGTTGGAGGTATATTGTTGGAGGACTTTATGAGGTGCATGTATCCGTGTGAGAAAAAAATGAGAGTGTCTTAACCCTAATATTTTAAATTTTTCCTACCATTTTTCCAGCTTTTACACCCTAATTAAGACTTCTATACACACTCTCTTTTCTACCCATTTTCTTTCTTCTTATGTGAGCTAGTAAAAAGAAAACGAGAATTTTGTGCCAACCAAAATTGATGGGAGATACCAACAAGAGATAAGTGTAAGCGTGGAAGCATGAAGCGAGGATTGCCGAAGGTCATTTTTGAAGGCTAACTCGAGTTGACCGTAATTTGGCATTTTATACACATTTTTTAACGTATATATCTAAGATAGGTTGGGTTTTATGTTTATAAGAGGATTTTTCTTAATCATGTATGTATATATATAGGTGTATGTATATATGGTAGAGATTAAATGTATATGCCGAGTATAATTCATGAATCCATGATATGTGCCTGAGAAGATTGTAAGAAATTATATGATATGTTATTTCATTAAGGCTACATATGTTTTGATTAGAAACTTACAAAATTCATACTTTGTGAAGGTAAAGGTTCATATGAATATATATATAATCATGTTTTTAATAAAAGATAATCCTATGTTGTTGAGAAGAATTTGTGTAGTCTATGACATGAATCTTTTCTTTTAGTTGGAAGATGATACCGTGTGATATAAATTTATGTTGAGAATATGATGTTATAAGCCATGTTTTGATTATGAGAATATAAATCTGAGTATTAATATCTATATTTGTTCCATAGGAAAAATTGTCAATAAATTTTATTAAATTCTATGTTCTAGTATGATCGTTCAAATGATGTGTACTAACATATGAATGAAGTACTGAAAGGCTATTGTTGTCTGGATGATGTGTACCAACATCCAAATGATAATCTGCATAGCTACTATTGTCTAGACAATGGGTACCAACATCTGGATGAAGTATACTTTTTCAGCAACTTTCTTCATTTTTCTTCTAGCTTCTTTCCAAATGTCTCCAATCAATGTAAGAAGTAAAAATGCCTTCTCAAATACCTTTTTACCTATATAAGACATGAAATGATTTTTAATTGGGATTTATTTATTTATCTATTTAAAATATAATCTTATCCTATTTAATTGGAATGCCTTCAAATTTCTTCTATAATTGTTTTGAGCTAAAGGGATTCCTAAAGTTGATTGACAACGTATATATTGAATTAATTTCATATATGATCATGAAAGTTTGTTTATTTTGTTAAACTTATGCATGAATCGGTTAACATGAAACTTAGGCCAAGGTGAAATCATTTTATAAAATTTATTAAATTAAAAATGAGCACAAAAACCTAAATTAGGAAGAACTCTTGTGTATGATGTATTGTTGATAATGGAAAGTATAATTTGAGATTGATTTTTAATATAGGGGTCACAGAGGATACTGAAAGAATGGGTTCAGAGCCTAAGGGTCAAAAGCTCCAAAACCTGTGCAGAATAGTTTAGCATAACTAGTAGGTTAGAAATCTACAAAATGTATATACGGTTTATACTAATGTATATTAATACCGGGACTACAGGATAGGTTTGACTACTAAGGTAAGATGAGATGGACTAGGACTACATTACTAGGGCCATTAGATTAATGAGTACATTTGGGACTGGTGGACTAATTGTACCCTATGGCGTAGACTTAGGGATTTGATGAGTACATCTAGGACTGCGAGACCAGTTGTACCCTATGGCTTAGACTTGAGATTTGATGAATAACTCTAGGACGGCGGGACTAGTTGTACCCCATGGTATAGGCTTGGGGATTTATTTTAAGTTTAGTTCTGTGAACACAGACTAACCTTGCATAGTATCTGACCCATAAAATGGTATTGATATATATATATATATTGCAATGTGAGTAGGATGATGAGTAATTGCTTTAGCATGAGATTGGGAAATCATGGCTAAGTACCTATTTAATTTAGAATAGGATGATTAAATGTGGAAATTGTGGTATTATTGTGAAGTGATATGATTTTACTTAATTAATATTGATTAATTGTTGAATACTTTGCATGATTAAGAAAAATATTCTTATATATATTTTTTTGAGCACGCGTTGTTTAGTGCTCACCCCCTGTCATTGATCTTACAGAGGCAGATACTCGTGATGGACTTGTGAGATAGATTAGTTGATCATGATCTACTCTGTATTCATTTTTATATATTGGAATTGTAATATGACTTGAATGTTGGTTGATTGTACTGCAAAAAGTACAATCATAAGTTTCAATTTGAGATTTATTATGCAAATTACTACATTAAATGAATGGAAATGTAAAGTTTCTTGCATTGATGAAGGCTTCATGTGATTTATAGGTATTTTAAGCGTAAATTGATGGAGAAGGGACCAGAAGAAGTCAACTCAACAAAGTAGTTTGAATGCATGATCGAACTATGTCAAGTTCAAACATTGGTTCAAACCACATAAGGTGTAGAAGATGGAAGAATAGAAAAATTTGCTAAGTGTCAAAATTAGGTTCGAACAAATGTTCGAACCACACCTTGTTCAAACCTATATTAGAATAACAAAAGGTGGTGCAAGGAAAAACAGAAGAAAAATTCTAAGGAAAGTTTGTTCGAACACATGTTTGAACCATAGTTGGTTCGAACTAATATTCTAACAACACAACGTCAGAAACATTTTGAAGCAGGAAAAAGCTAATTGTGAAGACTTGGTTAAAACACTGGTTCGAACAAGCACCTATTCTAACATGTGTTTGATCAATGGTAGAGAGAACAAAGCTCAGGTGAAGAAAAAGTTTTAAGTGTGGAAAAAAGGTTTGAACCTATGTTCAAACCATGACTTGTTCGAACAAGTGTTCAAATAACATTAGGTGTGCCAAGGTCTAGATGAAGAAAAGTGACTAAGTCTTAGAAATTTGCTCAAACCTCTATTCAAACCAGATTCTTGTTCAAACACTTGTTCGAACCAACCTACATTTTGGGAACTTTGTAATTCTATTATGAATTGAAAGGGTAATTAGGTACTATTGATGTGCACTATAAATATGTAAAAGGGAGGTCGTTTTGGAGAGCTCATTCATACATACAATTCAGTTTGTATAGATTTCCATTGTAGAGAGAGAATTTAAAGAGAGAAAATAGATTAAGTCTCCATTTCAATTGAATTTTTTTCTAGAATTTCAGATTATGAATAGAATTCTTTTATTTTCAAGTGATTTCATTTTAATTATGTGTGAGTAGATTTACTTCTTGGATTCAAGACAAGTTTTTGTAGTTGATTTATATATATATATATATATTTCAAGGTAATGGGCTTAACATTACATCTTTCATGTGTTTAAGGTTCAATTTACATGTGATTTGGATTTTTCTTGATTTTGAGTTGATATTTCAATTAAATACTGAATTTGTATGGTTTATAGCTATTGTTTGTGGAATTCTGGTTAGAATCGTCATGCACTTCTAGTGATATTATATGATGATTGCTAGTTCTAGGTTTAATACGTATGATCTATAACTTATGCATGTTAGACGTTTGATTTGGAGTCTCAACAAGACTTTGTGCTTAATTTTCTGTTCAAATCAAATTTGAATTGTTCCAATATGGTTTTATATCGAAATATTTTTCGATTTGCCGTTTTAAGGTGTAGATTGAGTAATTTAAATCCTTGAAATATTATATAGATCACTATAAACTTATTTTGGATCCAAGACTTTCATTAAATTGTTTAACAAAAGGTTCAAACACATTCACTATTTCAAAACCCAACTTAACCTCTACCATTCATCGTGAGATCAATTTTTATTTGAGAATTTTCCAAATTGTTTTGTTCATTGATTTTTGCTTAAGGCTCTTAGTGGATATGGCCCGATTCTTATCAGTTATTGTGCTTCAACAGACACCCCGCACTTGGGGTCAAGCCAATATTGATTAATATTTGGATGAGCAAGTACTTTTGGCACCATTGCCATGGAGTTTTAAGCAATGGTGAATGAACTTTTAGAAAGCTTAGGCAGATTGATACTGACCAACATTTCAAATGATTGTGATTACACTTGAAAAGTGTAATTACAAACTCCCTAATTTAACACTTAGCAATGCATTTGAATAAATAAAGCTGAAGTTTTATTGTTATTTTGTCACTTATGCTCCAATCTTTCTAATTGCAGGGAAAAGGGCTGAAGAGGTTGAAATTTATAGCTATGGGAATGGCCTAGAGAATGAAAAAATGGTCATGTTTCAAACCCCACCTTGGATGGTTAAGATTAGCTAAAAGACCCAACGTGAAGGAGGAAGAGAAGCAAAACAAAACGCATTCGGTGGTCTAGACCCCCCCAATCAAATGGTCTAGACCATAATAAGCTAGCTTGGCCAAGATTGGAGAAGATACCATTCTGTGGTCCAAACCCCCCTCCCCAGACTGTCCGGACCACCGTGTATTCAGAGGCGCGACTTTGAAACATATCTTCTGGGGATTCATTGCAAATATAAGAAGACGCTATTGCACGGCCGCAGGGGGGACTCTTTTTTTCAATATTAGTCAGATACTTTAAGAATCATATTAGTTTTAGATTAATCTTGAGTGTGCTTTTAAATTCTTGAAGATTGTTCATGGATGCCTTGGAAGCTTTTTATTCGTCGTCGCTGTGATATTTCATTATTTTCTCTCCGAACAATTTACGTTGTAAGTTTTATTTTAGTTCATTCTTTAATAATATGTTTTGCTTGTTTCAAACAATAGATCGAATGTTTGAATTCGTATTTATTGCTTTCGTTTTGTTTAAAATGGTAGTAGCGTAAAACTCTAGTTCTTGATTCAACGAATCAAGAAAAGGTAGTTCACGAAAACACCTTGGGATGTTCGTAGTCTCTTCGCATGGGTTGCAAAACTTATTACGTAGGGATCTACTCTTTCTAAAACTATTTTAACTTGTTTCAGAAACTTTTGAAAATGAAAATCCTTAACCATATTCTCTGAAATCACTGGAATGGGTTTTCGATTATAATCATTTATACACTTTTGAACAAGATTAAAAATAGAGTTTGAATTCACTTCTAGTGTCGTTTGTTTGAAAAAGTTTCGAAAACAAAAGCCTTTAACCATAATCGTTTGAAATAACTGGTATTGACTTTTGATTAAAACATTCTTAATACTTTTTGAACTAAACCCTAATCTAGATTTGAATCTAAACATCCCAAGGCAAAGTAGTGAACTACTCGGACTTGAAGTTGAATCAAGAACCTCGTTGTTATTAAGTTTGCAATCCAATCTAGTTCTCGTTATAATTGATTATTTTGAAGTTTAGAATAGCATTGTTGAATTTAGTTGAAGTCCTTGAAGTAACATTTAATTCGTTTAAGATCTAAAATCCTTATGGGTATTAACTTTATTTTTTTTGTTTTTTTGAAATTGAATTTTTAATATCACAAATCCTTAGAATTCAAAATTGAATTTTTAATTTCACCAAACCTTAGAATTTAGTAAACTGAACTTCAGAACTTGATTACATTTGGATCTTAAACGAATTAGATCTTAAACAAATTAGAACTTAATACTCATAAGGATTTTAGATTTTAAATGAATTAAATGTTACTTCAAGGACTTCAACTAAATTCAAGAATGCTATTCTAAACTTCAAAATAATCAATTATAACGAGAACTAGATTCAATTGCAAACTTAATAACAACGAGGTTCTTGATTCAACTTCAAGTCCGAGTAGTTCACTACTTTGCCTTGGGATGTTTAGATTCAAATCTAGATTAGGGTTTAGTTTGAAAAGTGTTAAGAATGTTTTAATCAAAAGTCAATACCAGTAATTTCAAACGAATATGGTTAAAGGTTTTTGTTTTCGAAAGTTTTTCAAACAAACGACACTAGAAGTGAATTCAAACTCTATTTTTAATCTAGTTCAAAAGTGTGTAAACAATTATAATCGAAAACCCATACCATTGATTTCAGAGAATATGGTTAAGGGTTTTCGTTTTCAAAAGTTTTTGAAACAAGTTAAAATTGTTTTAGAAAGAGTAGATCCCTACGCAAAAAGTTTTTCAACCCATGCGAACAAACTACGAACATCCCAAGGTGTTTTCGTGAACTACCCTTTCTTGATTCGTTGAATTAAGAACTAGGGTTTTACGCTACTTCCATTTTAAACAAAACGAAAGCAATAAATATGAATTCAAACATTTGATCTATTGCTTGAAACAAGCAAAACATATTATTAAGGAATGAACTGAAATAAAACTTACAATGTAAATTGTTCGGAGAGAAAATAATGAAATATCACAGCGACGACGAATAAAAGAGCTTCCAAGGCATCCATGAACAATCTTCAAGAATTTAAAAGCACTCTCAAGATTAATCTAAAACTAATCTAACTCTTAAAGTATTTGACTAATATTGAAAAAAAGAGTCCCCCCTGCAGTCGTGCAATAGTGTCCTCTTATATTTGCAAAGAATCCCTAGAAGATATGTTTCAAAGTCGCGCCTCCGGATACATGGTGGTTCGGACCGTCTAGGGAGGGGGGTCCAGACCACAGAATGGTATCTTCTCCAATCTTGGCTGAGCTAGCTTATTGTGGTCTGGACCATTTGATTGGGGGGTCCAGACCACTGAGTGCATTTTGTGTTGCTTCTTTTCCTCTTTCACGTTGGGTCTTTGGGCTAGTCTTAGCCATCCAAGTTGGGGTTTGAAACATGACTATTTCATCATTCTCTAGGCCATTCCCATAGCTATAAACTTCAACCTCTTCGCCATTTTCCTTGCAATTAGAAAGATTGGAGCATAAGTGACAAAATAATAATAAAACTTCAACTTTATTTATTCAAATTCATTGCTAAGTGTTAAATTAGGGAGTTTGTAATTACACTTTTCAAGTGTAATCACACCTCCCAAGTTGAACATTGCTAGTCCCTAGCAATGCTCTTTATTAAAATGAGATGCATGATGTTCTTTATTAAAATGAAATGCAACTACTATCCTATTTCTCTTTTTGTTGGAAACACGGCTACACTTAGCTACGTGCAGCAAGCCCTTTAAACCCCTAGGTTCCCCCTAGTGGACGAGTAAGGTCTCGTGGGGCTTTGCAGTGAATCTACCCACAAAATCTTTGGTAGGGTCTCAAAGTGTCAAAAAGTGATCAAGATCAAAAATGAATTAAATTCAAGCTCAATAAGCTACAAAACCCAAATATCATGTGTGATTTCCAAGTGCTAAGCATAAATGCATGGACTATCAAAGTAGAAAAAACATGTGTGCAAAATTGTTTCATTCATTCAACAAGGTCGCAAGAGCATAAACGGAACTAGGTTTTAACTTCAAATTCTCACAGGATTCCACTCATAGAAAGGAATTCACTCATAGAGGGTTCACACACACCTATTAGCATATAATGCTATTCTGGTTGCACATAACCCACAAATAAGTGAGTGAACTGAAATGAAATTCAAAGTGGACAGCTCGTAACCATGTTCCAATGCATGTGTAAAAGATCACACCACACAACCTACACAAGACCACTACATGCACAATATAAGAGTTGCTTGCTTAGAATCCACTAGGTCTTTGTTTTGGTTGTAACTTGGCTGGGGGTAATGGTTAACAATGGATGATATGGAAATCAAAGCACGTGTCTTGGGATAAAAATGCTCAACCACGCACAAGTCTCGAATTACCCATTTCCTATCCAAACCCCAACAAGGATCCCAACAAGAGGCTTATTCACACTAAATACTACCCTTAGGACAATTGCAAATATTACAAATAATGTACAACTCCCACAATTTCATAAACAAAAGAAATGATAAACTTTTCTTTTCTTTTTTTTTTTCTCTTTTTTTTTTTTTTTTTCTTTTTTTTCTTTTCTTTTTTTTTTCTTTTCTTTTTTGTTTTTGAAATAATGAAAATACATCAGCTAGATTCTCCACCCAACAAAATTTCATTCCTAACCCCCATTCACATCATTGACATTGAGACACTTTTACAACCCAAGACATATGAAGGTAAGGCTTAAAGTGTGTGAATAAGGTTAGGGGATAATATATGAGGTGGGAACCAAGAAATATATATATATATATATATATCACACACTTTATTAAAAAGGCTTCAAGTTGGTTCCTAGGGTAATTTCATATCAAGGAAGGATAAAAAGGCCCAACAATAGCAAAGATGGCCTAGCATCATGTTCTAAGCTTACAACAACTCATAATGTGCCAAGTGAAACTCATGCAAGTGTTTGTGATGCAATTAGTGCAATGAAAACCAAAGTGAAGAGCAAAAGAGTTGTGATTATGTGCACCCCTCAAGAAAAGAAATAATAGGTGACCGACCCTAAATCACATCACATAACCTACACGATGCCACTACATGCACAATACAAGAGTTGCTTGCTTAGAATCCACTAGGTCTTTGTTTTGGTTGTAACTTGGCCAGGGGTAATGGTTAACAATGGAAGATATGGAAATCAAAGCACATGTCTTGGGATAAAGATGTTCAAGTGCACACAAGTCCCAAACTACCCATTTCCTTTCCAACCCCAAGAAGGACTACAACAAGAAGCTTATTCACTAACTTACAAACTACTCATGGGACATTCTCAATAATTATAATATAAAGCACGAGTCCCAAAATTACATAAGCAAGAGTGAATGACAGACTTTCTTTTTTTCTGTTCTTTTTTTTTCTCTCTTTTTTTTCTTTTTTTTTCTTTCTTTTTTTTCCTTTTTTTTCTATTTTTTTTCTATTTTTTTTTCTTTTCTTTTTCTCTTTTTTTTTTTGAAATAATGAAATAAATATAAGCTGAATTCTCCACCCAATATTCCCTCTCAATATACTCTCAAAAGTTTTCATTCCCAACCCCCACTCACATCACGACATTGAGGCACTTTTCATAACCCAAAACATGTGAGGGTAAGGCTTAAAAGTGTGTGAACAAGGTTAAGGGACAATATATGAGATGGGAACCAAAGAAAATATATATATATCTATCACACACTTTATTAAAAAGGCTTCAAGTTGGTTCCTAGGGCAATTTCATATCAAGAAAGGATAAAAAGGCCCAACAATAGCAAAGATGGCCTAGCATCATGTTCAAAGCCTGCAACAACTCATAATGTACTGAGTGAAACTCATGTAAGTCTGTGTGATGCAATCGATGCAATGAAATCTAAGGTGAAGAGCCAAAGAAATGTAAGCATGTGCAACCCCTCAAGAAAAGAATATAAGGCTCAAAAGCTCACCATAAAGGGTGTAAGTCTTTACCTAGTCCAAAGATGCTCAAGTAACCAATATCAAATAAAATCTACTCCTAAGCACATAAACTTTCCACCATGATAGTCCAAAAGTGCACAAAGTCATCACACACTCCACTTGAATTATGTTTCCTATTAAGGCTTGAACAGAATTCACTTTTTACCATCTCACTTAATTTCACAATTAACCAAACCAAAAGGGTTGACATGTAAGTATAAATGTGCTAAATTCATGTATTTAAGCTAAAAAAATGCTCAAATTTTGAAAAATTTGACAATTTTAGCATAAAGTGTCATCATGCGAACTCTACCCCCCCAACTTAAACTAAACATTGTCCTCAATGTGAAAACTATAATGCATAAGTGGGTCTGTAGTGTGCAAAGTGAGCATGATGATGAGCATGAAATAATAGCCACAAAAGGCACAAATAAGAACATAACACAAATTAAACCAAGCATGCACCCATTATTCAAACCCCTTAAGGCATCACCCCAAACGCCCCCCAACCTAGATTCTACAGCACTTCCAACAACAGCAATTATATATAATGGAGTTCTAAAATTGAAAGTGCAAGATTAAATGAGAAGGAGAGGAAAGGTATTACCTCAAGAGCTTCCTTATTTGAAGAAAACAAAAGAAACTATTCAATAGAAAAGGTTAGACATAAAATGAAATAAAATAAGACAAGAAAAAGGGTTAGTACGAAAGAAGAAATAAAAATAAAAGAAAAGAAAATAAAGGAAAAGAATCAAATTAAAAAGAACTATGAAAATAAGAAAATGAAAAATCTAATCTACTATGTACAAATGAAATGAAAACAAAAGTGTTATCCAACACCCTCTCTATCCCATGCATCCACAAATGGTTTAAGAAATAAAATGTTCTCTGCGGGCCCACTAGGCACTGAATATGGATGCTTTCCAGGTGTAAAATACACCGGGGAATGAAAGGCCAAGTGAGGTTCTTGAAACCTCGAATGTGGCCAAAGTGTAAGTGCAGGTGTGGACATGGTTGGCTCAATTAGTCTCTTGATACCCAAGAAATCTATGGATGTGGAAACGGTGGGTTCAATAAGTCTTTCAATGCCCAAGAAATCTATGGGTGTGGGAATGATGGGTTTGAATGATCTCTCAACACCTAAAAAATCAATGTAAGCCTTCCCCGTGTCTACTACCTCTCCCCAATGATGGCCGATCTCATGGTAGTCACTCACAATTTTCATAGTAAGATTTTTGGATGGGACTAAGTCAGGAGATGAGAGGTGTGCACCACTCTCAACCTCAGTTGTGTAGTGGAGTGAACTAGGGTCAACCGACTCAATGATATGTTCCTCGGGCCATGTGGCATTCAAATGCTCAGTTGGAGTCAAAGGACTCTCAATGAGGTCTGGGGTGGTTGGGGTAGGTTGAGCATCAAGCTCGGTAGTAGGAAAGAATTGTATGTCTCCCTGACTCTCCGTAGGTGGTAAAAGAACATCCTGAATGGGAGTTTCTAGAGGACTATGAGAAAGATGCTCATTGCAAGTGTTATCCCCAGTGTAGTTAGGGCAATTGTCCCACTCAGTGCCTATAATAGTGTCTGAGGTCAACGTCTCAGTCATGTTACCACTTAGATTGGTGCTCATAGCTTGTGTTATCATAGAAAGTTGCTCTCTTAAGTCATCGAAGGACTTAGACACTTGTCCTTTAAAATCATCGAAGGACCTAGACACTTGTCCTTTAAAATCATCGAAAGACCTAGACAAATTATCATTAATCATCATTTGATGTTGCATAAATTGATGAACAGTGTCCTCGAATTGGGCATCATTAGGTTCACAAGGCCAATAATCCTGAGGTTCGTCATGCTGACCCTCAGTGAGTGGAACAAGATTGGGATAGGCACAATAATCAGTCTCCATGCATGTGCTACTTCTAAAGGATGGATCATGAAAATCAAGTGAAATAGGAGTATATGGGGAAGGTTCAGTGTGGCTTTTAAATGCATGATATTCAAAACTAGGCTTAAGTCTTCCCTGTGGCCTGGTGTGCTCATAGAAAAATTCGAGGAATGACCATGCCTCACCTGGGGTAAGGTCAAGAAATTCCCTATCTAAGACTTTATCAAACGCCTGGTGTAAACTACTAGGTAGAGCATTATATAATATTGCTACAATGTCCACTAACTCTAATCCGTGACTTGGGAATGTTTCCAAAAGATTGTTAAATCTCTCCCAACTTTTATAAAATACTTCACCTTTTTTTGGATAAAAATTTTTGATTTGAAGGCCATGGGTGAAAGTTTGATGAATAGGGAGGAAATGTTCAATAAAAGCTTGATGAAATTGCTCCCAAGTACAAACCCATTCACTTACAGCATAACACCAGTCACCAGCCACACTTTGCAATGATAAAGGGAAAAACATACACCTAAGTCTCTCACTCTTTCTAGCATCATCACATAAACCACATGCTTCCTTAAACCTATCAAGGTGAAGACATGGGTCTTCCTCCTCATGCCCAAAGAATTGAGGAAGCATACTATAGGTGTCTAATGTAAAAGCATATCCAAACATGCCACCTAGATACTCTATGTATTCTCGCGTATCAAAAGGCCCATGTACAAGATCACCAACTTCCATGTCTAAGATCAGAAAATAAAAGTGAAAATAAAATGAAAAAGAGAAAAACTACACTAAAATGCAACCTAAGTTAACTAGCATGCAAACTAGGTTATATGATATGCAAATGAATAAATAACAATGCAAAAGAAAGAAAACTACTAATAAAGAGATGAAGAAAAGAAAAATTCACCCAATTTCTCAAGTGAACTCTCTTTTAACTCCCAAGTCTAGCACTTAGTTGCCCTCCCCGGCAACGGCGCCAAAAACTTGACCGACCCTAAATTGTGTTTTGGGTTGTACCTCTCAAGTGCAAGAGGGCAGTCGTAGTTTTAAAACTCGGTGAGTACCGAGGTCGAATCCGCAGGGAGGGCTTTGTTAAAAGCTCTAGACTTGTTCTCTTAATTAGTAGGTGAACCTAAATTAATTTAAACTAATTTTTTTTAGCAACTCAAACTTTTATTTTAGATTCTAAATGAAAGAAATTCAATTTAATTTAAAAATGCAAACAAAGCGTCTACTCTAAATTCTAAAGCGAATAAATCAACTCATAAATTAAATTAAATCACAAGCATAATACTAAAAAGGTTCTTGATCCAACTTTCAAGTCCGGGTAGTTCACTACTTTACCTTGGGATGTTTTTGTTTGAAGAACAGGGTTTAATTTGAAAAGTTTTGAAAATGTTATAATCAAAGGTCAGTACCAGTGATCTCAAGCGGATATGGTTAAAGACCTTTGTTTCCTAGGGTTTTTCAATTAAACTCCAAAAATTAATAAAAATCTAATTTTTAAGACTATTCGAAAGTATTTGATGATTGGTTACGAAAATCCATACCAGTGATCTCACACGGATTTGGTTAAGGGTTTTCGTATTCGAATGTTTTCGAAATAGAAAAAAAAAATAGATTTGTGAAAGGTAAATTCCTTCGCGAAAGGTTTTGCAACCTACGCGAAGGGTTTCGCAACCTACGCGAAGGGTCTCGAAACCTACGCGAAGGGTCTCACAACCTACACGAAGGGTTTCGCAACCTACGCGAAGGGACTACGAACACCCCAAGGCTTTTCGTGAACTACCCTTTCTTGATTCGTTGAATCAAGAACTAGGGTTTTACGCTAAAACTACTTTAAGCATCTTAAAAACAATAAAATAGCATTCAATCATACGAAAAGAGAATTGAAACAAGCAAAACATGATATTGCGAAACAAATCGAAATAAAACGAAATAGATTAAAGTGCAACTTACAACGTAAAGCGAATGTAAAAGATGAAGTGAATAATCACTACAAAGACGACGATGAAAGCTCCAACAAAAACCATGAATCCACGCATGCAAGCTAAAAACCTAATCTAAAAACTCTTAAAATTCTATTCTAACACTTAATTGAAGGTACAAAATTAAAAAGGGCTTCCTCCTCCTCTTGGCCGTGCAATGGGTCTTTATATAGATGCCACAAAACCCTAGAAGAGGAGCTTTCACGCGGCAATTGTAAATCACGGATGGTCCCGACCGTCTGGAGAGGGGGTCGGGACCGTCTAGCTTTTAACTTTCTGTGGTCCCGACTGTCTGGAGAGGGGGTCGGGACCGTCTGAAGTTTTTAACTTTCTGTGGTCCCGACCGTCTGGAGAGGGGGTCGGGACCGTCTAGCTTTTCCTTCATTGCTCTCTTTCATTCTCTTGGTTGGGTCTTTGGGCTAGTCTTTTCCATCGAAGATGAGGTTCGAACCATGACTTTTTCTTTGTCTTCTTGGCCCTCTCCATAGCTATAAACTTCGACATCCTTGCCCTTTTTCCTACAAATAAAACAATAAAAGTATGAGTAATACTATAACACTAAAACTTCAACTTTAATTAATTAAATGCATGAATAAGTGTTGAGTTAAGGAGTTTGTAATTACACTTTTCAAGTGTAATCAATAGGCTCAAAAGCTCACGATTAAGGGTTGTAAGTCTCCACATAGTCCAAGGATGCTCAAGTAACCAATGTCAAATAAGGTCTACTCCTAAGCACATAAACTTTTCACCATGATAGTCCAAAAATGTACAAAGTTATCACACACTCCACTTGAATTAAGTTTCCTATTAATGCTTGAACAAGACTCACTTATTACTTTCTCACCCAATTTTACAATCAACCAAACCATAAAAGGGTCTAGCATGTAGGTGTACAAGTGCTAAATTCATATATTTAAGCTCAAACATGCTCAAAATTCAAAAAATTTGTCAATTCTAAGTATCATCATGCGAATTCTATTTGAGGAAGTTAGTAATACTTGTGTTGAGAATAATGCCAATGAAGATGTAGTACGTCTTCAACTGTTCCCATTCTCCCTTAAAGATAAAGCTAAATCTTGGCTTTATTCCCCACGTCCACGTTCTATTGGAACATGGCGTGAAATGCAAATTGAGTTTTTAAAGAAATACTTCCTAACTCAGAAAACTCAGCATTATAGGCGACAGATTACTACTTTTTCGTGCAAACCTAATGAGAATTTTTGTCGAGCTTGGGAAAGGTTCAAAGGCCTTTTAATGGCTTGTCCTCACCATGGTTTTGAGACATGGAGAATACTAAGCATATTCCATGAATCTTTAACTCCTAGTCTTAAGCAACTAGTGTCTACCATGTGTAATGGTACTTTATTTGATAAGACTGCGGAGAAGGCCATGGATTTTTTTGACATTGTGGCTGAGGATTCCAATGATTGGGAAATAGGACCTCCTTCATCCTCTGAGCATAGGAATCCAATACCTAGTGGTCAGTTGACATTAAGTGAGAGTTATGATTTGAGAGCTAGGATAGCTGCATTGCAACATAAGTTAGATTCTTGAGCTTAAGTAGAAGGAGAAATTGGTTGAAGCTCAAATGATATGTAGGGCATGTGACCAAGTGGGACATGATCCTAATTCATGTCCCGAGGTTCCTTTACTTAGAGAGATTGCTTACGGTCAGGCTTACATTAACAACTCTCAAAACCGACCATTTCAAAATAGGGGTCAGGGTAATACCTCTTACCCACAAGGTGGGAATGTCAAGTACCAAGTAGGAAATCAACCTTCAAATGCTTATCCCCTAGGGTAGAAGAATCCTCTTGGCTTTGGGTGGAAAAATGATAATCAAGGTCAACCATTCTAACCTCCTCCCTTACCACCACCCCAATACCAACAACCCAATCCTGTAGCATTCCAACCTGCTCAGAAGAGATCTATCAAGGACACCCTTTATCAATTCATACACCATCAAATGAGCATCAACTGATAATATGAATTGAAACTTAGATGACCTTAAAGGACAGTTTTCTAAGATGACACAAGTTATGAATACCCTTCAAAGTGGCATACTCCCTTCACAAACCATCCCAAACCCGAAAGGTCAAGCAAACCTCGCTGAGTCATCTACTTCAGGTAACACCTCACATGAATAAGTGCAATCTATTACCACTTTGAGAAGTGGGAAAGTCATTCACAAACCTGATAATCCTAGAGTTGATGCACCATATGCTAAATTAGGAATAAGAGGTAATAAGAAGGGAAAATAGTCGAGTGAGGTAGAAAATGAGGAAAAGAACGAGGGAGAAACCAAAGATAGGGAGAGGGAACTAGTTGAGAGCAAGAAAGGTAAGATAGAGGTGAAAAAAAGAGAGGGAAACCATTGTGGAAACGTCAGATAAGAATGAAGAACAAATAGATGAATATACACCTAGACCACCTTTTCCTCAAAGGTTAACGAAAGGAAAGAATGAGATGTTGAATTTTGAAATTTATGAAGTTTTTATTTTTAAACAAGAATCAACATCCCATTACTTGAGGCTATTAAGTAGAATCCATCCTATGCTAAGTTCCTTAGGGATATGTGCACTGTTAAGAGAAAGCTTAATGTCAAGGAAAAAGCTTTTTGACTGAACAAGTTAGTGCCATTATCCAACATAACACACCTCCCAAATATAAAGATCCCGGATGTCCAACAATTTCATGCATAATCGGGGACTATATCATTGATAAAGCTCTACTTGACTTAGGTGCTAGCGTTAACCTGTTGCCTTATACGGTTTACCAACAATTAGGACTAGGTGAGCTGAAACCCACTAGGATAATTTTGCAATTGGTGGACCTCTTAGTGAAAATGCCTAGGGGTATAGTGGAAGATGTGTTAGTCCAAGTAGACAAATTCTACTTTCCCGCTGATTTCATAGTGTTGGATACCTAACCTGTTCAAAATCCCTCCCATTCTATCCTGGTTATTCTAGGTAGACCATTCCTCGCTACCTCAAATGCAGTAATTAATTGTAGAAGCGGAGTTATGAAGCTATCTTTCAGAAATATGACTGTTGAAATGAATTTTTTAAGGGAGGGAAACAGATAGGAGAATTTGAAGATGTCAGGGAAGTGGATGTGATTCATACTTTAAGTGAGGAGTACTTTAAGATGACGTATATTAAGGACCCTCTAGAACGAGCCTTAGTCAAAAGTGAAAGAAGTGAAGCTTTAGATGGAAAGAATTTAGTGGAAAGTGAAGAAGTGATAAGCGATAGAGAAGAGGTTATGGCAATTAATAGTTAGGTACCGTTGTTTAAATCTTTGAAGCCATCCTTGATCAAACCTAAGCCATCAGCTGAATGTCTCCCTTGCCCTCCTAGGAAACCCCTGCCCAGTCAACTGAAATATGCATTTCTAGGAGAGGGTGAGACATTCCCATTAGTCATTTCTTCAAAATTAGAAGAAGTTCAAAAGGAAAAGTTATTAGCAGTACTGAGTGCTCATCGTCAAGCTTTAGGTTGGATTGTGGCTGATCTTCAAGGTATCAGTCCTTTAGTGTGTACTAATCACATACACCTTGAGGATGAAGCCAAGCTGGTAAGACAAATGCAAAGAAGATTAAACCCCAATATGAAAGAAGTAGTAAAAGGAGAAGTACTAAAATTACTAGATGCGGGTATTATTTACCCCATATCTAATTCAAAGTAGGTGAGTCGCACTCAAGTGGTACCTAAAAAGTCCAGTGTTACTGTAGTAGAGAATGAGAAAGGAGAATTAGTTCCGCAACGCACCCAAACTGGGTGGCGTATGTGCATTGATTATAGGAGATTGAATGCAGTAACCGGAAGGATCATTTTCCTCTTACATTTCTAGATCAAGTGCTTGAGAAAGTAGCGGGAAAATCTTTTTATTGTTTCCTAGATGGATACTCAGGGTATAATCAGGTAGAGATAGCATTAGAGGACCAAGAGAAAACCACATTTACATGCCTTTTTGGCACCTTTGCTTATAGATGAATGCCATTTGGACTATGTAATGCACCTACTACCTTCCAAAGGTGTGTAATAAGCATTTTTAGTGATATGGTTGAGTGGTTTTTAGAAGTTTTCATGGATGATTTCTCTGTATATGAGGACACATTCGATGAGTGCCTAACCAACCTTGAAAAGGTACTAGTGCGATGCGAGGAGAGTAATTTGGTGTTAAATTGGGAAAAGCGCCATTTCATGGTACAACAGGGAATTATTTTGGGGCATATAGTGTCTGGTCGAGGAATCGAGGTAGATAAAGTGAAAGTAGAACTAATTCAAAACTTACTTACCCCTCGATGTGTGAAGGACGTAAGATCGTTTCTTGGACATCCAAGGTTTTATCAGCGATTCATTCAGCCCTTTAGTTCAATTGCTCGCCCCTTATGCTCTTTATTGTCTAACGATGTTCCATTTGATTGGACAATATCATGCCAAGAGGCATTTGATAGACTTAAACAATTACTCACCACCACTCCTATTGTGCAAAGCTCGGATTGGTCTTTACCATTCAAGTTTATATGTGATGCTAGTGATTTTGCAATAGGTGCAGTCTTAGGGCAACGAAAAGAAGGTAAACCTTATGTTATTTACTACACTAGTAAGACCTTGAATGAAACTCAAATTAACTATACTACTACTGAAAAAGAGCTTCTTACAGTAGTTTTTGCCCTAGATAAGTTTAGGTCATATTTAGTAGGTTCTCATGTCACTGTGTTCACAGACCATGTGGCCTTGAAATATCTCCTTTCAAAACAAGAGGCCAAACCCCGTCTGATTAGATGGATGCTCCTTCTCCAAGAGTTTGATTTGGAAATCAAGGACAAGAAGGGAGTCGAAAATGTTGTAGCTGACCATTTGTCCAGACTACCCCATCATGTGTTCAACTCTAGTGACCTACCAATCAATGAGCACTTCCTTGACGAACATATCATGCAAATCAGCTCTAGTCAACCAATCCATCCTCCTTGGTACGTAGATATCACTAACTTCTTAGTAACCGGCCAAATGCCCTCACATTGGACAAAGATTGATAGAGGTAAGTTCTTACATAATGTACGTAATTTCGTTTGGGATGAACCTTACCTTTACAAGTATTGTCCAGATCAAATCGTGAGACGATGCATTCCTGATAATGAAATTCATAGTGTCATTGAGTTCTGTCACACTTTAGCCTGTGGAGGCCACTTCTCTTCAAAGAAAACCACCGCTAAAATTCTTCAATGCGGATTTTATTGGCCTTCCATGTTTAAAGATGTGCATGACTATTGTTTGAGATGTGACTGTTACCAACACTTAGGAGCCCTATCTAGATGTAACAAGATGCCCCAAAATTCCGTAATTGTATTAGAAATTTTTGATTATTGGGGGATAGATTTTATGGGTCCATTCCCCAAGTCGTTTGGTTTCGAATACATTCTAGTGGCTATAGACTATGTGTCAAAATGGGTAGAGGCCATTGCCACTCACACCAATTATCACCAAGTTATGGTCAAGTTCTTAAAAGAACATATTTTTTCTCATTTTGGGATGCCACGAGCAATCATTAATGATGGAGGTAAGCATTTTTGTAATAAACCTGTTGGTATCCTAATGCGTAAATATGGTGTTACGCATAAAGTGGGCACCACTTACCACCCACAAAACAGTGGCCAGGTTGAATTGGCAAATAGGGAAATTAAGAGCATCCTCGAAAAGACCGTCAATCCCACTAGAAAATATTGGTCTTTGAGATTAGTTGTTACATTGTGGGCATACCAAATAGCTTATAAAACTATTTTGGGTATGTCTCCTTATCATCTTGTTTTCGACAAGGCTTGTCACTTACCCATTAAGATGGAACATAGAGCCTATTAGGCCATCCGGCAATTTAATGAAAGTATAGATGATGCCGGTAGTCTTAGAAAGTTTCAACTCAATGAACTAGAGGAATTAAGAAACTGATGCTTTTGAAAATGCGAAACTTGACAAGGCTAAAATGAAGGAGTTACATGACAAGCACATTCGTAGGAAATCCTTCTATGTTGGCCAAAAGGTTTTGATGTATGATTCAAAGTTACATTTTTTTCTGGGAATGCTTCGAACTATGTAGTGTGGTACCTTCATTATACTTTCCATCTCAGGATAGTGTGTGTGAGGTTCACAACCCACGCAACAACACCACTTTCAAGGTTAATGGCCATCATCTCAAACCATATCTAGAAAATTTTGTGGCGGAAATTGAAACATGGGATCTTTTGGATCCCCCACTTTTGGAGTAAAATGAAATTGGAATGTGGTTGTAGTTGTATCATAGTAGGTTAGGATAGGATTCATTTTTTTTCCTTGTTTTAGAATTTTTATTTTGAGTCTAGATCTTCTTTGGTTATTTCAAATAGCATAGACTAGATTCTTAAAAACGCATTCAGTGGTCTGGACCCCCTAGACCAAACGATCTGGACCATAGTGTATATGCTTAACTGATTTTTTAAGTGGGACTGTTAAGTGGTTCGGACCCCCTGCCCAAAACAATCCAAACCTTGCAACTCTTAAAACCCCTGATTCGGCCCCTTATGTCCTAGATCCTCTCTTTTAACTCCAAAGACTCTCAAATCTCCTCTTGCTACTCGGTGCTTCCATCAAGAATCGAGGTTCCTGATGGTTTATTCAACCTTTTCAAACCTTGTTCTTCGAGTATAAGTGACCCGAGGTATGTTTCTTTGTTCATTTTGAGCCCTAGATAGCTTCTATGTTCATTATTCTTTAAACCCGATTCTCCAAATTTCAAGGGTTTCAGATTCCTTGTGAGAAGAGGCTTTATTTCAAGTTCCTAACAGGGATAGGAAGTAAATAAGCCATTACAGTGAATTCCTTTACTCCTTACTTTCCCCTTCCCGTGGTCCACAAATTGGGTTCGAAGGTTCAAAGACCCTCCAATTTTTTAGCTTACTTGCTAATTTTCAAAGCTTTCCTTTGCAATTTTCTAACCCTCCAATTTTTTATCTTACTTGCTAATTTTCAAAGCTTTCCTTTGCAATTTTCATTGGAAATTTGTTAATTGAATCCATGGTGGATGTTGCATGGCCATCGAAATTGTTGAATGGACCTTTCTCGGGTGGATGTTGTATAGCCACCTAGAGGATTGAATTTGTGGAACCTATCTCGGGTGGATGATGTATGGCCACCATGAGGTTTGAAATTGTTAAATTAGTTGTGAACATTCATGGTGGATGTTGCATGGCTACCTAATTTTGTCTATCATTCACACATTTATTTTGGTTTTAATGTACATCTTTCATTAGAGCGGGCCACTGGACTTGTGTGGACATAGGGGTTGCATAGCTAATCATTGAATATTTACTTCTGTATTTGTGTAGCTCCCATGGCCCCAAGAACTAAGAAGCCTGCAAATAGACAATTAGGGACCACATCTTTTGATAGAAGTCGATTTTGGAAGGGAGAAGCTGAATAGAAATATGATGATACTTTGGGAAATAAGTCAGTAGTGATTGAGCGTTTTTGGCAAATCGATCAATTTAGGCGTAGTAAATTCATGCTCGAACAAAATTTTGAAGGGAGGCAGTGGATGAATGTGGCAAAATTTCATGCTTATTGTATAGTTGACTTAGTCAAGGAATGTTTTGCCAATTTCAAATAAAGATCGATTATAAGGTGAAGGAGTAGACGACTCATCAGTTGGGTCAGGGGAGTTGAAATTACACTTACACTGGATGACTTTGTAGTAGTATTTCAAGTACCTAGAGTTGAAAATCCAGAATTTACTTATCCAGCTGAGGGTACTCCTCCTTTCCCAACTGTGGTGTCAAAAATCTTAGGAAAGGGCCAAGAATGAGCTGGGGAATATAGGAAACCTGCATCAGTGCTGAAAGATAAATACTGGGTGTTACACATGTTCTCTTGTTCCAACCTGTTACCTCAAAACAAGAACTCTGACTGTACCCCCCTTAGAGCTAGACTTATTTATGCGATTGGAACTGGGATGACAATTGACTTACCCTCATATATTTGGCACCAAATAGCATATACTTGTGAGCACCCTAGAGCTCTAGCAACCTTACACTTTAGCGGAGCACTCACGGAGATTTTTAGAAAGAAATAAGCTCATATCACAGATGACTTACCCATAGCCTCAGGGCTTCAACCATTCAATATCACATCCTATGTCAAATCCAGAAGCTTGATTTCAAAGAAGAAAAGAAGGTAGAGGAGTCTGAGGAAGAGGGTGAACCATCCCATGTCCTAGAGGAGCAAAAGGGGGAGGCAGATGAGGATGAAGAGGAGATTACCAATGTTGAATTGGCCAATCAGATTAGAGCTCTGGCTGAACATCTTAGTGTCATGGAGCAGAATCAAGAAGCTGACCACTAGCTCCTACTGCGCATACACCAAAGCCAGCAGACTCAAGGCCACCTCTTACAAAGTATCTTGGATTATATCAAAGAGTCTCATCCACCACCGCCTGCGCAGTGATTGATTTTATGTTTCCTTTCTCTCTGAGAGTTTATGAGTGAGCCTTTTTGCTTATTTTGTAATCCTAAAACTCTTTACTTCACTTTAGCCAATGGGATGAATGTATACTTATGCTCTATTACTTTAATTTGATATTTTGAGTTTATTTTACATTTTATTGGTATTGTTCTTTTGATTCTTGAGCATATTGATGTTACTTTGTGTTGGATTGTGGGTTGCTTATGTTCTTAAAATCCTATTTTCCTATTCTCTGCAAAGAACAAGTACTTCATCTATCGTCCAACTGACAATAAATATAAACAAGGGGAACCTAGTAAATTGATTATGTGTAGGAAACGTAAGTGGGATAACATAACCTTTCTATCTAGCAAGGAGAGTGAGTCTGCGAGTTCAAAGGTTGACTGGGAAGGGTGGCCTGAGGACTATTTCTTAGAAAGCAATTCACTAGCCTTGCCACTTATATATCCTCCACTTATGCACATAACACCTAACCAACTCCTTGACGGGCAATGGTTGAACGAAGTTGACCTTCAACTCCTCTTAAAGATGGAATAGGATGAGGTAACTATAGCTGATGGGTGGTTAGATGCACCCTTTTATGCCACAGACACCAACACTATCAAATCTAAAATGAGTTCCCTGTCTGAGTATCATGATATGCCACCCCTAGAAGACGTCCCTGATAATGAAAGTATTGACACTAGGTCTTGGGAGGGTAGTGATGTTTACAACGAGTTGGACCAAGATGATGTTTTTGTAACTTCATTATAATTCTTTTTTGAGTATCATCCTGCTTTCGATTCTATTAAAGACAACACAAGGTATTTCTTAACCTTTCTTTATCATTTATGTTCTTTCATTTATGTTATTCTTTTTATTATTTCATTCTTATTCATACTCTTTTCCATTTTGGTTTGGGGGGCTATGTATCTATTCATCATCATGCTCATTTTGCACATTACGACCTCACATAATCTTCATGGTTTTCACATTGAGGACAATGTTCAGTTTAGGTTGGGGGGTAGAATTTGCGTGATGATACTTAAAATTGACAAATTTTTCGAATTTTGAGCATGTTTAAGCTCAAATATATGAATTTAGCACTTGTACACCTACATGCTAGACCCTTTTATGGTTTGGTTGATTGTGAAATTGGGTGAGAAAATAATAAGTGAGTCTTGTTCAAGCATTAATAGGAAACTTAATTCAAGTGGAGTGTGTGATAACTTTGTGCATTTTTGGGCTATCATGGTGAAAAGTTTATGTGCTTAGAAGTAGACCTTATTTGACATTGGTTACCTGAGCATCCTTGGACTATGCGGAGACTTACAACCCTTAATCGTGAGCTTTTGAGCCCATTATTTCTTTTCTTGAGGGGTTGCACATAATCACAGCTCTTTTACTATTCACTTTGGTTTTCAATGCACTAATTGCATCACACACACTTGTATGAGTTTCACTTGGCACATTATGAGTTGTTGTAAGCTTGGAACATGACGCTAGGCCGTCTTTGCTATTGTTGGGCCTTTCTATTCTTCCTTGATATGAAATTACCCTAGGAACCAACTTGAAGCCTTTTTAATAAAGTGTGTGATATATTTATATATTTTTCTTGGTTCCCACCTCATATATTATCCCCTAACCTTATTCACACACTTTAAGCTTTACCTGCATATGTCTTGGGTTGTAAAAGTGCCTCAATGTCAATGATGTGCATGGGGGTTGGGAATGAAAACTGGTTGGGTGGAGAATCTAGTTGATGTATTTTCATTATTTCGAAAACAAAAAAAAAAGAAAAGAAAAGAAAAATAAAAAAAAAGAAAAGTTTATCATTTCTTTTGTTTATGAAATTGTGGGAGTTGTACATTATTTGTAATATTTGTAATTGTCCCGAGGGTAGTATTTAGTGTGAATAAGCTTCTTGTTTGGATCCTTGTTAGGGTTTGGAAAAGAAATGGGTAATTCAGGACTTGTGCGTGGTTGAGCATTTTTATCCCAAGACATGTGCTTTGATTTCCATATCATCCATTGTTAACCATTACCCCCGGCCAAGTTACAACCAAAACAAAGACCTAGTGGATTCTAAGCAAGCAACTCTTATATTGTGCATGTAGTGGTCTTCTGTAGGTTGTGTGGTGTGATCTTTTACACATGCATTGGAACATGGTTACGAGCTGTCCACTCTGAATTTCATTTCAGTTCACTCACTTATTTGTGGGGTTATATGCAACTACAATAGCATTATATGCTAATAGGTGTGTGTGAACCCTGTATGAGTGAATTCTTTTCTATGAGTGGAATCCTATGAGAATTTGAAGTCAAAACCTAGTTCCGTTTATGCTCCTGCGACCTTGTTGAATGAATGAAACAATTTTGCACACATGTTTTTTCTACTTTGATAGTCCATGCATTTATGCTTAGCACTTGGAAATCACACATGATATTTAGGTTTTGTAACTTATTGAGCTTGAACTTAATTCATTTTTTATCTTGATCACTTTTTGACACTTTGAGACCCTACCATAGAATTTTATGGGTAGATTCACTACAAACCCTCACGAGACATTACTCATCCACTAGGGGGACCCTAGGGGTTTAAAGGGCTTGCTGCACATAGCTAAGTGTAGCCATGTTTCCAATGAAAAGAGAAATAGGATAGTAGTTGCATTTCCTTTTAATAAAGAACATCGTGCATCTCATTTTAATAAAGAGCATTGCTAGGGACTAGCAACATTCAAGTTGGGGGGTGTGAATACAGTTGAAAAGTGTAATTACAAACTCCCTAATTTAACACTTAGCAATGCATTTGAATAAATAAAGTTGATGTTTTATTGTTATTTTGTCACTTTTGCTCAAATCTTTCTAATTGCAGGGAAAAGGGCGAAGAGGTTGAAGTTTATAGTTATGGGAATGGCCTAAAGAATGAAAAAATAGTCATGTTCCAAACCCCACCTTGGATGGTTAAGACTAGCCCAAAGACCCAACATGAAAGAGGAAGAGAAGCAACACAAAACACACTTGGTGGTCCGGACCCCCCCGATCAAATGGTCTGGACCACAGTAAGCTAGCTCGGGCAAGATTGGAGAAGATACCATTCTGTGGTCCGGACCCCCCTCCCCAGACGGTCCGGACCACCATGTATCCGGAGGCGCGACTTTGAAACATATCTTCTAGGGATTTTTTGCAAATATAAGAGGACACTATTGCACGGCTGCAGTGGGATCTTTTTTTCAATATTAGTTAGATACTTTGAGAGTTAGATTAGTTTTAGATTAATCTTGAGAGTGCTTTTAAATTCTTGAAGATTGTTCATGGATGCCTTAGAAGCTCTTTTATTTGTTGTTGCTCTGATATTTCATTATTATCTCTCCAAACAATTTACATTGTAAGTTTTATTTCAGTTCATTCCTTAATAATAAGTTTTGCTTGTTTCAAACAATAGATCGAATGTTTGAATTCGTATTTATTGCTTTCGTTTTGTTTAAAATGGTAGTAGCGTAAAACCCTAGTTCTTGATTCAACGAATCAAGAAAGGGTAGTTCATGAAAACACCTTGGGATGTTCGTAGTCTTTTTGCATGGGTTGCAAAACTTCTTGTGTAGGGATCTACTCTTTCTAAAACTATTTTAACTTGTTTCAAAAACTTTTGAAAATGAAAATCCTTACCATATTCTCTGAAATCACTAGTATGGGTTTTCGATTATAATCGTTTACACGCTTTTGAACAAGATTAAAAATAGAGTTTGAATTCACTTCTAGTGTCGTTTGTTTGCAAAACTTTTAGAAACAAAAGCCTTTAACCATATTCGTTTGAAATCACTGGTATTGACTTTTGATTAAAACATTCTTAACACTTTTCGAACTAAACCCTAATCTAGATTTGAATCTAAACATCCAAAGGCAAAGTAGTGAACTACGCGAACTTGAAGTTGAATCAAGAACCTCGTTGTTATTAAGTTTGCAATCCAATCTAGTTCTCGTTATAATTGATTATTTTGAAGTTTAGAATAGCATTCTTGAATTTAGTTGAAGTCCTTGAAGTAACATTTAATTCGTTTAAGATCTAAAATCCTTATGAGTATTAACTTTAATTTTTTTTAAATTGAATTTTTAATTTCACCAAACCTTAGAATTTAGTAAACTGAACTTCAGAACTTGATTACATTTAGATCTTGAATTCCTTTCACAACTTAGAAACTGAATAACATAGGCTCCCTATGATTTCGATCTCGGACTCACCGAGTTAAAACTACGACTGCCCTCTTGCACTTGAGAGGTAGAACCCAAATATATTTTAGGGTCGGTCATATGGAGTGCACACTTGTTGGGTAATCTAGTTCCATTTCTTTTGATTTTAATATTGGTAGATTTTTAGATTGAAATAAGCTAGTGGTAGTAAGCATTCACAAATTGCTTGTGCTTGTGCATTTGTTACATCTTTTGCATGCATCTTAGATCTGGTAGGATTGTTTAGTCTATTTAGCTTTCGGAACCTCAACCTATAGAGAAATTCATAGAGTTTTCATTGACTTCATCATCCACATCATTTGAACCACAATCACCATTACCATTCTCTGTTTCTATTGATTTAGCACATCTCATGGAGATGGGAACTAACAATGGTCCAGATGGCCCTGAGCCTATTGTACCTTTAGATCCATGACCCTTGAGGGAGTTGTTGCATCCTGTGTGACAAACTACATCATCTTGCATTATTCTTCCTCTAAATTAGATGATTTTTACTTTCAAGCCTTTCACAATATAATTGTTACCCACATTTCATAGCATGGATTCGAAAAATCTATATACATATATAAAGGAATTTGAGGATGTGTGTGCCATATGCATGGATCAGAATGTGAGTGAAGACACTGTATGATTACGGCTATTTTTGTTTTCCTTAAAGGATAAAGCCAAAATATGGCTTGGTTCGTTGAGACCTCGCTCCATTGGCACATGGAGGAAATGCAAGCAAAATTTTTGAAAAAATATTTTCCTGCTCATAGAACATTGATGATGTAAAAAACAAATCATGAACTTTGCACGCCAACGGGGTGAGACATTTTTCCCTGTATGGGAAAGGTTCAAGGATTTGTGTAATGCATGTCCCCATCATGGGTTTCCAATTTGGCGTTTGTGTAGTTTCTTTTATGATTCTTTGCCACTTGAACTTAAATAGTTAATAGGCACCGTAAGTAATGGTTAGTTTCTTGATAACTTTGTTGAGGAAGCTTATGAGTTTTTAGAAAAGCCAGCTAAAAATACTAATGCTTAGGAGGTAACATCACCTACACATTTAGAATTTAGAGGAGCATAAGCACATCCTAGTAGGAAGTTAAGGTCGATTCAAAATGATGATTTAAGTGCTAGGATAGTTGCTCTTTCTAGACAGGTGAAATTATTGGAGACTAAGAAGGTGAATATGGTTAGTGAGAGTGAAGTAAGATGTGTCATGTGTGAGGTGTTTGATCATAGCATCGATGATTACCTCACTGTGCTAGCTTTTAAAGAAGTTTTATATAGGCAAACTTCAAACACCAACACCTCACATAACTTCCCTAAATAATACCAAAGTCAACCCCAAGTTCAGTCAGGACCACCCCCACTTCCTAATTAGTATCACCCTGGGTTGAGAAATCATCCCAACTTTTCATAGAGAAATGGTCATGTCAATGCACCATATCCTTCATAGTTTAATTCGAACCCTTCTTGAGGTTAAGCCCAAGGTCCATCCTTTAGCTTTTTCTAATCTCAATATAAGATGTCTTTAAAGATACTCTTCAGTAGTTCATTCAAGGTCAAATAGGTATCAATAATCAAACTACTAAGAATCAAAAGCAAACCAATAGAGCCATTGAGGACATTAGGAACCAGTGGACCAAGCTCATACAAAGTCAGAATCATGAAAAGGTAGATTGCCTTCTCAAACCATTCAAAACCCACAAGGTCAGGTTCATATGAGTGAGACTTTAGGAGATAAATCGAACCAATAGCATGTTTAATTAATTACCGCATTGAGGAGAGGGAAGGAAATTGAAAGGCTTGATGACCCTAGATTGTTGAGGGTGAATGAGAAGAAAGGGATGGTGTATACGGAGAAAGGGGAGAGTAGTGAGTAAGGTGAGTCCAGATTTGAAAGGGGAGGGAGTGATAGTGATGAGGAATAAAGAATGATGATGTTATTGAAGAAATAATGAGAAAAGAGATAGTTGACAATAAGAAAAAGAATAAAATTGAAGAGAATAAGGATGGGAATAAAGAAAGAGAGTAAGTTGTAGAATTCTAACCTCAACCACCCTTTCCAATCTGATTGAATAAGTTGAAAAAAGAGTTGTTGAGTTCTGAAAATTTTGAGGTTTTTAAGCAAGTAAGAATAAACCTACCATTGTTAGATGTCATCAAACGGTTCCATTCATACTCCAAGTTTTTGAAAGATCTTTGTACTGAGTGCTAAGGAAAAAGCTTTCAAGGCAGAACAAGTTAGTGCTATCCTCTAATATAAGACTCCACCAAAGTATAATGACCAAGGCTGTCATACCATTGCATGTGTTATAGTAGAGCATAAGGTGAAAAAAGGCCTACTGGATTTAGGAGTTAGTGTTAACTTTCTTCCTTACATAGTTTATCAATAGTTAGGTTTTGGGGGAGCTTAAATTGACTAGAGTAACTTTACAATTAGCTGATAGTCAGTTAAGATTCCTAAGGGCATTTTAGAGGATGTGCTCATTCAAGTGGATAAGTTTTGCTATCTAGTGTACTTCATTACTTTAGACACTTAAGCTAGTCCTCAAGGTTCTACTCCACTGATTCCTATCATTTAAGGGAGACCTTTCCTAGCAGCTACAAATCTTGTTATCAATTGTAGGAATAGTCTTATAAAGATTTTTGTTTGTAATTTGACAGCGATGATGAACATTTTTAAAGTCACTAAGCAACTAATGGATGAGGAGAACATAAGAGAAGTAGAATTAATTCAGACAGTTATAGAAGAATATTTCGAAAGGGAGTTTGAAGCAATCCTTTGGAGAAAGTGTTGACATTGGGGGAAGGAATAGATTATAGGGATGAGGTTGATGATGATGAGGTTTTAGAAGTCTTTAATTGATTAGATTTTGAACCCATTATGTTAATAGAGTAGTCTAACCAACCTATAAAGAATCTTATCCCATCTCAAGCTAAGCCTAAACTTTCTATTGTCAAACCACCTAAGCCCGATAGGAAACCACTTCCTAGTGAGCTAAAATATGCATTTTTAAGAGAGGAAGAGTCATACCCAGTGGTAATATCATCTCAGCTTGCCAAGGATCAAGAGGGGAGGTTAGTAGAAATGTTAAGACAACATCAGAGAGCCTTAGGGTGGACAATAGTAGACCTTTATGGGATTAGCCTGCTCGTTTGCACACACTCAATATATTTGAAGGAGGAAGCTAAACCGGTGAGACAACCTTAGAGGAGGTTGAATCCCAACATAAAGAAAGTTGTCATGGGAGATGTTCTAAAACTTCTAGATGCTAGGATCATATATACCATTTCAAATTCTCAGTAGGTAAGCCCTACCAAGGTTGTCCCAAAGAAGTCTGGAGTTACAGTTGGTAAGTGCTTGCTCGATTCCAATGTATCAATATTGGCTCGACCCCAAGTGCAGGGTGTCTATTGAAGCACAATTACCGGTGAGAACCGGATCGTGTCCACAGAGAGCCTTAGTAAAAATTAGTGAACAAACAATTCTTGGAAAAGGTTTTAGACAAATTTTCAACCCCACAATGAATGATAGAGATTCAATTTGGTTTTAGAATTGGTTGGTTGGATAAAATGTTTTAAGAAACAAATTTAAGAAAACCTTGGATCCAAAACAAGCTCGTAGTGATTGACAATAAATTTCAAGAATTCTACACCTAAAAAGGGTAGATCAAAAGATATTCTAGAATATAAAACCACTTAGAACAATCCAAATCTGATTTGAATAAGAAATTAAGAACAAAAATCTGCTGAGAATTCAAATCAAACACCTAATATGCATAGCTTATAGGTCTTACATATAAATCCTAAGAATAGCAATTACCATACAAATCCAAGAGAAAGGCATGATAATTCTATATAGAAATCTATAAGTAAAAGCCATAAACCATACAAAATTGGAGTTCAATTGAAATCTCAACTCAAAATTCAATAATCAATTCAAATCAAACATAGATTCTTCCTTTAACACAATAGAATTCAACATTAACCCCATTACCTTGAAATTCTTGCAAATCAACTACGAGACTTGTCTTGAATCCAAGAGAAAAGTCTACTCAAACATCATAACAGAAGAAAACAATAAAAATTGAAGTAAATCCATTCATAGAACTGAATTTCTGATACAAGAATTCAAAGAAATGAAGATGGAATCACTTTCTCTCTCTACAATTCTCTCTCTCTAAAGGAAAACTTAACTGAAAGAAAATGAATCTGTATATCCTGTAAAAACCTCCTTCGTACATATATATATGAAATATAACATGTAAAAGTACATAATTGCCCATTTCTCAAAAGCTGAATTTCAGGATCCTCGAGTTGCAGGTTGGTTCGAACAAAGGTTCGAACAGGCTGATTGGTTCGAACAAAGGTTCGAACCAAATTCTGGGACTTAGTCAGATTTCACTCCAATTAGACTTTGCATGGCCTCTGTTGTTCTAACCAGTGTTTGAACCAAGGTTGGTTCGAACAAGGGTTCGAACCAAAGTCTGGGACTTAGAAAATTTTCCTCCAGTTGAACCTTGCACAGCTTCTGTTGATCGAACCAATGTTTGAACAAGGTTGGTTCGAACAAAGGTTCGAACCTAAAGTCTTGGACTTAGAAATTTTTTAAGCTCTGCAACTTTTCACCCTTCTGTCAATCGAACCAAGGTTCAAACCAGATGTGGTTTGAACAAAGGTTCGAACCAATTTGCCTTAATCAATTTCAGCACTTGTTGGTCTATACTTGGCTTCTGTTGTTCTAACCAAGGTTCAAACATCCTATGGTTTGAACATTGGTTTCGAACCACTTTTTCCAACACTTAGCCAAAATCTGCTGCATCTTTTTCTGGTTTGCCCTCTGTGGTTAGAACATTGGTTTGAACAATAGTTGGTTCAAACATGTGTTCGAACCAGCTTCTTGATTTCATCCAATTTAGCCCAACTTCATCCATTTTAGTCCCAAACACCTGCAAATCACAAGAATTCCTCATGAATGCATTTAAAAACAATTTATCATCTTTTTAAGCTATAAATCCACCTAACAAATCACTAATTAAGGTTAATGATTGTACTTTTCATAGTACAATCACACCCCCCAACTTGAGATTTGCTAGGCCCTAGCAAATTAGCTCAACAAGAGGTCACTTCTCAGTCTTTAACCTAATTCAAGTTGCACATGACATCTTAATGCAAATTCCTTTGAATTTTCAAGTTCAACTCCCCAAGACTAATTAAAAGTTAACATGGAACTTCATAGGAGCAACCCTCTATTCATTGTATGGTCTTAAAACATGAATCAATCCATCATGCTCATAATTCCTCACTAGAACATAAATCTAACTCAATGATGCACAAGAATTCTCTCAAGTCTTGACTTCAATCCTCACAGGGCATACTCTCTTTAATGAAATGAGAATTGGGTAAGACACTCTTGGAAGATTCTTTCATAAGAGTAAGTATAAAGCCAATTCTAGTAAGAACCTTCCTTAAGTCAAAAACGATAAAATTCAATGAATATTGGACTTGGTGTAGCTCTATGAAAGGAATAATCCATAGCAATGGAAAGCTTGAACTATTTCACATTGAGAACTTCAAATTCAACTCAATTAACACCTTAGATCTATTAGGTCTTTATTGGGTTGTAATGGGGCTAAGGGGTTAAATGTGGTACCAAGGAAGGGAAGGGATAATTCAAAATGTGCCTTAGTTGTGTAATTTGATCCTTCTCTTCTCAATCATACTCCATTCTTTGTTCCTTTTCTTTCACCCTTTTTGAGTTCCCAAAAAAAAAAAATATATGTCACTTCTCTTCAAACTCTTTTTTTTTTTTTTTTTTTTTTTTTTTTTTTTTTTTTTTAGAAATTGAAAAACACGTCCTTGTATCACTCTTCTTTTCCTTTTCTTTCCTTTTTATCAACCTTCCATTTCCTCAAAACTACCACTACCTTTGGCTCATTCTACCTCCCTTAAGCTTATACATCACTAAGGCACTTAGGTAGGTTGTTAAAATTTTGTAAGGATTAGGGTATTGTTCAAGGCTCCAAAAGAATTATGCATTCATGCATTCATAGCTCAACTTGGCTCCTAAGGAAAATTAATTAAGAAAGAAAGGTCAATAATGCTCAACAATGCAAGGATGGCCTACTTCACTTCCAAGAGTTCAATTGAGTTGACAATCCATTCCAATGTTCATGGTTCCAGCTGATGAGTTTCTCATGCTTAAAGATTCAAAACAAGTAATTAGAGCTACTAAAAGAATATAGATGTGAAAAACATGCTGAGATTAAGTTCAACCACTCAACAAGGGAAGCTAAAGGCTCAAATCTCACAAGGCTAGTCTCCACTTATTAGAGAATAAATATATGCATTTCTTGAGTCGAACTTATGTCCCAAGAGTTCATACTCACACAATTTCCTAATGCACAATTTAATTTCACACAACTTCAAAAGTGTTGAAACTATGAACTCCATGTTGACAATTAAGACTTAAAGGATAAATCACAAGCAATTCTCAAGAATGAGCATTAATCAACCATGTACATGCTTTGAATCAAGTCAAGAACTAAAAAGAAACTTCATTTCATTTCACTTCACTTTCAAGTTTTCACAAAAAGTTCAATATTCAGCCTTTGATTACAAAAACATGTCAAGTCTCATCTTCACAGGCTTACTACAAGTCAAAAAGTCCTACAATAAAGCAACAAAATTAACTAAAGTCAAAAAAGTACTACAACTCCTAGCTTGGTGACAACAAAACAAAACAGCTCCTAAGATCTAAGAGCCAAGAGGAGGGTCCTCGGATGGCACTGATGAAGTCCCAGCAGTGGTAGAAGAAAGTAATAGCTCCAGCTTAGCCTCAATGGCTGCAATCCTCTTCCCTTGGCTTTGGAGCTCTTGCTTGATAAAGTACTGGTCATTCTTAATCTCTCCAAGTTTGACCTTCACTTCATCCCACTTCTCTAGCATCTTCTCCATAACTTCTTCAGTTGTGGTCCCTTCTTTCTTCTTCTTATGGCTTGCACTTCTTTCCCTAGATGAAGCAGTGATATGCCCCAATGGCTTGGCCACTTGTTCTCCCAATTCAGATACAACTTTCTTTTTACAGACATACTTGGTGATGAACCCAGCAAATGGCAATCCACTGACCCCCTTTTTTATCTTTGAAGCCTCAGCCATATTCTCCCATATGAGCTGCCCCAATTCCACCTTCAATCCCTTGTCAATTGCATACAAAAGTAAGCCCCTCTCATAACTCAGCTCAGAAGTGTTCATCACTGGATTGAGTTGTGAACATGCTAAGAAGTGCAATGAGTTGAACTTTGAATTCAACCTATTCTTAGCAATCTTCTTCTTGTGGCCCCACTCAGCTTTGGGGTTTCCAGTCAATACCTTAGCCAAAGCATCCTTATCAAGAGCTTCCTCAATTGAGAATGGGAATTGAGGTTGCTTTTCCTCCTTCAATCCAAAAAATTTCCTCACATCCTTAGGAGAGACTTCAATGTGAATTCCCCTCACCTTAGTCACAATACAATCTTTCTCTTCCTTCTTGAGGTCCAAAATGTTGGCGTAGAATTCTTGGACAATGGGAACCACAGCTACTCCACTAATTGAGCCCATTTTTCCCATTTCCTTGCTTCAAAATTCTGTTTCAATTTAAATTCTTCTCCTTGAAAATGACTCAGCTCCATCCCTCTCTCCACTATCACAGACCTCTTGCTCCAATACTTATCAAACCCCTTTTGTGCTCGAGCACTTGAGAACTTGAAGTCATCATAGGGATCACCCTCTTCTTCCTCATTCCCAGCTTCCTCATTTAACTCCTCAATCAGGTTTCTAATGGTTTCAGGAGTGGCCTCTGATTGGGGTTCCAGGGGTGTCCTTGGTGTTTGCTCTGAAGTGGGGGTGAAGTGGGATTGTAATTGTTCAATGGGTAGGTTAGATGTGGGCTGAGGTGTAGGTGTTGGATTGAGGTCCAATTGATGGCTTGGTTGGTCAGTGGCAATTACTGGGCTGATCTCAGCTGATGTAACAGCAGGTAAGGGTCCCAGGTTGGCTAGTGGATTGGGTTTTTGCTCTTTTCTTGGTTGGGGTGAGTTTTTCAGGTTTTGAGTGTTGAGGACCAGCTCCTTTAATCTTCTTCCTCTTCTCATACACTTTCTTAGGTGAAGCCATTGTTAACAACTAGAAAAAATTCAGATTACAGTTCACTGGCACCACAATTCCACAAGCACAAGAAGCTCTTCAACAAAATATACCAAACCATTAATTTTTACACCCAATCAAATTTCAATTTCACCAAAATATTCTCCAAAATTCTCAACTCAAAAATTTTCCACAGCAATTTTTTTTTCTGACAGAAGATAAACAGTTTCCGAAATCCTACCTCCAAGGACTCTGTGTTGCGTTGAGCTGTTGCAGAGCTAAAATCCTTGATGCTTTTTGAGCTCAAATGAAGCTTGAATTTGTAAACTGAAAGGCCCCTTCCAATCGGATTCAAAATCAAACACCCCAGCTGCCCAGTGAACTCTCTTCGTTCGTACCAGTGTTAGGACCCAAAACAGTGAAATGAGCCCTAAAATTTCTGAAGTGGTCTATTTATAGTCTGCCTGGATTGCCCGATGGTTCGAACAAGGGTTCGAACAGACCAATGGTTCGAACACTGGTTCGAACAAACTAACTTTTCTCAGTTGGTTCGAACAAAGGTTCGAACAAATTACTCTGACTGACTTGGTTTGAACAGGGGTTCGAACAAACTGCTAGTTTGAACATTGGTTCGAACAAACTCCTCTTAATCTTTTGTTCAAACATGGGTTCGAACCAATGTACATCAGAAATCCCATATCAGTTTAGCTCAGCTCTGAATCTTACCTCTTCTTGCCTTAGCTCATAAGAACTGAATTGAATTGTCACCAAGACTAGATTCTCTAAATCTATTATTTACCAAAAGAATTTAAAAAGACTCAAATTCTTAAAATTAACCAAAAATTTTCAAAATTTGCACAAATTTTTTCTGATTTTCTGATTTTTTTTTTTTTTGAAACATTCATGCTCAGGTTATAACATGTTATGCAACATCAATCCAACACAACAATTACCATCATGAATATGGTTACCTTTCCCCCCAACTTAAATTGAACATTGTCCCCAATGTGGAAATATGCAATCAAACCATCATGAATATGGGAAGGAAATTACCTTAGTCAATCAAATCCTTTGTAAAAATACCTGAATTAATGCACACAAATGATGTCACCTGAATTGAATCTCCTTCCTTGTTCCCCCCAACTTGGATGACACTGTCAAGCTAAATTCATCAAAGCTCACAAAGATTGTTAAGAGAGCAAATAAGGAAACCCAAATCATAAATGATAATTCAGTAAAATAAAAGAAAAAGAAATATAAACCTAAACACTACTCCTAATTTACTTTATTCATTGATTCAAAACTTCCAATCATTCAAATGGAGGTGGGTCCTCCAACTCCCAAGATTCCACCTCGGCCACAAAATTTTCAAGATACGGTTTCAAACGATGGCCATTCACTTGCAAAACTTGCCCATCCACAAGGTTTTCAATCTCAAATGCCCCAAATTCATTCATAGATTTGACAATGTAAGGTCCAACCCATCTTGACTTCAATTTTCCAGGAAAAAGGTGCAACCTAGAGTCATACAAAAGGACTTTCTGGCCTATATGCAATTCTTTTTGCAAAATTCTCAAATCATGCAACCTCTTCATGGTGATCTTGGAGGCCTTTGAGTTCTCATAAGCATCATGCCTAATTTCCTCTAATTCATTCAATTGTAACTTCCTTTGAATGCCCGACTCATCTATGTTCTCATTGAATTGTCTTATGGCCCAGTATGCCTTGTGCTCCATCTCCACAGGCAAGTGACAAGCCTTCCCGTAAACCAACCTATAGGGAGACATACCCAAAATGGTCTTATATGCTGTTCTATATGCCCATAATGCATCGGTTAACCTCAAAGACCAGTCCTTCCTATTTGGGTTCACAGTTTTCTCAATTATCCTCTTTATCTCCCTATTGGCTAATTCAGCTTGACCACTAGTTTGGGGATGATAGGCTGTTCCCACCTTATGAACTACCCCATATTTTTTCATTAACATACCTACGGGTCTATTACAAAAATGTGTCCCTCTGTCACTAATCATTGCCCTTGGCATGCCAAATCGAGAGAACACATTTTCCTTTAAAAACTTGATCACTACCCGATGGTCATTTGTTCTAGTGGGAATGGCCTCTACCCACTTAGACACGTAATCCACGGCCACCAAAATGTATTCATATCCAAAGGAATTCAAAAATGGCCCCATAAAATCCATTCCCCAACAATCAAAGATATCCAAGACATAAATGGGGTGTAAAGGCATCATATTTCTCCTAGTTAGGCCTCCAAGCCTCTGACATCTATCACATGCAAGGCAAAATGCATGAACATCCTTAAACATAGTGGGCCAGTACAATCCACATTGTAAGATCTTGGCCACAGTCTTTTTGGCTGAAAAGTGTCCACCACATGCCAAGGTATGACAAAATCGCATCACACTCTGAAACTCACTATCAGGAATACACCTCCTAATGACTTGGTCTGGACAGTACTTGAAAAGATAAGGCTCATCCCAGAAAAAGAATTTCACATTCCTAAAGAATTTCTTCCTATCCAGCAAAGTCCAATGAGAGGGTATCATGCCTGAAGCCAAATAATTTGCTATGTCAGCATACCAAGGAATTTGGGAAGACTCAATGGTAGACACAAGAAGTAAATCCTCATCTGGAAAAGTCTCATTAATGGGAGGGTCATAAGCTATCAAGTCCTGTTGGGGAAGTCTAGAAAGATGATCCGCTACCACATTTTCTACCCCCCGTTTATCCTTAATCTCTAAATCAAACTCCTGAAGCAATAGAATCCATCTAATCAGCCTAGGCTTGGAGTCTTGTTTGGTGAGGAGGTATTTAAGGGCAGCATGATCTGTGTAGATTATGACATGTGAGCCAATAAAATAAGACCTAAACTTATCTAGTGCATATACTATTGCCAATAACTCCTTTTCAGTTGTGGTGTAATTCTTTTGGGTGTCACTAAGGGACTTGCTGGCATAGTATAGTACATAAGGTCTTTTACCTTTCCTTTGGCCCAAGACTGCACCTATGGCACAATCACTGGCATCACACATCAATTCAAAAGGCAAAGTCCAGTCAGGTGTCTGAATGATAGGAGCTGAAGTGAGTAGCCCCTTCAATTTTTCAAATGCAACCTGACACTCAAGGGTCCAATCGAAAGGTGTATCATGAACTAGAAGGTTACACAATGGTCGAGCTATAGCACTAAAAGATGCAATGAACCTCCTATAGAACCCTGCATGGCCGAGAAATGATCTCACATCTTTCACACACCTAGGGGTTGGAAGCTTTTGAATGATTTCTACCTTAGCCTTATCTACTTCAATACCCCTAGAAGAAACAACATGGCCTAGGACAATACCTTGTGTCACCATGAAGTGACATTTTTCCCAATTCAACACTAGATTTTTCTCTTCACACCTTGTTAACACCTTCTCTAGAATCCTCAAACATGCATCAAAATCACTCCCATACACAGTGAAATCATCCATGAATACCTCAAGAAACTTCTCCACAAAATCACTAAAAATACTCATCATGCACCTTTGAAATGTGGCCGGCGCATTACACAAACCAAAAGGCATGCGCCGGTAAGCAAATGTACCAAAAGGACATGTGAATGTTGTCTTTTCTTGATCCTCAAGGGCTATCTCGATTTGGTTATATCCAGAATATCCATCGAGAAAGCAATAAAATGGTTGTCCAGCTACCCTCTCTAAGACCTGATCAATAAAGGGTAATGGGAAATGGTCTTTCCTAGTCACGGCATTTAACTTCCTATAGTCAATGCACATGCGCCACCCTGTCTGAATCCTAGTGGGCACAAGTTCATTGCTCTCATTCTTAACAACCGTAACTCCAGACTTCTTTGGCACAACTTGGGTGGGACTCACCCATTGAGAATCAGAAATGGGATATATGATCCCAGCATCTAGGAGCTTAAGGACTTCTCCTTTAACTACTTCCTTCATGTTAGGATTCAACCTCCTCTGAGGTTGTCTCACTGGTTTAGCCCCCTCCTCTAGGTAAATGGAGTGTGTGCAAATGAGTGGGCTAATCCCATGAAGGTCTGCTATTGTCCAACCTAGTGCTTTCTTGTGTCTTTTCAACATCTCTACAAGCTTCTCTTCTTGGTCCTTAGTAAGCTGAGAAGATATGACCACTGGGTATGACTCTTCCTCTCCTAAAAATGTATATTTAAGCTCACTAGGAAGAGGTTTCCTATCAGGCTTGGGTGGCTTGACAATGGAGGATCTAGGGTTGACCATGTTTGGGGCAAGGTTTTCTATAGATTGGTCAGACTGCTCTATAGACATGATGGGTGCACTATCTAACCAACTCAACACCTCCAAGACATCTTCATCATCAACCTCATCCCTATAATCTTTTCCATCTCCTAATATCAATGCCTTCTCCAAAGGTTCTCCAACAAACTCCCTCTCAACATGTTCCTCCATAACTGTCTGAATCAAGTCCACCTCTCTTATATCCTCCTCTTCCTCCATGGGTTGCTTAGCAACTCTAAAGATATTCATTTCAGCTGTCAAATTCCCAAAGGAAATTTTCATAAGACCATTCCTACAATTGATGACCGCATTAGTAGTTGCTAGGAAAGGTCTTCCTAAAATGACAGGAACAGGTGGAATGGAACCTTGAGGGGTGGGCTGAGTGTCTAAAACAATGAAGTCCACAGGATAGCAAAACTTATCAACCTGAATGAGCACATCCTCCAAAATGCCCCTAGGAATCTTAACCGACCTATCAGCTAATTGCAAGGTCACTCTAGTCGGCTTAAGTTCCCCCAAGCCCAACTGTTGATAAACTGTGTAAGGGAGAAGGTTGACACTAGCTCCTAAGTCTAGTAGGGCTTGTTTCACCTTGTGCTCACCTATGACACATGCTATGGTAGGACACCCTGGGTCATTGTATTTTGGTGGGGTCTTATATTGAAGAATGGCACTAACTTGTTCTGCCATGAAAGCCTTTTCCTTGACACTCACTCTCCTCTTAACAGTACAAAGGTCTTTTAAGAACTTGGAGTAAGATGGAACTTGCTTGATGGCATCTAATAGGGGTAGGTTGATCCTTACTTGCTTGAAAACCTCAAAAATTTCAGAGTTTAACAACTCTTTCTTTGACTTGCTCAATTGGCTTGGAAATGGTGGTCGGGGTTGGAAACCTACAACTTGTTCTCTCTCTTTATTCTCATCCTTATTCTTCTCAACCTTGTTCTTTTTCATTTTCTCATTTCTCTCATTTCTCACAACTTCTTCCACCACATCATCATCATCATTTCTCTTTCCCTCATCATCATTTGTTTCTTTTCTATTTTGCTCTCACCTTGTTCACTACTCTCCCCCTTTTCTCCATAAACCATTCCCTCTTTATCATTGACTCTCAACAACCTCGGATCATCTGGTTTTTCAACTACCCTTCCACTCCTCAATGTAGTGATTGCTTGCACATGCTCATGGGTCGATTTTTCACCTAAAGTTTCTCCCATATGAACTTGACCCTGAGGGTTCTGGATGGTTTGTGAAGGCAATCTACCCCTTTCAGTTTGACTCTGACTTTGAATGAGCTTGGTCAATTGGTTCCTAATATCCTCAATGGCTCTATTGGTTTGCTCTTGATTCTTAGCACTTTGATTGTTAATACCAATTTGACCCTGCATAAACTGCTGAAGGGTATCCTCTAATGATGACTTCCTATATTGAGGTTGGAAGGAACTAGAAGATGGACCTTGTGGTTGACCTTGAGAAGGGTTTGAATTGAATTGTGGGGGGTAGGGTGCACTAGATGAATCATTCCTCCATGAAAAATTTGGATGATTTCTCAACCCAGGGTGATATTGGTTAGGAAGAGGAGGATGTCCTGACTGAGCTTGAGTTTGACTGGAGTATGGCTTAGGGAAATTGTGTGAGGTGTTTGTGTTTGAAGTTTGCCCATACAAAACTTCTTTGAAAGCTGGAACCGTGGGGCATTCATCAGTGCTATGGTCAGGTACCTCACAAATGACACATCTCACTTCCCTTTCACTTATCATGTTCACCTTCTTTGTCTCAAGTAACTCTACCTTCCTAGTGAGAGAAGCTACCCTAGCACTCAAATCGTCACTATCATTCAATCTTAATTTCCCGCTAGATTGTGCTTGGACTCCTCTAGACTCTAAAGGTGAAGGTGATGTTACCTCCCAAGATTTGGTATTTTCAGCCAACTCTTCCAAAAACTCATAGGCTTCCTCAGCCGACTTATCAAGAAACTGGCCATTACTCATGGTACCCACTAACTGTTTATGCTCAGATGGCAATGCATCATAGAAAAAACTACACAGCCGCCAAATTGGAAATCCATGATGAGGACATGCATTACATAAATCTTTAAACCTCTCCCATGCATGAAAAAATGACTCACCCGGTTGACATGAAAAATTCATGATTTGTTTTTGCATCATTAATGTTCTGTGAGCTGGGAAATACTTTTCAAAAATTCCGCTTGCATTTCTCTCCATGTGCCAATGGAGCGAGGTCTTAAGGAATTGAGCCATATTTTGGCCTTATCCTTCAAAGAAAATGGAAACAACCGCAACCTTACGGTGTCTTCACTCACATTTTGATCCATGCAAGTGGCACACACATCCTCAAACTCTTTCATGTATGTGTATGGGTTTTCCGAATCCATGCCATGAAATGTGGGTAACAATTGTATTGTGCCAGGCTTAAAAGTGAAATTTCTCTGATTTAAAGGAAGAATTATGCAAGAAGGGGTAGTTTGTCGCACGGGGTGCAACAACTCCCTCAATGGTCGTGCATCTAAAGGAGCGATAGCCTCCTGGCCATCTTGCCCATTGTCTCCCAAATTTTCCATTAAATGCGCTAAATCAGTAGAAACGGATGATGACGATGGTGATTGTGGTGTAGATGATGTGGATGATGCAGTTAATGAAAACTCGATGAATTCCTCTATAGGTTGATGTTGTGGATGCAAAATTGATTGAACAATCCTACCGGACCTAAGATGCATGCACAAGATGCAACAAATGCACAAGCACAAGCAATTTATGAATGTTTACTAATGCTAACTTATTTCAAATCAAAAACTACTAATGAAAATGAAAAATATGGAACGAGATTACCCAAAATGTGCAATTCGTCGTTGGAAATGGTGGTGAGGATGAATCCGCCCAAACTTCCCAAAATCGTCGTTCACCGTTGCTTAAGGCTCCCCGGCAACGGCGCCAAAAAGTGCTTGCTCGATTCCAATGTATCAATATTGGCTCGACCCCAAGTGCAGGGTGTCTATTGAAGCACAATTACCGGTGAGAACCGGATCGTGTCCACAGAGAGCCTTAGTAAAAATTAGTGAACAAACAATTCTTGGAAAAGGTTTTAGACAAATTTTCAACCCCACAATGAATGATAGAGATTCAATTTGGTTTTAGAATTGGTTGGTTGGATAAAATGTTTTAAGAAACAAATTTAAGAAAACCTTGGATCCAAAACAAGCTCGTAGTGATTGACAATAAATTTCAAGAATTCTACACCTAAAAAGGGTAGATCAAAAGATATTCTGAATATAAAACCACTTAGAACAATCCAAATCTGATTTGAATAAGAAATTAAGAACAAAAATCTGCTGAGAATTCAAATCAAACACCTAATATGCATAGCTTATAGGTCTTACATATAAATCCTAAGAATAGCAATTACCATTGTCACGCCCCGGGTTTCACGACCCGAGTATGTGAACAAAAGAACGCATAACGCAACATTAAATAACTTTCTCTGTCCTACATCAGAGCCATAAACCCATACTATAGAGCAATGAATATAAAAATAAATAAAACTAAACTTTTAAATTTAAATAAATGCCTTAGTCAAGTCGACCAGACAATAAGTTCCAAAGGCTAAGCCCAAATATTCTCTCAATGTTAGATAAAATAATTCATAATAACCTCACAAACAGAGGCTTATTACAATTCACTAAAAACCATTCTCTAAAGAAAATTCTAATGAAATTAAATAAAAACAAATAAATAAATTTCTAATTTCCATGGTGAGTAGTTCCTGCGCGTGACTCAAATCATTACCTGCATCGCAAGCTGTAAGGGGTTTAGCACTAATACCACGTGTGCTCGGAACCCTAATAATAATATAATAAATGTAGTATGCCCTAGCATGCTACTAAGTGAAACAAACACGCACAAGTAGCAATTTCAAACAAGAACTTAAATTTATTCATTTATCCCTCTTCATTACCATTAATCGTGTTTTAGCACCGCATAACACATCAAAGAAAATAAATTTGATTTCAAGGTATTGCTGCTTGGTTGTCTCGTAGAAACAAGACCCAACCAATATACATCATTCATTGATGTCTGCTCGGTTGTCCCGTAGAAACAGGACCCAACCAATATACACCATCCTTCGGTGTCTGCTTCTTAGGTCGAAACCTTAGAAATATAATATGCCACCCTTAGGCATCTGCATCGTTCGTAGGTTACTAGCCTACTGGACTCGATTACCACTCCCGCGCGGGTTTCAGGACTCTCAACCCTTGGGTACGTATACCCAATATTTTCAATACCCCTCAATCCAGAAAAAAAAACAACATTAAATTTTATTTTATTTTTTATTTTCACAATATTTATTTCTTTAAATTTTAATCACGTCACATTCACAAATTTTCTAAATAAATTAATGAACAAAGAAATCTCACAAAAGTGCCGTACAATCACATAAAAAGAGCCTAATATATATATATACATAATTTGTATATCACGTGTGGCCTTGAATCTAGAAACAAATCAGTAGAGGGCTTAATCACTAAAGGACAAAATTCCATAAACATACATATATATATATATATATATATATATATATTAGCAAATCATTCCTGGAAAGTTTCAACACTAAAGGACGAAATTATATATATATATGTACATTGGCAAGTCATTTCTCTGGAAATTCTCAACACTAAAAGACAAAACAATTGTAATATCTTTTTAATCACATTAAAAGAATTGAATTAAATAAACAATTATATAACACCTCATCCAAGCCATCACTTCCAAACAAAGTTGTGTCTAGAATCAATTTGTCATCATAAAGGATCATATACACGTGTTTATATATTTTAATTGTCTTCTTACCAGTATTCAATGGATCACTTAATATATATTATATATATTACCATCAGCTTTCAATCCAACGTCCAACGTTTCAGACAATGCAACCCATCAAAATTCCAGAACATCATCAATACAAGTCGCATATATATATATATATATAACCGCACACATACAAATACATAATATATAGGCCCGACCCCTTACCTATATTTTGCGGACCGACTTTGATTGAATCGGTAAGAAACTACACAGCCGCCGTTGCTTCCTCTCCTTCTTCTCTCTCTTTCATCTCCTTCTAGGGTTTTTAATAAAAAAAATAAATACAGCAATATATATTTATAAAAGAAGAGTTTTAAACCCTAAATAACTAATTAATTTCCTACTCCCTATAGGTTTAGGAAAATTACACCAATCACCAAAAAAAATTAATCTTTTTAAATATAACTTAAAATTAAATACGAAAATTTTAAATTATTAAATTTAAATAATGAAATAAATTCACTGAATAAATATATATAATAACTAAATTAAATTAGAAATTCGGGTCATTACATCCTACCCCCCTTACAAAAATTTCGTCCTCGAAATTTAGGAGGTAAAGAAAAGAAAATTAAAGAAACAACTCTGGATACCTACTCCGCATATCTGCCTCTCGCTCCCAAGTCAACTCCTCAATACCACGATGCTTCCATAACACTCTAACTAAAGGAATAGTCTTCCCTCGAAGCACTTGCTCCCTAGAGTCCAAAATTTTCACCGGTTTCACCTCATATGTCACATCTGAGTCAACATCAAGCTCAGTCCAATCTAATACATGTGAAGGGTCCGGGTTATACTTTCTAAGCATAGACACGTGAAACACTTCATGTACTCCTGAAAGCTGCGGTGGCAAAGCAAGACGGTATGCCACTTCTCCAACCCTCGCCAAAACCTCAAATGGCCCGATATATCTTGGGGATAACTTCCCCCTGCGCCCAAAACGAAACTGACCCTTTCGTGGTGAAACCTTAAGGAACACATGGTCCCCTACCTCAAACTCCAAGGGTCTTCGCCTCTTATCAGCATAACTCTTTTGGCGACTCTGTGCTGTCTCAAGTCTCTGTCGAATCACTTTGACCTTCTCAGTCGTCTCATGCACAAACTCAGGCCCAATAATTGCAGTTTCTCCAACCTCAGCCCAACAGATAGGAGATCTACACGGCCTACCATACAAAGCTTCAAAAGGAGCCATCCCGATGCTCGACTGGTAGCTATTATTATACGCGAATTCAATCAAAGGAAGATGGTTCTCCCAACTACCACGAAAATCAAGCACACATGTCCTGAGCATATCCTCCAAGATCTGAATTGTACGTTCTGACTGTCCATCAGTCTGAGGATGAAAGGCAGTACTAAACAACAATTCTGTCCCCATGGCCACCTGGAGACTCCGCCAAAACCGAGAAGCAAAACGCGGATCCCTGTCTGAGACAATGGATACAGGAGCTCCGTGAAGCCTTACGATTTCCTTAACATATAATTTAGCCAAGACATCCATGGAGTCCGTCAAACGAATCGGCAAAAAGTGAGTTGACTTGGTCAACCTATCCACTATCACCCAAATAGTATCATGGCCCTTCGGTGGTCTCGGTAAGCCAGAAACAAAATCCATTGTAATGTTCTCCCACTTCCACTCTGACACTGGCAAAGGCTGCAAAAGACCCGCTGGTTTCTGATGCTCAGCCTTAACTTGCTGACAAGTAAGACACCTACTCACAAACTCTGCCACATCATTCTTCATACCTGCCCAAAAGAACTGACGGCGTAAGTCATGATACATCTTAGTACCTCCAGGATGTACTGCAAATTTAGAGTGATGGAATTCCTTTAAAACTGTATCTCGAGCAGAGATTGGCACGAAAAGTCTCCCCAAATACCTCAAACTGTTATCGTCACCAATCACCCATCCTGGTATCTCATCAGGATTCGACAACTTAGCTCGTATCGTCTCACATTCAACATCAGTCCCTTGAGCTTCTATCACACGACTTAATAGAATTGGCTGAGTAGCTATGGCACACAAGATAGCATGACTTTCATCTTCTCGCAACTCCACATCAAACTCGCTAAGGCTTTTCATCATTTCCCATTCTCGCACGAAAAGACCCGCTACAGTACCATGAGTCTTTCGGCTAAGTGCGTCAGCAACCACATTTGCCTTACCAGGGTGATACTGGAGCTCAAAATCGTAGTCCTCCATGTACTCCATCCATCTCCTCTGCCTCAAATTCAAATCCTTCTGAGTGAAAAGGTACTTCAAACTCTTGTGGTCAGAAAACACCTCAAATTTCTCACCATACAAATAGTGTCTCCAGCTTTTCAGAGCAAAGATAATTGCTGCCAACTCGAAATCATGCACTGGGTAGTTATGCTCGTGAGTCTTCAACTGCCTAGACCCATAAGCTACTACTTTATCACCCTGCATCAGCACACAGCCCAAACCTTCTTTGGATGCGTCACAATAAACTAAATAACCCAATCCTCTCTCAGGAATCACAAGCACTGGTGCAGCAGTTAGCCTCTTCTTTAACTCCTGAAAAGACTGTTCACACTTCTCATCCCAAATAAACTTGACCCCTTTTCGAGTCAACCTAGTCATCGGCCCGGCTAACCTCGAGAAATCACGGACAAATCTTCGATAGTACCCTGCCAAACCCAGAAAACTCCGAATCTCAAAAACTGTCTTCGGTCTTTGCCAATCCATAACTGCCTCAACCTTAGATGGATCAACTGCAACTCCCTCCTCAGAAACAACATGCCCCAGAAATTTCACTTCTTTGAGCCAGAACTCACACTTGCTCAATTTAGCATAGAGCTGGTGATCTCTCAGGGTCTGAAGTACAACTCTTAGATGCTCCTCATGTTCGCCTTCTGACCGAGAATAAACTAGAATGTCATCAATAAACACGACAACAAACTTGTCTAAATATCTACTGAACACCCGGTTCATCAAGTCCATGAACACGGCAGGAGCATTGGTCAGCCCAAATGGCATTACCAAGAACTCGTAGTGCCCATATCGAGTCCTGAATGCCGTCTTAGAAATGTCCTCCTGCTTCACCCTCAACTGGTGGTAACCAGATCTCAAATCAATCTTTGAGAAAATGACCGAACCCTTCAGTTGGTCGAACAGATCGTCAATCCTCGGTAGAGGATACCGATTCTTGATCGTGACCCGATTCAACCTTCGGTAATCTATACACATCCTGAGAGTTCCATCCTTTTTAGCTGCAAATAGTGCTGGTGCACCCCAAGGTGAAGTGCTAGGGCGAATAAATCCCTTAGAGCTCAACTCTTCTATCTGGGATTTTAACTCCACCAACTCTGCAGGTGCCAATCTATACGGAGCTATAGAAATTGGTTCCGTGCCAGGTATCAGATCAATCCCAAATTCAACCTCCCGTTCAGGCGGTAATCCAGCTGCTTCTGAAAACACTTCTGAAAATTCACAAACAACTCGTGGTAACTCAATTTTGTCTGCCTCCTCGTCCTCTAAAGCCATACAAGCAAACAAACTGCACAAGTCTAATCGTCCCTGCCCATTGAGGGAAGGCAAGAGTTGAGGACTACAACGATCACCAGAAAATCGTATCTGATCTCCTTCTGTAGTAAATAAAGTCACTCGACTCTTAGCACAATCTATCATCGCTCGAAAGACTGACAGCCAGTTCATGCCAAGAATCACATCAAAGCTTCCCATGTCTATCACAATCAGGTCAAAAACTGACAAGTGCTCCCGCCCTGAAGTCTCGTCCCTAATAGTGATCTCACAATTCTTACAAACTCGATTCAACACAGAATGACCTCCTATCGGTGTTTCAACGTGCAATGGTGGAATTAACTCGTCCACAGATAAATTCAATGTAGACATAAACGATGCAGCAATAAATGAATGAGATGCTCCTGTGTCTACAAGAACTGTGGATTTAGTAGCATAAATGAGAAAGGTACCTCTCGTAACTATAGGCTCTGCACGTCCATCATTCTGGGCCACAGTGAAAACTCGTCCCTGAACTGGTACCGTTTGTGGTCTACCCCCCTTTTGTCCTTGCTGGGACCCACCCTGAACTCCTTGATGCTGCTGAACACCACTTGGAACACCCATCTGATACTGCAGTGCCCCACCTTGAGTACCCCTCTGAAAATGAGTCTGCACTGATTGTGACCCTGCTGGCCTACTACTCTGTACTGACTGAGCTGGCTGTGGAGGTCTCATAATACTTCCATTACCTTGCCTCTGCGGACAACGCCTCTGCACATGACCTGGTAGGCCACACGTGTAACAAGTCTTCACCTCGACCCTATTTTCAGATCCACTCGACACACCTTTGTAAGGACAGTTAAACTGGCGATGCCCAGGCTGTCTGCAATTATGACAAATAATAGGACTCTGTGCAGAAACTCCAGTTGCCACTGACTTACTTGGGACCATACTCCCCTGCTGAAATTGCTGAGACTGTGCCCCATGTAAATTCTCTCTCTGCCTTTTGGTGGGTCTATTCTCCTGGTGCTGAGTCCTTCCTTGCCTAGCTTCATTCTGTGCTCTGGTATCTGCCAAATTCTTCTCCACCGCCATTGCTCGATCAACCAATGTCTCATATTCATTAAGCCCCAAAGGCACTATCCGATCCCTGACAGCAGGCCTCAATCCCTTCTCAAACCGTCTACACTTGGTGCGTTCAGTGGACACCAACTCCTTAGCATATTTGGCCAACGAGGTAAATTTACGCCCATACTCCAGCACAGTCATTGGCCCTTGAGCCAAATTCAGAAATTCATCAAGTTTAGCATCTCTCAGAGACTGTGGGAAGAAGTAGTCTCTGAAACGCTCCTTAAAATCCTCCCAAGTAAGTGCAGACGCCCCACGAGACCCCTTCACAGTACTCCACCAATCCGCTGCAGCGCCCTCCAACTGAAAAGTAGCAAGCAAGACTCTGGTCTTATCTTCATTTAATTGCATCACCTCGAATATCTTCTCATTCTCGTGTAAAAATTTCTCAACCTCTTCAGTATCTGCTGTACCAGAGTATGTAGGGGGTTTCATCCTCCTGAACTTCTCATACGGAGCTGTAGGCTGACTTGCTTGCATTCCTCCAGCAAACATTGCAGCCATTTGTTGCATCCACATCTGTGGGTCTACCATTCCTGGCTGCGGCACACTTGGTGCTTCGGATTGCACCTCAGCCACATGAGGCACTCCTAATGGAACCTCTGCTCCAATCCCAACATATGACCCTTGCTCTTGTGACACTCCCGCAGCAATGGGAACATCATCAACTGGAACTTCATGACCCTGCCCAGCCTGAATCCCTCGGCCTCGGCCTCGGCCTCTACCACGACCACGACCTTGGCCCTTGCCCCTACCTCTAACACCTGGAGCTACACGTGGCGGCATTTCTCTAAAAATTCACAAAATATACTAAGGTCTACATCTTCTCAACAATTTAAGTCCAACAAAGCATCAAATTCACGTATCACAACTAAATAACTAACATGTAATCACATAATACTTAGAAAAATAAAAGACCCACTGCCCCTAGGTATTCTAAACCTAGGCTCTGATACCAAGTTGTCACGCCCCGGGTTTCACGACCCGAGTATGTGAACAAAAGAACGCATAACGCAACATTAATAACTTTCTCTGTCCTACATCAGAGCCATAAAACCCATACTATAGAGCAATGAATATAAAATAAATAAAACTAAACTTTTAAATTTAAATAAATGCCTTAGTCAAGTCGACCAGACAATAAGTTCCAAAGGCTAAGCCCAAATATTCTCTCAATGTTAGATAAATAATTCATAATAACCTCACAAACAGAGGCTTATTACAATTCACTAAAAACCATTCTCTAAAGAAAATTCTAATGAAATTAAATAAAAACAAATAAATAAATTTCTAATTTCCATGGTGAGTAGTTCCTGCGCGTGACTCAAAATCATTACCTGCATCGCAAGCTGTAAGGGGTTTAGCACTAATACCACGTGTGCTCGGAACCCTAATAATAATATAATAATGTAGTATGCCCTAGCATGCTACTAAGTGAAAACAAACACGCACAAGTAGCAATTTCAACAAGAACTTAAATTTATTCATTTATCCCTCTTCATTACCATTAATCGTGTTTTAGCACCGCATAACACATCAAAGAAAATAAATTTGATTTCAAGGTATTGCTGCTTGGTTGTCTCGTAGAAACAAGACCCAACCAATATACATCATTCATTGATGTCTGCTCGGTTGTCCCGTAGAAACAGGACCCAACCAATATACACCATCCTTCGGTGTCTGCTTCTTAGGTCGAAACCTTAGAAATATAATATGCCACCCTTAGGCATCTGCATCGTTCGTAGGTTACTAGCCTACTGGACTCGATTACCACTCCCGCGCGGGTTTCAGGACTCTCAACCCTTGGGTACGTATACCCAATATTTTCAATACCCCTCAATCCAGAAAAAAAAACAACATTAAATTTTATTTTATTTTTATTTTCACAATATTTATTTCTTTAAATTTTAATCACGTCACATTCACAAATTTTCTAAATAAATTAATGAACAAAGAAATCTCACAAAAGTGCCGTACAATCACATAAAAAGAGCCTAATATATATATATATACATAATTTGTATATCACGTGTGGCCTTGAATCTAGAAACAAATCAGTAGAGGGCTTAATCACTAAAGGACAAAATTCCATAAACATACATATATATATATATATATATATATATATTAGCAAATCATTCCTGGAAAGTTTCAACACTAAAGGACGAAATTATATATATATATGTACATTGGCAAGTCATTTCTCTGGAAATTCTCAACACTAAAAGACAAAACAATTGTAATATCTTTTTAATCACATTAAAAGAATTGAATTAAATAAACAATTATATAACACCTCATCCAAGCCATCACTTCCAAACAAAGTTGTGTCTAGAATCAATTTGTCATCATAAAGGATCATATACACGTGTTTATATATTTTTAATTGTCTTCTTACCAGTATTCAATGGATCACTTAATATATATTATATATATTACCATCAGCTTTCAATCCAACGTCCAACGTTTCAGACAATGCAACCCATCAAAATTCCAGAACATCATCAATACAAGTCGCATATATATATATATATATAACCGCACACATACAAATACATAATATAATAGGCCCGACCCCTTACCTATATTTTGCGGACCGACTTTGATTGAATCGGTAAGAAACTACACAGCCGCCGTTGCTTCCTCTCCTTCTTCTCTCTCTTTCATCTCCTTCTAGGGTTTTTAATAAAAAAAATAAATACAGCAATATATATTTATAAAAGAAGAGTTTTAACCCTAAATAACTAATTAATTTCCTACTCCCTATAGGTTTAGGAAAATTACACCAATCACCAAAAAAAATTAATCTTTTTAAATATAACTTAAAATTAAATACGAAAATTTTAAATTATTAAATTTAAATAATGAAATAAATTCACTGAATAAATATATATAATAACTAAATTAAATTAGAAATTCGGGTCATTACAACCATACAAATCCAAGAGAAAGGCATGATAATTCTATATAGAAATCTATAAGTAAAAGCCATAAACCATACAAAATTGGAGTTCAATTGAAATCTCAACTCAAAATTCAATAATCAATTCAAATCAAACATAGATTCTTCCTTTAACACAATAGAATTCAACATTAACCCCATTACCTTGAAATTCTTGCAAATCAACTACGAGACTTGTCTTGAATCCAAGAGAAAAGTCTACTCAAACATCATAACAGAAGAAAACAATAAAAATTGAAGTAAATCCATTCATAGAACTGAATTTCTGATACAAGAATTCAAAGAAATGAAGATGGAATCACTTTCTCTCTCTACAATTCTCTCTCTCTAAAGGAAAACTTAACTGAAAGAAAATGAATCTGTATATTCTGTAAAAACCTCCTTCGTACATATATATATGAAATATAACATGTAAAAGTACATAATTGCCCATTTCTCAAAAGCTGAATTTCAGAATCCTCGAGTTGCAGGTTGGTTCGAACAAAGGTTCGAACAGGCTGATTGGTTCGAACAAAGGTTCGAACCAAATTCTGGGACTTAGTCAGATTTCACTCCAATTAGACTTTGCATGGCCTCTGTTGTTCTAACCAGTGTTTGAACCAAGGTTGGTTCGAACAAGGGTTCGAACCAAAGTCTGGGACTTAGAAAATTTTCCTCCAGTTGAACCTTGCACAGCTTCTGTTGATCGAACCAATGTTTGAACAAAGGTTGGTTCGAACAAAAGTTCGAACCAAAGTCTTGGACTTAGAAATTTTTTTAAGCTCTGCAACTTTTCACCCTTCTGTCAATCGAACCAAAGTTCAAACCAGATGTGGTTTGAACAAAGGTTCGAACCAATTTGCCTTAATCAATTTCAGCACTTGTTGGTCTATACTTGGCTTCTGTTGTTCTAACCAAGGTTCAAACATCCTATGGTTTGAACATTGGTTTGAACCACTTTTTCCAACACTTAGCCAAAATCTGCTGCATCTTTTTCTGGTTTGCCCTCTGTGGTTAGAACATTGGTTTGAACAATAGTTGGTTCAAACATGTGTTCGAACCAGCTTCTTGATTTCATCCAATTTAGCCCAACTTCATCCATTTTAGTCCCAAACACCTGCAAATCACAAGAATTCCTCATGAATGCATTTAAAAACAATTTATCATCTTTTTAGCTATAAATCCACCTAACAAATCACTAATTAAGGTTAATGATTGTACTTTTCATAGTACAATCAGTAAGAATGATAGTAATGAACTTGTACCCACTAGGATTCAAATAGGGTGGTGCATATATATTGACTATAGGAAGTTGAATGCTGTGACTAGGAAAGACCATTTTTTTTTCCCTTCATTGATCAAGTGTAAGAGAGGATAATGGGACAACCATTCTATTGCATTATTGATGGGTATTTGGGCTACAATCAGACTAAAATAGCTCTTGTGGATCAGGAGAAAACAAACTTCACATGCCCTTTTGGTACTTTTGCTTACCGGTACATGCCTTTCAGTTTGTGTAATGTGCCAACCACATTTCAAAGGTGCATGATGATCTTTTTTAGTAATTTCATAGAAAATTTTCTCGAGGTATTCATGGATGATTTCACTGTTTATAGGAGTGATTTTGCGGCATGTTTAAGGAATTTGGAGAGAGTGTTAGTTAGGTGTGAAAAGAATAACCTAGTCTTAAATTGGGAGAAATGTCATTTTGTGGCGACACAAGGTATCATCCTAGGAAATGCTGTTTCTTCCAGGGGTATAGAAGTAGACAGAGCTAAGGTAGAAATTATCCAAAAGCTTCCTACCCGAAGGTGTGTGAAAGATTTATATTATTCCTTGGCCATACGGGATTCTATAGGAGATTCATTACATTTTTAATGCTATAACCTAACCCTTGTATAACCTTTTAGCACATGATGCACCTTTTGAGTGGACCACAGAGTGTCAGGTTGCTTTTGAAAAGTTAAAGGGGTTACTCATGTTAGCTCCTATTATTCAAACACCTGATTGGATGTTACTATTTGAGTTGATGTGTGATACCAATGAATATGCTTTTGAAAAGTTCGAACATTGTTTTTAACCACAGAAGGTATAGAAGATGGAAGAACAGAAAAATTTGCTAAATATCAGAATTGGGTTTGAACACATATTCAAACCACATCTTTTTCAAACCTATGTTAGAACGATAGAAGATAGTACAAGGAAAAGTAGAAGAAAAATTTTAAGGAAAGTTTGTTCGAACACATTGTCGAACCACAATTGGTTCGAACCAATGTTCTAACAACAGAATGTCAAAAACATTTTGAAGCAGAAAAAAAGCTAAGTGTAAAGACTTGGTTCAAACATTGGTTCGAATAAGCACCTGTTCCAACATTGGTTCGAACAAGCACCTCTTCTAACATATGTTCAATTAATAGTAGAGAGAATAAAGCTCAAGTGAAAAAAAAGTTTAAAGCGTGAAAAGATGGTTCGAACCTATGTTCGAACAAGTGTTCAAACAATAACAGGTGTGCCAAGGTCTAGATGAAGAAAAGTGACTAAATCTTAGAAATTTGTTCAAACCTTCATTCAAACTAGATTTTTGTTCAAATACTTGTTCGACCTAACCTACATTTCAAGAATTTGTAATTCTGTTATGAATTGAAAGGGTAATTAGGTACTTTTGATGTGTACAATAAATATATAAGAGGGAGGTCGTTTCAGAGAGCTTACTTATACGTACAATTCAGTTTGTATAGATTTCCATTGTACAATTCGAATTTAGAGAGAGAAAGTAGATCAAGTTTCCATTTCAATTGAATTTTGTTCCAGAATTTCAGATTATGAATAGAATTCTTTCATTTTTAGGTGATTTCACTTTAATTATATGTAAGTCGATTTATTTCTTGGATTCAAGACAAGTTTTGTAGTTGATTTATATATATATTTCTAGGTAATAGGCTTAACGTTACATCTTTCATGTGTTCAAGACTCAATTTACTTTTGATTTGGATTTTTCTTGATTTTGAGTTGAGATTTATTGAATTTTGAATTTGTATATTTTATAGCTATTGCTTATGGAATTCTAATTAGAATTATCATGCACTTCTAGTGAAATTGTATGATGATTGCTAGTTCTAGATTTCATATGCATGACCTATAGCTTATGCATGTTAGATGTTTAATTTCGAGTCTCAACAAGACTTTGTGCTTAATTTTCTATTCAAATCAAATTTGAATTGTTCCAACATGGTTTTTATATTGAAATATCTTCTGATCTATCCTTTTAAGGTGTAGATTGAGTAATTTAAATCCTTGAAATATTATATAGACCACTATAAACTTGTTTTGGATTCAAGACTTTCAATAAATTGTTTAACAAAAGGCAAACACATTCTCCATTTTAAAACCTAACTCAACTTCTACCATTCATTGTGAGATCAATTTTTGTTCAAGAATTTTTCGAATTGTTTTGTTCATTGATTTTTGCTTAAGCCTCTCTATAGACACGATCTGGTACTTACGAGTTACTATGCTTCAATAAACACCCTGTGTCACACTCCTAACCTCATACTCTAAGACAGATGGTATGGGAATAAGTAATGATTTTGGGTATATTGATAACTTTAACTTAATATGAATTGAATTTTATTTATTTATTTTAGTTTTTATATTTCTATACCGTCCATCTCGCACTATAAGGTTGTGGGTATGACACCTTACACTTGGGGTCAAGCCAATATCAATTAACATTTGGACGAGCAAGCATTGGTTTTGGGCCCGGTTTTAGGTTTATTTTTTGGTAGCCCTTTGTGGCAAGTATTAGACTTTTAGAATATTCAAATGTTGAATACTATGTTATTATTTTGCTTCCACTTTAATTAGTGTTGATGTATGATTTATTGTGATTGTTTTTGTGGATTTGTCCCCACATATTCGGGTCGTGGATTTTTGGGGCGTGACATGAATGTGATGAAATCGTGTGAGAGATGTGATAGGAAGAGCATTTTCAATGATTAGATGAGATGATCTGGGTGTTAACCAAACAAGTGACTACCTTAGCTGTCGGGAATCAACCTCATAACCCATTTGTGGATCAATCTTCGGAGCACGAAGAGTATTTAGATGGGGAATATGTGATCGGTCCTTCTGATCATTCTTCGAAAGAAGAAGATTATTCAAAGGAAGAATTTCCTAAAGAGGAATTTCCATTCACATTAATAGTTACTCCAGATCAAGTTATAGATTGGAGTAAACCGTTTGTTTTCGATGAAGAGTCAAATATTGTTGAAGAAGATATAAATAAAATCTTGTCAACAACATCCGTGATCCATTCTTAAGTAGATTTCTAGAAGATTCAATGGTTACACGGTTGGAGAAATTTGTAGAGATCACAATTGATATTGTGGTGAAAATTTATTTTTCTCAATGGTTAAATCATCATATTTCCATGTTTAAAAATTAATGGAGTATGAAAGTCTAAATTCGAGAACGAATTATTTCCAATATGAGGATAATAATGCAGACTAAAGACCGTAAAATATTCTATTAAAGAAGTTTCCTATTTGATTTAGATAATCATAAAAAGAAAAAAAAATATTTAGGATTAGTTTTCGAACATTTACTTGTATTTCTAAATATTTTCTTAAAATATAATATTTAGTTTAGTAGTAAAGTTAGAAACTTTTTGGAGTTAATAATTTTTTTTTTCTCATTTTACATTATTCTATTCTCTAATTTTGATTATATTTTATTAGGGTTTTCACTATTTAAATTTCGTAAGTCTAAATACCTCGGGAGTGATTTTTTTATTAAGAAAATTATCATTAGAGAATTATTTGTTATTTTTGAGTATTCTCAAATTAAACAGAAAATATAGAAAATACAGTCTATCTGATCAACTGTTTGATTTGTCTGCTTCTCTCCTGCATAAAGATTGAATTACAAAATTTCAAAGCTTAAGAAGATTGATAGGGTCGTAAAAATTTGCTAGAATAAACCTAAATAAATTCAAATCAAGAATTGCACACCTGATCGCTGATTTTGCCAAGCAGGGTCTACCGAATCCAACTCAAAAACTCAAACAAAGAAAAAATTTAAATAATCAATCTCAAATCGTCATCTTATACTATTGAGATGAAATCAGCACATCCAATTTAGGACCCTATGGCTATCGGATCATTCAAATTTAGAGATTTCACTGTTAAATTTTCATCAAGTGATGTCAATAAGATTAGATTAAGACTATTAATCCACATCTACCCATTCAAATTTAGCATGAGAAAGCCAATGAGGTTTAAGCTACCCGAATCTTGAGTAGGGAAGAATCAAGCCAAGCCATCGATCGGATAAGATCTGGAATTTTACGATAAACACCCATATTAGAATCAAACAAGCCTATAAACTGGTCCTTGCTGAAGAGGGGTAGGCCAGAATCTCTTGTACTTCGTTTAAAATGGTAAATTTGATGGAACTTACTTTCATTTGATAAAAAATCTCGCATATTTAGAATTAAAATAAAATTGTATAAGTTAGGTTTAATTTTATTTTATAACTTAGATTTTCAAACTTCTATAAAATTTGAAATTTAGTCCAAAATAATAAAATTTGATGACAAGTAAGCAATTTAAGTAAGTGGACAAATTTATCCTTTTATATCATACTTATCATATTTTTTATTTTCTATTCACATGCTCAAACTTGGTATTTTACTTAAACAAAATCAATTCAATCTTTAAATTTAAAATGTGTTTTTAATACAAAATTTTAGTTACTAAATCCAACCAATTAATTCTTTATCTTAAAATGAAATCATTTTAGATAATAGAATACTTCCAAACGGAGTGTTAAGGGAATTATATACCCAAACCCAAATTTGTCGAGTCAATAATTCCTTTACCATTTCCGGACTCGAGTACCTGGGCAATAATATTTATATATATATATATATATTGTAAAATTCATAATACTGCATGACATTTTAATATTATATAAATTATATAATATTTAACATTCTATAATTATATTACTGAATTTGGTTCCTTTTGAGCCAGCTAGAGATATATCTATGTTCGAATCTATTGAGTAGCTTGTAATTAGGTTCGGATCCTAATCTGGTAAATAGATCTATTGCATATTTCCGTTTGCTTAATCGGATTCAAGAGTCAGGACCATAATCAAGAGAGACCTGGTATTAAATATTGCAAATTTGAGACTATGATTGCCTTTATTAATTCTTTATAATTTCTTTACTAATTATAACTAGTTTGGTAATTTTTATTTAATAATGGACTTTTTTAATTGCCTGAAAATGAACTTAATTGGAAGCTCTGCAGCTTAAAATAACTAATCGATTGATGAAGCATGAAAGAAGCCCAAAGAGACGTGCAAAAGTGCAAAAAGAAATACCCAAAGATCGATTGATTACGAAGCCAACCTAAGGCAAGGCCCAAACGAGCGTGAAAATTCTAGTAATTTAGGTGGCATTTAGTCTGTATTTTTATTTTTTATTTTATTTATTTTATATTTTGAAAATTTCAAAATAATGAAAATAAAAAACATATTTGATTTAACATTTTTTATTTTCTATATTTTGATATTTTTTTTATTTTAGATTAAAAACGTTCTAGATAACTTTTTGTCATTTTACATTTTATGCGTAAACTTATTTTCTATTTTTTAAAATAGATTTTAAAAATATAAGTGATTAAATATTTTTTAAACTGCTTTTTTTATTTTTAAAAAATATAAAACAAAAAATAAATTAAAAATAAATGTACTAAATGTCACCCTATATTTTCTTTAAAGCATATTCATCATAATTTGGTTGTTATTTTGCTCATAAAAAACCAACAAAGGGTTTGAACATACCCGTAAAGTGGTCTTCATTATTCTAAGGTTGGTAGATATAATAAAGAGCCATTGATTTCCTCACAAAGGTACACAGTTCTAGATTCCAGAGAAACCCTGAATAAAATTCTGCTCTATTCCTCAGTTTTCTTACCTTTCCTCGTAAACAGCCATGGATCTCCAAGCTCTTTTGGCTTATAATCAGAAATGATGAAGGATATGTTGGAATATTGATGAATAAAGGTGAATTTACAAATTCATTATAAGAGTTATATAAAAAATAACAAAATTATATTTAAATAATTATTCTTCAACAAAATATATTTATTTTTGTTAAGTTCATAAATATTACAGGCAAATCATACCCAAAATGACGCTTGCAACTAAAATGGTGGAATTAAATATTATAAATAACTTTAAATAATTATTTTTTGTGATGATTTTGAATTTATAATATATTAGCTAAATTACTTAAATTCATTATGTTAGTCAAATAAAAAACATTAAATATTATAAAAACTTTAGATAATTATTTTTGTGATGGTTTTAAATTTATAATTTATTAGTTAAACCACTTAATTTGTTATATGAGTCACAAAAAAATTATATTTAAGCAATCATTCTTAAATGGATTGAACTCTTTAAAAATAATAAAATTATAATATATTAAAACTATAGGGATAAAAATGGAATGCGATTTAAACAGTAAGGGCAGTTTTTAGAATTAGAACATATTTACTAAATTACCCATGAAATGGCTGCACATAAATAACATAAAAGATTTGATCGCCAAATTTTAAATGGAAATGGATGAAAGAATCATATTGAAACTTGACTAAAATTACAAAATTTTGACTATTATAATTAAAATTGAAATTGCAAACTAAAGTGGAATACGGTGTGAACTATGAGAATAGTTTCTTAAATTTACCCTTTTAATTGTTAAATGAAATTTGAGTTTGAACTTTCTTTATAAGTGTCAAAATCAATTCTTTTTAAGTAAGTTTCTTCTTCATTTTATTTCAATAGCTTCAAACAATTGTTTGTTCTATATTTCTATGTTATGGATGAATGTTGCTGCGATAAAAGCTGTGAGATTAGGGAATAGAAAGATGGTCAGTTTACCATTTTGGAGTGATTTGATGCCATCTTTTGAATATTTTGGATTTGATGCCATCTTTCGAATATTTTGGATCTTTCTCCTGTTATTCATGAATTATCTTTTAGACCTTATTTGAAGCTAAATGGAAAGAAAATAAATTGAAAATCCATTCTCGTTAAACTCCCAAAAGAAAGAAAAAATTATCCTCTTAAATTTGGAAAAATAGGCATATATAAATTTTTACCTCGGTTGGAGTAGGTTCATGTTTATCATAATGTTTATAAGGTGGAGAGGCCATGAGAAAGTACGAGACAATTGTTATGTAAGATTTACATATTATATACTAGCAGCAAGTGTGCACACGACGTGTGTGATAAATAATTTGTTTTATGAAATTTTAATTTTTTAATTTAAAATTATAAATAATCCATTACTCCCATTTCTTACCTCTTTGTCTATACTTAACAAAATTTTAATCCCCATTTACTTCTAATCCCTATATCTCGTTTCTCTTTTTTTTTTTAATCTCTCAACTCCAGACTATCTTTATTTTTCTTTTTCTCTGTCTCAACTCATATATTATCATCTCTATCTCTTTAATTTACTAAGTTTTCTTTATTAAAGTATTTTTTTATCTCTTGAAATATGTGAAACTTTTAAAAAATAATAACACGAGTAAACATTAACAGTGATTTTCTTATGGTTGAGGAAACTTTTTAACAGACTAACAATAATTCATTTTCAGTTTTGTTTCTCAAACTTTCTTTAATCTTTATCTATTCCTAAACCCCATATGCTGTATCTTCCTTTCATTTATTTATTTTTTCTTATCTCTATCTTCTTCTTTTTCTTTCCTTATCTCTTTTCCTTCTTTTCCCCTCTTAATCCCCATCTCCCACATCTTCTTTTTTTTCCCCCCCTAATCACTATCTTTTTTTCTTTTTCTCTCTCAAACTTTGTCTTTACTATGTTTATCTTTATCAAAATATGTAAAAACTTTTAAAAAATACAATAATCTTACTTTAACCCAAAAGCAATTTATCAGTATCCAGGCAATATATTAGTATATAGCAAATATTTAGGAAGAAATCACTTTTGATAGTAAATCTCCTACGAACCACTCAAATAGAAATGGTAGTCATTGCCTTTGCTAGTAGATCTCCTACGAACCACTCAAATAAAAATGGTAGTCATCATTTTATGGTACTCTCACAATTTAGAAGTTTTGCCTTGAGAGAATTCTAAAAAAAACTTGTGAAACACTATTGTGAATGGTTAAAAAAACCTGATATGATTGATAATAACTACTCTTTTAAATTTCAGATTACTTTTCCAGCTTCACCAAACCTAACATCTCCTAGAAAATAGGAGTTTCATCAAAATTGCTGCTTTATAAAAATATGAAATTCACCAAATCTTGATGTTAGCTCTGTAATAGTATTATATATATTAGTAAAAATATATATTGGACATGTAGCATCAATCCTCGAGCACATGAGGCATCATCCCTATGCGTGGGAGCACCGAACAGGAACAAGCTTAGCTCCGAGGATAATTCATTCCCGACCTCATTAATAAGTCCCATAATAAAGGATATAAATGCTAGCTTAAATACAACTATGACACTCTGTTTGGAATGGTAGATTTGATGAGATTTGATTTTATTTGATAAGAATTCTCATAAATTCTTATGTTTGGAACTAAAATAAAATTTTATGGGCTAGATTTAATTTCGTTTCATAAAATTTCTATAGATTTTGAAATCTAATCCAAAACAATAGGATTTGATGAGAATTCATTATCTTCTTAAACAATCTAAGTAAATGAACAAATTTATCCTTTTATATTATATTAAACATATTTTTTACTTTCTATTTACATGGTCAAACTTGGTATTTTACTTAAACTAAATCAATTTAATTCTTAGATTCAAAATGTGTTCCAAACAAAAAATTTTATTTACCAATTCAAATCAAATCAAATCAAATCAAATCTTTATTTTAAATGAAATCAATTCTAATAGTGGAATGCTTCCAAACAGAGTGTAGAAGTAGCATTGCAATAAATTCAATTTATTTATTATAATATCGTTAGTTCAGTTAGTTCGTTTTCTTATCAGTGGCAGATATATTCTAAATGTCACATCTTATCTACCACTAAAATTTACCACGTGCATTAAATGTAAAATGATGTGCATTAAATATAAAATAAGCCATTAATATATTTACTAAGAAAATAGGTAAATTAGTGGGATTATAATAATGTTATTGTCAGATCATTTTCCCATTAATTTATTCATTTCTTATCCTATAAATAGCCTAAGGGGTTTACTCAATAAGGTACGCTCATTGCTGCCAACTAAATTCTCTCTCACTACTATTTTCTCTGAACTTAATCACTAACTTAAGTTTTAGAGCTTTCCTAGTCAGGAATATATGCTCAACCATCATTTTCAATGTTTATTATGTTTTCAAGTAATGGAGGGCGAATTCGATTGACTATTCATGAATTCTGTTCCTGCAAAACAGAGAGAAAATAAAACCTTGCAAGTGCATGAGGTCAATTTGAAATATAACTAGGTGAGAATTTGGGGTCGAACTTAGAGAAGTGAGAATCTATCAAAAATTTCCTTGAGAAAATTAAAATGAAAACCTAAAAGTTCACTAGAAAAAAGTTCGATTTGAAATTTTTGTTGGAAAAATTCTTTTTAAAATTTATCAAATGACGAAAGCACAACTCATTTCAATTTAATCCTTGTTTTTGTTAGAATCTTTGTTCAGCTTTCCCAAACAACAACTTGGTGTAATTGGGTTAGATGATTTTTCTTTATAGAATTGCAAAGTTCAAAAATTCATCTTTGTTTTTATGATTTTTTGCAATTTGATTCTGCAATTCATACTATCAGATCAACTATTCCGTACGCGAAGCTTAAAAGCTAGACATACAGAAGTAGGATCATAACTATGAATTACGAATCCTAACATATAAAACCACAGAAATCAATCCTCAATTTGTTTCTTGAAATCTTGAATTACAATTCACGCAAAAGGAAAGCTTGAACTAGATTCTAAATTCAACAATTCATAAATTGTAATAAGTAAGGAAATTTAGCTATGCATGATTAAAACAGAACTCACCATATTAAGAAACATATTGAAATAAGAAAGCTTCTGAAAATCAGAAATGAAAATAATCCTTACACTTGCAATGTTCTTTGACTGGAATGGGGAATCTTTAAATCCTCAGAGAAATTAAAATTGAATAATAAAACACTAAAAAGTCATGCATCCTTTCTAAAAGTTTACATGTGATATAAATCCAAAAGAAACTTCTCCACTTCCCATCTAAAATACTACTATTCATTAATACATTAACTTCAGCAGTTAAGTCTCTTAGAATTCCATGAATCATGCGAACAAGGGTTCAGAGGGAGTGTGGCATCCAAAGGGCCCTTCAAAGGGTACGTTGACAATTGTTCTTTTGATCACTTGTAATTCTGCTCCCTTTCTATCCTATGGACTTGCCTTCAAATAAGCCACCCTCAGGACAGCCATCTGAAGGATAAGACAACACTTAGGAGAATTTTCTTCTCTTATTTTCCATCTATATTCAACTGTGCAAATGGGACACCTTCTAAATAGGTGTCTGAAGGGCCCTGGTGACTTTGCCTTCTTTTCCTTTCATTTGTTCACCATTTTCTTACACTTAGCCTTTCCTCATCTGAAATAAACAAAGACTGATATAAGTGAGGGACTAACCTTTAATTGCTCTATTTAACATTGATTAATCACATTTAGCCACTTACATATCATGATTTTATGTGATTAATCATTGATCCTTTGACATGGTGGGCACACCTCAGGGGTTTTTTTATCCCTACACATTTGGCAACGTCTGTGGGAAATGGCTAGTTTTCTACTTTCTCTAAGTTTTTTCTAAGTTTTCCTTATCATTGGAGAAAATGACAATCGGAGATGATACAATAAGCCTTCATTCTGGGGGGTAGGATCAAAATGCTGAGCAAGAAAGGCCTAAGGAGGTTTCTCTCATTTTTTAGACTCCTTCCAAAGCTGTAAAATTGCATTCACAAGCCACTAAATCCATAGCAGCTACGAAGAAGAAAATTGACCTAGAGCGGTAAACCTAGAAGAAACAAAGAGAGTTAAATGCCATGATGGAATAATGGCAAGTGCAGAAGCACAGGGGTGTAGATCCTAAATCCAGTGAATGAAGTAACTTTGGGAGTGATTCTAACGAAATTACAACACAGGAGACGGATTATGATGAGGATGCTAATTATTATTCTAATGACCAATAGGAGTATATTGATGAACAAATTGATAGTGAACAACTGCAGATTAAGAAAGAAGTTGGTGAAGGTTCTAACATTTCAATTAGCAATAAAATCACAAAACCGCATTCCAATCATTGGCAAGTATTGCAAATGCATTGTGATAGGCAATAGAAGTGAGATGAAAGCCATCTAGATCTCATCATAAAGAAGTAGCTCCTAAATGAAGTTCAAAATAGCATCGGAGGTATAATAAGAAGAGTGACAGCCCTTCTAGTGGTAGTCCAATTCACAAGAAGAAAATGAAATCGAAAGATTCTAACAAAAGCAAAGTGGTGAAGAAGCAATGGTGTTATAAATCAGAAAAAATGAAGCAGACTATGATGATGATGGTCAGAAGGAGAATTTGGGTGAATTTCTTCTTTTCCATTCACTGATCATATTTGTGAGACGAAGCCACTCAAGTTCATAACACCCAAATTCACCATCTACGATGGAAAATTTGATCCTCTAAACAGTTTCACCATTATGTTCAAGCTATGAAATTGTGGAGTTTGAATGATACATTACTGTGCAGGGTGTTCCCTTCCAACATAGGAGACACCACATTATAATGGTTTCATAAGTTGGCTCCAGGAAGTATTAGGAGTTGGAGCCAATTGTTAGAAGAGTTTATTGCTAGGTTCATAGTGAATACAAAGCAACTAAAGTTGGTAGATGTATTACTAACAATGAATAAGAAAAGTAGCAAGAGCCTGATGGAGTATTCCGAAAGGTACTTGGAGTTATATAATAAAGTTGAGAGGCGTATTAAGCAATTGGCAGTGGCCTTATTCAAGCTGGGGTTGTAGAAAACCGATAAGCTCTGATTGTCTTTAACAAAGAAACTAGCAATTGCTATACCTAACATAATGTGCAGAATAGAGAAGTATGCTAAGGTTGAAGACAAAACTATGCTTGTCAACTAAAAGGAATCGAAATCTTCTAAATCAAAAAAAAGCAAATGATTGAAGGATGATCATAGGAAAGCTATATTTGAAATAATTAACACGATGTTCAAAAAGCCCATTCGTAAGACCCTCCCCTACATCAGAGGCAAGACCTATTTCCACTGGCTAAAGAAGTTGTTAACAGGCCCTAATAAAAGGGATGACAAACAATTTTATGCCTATCACAGAGATCATGGCCATCGCATTGGCAACTACCATTCCCTTAAACTTCATCTTGAGGATCTAGTGAGAGATGGTCATCTTTAATAGTACATTAATGAAACCAAGACCCGAGAAGGTGAAGATTGTCCTTGGGTTTAGCAGGAAGAAGGAAGGAATAAACGAGAAGAGGCTAGGGAAAAAACGGATGAAGTTGAAAAGATGGAAGGCAGAGAAGAAAGAGACCAGCTTCGAGCAGTAATAAATGAACCAAGGAGGAAGCGTTCTGATGTTATCAATGTGATTCATGTGAAAGCTAGACCACAAAGGGCACTAGCCAATCCCAGGCCTGGCGATAGCCCCAGAGCAATGTGACAAAAGGCTGGTCATATTTATGAAGTGATGAGGATAACTGAGAGCCTAAGCAGGAGGCCAAGACAAAATGATGTGGTTGTAATCACTTTTGCTACTAATAAGGGTTATGGGGTTCAACATCCCCATAACAATGCCTTGTTCATCATGGTAGAAATGTTTGTCTCAAGTGAAGAATACTAATGGATGTAGGGAGTTCAATGAAATCATATTCCATATCTTATTCAAAAAGTTGGGCTTTACAAAAAATGACCTACAACTGGCCAATTACCCACTTATTAGATTTAACTCTGCCTCTGTCTGGCCATTAGGCAGGGTGACAGTACCTGTTCGGGCCAAGCCACTTGTGAACGAAGTGGAGTTTATTATAGGTGATGTTCCTTTTACTTACAATGCTATTGTGAGAAGATCATGGCTCCACACACTAAAGTGGTCCCCTTCACTTACCATCAGATGTGAAGTTTCCTTATTATGATAAAGTCATTGAAATAATTAGAGACCAGGACTCATTTAAGAGATACTTATTGAGTATTACATTCAAAAAATCAACCCAAACAACTCCAACTAATTAAGATGCTAGATGACACCCCAATGATTGATGATGTTAGGGGTGATCTAAAAAGAAAGCTATGGAGGATTTAGATCATGTTGAAATTAAACTTATTGATAAAGATCAATTCTTTCTGATTAGGTCAAACTCACAAGCCATAGAGAAGTTGAAACTGATGAAGTTGCTCCCAAAGAACATCAGAACTTTTACCTAGGCACCATAATAAATGCCAAGAATTCAACTAGATGTGATGATCCACAAGCTGAATATCAACCCTAGTGTGAAGCTCCTCATCTAGAAGTCCAGAAGATCTACTCTACAACACGCAGAAATAGTAATCGAGGAGGTGGATAGACCACTAGTGACTAAGGCCATACAAGAAATGTACCTCAAATGGCTAGCTAATATGGTGGTTGTCAAAAGGAAGAGCAGGAAATGGAGGGTCTATGTAAATTATAGAAACTTAAACAAAATTTGCCCCAAAGTTCTATTCCCCCTACCCAAAATAGACCAGTTGGTGAACTCAACTGCTGGGAGCTCTAGAATGTCATTCCTTGATGTATACTGAGGTATCACCAGATCCAATATACCAACTAAATGAGAAAAAAACCTCGTTATCACTCTAAGGGGAATCTATTGCTACATGGTTATGCCCTTTGGCATAAAAAACGCTTGAATAACTTATCAACACCTAGTGACTGAGGATGTTTAAGGCGAACCTTAGTAAGACTATAGGGGTATACATTGTTGACATGGTTGTTAAGAGAAAAGAGACTGAGAGTCATCTACAAAACTTACAGCATGTATTTGATACGTTTAACGAGTATAGATTGAAGCTCAATGCTGCTAAGTCTATCTTTGAGATTAGCTTAAGGAATTTTTTAGGTCACTTAGTTACTAGAAGAGGAATTGAAGCCAATCCTAACCAAATTAAAGCTATTCATGATTTTATTGGCCCGAGAAAGAAAAAGAATGTGCAAAAGTAGATAGGGATGTTTGCTCCCCTTGATAAATTCATAAGCTAAGCATCAGATAAGTATAAACCATTCTTCAAACTGTTAAAAGGGGTCAACAAGATGATCTGGAATGAGGAAATTAATCAAGTGTTGATAAAGTTGTAGGAATATCTTACAACTGTACCCATCGTGTCTACTCCTGAGCAAGGGGAAGTGTTGTAATTATACTCGGTAGTCTCTGAATATGATGTCAGTGCTTTTGTAATCACCTGAATTTTTTTTCTCTTAAATAATTTGCTTAAGTGTGGTGGTGATATTTATTATAGTAAAAATCTAGAAAATTGAGCATTTGAAAATTTTGGAATGATAAAAATTAGTTGGAAAGATTTTTGGATTTAATTCCACTCTATGTGGGAGTTTAATGTAGAATTTCTAAACTTTTATCCAAACAATTCCTAGCCCAATTACCTATTTGGTTCAACCCAAACCCATTAACCCATGGGTCAACCCATTTTCTTTGACTCACTTCAACTCACTTTATCACTCACTGAGTTGACTTGTGAATAGTAGCTCTAAATCATTTCTCGGCAAACTTCATTTTCCATCCATCCTTTCTTCCATACATCTTTCACACTCTCTCAAATTATTTGGCTAATTAGTCAAAAAGAAGACACTACATTGATGACTTTAAAGCATCTTTTTAATTATTTAGCAAACATGATTTAGACACTTAAAGCATCTTTTAAATAATTTTGTTTAATTTGTCAAAAAGCTAGCATGATTCCTGGATCATGCCACCTCCATACGTCTTCCCAAATACTTTTCTTAAATGATATGGTTAGATAGTCAAAAAGTAAGCATGATTCTTGGATCATGATACCAATTGTATATGTATGATCTTACCTTAGTTGATTTGAAGCATGATTATTTTCTCCACCAATAACTTTCTCTACACTCCCATGATTCTTATAAATTGTATGCCTTCAAAGAGAAGAAAAAAAAATAAGAGAGAAAAAAATATATATTTTTATCAAGTGTGGTTGGACATTTGGTGTTGTTTGGAGGAAGAAGAAAGGCTTGGAAATTTTCAATTGGGTGGTGTTCAAAGCTTAACTCCTTTTTCCTTCACAAGCTTGGTCACCAATATCTTCATTGAGGTAGGATGACGAACCTCCTCAAATATATTTGATGCCTTCAATTTTGAATCTAAGGCATTTTTTTGGGTTTAAAGTATGAAATTTGATTGTGATAAAAATATAATACCCGTATATTGGGGGTAGGGAAGCCGAAACTTTGACTAATGTGGCCCAATATGCTGACAGCTCACTGTTTGTAACTTCTGATGTGTTCTTGACCCCTAAAATGGTGGAATTAGGCTTCGGCTAAAACATAAAAGTTGTAGCCCTTTAAGTTTTCTTTCCAACCCATAAAGATTTGCATCAATCCAATTTGTGAGTCAAAAGTTATGCTCAAAATACTGAGCACGTGTAAAACTGTATCTTCTGAACAAATTGAATTCAAGACTGTTTTTGCACCTTTAGACCTTAGAATTTTAAAAAGTGTAAAACATGAAAGTTATAGGTCTTAAAGTCTAGTTTCTACAGATATAAAGTTTATAGATATTGGAGTTCTGCTCTATTTTATATGAATTTTCTTTTAAACTGCTGTCTCTGTTTAGCCTTTAATTGATGCTTGTTTGGATATTTTTTAGAATATTATGTTTAAAGATTTATTTAAATTCAATTACCTTCTGTTAATTATTATCATGTTAATAATTTCTATTGACGTGTAATTTTGTTCACAAGGCCTGATAACACTTACAAACACGCGCAAACGAGCCCAAATGCGCGCAAAATGGCGTGCGAGCGCCCCGGCGCACAAACGCGCCCAAATGCGCACAAAATGGTGCGGGGGCACCCCAGCGCGCAAACGTGCCCAAACGCGCACAAAATGGCGCGCACTCACAAACACACGCAAACAAGCCAAAATGCGCGCAAAATGGCGCGTGGGCGCCCCGGCGCAAACACACGCAAAATGGTGTGCAGGCGCCTCGGCGCACAAACGTGCACAAACACGCGCCGGCGCACGCCCACTCACAAACACACGCAAACGCGCCCAAATGCGCGCACACCCACAAAGGCGCACAAAATGACGCGCGGGCACCCTGGCGCACAAACGCGCGCAAACACGCGCCGGCGCGCGTGTACTCACACACACGTTCAAATGCACCCAAACGACCGCAAAATGGCGCGCGGGCGCACCGGCGCGCAAACGCACGCAAACACGCTCCGGCGCGTAAACACGCCCAAACATGCGCAACCTCGCCCAAACGCGCAAAATGGCGCGCGAGCACCCCGGTGTGCAAACGCGCCCAAACGCGCGTGAAATGGCGCACACGCACAAACACGCGCAATCGCGCCCAAACGCGTGTAAAATGGCGCACAGGCGCCCCGTCATGCAAATGTGCCCAAACACGTGCAAAATGGCGCACACTCACAAATACGCGCAAATAAGCCCAAACCGCGTAAAATGGCACGCAGGCGCCACGGCGCAAACGCGACCAAACGCGCGCAAAATGGCACGCGGGCACCCTGGCGCACAAACGTGCGCAAATACGCACCGGAGCGTGCGTACTCACAAACACGCTCAAACGCGCCCAAACGCGCACAAAATGGTGCACGGGCGCCCTGGCGCACAAACGCGCACCAACACGCTCCGGCGCGCAAAGACGCCTAAACACGCGCTGGCGCGTGCACACCCACAAACACGCACAAACGCGCCCAAAAGTGCGCAAAATGGCGCGCGGGCGCCCCGGCGCGCAAATGCGCGCAAAATGTGATGCAGCCGCCCCGGCACGCAAACACGCCCAAACGCGTGCAAAATGGGGCGCGGGCGCTCCGCCGCGCAAACGCGCGCAAAATGGGGCGCGGCCACCCCGGCGTGAAAATAGGCCCAAACGCGTGCAAAATGGCGTTCACTCACAAACTTGCGCAAACAAGCCCAAACGCGTGCAAAATGGCGCGCGGGCGCCCCGGCACACAAACGCGCGCCAACACGCTCCAGCGCGCGCCCCCACCCAAACACGCGCATAATGGCACGTGGGCGCCCCGACGCGCAAACGCGCCCAAATGCGCGCAAAATGTCGCGCGGGAGCCCCGGTGCGCAAGCGCACCCAAACGCGCACAAAATGGCACGCGTGCGCCCCAACACACAAACGCACGCGAAATGGGGCGCAGGCGCCCCGGCGCGCAAACGCGCGCAAAATGGCGCACACTCACAAACACGGGCAAACAAGCCCAAACACGCGTAAAATCGCGCGCGGGCGCCCCGGCGCACAAACAAGCTCAAACACGCACCGGCGCGCGCGTACTCACAAACACGCGCAAATGCGCCCAAATGTCCGTAAAATGGCGCGCGGGCGTCCCTGCGCACAAACGTGCACAAACACGCTCTGGCACGCAAACACGCCCAAATTCACGCAAAAACACGCCTAAATGCGAGCAAAATAGCGCGCGGGTGCCCCGGCGCGCAAATGCGCCCAAACACGTGCAAAATGGCGCGCGGGTGCCCTGGCGCGCAAACACGTGCAAAAATGGGGCGCGGCCGCCCCGGCGTGCAATCGCACCCAAACGCGCGCAAAATGGCGCACACTCACAAACACACGTAAACAAGCCCAAACGCGCGCAAAATGGCGCGTGGGTGCCTTGGTGCACAAACGTGCCCAAACATGCACAAAATGGCGCGCGGGCGCCCCTGTCTCTCAATGGTTCCATTTCTTCGATATTTGATTTTATATACCCATTTACATCCAACTGGTTTCTTCCCTTCTGGCAACTGAACAATTTTTCAGGTTTTATTTTGATCAAGTGCAAGGAGTTCCTCTTTCATGGCCTTTCTCCAAACCGATTGCTTATTGGCCTCTTGAAAGCTAGTGGGCTCATTTGTAATAGAGCTTAGAAAAGTAAAGTATGATGAGGACACATTAGCATATGACAAATAATTTTGGATGGGAAATGTTGAAGTATGATAGGTATAAAAATCTTGCATTTTAGCTGGAGGCCAACTTACTCTAGAAGATTGATGTTGTGGTGGCACATAGGTAGAAGGGCCAACTTCATTAGGAGAATGAACTTCAACAGAAGGAGCCACGGTGGAAGTGTCGGGTGATGCATCTCCTTTTCGAACATCAATAGGATTTGTGTTAACAATAGGAATAGGAATCAAATCATCTAAACACTCCCCCTCAGGTGGATTACCAGCTGAATTCTGAAAAAAAGGTGTATCTTCAAAGAAACGAACATCCTGTGAGATTAGAACCTTTTGACTGGTAGTATCAAGACACTTATAGCCCTTTTGAGTGGAGGAGTAACCAAGGAAAACACATTTAATTGCACGGGTAGCAAGTTTGTCTCTATGAGAGGCGTGAATATGGACATAGCATAAACACCCAAAGACAAGAATGTGCAAAAGATCAATTTTGCGTTGCTTAAGGATTTCCAAAGGTGACTTATGCCCAATGACATGACTTGGAAGTCTATTGATGAGATAGGCAGCAGTAAGAACACCATAAGACCAATATTTTTTTGGAACATGCATCTGAAACATGAGCGATCTGGTGGTTTCCAAAAGATGATGATTTTTACGCTCGGCAATTTCATTCTGTTGTGGAGTGTCAACACAACTAGTTGATGTATAATTCCTTGCCTACTTGTAAAATCAGCTGAAAGATTTTTTATAAATTTAGTGCCATTATCAAATCAGAGGACCTTGATATGAGCATTAAACTGAGTGACAATCATGGCATGAAAGGATTGAAAAATATTCACAATTTCACCTTTTTTCTTTAACAAATAAATCCATGTGGCATGAGAATGATCATCAATAAATGTGACAAAATATTTAAAACCATCATGAGATTCAACAGGGGCAAGAGCCCACAAATCTAAATGAATTAACTTAAAAGGTTTAGCTGTCACAAATAAAGATCGGCCAAAAGGCAAACGGGCCAATTTAGAAATTTGACAAACTTCACTTGAACTAGACGAAGGTGTATCAGGAAAAAGTAAAGACAAATTCCGATCACATGGATGTCCTAGGCGCTTGCGCCATAGGTCTGAATGTTTGATGCTCAATGCTTGAAGATTAGGTTGGATGAGGTATAAACCATGCGAATAAATGCCATCACCAATCTTCTTCCCCGTGGCTCGGTCCTGAAATACCATAGAAGATGGGGAGAAAATAACATCACAATTTAATGCAGTAGAAAGTTTTTCAATAAATAGCAATTTGCAAAGGAAAGATGGGATATAGAGAGCTTCAAACTTTGGGCAACCAGAAAAAATTTCAACTTTACCACAACCTTGAATAGGAATAGAATATTCGTTGGCAACTAAGACTGATCTATCAGCTAGAGAGATAAAATCAGAAAGACTACTATGATCATTAGTTATATGATCAGTAGCACCAGAATCCACAATCCAAGTGCAGGTAGTATTATAAGAGGAAGAAAGATAAGCTTGAAGATTACCTGAGGCATAGGTAGAGAATGAAGGTTCAGAAGAAGAACCAGACTTCTTAAACTGGTGTAGAATTTTACTGAGTTGCCCAATCAAGTCAGAGACATCAGATGTCACACCATTGGCTGCCTTATCTATTTTTTCCTTTTTGAATTTTGGCTTCAAGTGTGGAAAAAAAACCCAGCAACGATCCCTACTATGTCCATCTTTGTCACAATGGTCACAGTGCTGACCTTTATTACGAGTAGAGTTACCACTTTGTTTCTTAGCATCAACTTTCTTTTTATCCACCATTAAAGCACTTGCTTCAGTTTGGATGACAGTGGATTTATGCTCAATGTTCATTGCCCTTCTTCTTATTTTTTCCTATTGGATACTAGCACAAACACTTGAAAGAGACGGAACTCCAGGTCCCATTAAAATTTGGCCTCGAAGATTCTCAAAATCTGGTTTGATGTGGGATAATCACTAAAAAACTTTATCTTGCTCAGCTCTTTGCTATAATACAGCCAAATCAGTTGTAGGAGGGTGATACAAGCCAAGTTCATCCCACATGCTCTTTAATTCACCCAAATATTCAACAAAAGAACGATCTCCTTGTTTGCAATTATTAATATCTTGCTGCAATTGATAGATGTGGGCAGCGTTGTTTTGATGACCATATAAATCCCTCACAGATTCCCAAAGTTCTTTGGCACTATTAGCAAAAGCAAAAATTTCAGTGATTTTGGGTTTCATAGAATTAAGAAGCAAAGACATGGTGTACTAATCTTCAAATTTCCATTCACCATACTTCTCAACTTCATCTGTTTTAGGAGAAGGTTTTGTTCCATCAATATGCACATATAGAGATTTTCCACCTAGTGCTAATGCCACAACACAAGACCAGGGGACATAATTTAGTCCCTTAAGAAGAATTGAAGAAAGCCTCAGAGTCAAATTTTTGTCTAATTGGCTATCCATCAATTATGTGTGGAAAGAACAATAAGAACACCCAAACAAAAAAAAAAATGGAACTGTGAACTTATGAAGAGGCAAAACAACCGACTGACTTCAAGGTTGATATTGACCCCCAAAACAGTCTCGAAACTAGCCCGAAAGATAATGAGCTAGATGTGAATGATATGAATCCAATGCCACCGACCTTGCCTAATTTCAAGTTTCAGCGAAAAAGATACAAGGTTTTCTATGGAAAGTGTTCAAAAGAGATTTGCAGGAATGTAAAGGAAGAGGTACAATACCTTACCTTCTTTCTGCTCTAATACCATGAAGAAAAAGTAAAAAAAGAGATGTAATTAAAGTGGTTCAGCCATGGATTGTGACTTACATCCACGGTAGAAAAGAAGAGAATTCTTATTCATGGGTTATTGAAATAGAGCACCCTCAATATAAATACAGTTACATGAGAGCAATTTCAAGGAATTAATCCCAAGACTTAAGCAGCAAGATAAGCACAAAATCCTCACATAATTGGCAATCTAATCACTGAATAATCTATTACCTATTGTGAGAATATTCTTTCTTCCTTCTCTACCAACACACAACAACCCACTTCTGCAACTTTCAACTGCTTCACAACAGAGAGACTAGGAGGTGAAACAGTGAAGGAACGGTAGGTTGGGAGATAATGAAATAAATACGGCACCAACCTACCAAATGGACGATTTTCTCCAAAGCCTAAGTTCTTCCAAATCTCTTATAGAAGAGGAAGGTTAACGTTGGTCGGCTTACTAGCAGTATTGTTAAAATTTTTAATTGCAAAGGAGGAAAAACAATGAGTCAATTGATTAATGCAAGAGTATAAAAAATCAACAGATGTTTAAGATGATGAGTCAACTGACCTAGCCGAAGCAAACCATTGGGATTCGTAAGGCTTGATTAGCGCTTGGGCCAAATTTCTAGCTTCCTGAAACAATACTAAGATCTTCCTCAATCCCTTTTAACTAAGTAATAACAATAAAAAAAAGGATCTAGAAACTTATATGCACGTTATATAATTGGTTAATGGAATTTATGCCATTAATGACTCTATAAAACTTGAGTAACCATTTTTGTGGTCACCCTAGGTTTGGTTTCCTAAAGGAAGTCATTATTGGAAAATCTAAGCCCGCCTCCTGTAATGATCACTATGGGACACTTGACCCAAACATCACTATCTCTACCTCTCTTAGTAGAGAGTTTAATATCTACGTCTGCTAGTATTATATGTTTCTTTACAAATTGCTATAATTGTTGCATTACTAAGTTCTTAGGACAATCAATCAACGGTTGAAAATGGAAAAAGAAGAAGGAAATGAATCAGATTGCAACTGGAATAGAATATTACTCACCAAAGAAGCTTGGCCTTAGGTGAGGAGAGTTGAACACTCAGAGGAAATAAAGAACACCCAGTTGCAAAGAAGACTTGTAAAGCTTGAGAGTTTGAAAATTCGAAAAGGTTCAAGTGTGCCCAAATGTGGGTATTTATAGAAGTAGGTAAGTCTTGCAGTGAAGCATAACAATGAAACAGTATTAAAAAGCAATTAATTACTGTTGAGGACAAAAAAACATTGATGGAAAAAGTGAAGAGACGCCTAAGGTTTTGTTGCTACTATTAATGTAGCACATGCGAGACTACACAAACATCTCACGCATCATTAATACGGCATAATGTGAATCACCAAGTACATGACACATCACCGAAGAAAGTGGAAAAACAAGAATTTGAAAAGATTTACAAATTAGTAAGGATATTTGAAATTGAAAATCCACTTTGCTTGCGCAACAAGTTCTCCCAGTCAAAATGGAGGCATAATATTTGTACAAAAAACATACTGGACACGTGGCATCGATCCCAAGCACTATGACATTATCCCCGAGTATAGATGCACCAAGCAAGTATAAGCGTAGCTCCAAGAATAATTCATTTTTGACCTCATTAATTTAGTCCCATAATAAAAGGATATAAATGCTAGTTTAAATGCAACTATAAAAGTAGAATTGTAATAAATTCAATTCATTTATTACAATATCGTTAGTTCAGTTAGTTTGTTATTTTACCAGTAGCTAACATAAAGTGATATTTGGACCTTCTTAACTTCACATCTTACCTACCACTTTGAAATTTATAGTGCACATATTGAATACAAAGTGATGTGCATTGTATAAAAGTAAACTGTCAATATATTTACTGAAAAAATAGGTAAATTAATGCGATTATAATAATATTATGATCAAATCATTTTTTCATTAATTTATTCATTTCTTAGCTTTGGAGCTTCCTTGGTTAGGAACATCCTCTAACCATCATTTTCACTGTTTCTTGTGTTTTTAGGCAATGGAGGGTGATTTTTTTGGGTGTGATGGGCACGCACGAGGGTATTTTTCATCCCCACATAATATATATATAAAGGGAGAAAAAATATGAAAACCACGTAGAAGTTTTCTCATGCAATTCTATAATGAATCGAAACTTAATAAGAAAACTAAAAAACCCCATAGATTGTATCGGGAATAGAAAACTACAAAGAACCCTAGCAATCAGGCAATCATGATTAAGAAAATCAAGACAATCAAGAAAATCGTACATATATGGGTAACCAAATAACAATTCAAAATTATGTATGTTGTAGCAATATATCATGAAATTCATAAAACATAATTATCATGATCATTCATAATAAATGAACATGAAATTTATTTTTGATACCACTTGTAGGATCTCAGTATTAAACAGATTGATAAAATCCTAAGTTCAATCGATCATACATGCCAAAGGGTCTCATGTTAAATTATTAAGAATTCTATGGAGAAGTAAACATATTTGAATCCATGGTGATGAATCAATGGAGTTTAAGATCTTCCACAGACTAATCACGATACTCAAGGGTTTCTCTCTCACAGATAGGAATGAAGAGATGTACAAGTGTGAATGATTAGCACTGGGGACCATAACCCTTAAGATTCCTTATGTACTAGGTTTTAATTAGAATTCCATTAACCCTAATTAGTCTAGTAATGGGTAACTACATATTGCAAAGCCTATACCCAATAGATGCTTCTAGAGCCCAACAATTGGATCACTTAAATTGGCCCTACTTAATCATATAACCCATATAACAATTGTTAATTAAACATATAAGCCCATGTCAGGAAATAATATCCCAATATCCCACCCTTGATGGTGGTTTCACTTCAGGCGGTGGCTTCAGCTAGTGGTTGGTTCGTGAAGGAGCACAACAACAGAAAGGGGGACGATAAAGATATAGCAATAATGAAAGAGATGTAGATCTAAGTATTGGGATGTATGCCCTAAAGTCATATATTAAATAATGAACTGATTTTATTTTAGCAAAGAATTATTATTTAGTTTATCTAAAGTTTCTTTATTATTTATGGATGCATATATTTCATGTGATGAATGTAATCCTTGATTGATTAATGAACTTGATTCATGTGCATGAAAATGTTTCATATACAGGAGATATGAATCTAAGTATTAATCAATCTAGATTTGTTCACAGTCAGTGTTGAGATGGGGACATTTCAACTAAAAAATTGTAACATTTTAGATTTCTATATGATAGAATGATTTATCTCAATCATTAAAGTAGTGGACTTTGAATTAAAGTGATGGTGTGAAAGACACTGAACAGGACATTGATAAGAAACACATCTAAGCTGTGCTATCCTCATTGATGTATTTCTTATGTTCACTCTAAGCAATTGCTCTAAATCCTGAGATAGTGATAGACACTATTTTATGTAATGATGACTTAAATTCATTAGAAGTGAGGCTGATTATCATTAGGCTAACACCTCAGTGTTTTGGGAAATCATTACATAAAACTAGAGAATATACACTATCAAGAAGGAATCTACACTCTCATTTAAGATAGGATATTATCCATATTAAGAATATTAACTAATCATTAAATCCGGATCCAATCGTCTTAATAATATGTTATTAAGATGGTGACCAACATAAAATGATTAGAATAATAGTTCTTAGAATATGGAGGGAGGTATCAATTAAAATTGGATAGCTTCTTAATTCTAATTGTCTCAATATCTGGTGGAGGGGCTCAATTGCAGAACTAAAGAGTGAATAAGATGTTTTGTGAAATTATTTCAATAAACTGGGATTGGAGTTCAATTATACCTTTTTAGTGGAGTAAGATATAATTATTATGGGATGTATTCGTAATTGTGAGATAATTATGGGTAATTTCCTAATTAGCGAACTTAAGTTTATTTGCACCTAAGTCCTCTGCTCTTGTCTATATAAAGGATCAGTCTATCAGGTTGCCCACACAACTCTAGACATCAGAAAACCTTGAGAGAATTCTAATAGGAGAAAGAGCGGAAAACCTAGACATCTTAACCGTCAGAAAAAGGAAAGTTCAAGAAACTAAGAGCAATCATAACAAAAGGTTAGTTTCGTTTATTAATTTAATTTCACTTTTGTATTTTGAATACAATTATATAAAGAAGTTTATAATTTTTCATGCATGATCGATCCGATTTTTTTTTTAACCTATTCTGCTGCGTTCTTGATTCCAACACTAAGTAGAGAATGAAAGAAGATGATTAGAAAAGTGACAGAGGAGATCAAAAATGGGAGAATGATGAGAGAGAATTGACACTAAACTAAAGCATGATTAAGCAAAGAGGAAAGAAATCAGGTTTTGGCTGAAAAAAAGGCCATTGCTAATCGCCTAAAGTAGTTTCTCAATTTTTAATGGTGAAGGAAAGTATTATAAGGTAGCGGTTAGACCAGCGCTGATATATGGATCAGAGTGTTGGGCAGTAAAACATAATCATGGTCAGAATATGGCAGTTGTGGAGATGAGGATGCTAAGGTGGATGTGCGGGATTACAAGGAAAGATAGGATTAGGAACAAAGAGATTAGGGGCAAAGTAGGAATAGCACCGATTGAAGATAAAATGAGAGAAAACCGATTAAGATGGTTTGGGCATGTTAGAAGGCGTCCAGCAGAGGCACCTGTTAGAAGGTGTGAAAGTATGGAGATTGCCAGGAGTAGGAGAGGTAGAGGAAGACCCAAGAGAAGTTGGAAAGAAACCATTAAACATGACCTGACCTACCTAGATTTATCAGAGGACATGCCCCTAAACAGATCTAATTGGCGTCGACAAATCCATATAGCCGACCCCACCTAGTGGGAAAAGGCTTGGTTTGGTTGGTTTGGTTGGTATTGCTAGAACCAGATGTCTTCTCCTCCCCTCTCCCTATTTTTTGTTAACTACCTTTAGGCGGTCTCCCGTTTCTTAGATCCTCTATAACCTCATTTCTAGTAGTGTATATTTCATTTATGCAATGTTTGATCAGCTTTATATAAAAATATTGTTATTATGATGGTTAGGAATAGATTGTCCAATGAATTGAATTACTTATACATGAAATCAAGCTTTAAAGGCATTAACAATATAGACAGCTTATGTCACTAACATCACATTAAGCAACCTTTGTATGCATAGAAATGACAATTTGGATAGTCAAATTGTTTAAAAATGATACTGATAAATTAAGACCAATATATTGATGGACTATTTGCATGCTATGTGATTTACTTTCCTAGATGCTCTTAAAGAAATGAGTATTCAAGTGTATATATGCAAGTTTTTCTCAATTATTATTCATTAGTTTTTATTATCCTTTTTCAGAGAGAGAAGGATTTAGGCATATAAATGAAACTTTTCAAACACAGTCACATTAGACATAAAAGTGAAATTCATGATTATTAAGGGTTAATGTAACCAACTTATGACTTTCTTCTAGTTGAATCTATCATTTTCCATTTATGAATCTGGTATTATTACATCCTAAGTACAAGAAAAGTGAGTTAAGTGATAAAATAATTAAGAATTGAAAATACAAATTTATTTAGTGACATATATTACTGATGTTAAGGCCAAAATTGTAAATTGGTAAATCCATGGTCAAAGATAGTGTTTTGGAATATCTAGACTTAGTGTAGGCTAAGACACTACAGTCTTGAGTCAAGTAGAAGTGTAAAGGTATCAAGTAAACTATTTGCATAATATTAGAAGTCTGAAGAAACCAAATAAGAGCCAGAAATCAATTACACAGAAAGCTTATAGGATGGCCGCAGGAAGGCATGGGATAATACCGAGACCTGAGTTTGAAGTTTTGCTGTGCGAGATGGCCGCTCTGACTTGCGGGATGTCCACGGGAAGGCTGCGAGATGATCGCGGGTGCGGCCTTCCCACGAGAAGCATAATCCAGGCTTTATTCAACAACTCTAAACCTTAATCGTCCCTGGCTTTTCTATATATACCTTCTGGATGACTCTAGGGTCACACACACAGTGAGAATATTCATTCAATAAGGAGCAAAACAGTTTTAAAGTTCTCTCAATTACTTAGCCAGCATGTTCGTTGTTCAATCCGAAGGAGTTCAGGTTCGAGATTTGTGAACACTGAGGATCAGCAAAATTACTGAGGATTCAGCAAAATTACTGAGGAGTCAGTATCGTGCCTTCTAGGAGTCGAAGGCTTTCACTAAAGAAGTTGATGAATCGAAGAGTCGAGCCAACATCAACAAAGTATAGAGTCGAGGAGTCGATTTATCGAGGGTTTGAGTTTGTAACCAACGTTTATTATAGTGAATGTTTCTGAGGTTTCCCTGTGTGGGTTTCCTTGTTCTTTTTTATCTCACTTTCTACTATTTTGTGAATGTAGTTGATTGATTGGGATCACTAGCAGCAAATTATGAATCTTCAATTGGTATCAGAGCAGGTTGTTTTTTAGAGAAAAACGTGATCCTATTACTTGCTATATGGATCATCGTAGAGAAGATGGAAAATCTAAAAGATTAAGAAGAATGATAAATCCAAGGGTGAAAAATATTCTGAATTTAAAAAGAAGGAGAACAAGTTTAAAGGTGTTAAGTGCTATGAATGACAAGGTTATGGACATATAGCTCAGGAGTGCGAAAACAAAAAAAAAAAAAAAAGGAAGAAAAAGGTATTAAATGCAATCATAGATCAATCAATGACCTCCTCATCCTCAGAAGTTTTTCCAGAAAACTTATAGCATTCATGGCAAGAAGTACGACATCTGTAAATTCAAGAGAGTCAATTAGTTCAAAAAGCTCAAAAGGAGAACCATCAGAAAGGGAATCAGAACATGAGAGTGAAGGTGAACAGATAGATTTTGAAGATGCCTATGAATAACTTTATCTAGATTATAGAAAGTTTCATAAGCAAAATGAAAAACTAACCATACAGAATAAGATGCTGAAAAAGGAGAGAGACAGTTTGAAAATTGCCTCGGAAAAATTATAAGAAAGTTTGAAACCCTTGAAGCAAATGAGAAAGTTGTGGATGAGTTTTTTACGATCCTCAAGACTAAGCATCAAGATCTTGAAGTTCAAGTTCAGAAGATTGAAGACGAGAAAAGAACTCAAGATAGGATTATAGAAGCTCTTAAAGAGAAACTTGCAGTCAAAGATCACGAGTGCTTGTAGGCTCAAAAGGCATTGTATGAACTAAATGAAAAACTAAAAATTCCCTCTAATAATCTTCACCAAATTTTGGTCGTACAACGTAGTCCAGGTGATAAAAGGGGACTTGGATATATAGGAAAGAATGAGACAAATAAAGAAACCTCAACAAGCCAGTAGGAAAAGATCAAAGTTCTAAAGATCTAGTCTTAGAAAACTACTACCCTGCTAAACACTAAAGGACCTCCTCCTCCTAAACAAAAGAAAGGTAATCAATCAACAACCTATTTTCAGAAGCCTAAAGGTACGCCCCCTAACTTGTAACGTAAGTTTGTTCCTATATGTTTTCATTGTGGTATACCTAGTCACATATGACCACATTATCACAAATTATATGGGCTTCCCCTATCCTATGTTGACACTAGGAATTCTTTGAGATCTAATTTTCAAGTGTCAAATAGGTTTAATCCATTTAGGTTTCAAGATTCATGTGTTGATTCTAGACCTTACATGACTCGGCTAGTGAGGAGAAATAAAATGAAAAATTTTTCAAAACCCATTGGTCCTAAACCCAACAATCCAAAGACTCAAAATATTTTTCAAAAAATAAGAACTGTTTGGGTTAGAAAAAGTGATCTATATGTCACTCACACCCCTAAGAGTGTTGAAGGGTGAGTCTTGATATGTAAAGGCAATTTTTTTTTTTTTTAACTAGGCTATGCGTCATTGCTATATCTTACCTAGTTCTATGAAATCTTGTAAATTAGATACTTTTTAATTTTTAGATAGTTAAAATATTTTTTTTGGTGCAATGTTATTCCTTGTGATATTCTTGCATGTTCTATTACCTTATACATACTTCAAAATCACTGGATTAAAATTGTTGATATACGAAGTGGTCATAAATTTGAATTACTTGATAAACTTGAATCCTGCGTTTTGTTATCCCTTATCATGGTAATGGTGTGCCAATGGTAATTGCACGAAGTTTAGTGCATCATGAGAAATCTTTTCACTACTCAATTGTTTTAAGAAATTTTCCTTTTTGGACTTTTGGTTGCTTTTGAACGTACATTAAAAAAAAAAAAAAGAACTTAGAAAGGGCTACCAATGGGATAGAGTGCAACTAGCCTGTTGACGTGCGAGTATCAAAATAACCACCCTCTAGGTTTGATGATACAGGAAGAAGGCTACCTACCCATAAGTGTGTGCAAGCCGCCAAGTAAAAATTAAAAAAAAAAATTGGTGAATGTCATTCAATAGATACATATCTTGGTGTTAGTTGAAAACAATGAATTGAGGAGAAATTAGTCAAAGAGCTAACACTGCATATCTTACTCAATTCAATTCAAAGTCCAAAAAAAGCAATTTTAAAATTCATGCGAGTATGTTAAGAGTATTAATCATATTGCACTTAAACTTCATTTCACACACCGCACAGGCATTTGACCATTGGTATGACAGTGTGAACAACTCATGATATAAATAGTAAGATGATTCTTGGAATTCTTATTTGTTACTATTCATGTATGGTCAAATTTTGAAATTATGTTTCGTTTGTGTTTGGGAAAATAGAACTTGGAATGAATCAATCAAGTATACATGTTATATCTTTTTTTTTTTTGTCAATTCATGTCAAAAAGGGGGAGAATAGTTTATGGAAAAAATTTTGAAAAGAGAATTTTTGAAGTTAGTAAATTAAAGGGGAGATATAGTTAAGGGGGAGAATGCTTGAAAATGGGAGAATGCTTGAAAACAATTTTGCTTATTAAGGGGGAGAAAAATTAACTTTTTGATAGTAAATATTTGTGTCGATTAATTAAGGAGGAGAATATTTTATTTCATTTTTTTTGTTATAGTTTCATTTAATTTTTTATTCCACATGATGCCTCAATCATTTTGTTTAAGTGTACAGCAAATAGGTTCTATAATAAGAACATATTGATCAAGGAATAACCTACTGAATCCTTTTTGAAATTAGGATGAATTCGTTTGTAATTTCATTTATTAAGTTTTGACATGGAATTGCCAAAGGGAGAGATTGTTAAGGCCAAAATTGTAAATTGGCAAATCCATGGTCAAAGATAGTGTTTTAGAATATTTAGACTTAGTGTAGACTAAGACACTACAATCTTGAGTCAAGTAGAAGTATAAAGGCCTCAGGTAAACTGTTGTATAATATTAGAAGTCTGAAAACAAGAGCCAGAAGTCAATTACATAGGAAGCTCGTAGGATGGGACGTAGGAAGGCACGGGATAATACCGAGACCTGAGTTTGATGTTTGGCTGTGTGGGATGGCCACTCTGACTTGTGGGATGTCCACGGGAAGGCCGCGGGATGACCGCGGGTGCACCCCTCCCACAAAAAGCATAATCCGGGCTTCATTGAACAACTCTGAAACCCTAATCGTCCCGGCTTTTCTATATATACCTTCTGGACGACCTAGGGTCACACACACGAGAGAATATTCATTCAATAAGGAGCGAAATAGTTTTAAAGTTCTCTCAATTACTTAGCCAACATGTTTATTGTTCAATTCGAAGGAGTTCGGGTTCGAGGTTTGTGAATGTTGAGGATTCAGCACGCCAAGGATTTAACAAAGCCTACTGAGGAGTTAGTATCATGCCTTTGTGCATTGTTCAATTCGAAGGAGTTCAGGTTCGAGGTTTGTGAACGTTAGGGATTCAGTAAAGCTACTGATGAGTCAGTATCGTGCCTTCGAGGAGTCGAAGGGCTTTTGCTAACGGAGTCAGTGAATCGAGGAGTCGAGCAAATGTCAACAGAGTATAGAATCGAAGAGTCGATCTATCGAGAGTTTGAGTTTCTAACTAACGTTTATTTTAGTGAATGTTTTTGGGTTTCTCTGTGTGGGTTTCCTCATTCTTTTTATCTCGCCTTCTACTATTTTGTGAATGTGATGATTGATTGGGATCACTAGCAGCAATTACAAATTTTCAACTGGACATCAAGTCATTAAATAGATTAGACGCTACACTAATAAAGGTATGGTGATAATGATTATTTTCATCATAAATTGGTAATTAAGCATTAACATTGACCACGCTAATTTTTCACTTAAAAAAGTTATAATTATAAACAAATTATAGTGAGAAAGTATAATTTATGGCTAGAATTAATATTATTTAATTAGTAGCAAAAAATTATTTTTTACCACTAATACTTTAGTATGAACCTATTGTGATGGCGCATGTGAGCTCGATATTATATTAATACTAAAACTATCTTTAGTAATAAAATTCTACATTGTGATTGATTATCGTCATTATAACCTTTATTTGTGTATAGTGCCCTCTTCTGAAAATATATATATACATATATATATATATATATATACATGAAAAGTTATATGTTAGGCAGACAAGCTAAGTAGATTTTCTATCAAAACAATTTTTAAAAGATAAATATTTCACTTGGTTGTTATACGATCCTTTGGTAAAATTTTGTAGACTTGTACGGCAACAAAGTTCTCACACACTCCCAGAGACTTTTTGGTAATTAAAATACGATTACTTCATGTTTTAATGCTTTGTATTTGCAATATTTTGAGATTTTATACTAGAATGAAAACATTGTTTATCCGTGAAATATGACAAAATAAAGAAAACACATTTATAAACACATTAAATGTGCAATTAATTGTAGAATTAATATATATCCGATTGAGTTGAAAATGCTCATTTGCAAACTGAAATCCGCTAATGAAGTTCTATAAAAATGATCATACCCATTCAGTATATTTGGATGAAAGAGCACATTTGATATAGAAAATACTCTTTAATATCAATACTTTAAGTACTCTTTGATATCAATTCTACCTAAACTATAACAGTGTAAGGAGTTTTACTTTTTAGGTTTAGAAGACAATTATCATGCCCTTAACCTCGGATACAGTCACCATAAACAGACACCACCACAACGATCACTATGTTGAGAATGTCTAGATTCGTCAACTCTGTCCTCGCTAGTCTTCATTTTCTCTCTCTTCTTTCTCTCTTCTATCTCTCTTTTTTTTTTCTCTCTACTTTGCTCTTCTCACCATTGGCTATAGAAAAGAAAGAAAAAGAAATAAGGAAATGAGAGAAAAGAAGGTTGGGTCTTAAATCTAACTCCATGCCCAGTAACAAATTTAGCTAAACCTAACCCAAAAAATAAATAAATAAAACTCAACAATTTGAACTAAACCTCGTGTCCAAATATTTAAAGGGTAAATGACACTTACACTTTCTAAATATTAGACTAATTACAGTGAATTTCTCTAACCATTTGGACCTTACACTTATCTTCTCTATGCCGCAATATTTCAGACACATAAAACCTCCTGTTAGTTTTGTGTGTAACGCCATTAACGTGCTATATTAAAAAGACAAAATTGCCCTAACATACATGAATTAACAAAATAATCTTTTATCTATACCAAAGTCTAAGACGAAGTCAACAACTCACACTCACATATACTAAAGCCTATACATAATCTGATGAAACAATATTATCAATTCACCCTGTGAGTGAGCTCAACAAGGGCAAGCCTTTAGGTTGCAAACCATGGTTTACGTACTTTTCGGTAGCGGAGTTCTCGAGCTGGGTTCGTGTCCAATGTCAACAGATCATGGCGATAGTGACCCATCAGCGATCTACATAACTGATCATTTATCTTCTATAGTCGAAGTAAGATGCTCTATGACCGCCACATTGGCATTGTAGTTCCTTCCAATAATCACCCGTTATCAAAACCAACCAACTTTGAAAACCTTAGTTCAACTTTGTTGAGTGAAAATCCTAGCTCAATTTGGGCTCATAATCACAACGCCCACTGAGTGGCTATTGAGTGATTCGATTGGCAGAAAATCGCCAGAATCGTAAAGATCAGATGGCTCTTATAGCGGTTGGCGATGCATCTCCCGATGACAAGCTCGCTTACTTTGATGAGATTGACTACTTCTAAAATATCTTCGTACACTCCATCGCCACTAGCAAGAAGGTTGTTCTCTTCGCAGTCCCTGATGCTTTCACCCTTACTTGTAGTTTGAAGCATGTACCAAGTTTTATTGAGAAAGCAGAGGAGCTGAAGGCTAAAGATATTAATGAAATCTTGTGTGCTAGTGTGAATGATCCATTTGTTATGAAGGCCTGAGCAAAGACTTACTCTAAGAATAAGCATGTCAAATTCTTTGTAGATGGTTCAAGAACCTATACCAAAGCTCTTGGCCTTGAGCTTGACCCTTCAAAAAAAAAAGACTTGGAACACGCTCCTGTAGGCCTACTTTACTGGTTGATGATCTCAAGGTGAAGGTTGCAAACATTGAAGCAGCTGGAGAGTTTATTGTATTAGCTGCTGATGAAATTCTAAAGGCTCTCTAAAGGGATCCCAACTATCCCCTTTTGTCTAATTGGGTGGGGTTATGTTGACATGGCATATGTCAGTGAAATAATAGTTTGGGTGATTAGTTCTAGTATAGTATTGCTATGCCTCACTCTTGAAGTAATATGAACATTATTAAATGCCAGCTTTTGATTGAAATGAGCTTGTGCTATTTTAAAACTTCTATTATTCATGTTATCTTATTTATGTAGGACATATCTCTTTAAAAAAAATCACAATGCCCAACTACAAACCAACAGTAGCATACTCAATGCGCATAGCTTCTTTGCCAAGGAATTATGTCTCAATTTTCCAGCGAGTCAAAATAGGAGGCATTTTCTTTTGGCTGCCCTGTAACGTTGGGTTTTTATGGAGATCAACTTTGGCGTTCTCCACATCTCTGAGGATTGTTCTTCTTGTTCCCCGATGTGTTATAGATAGAATACTCTCAGATTCTAGTTGTCCTTGATTAAGTTTTCACCGAGTAGATGTTCTGCAACTGGTATGAGGAGAAACGATTGTCGGCACATTAACCATTTTTTCCAACGACTCTGTAAAAGAATGTGTAGTCTTGGATCGCACAATTTCAAGAACTCTTCCATCTATTCAACCTAATAGCTCATCAAAATCAAAAAAAAAAAAAAAAAAAACCCCAAGAATCTCTTTTCATGTCAATCCAAAGTTGAAGCTTTGTGAATTGATAATATCATTTTAGATGGTATAGGGTTTGGCATATGTGAGGGTGAATGGATGACTTTGTCTCATGCTTTGGTATATATGAAGGTTATTTTGGTAATTCATATAGTGTAATCAGGGCAATTCTATCTTTTATATATGGCACTTTGACGATGTTACACAAATTAACGGAAGGATTTATTTGTCGAAAACATTGGGGCATGGAAGAGGTAAGTAAGGTTCAAATGATTGGGAAAGTTTCCTGTAATTAGCCTAATGATTAAGGGATGTAAATGTAATCGACCCATATTTAAATGGCCCAAAATTAAACATCAAATGTTATATTTTCTCCACCTTATAGAAATTTCATTATCAAAATTTAAATCATGTATCTCAATCCATGAACAGTGGTGGATACTTCAACTACATTACTGATTCACGTTCGCACATAAATTTCTCAACTCCACAATGACATCATAACACAGAAACCAAAGAAATGATTGTTCCATGTAAACCTGTTCACACTGATGCTTAATATGAACTAGTTAATTCTCAAAAATCATATTCTCCTCAGCATCCAATTCTTCCTAATTAATACATGAGAAGGGTCCAGTGTACTTTTGGAATGTAGATACATGAAACACATTATAAAGTCATGCTAACTGCTAAGGAAGTACTGTAATGACCCAAGAACTTTAAACCTTTAAATATTTTTTTATTTAATATTTGACTTTGAATTTAGTCAATTTAAATTTTGTTAAGACATTAGTTAAATATTTATTTTATTGTTGATGCACAGAGGGTATGAGAATTTTATTTGAGTATTTAAATATTTTTTTATTAAAATGTGGTTTAATTTTAATTAAGTAAAACATAAAATTTTCTAAACTGACAAAAAAATCTAAAATAAGCTATTAATTAAATGAAGTAGTGAAATTTCGTAATTTGCTGGTAACGATCCCAATCAAGCAACTACATACACACACATGAATGAAGAAAGCAGGATAGAGCGAAACGAGGAAATCCACAAAGGAAAACCTCAAACAAACTTTCACTAAAATCAAACGTTGGTGACAAACTTCAATCTCACGATAGATCGACTCCTCGATACACCAACTCCCTTAGCAAAAGCCCTTTGACTTCTCGAAGGCACAACACTGACTCCTCAGTGGCTATGCTGAATCCCCAGCGTTCACAAACTTCAAACCCGAACTCCTTCGGATTAAACACGAAACATGTCAGCTAAGTGATTGAGAGAATCATTAAACTTTTGGCTCATGAACAATTGAGTATTCTATCTCTCTCTATGTGTGTCTTCTCTCTATCCTCTTGAAGACGCCATGAGATATATATAGACCATCAGAGGCGGCTGGGGCTATTGAATTGGTGTGTAGCTGAAGTTCCAGCTTACACCCTGTCAGTGTTTTGACCATATCTTTTTACTCACAATTCAGATTGACCTGATTCTTTCTGGGTTGGAAAGAAGACTCAAAGGGCTACAACTTTTGTGCTTTAGCCAAAGCCTGAATCTATCGTCTTTGAGGTTAAAATCACGTTGGAAGTTGAGAATAGAAAGCTATCAGAACCAGTAGCGCGAGAAGAGCGCACCCACGGCCTTCCTGCGCCCTTCAAGCGACCATCCCGTGAATCAGAGTGGTGTTCCCGCATGGCCAAACTTTTGAATCCTGGTCTTAGCTTTATCCCGTGGCAAAGTGCGACCTTCCTACGGTCTTCCTGCATAATCCAATTCCAAACCTCTTCAGAACTTCTAGCCACTTTGGAAACTTAATTTTCTGAGGCATTTTCAAATTCTAATCGACTTAGGACTCTAGTGTCTTAGCATACACTAAGTCTAAAGTACATACAATTCTATTTGATCATGGATTTGCCAATTTACAATTTTAGCCTTAACAAGTAGTATATAGATATATAAATATGACATGAAGTACTCATTATGTAGAATTTGAATGGGCAATGTTGCAGGTGGTGTGCAGCACTAGAATTGGAAGTTGATTAGGATTCTAATTTGTTTTCCATTAGGATTCTACAAACTAATGGTTAGCCTAGGCATACATGTATATATATAGCATGGGAGGTTTTTGGCAGTGAAGGAAAAGGTTTAGGAAAAAAGGGGGCAGTGGTGATAGAAAGTAGGTAGCAACAGGTTAACTTTTTGTTCGTTTCTTTTCATTGTGACATAATAGCGACAATGAGTTACATTATTTCTTTGCCAATTTGAAGCCTTGTTCTCATCTTTCTCTTCTTGAGATTTAATTTGGGGTAGAGGTGGAGTTAAATAAAAATTAAATTTATTATATGTGGTTTAATTTTGTGAATTTTCCTAATTATTTGATTTATTGTTACATAATAAATTATGCGATCGTGGCTCTCTTGCGAATTAGAAAAGTATATACATAAATTGATTTTGATTTTGAGGAATTAAAATTTAGTTGGTACAAAAATTTTAAATTTTAAAATTTATGTTTTGTTATGGAACCTTGAATAAGGAAAAGAAATATTTTTAAGGTATGTTTTAGATTTGAATAAATAAATAATTATTTATTCACTGATTTTAAATTTTAGTTTTGGGTTGAGAGAGGTACTAAGATAAGTAGTTGGTGCTGAAAGCTCTGCTGGTGAAAGACCAGGAACCCGCGTAGGGTTGGGTTATCGTGTCCAGTAGGCTAGTAACTTATGAAACATTGATGAGTTGATATTTTTGGTATACTGTAACTGAGATATAGGTTGACCGGGTAACGATACCTAACCCAATAATTAAGAATATGGTTTTGTTAAAATAACTTATTTTATTTTATTTCGTGTGCAAAATATTTAAATTTAAGTTTAAATACTTTTTATATGTGATGTATGTTGACATGACATGTTAGAGATTCATGTTAGGATACCCGTGCATGATTTATTTAATTTTTAATTTTCTCTGAGCACCAATTAATTATTTAAATATACATTAGTTTATTGTGCTCATGCCCCTATACTTTAATGTAGGTGCAAGTGTTGCACCAGACGATGGTCGTGATGAGACCGCTTAGGTAGAGTAGATATTTCGAGTAGCTCATTAATTTTATTTTAGGGAGAGAACTGTATAACTTTTTAGTTTATTTTTTTCTTTTAATTGGATTTTAATTATTGTACATGTCTCAGTTTAAGAGACTAGAGATGGATTTATTTTTTTTATCTAAGTTTAGAGATTATTAGTTCATTATTATTAAATATATTTGGGTCTGATTACTTTGGATTGATGGTTTTGGTGATTTATAGTTATTTGTTCGTGCTTTCGGGTTTATGGAAAATTCGAGCCGTGACAGATTGGTATCAGAGCTTAGGTTAGAATACATAGGGACAATGGGGACTAAGACATCTATGTGAGAGGATGCTTACGTGTCTTATATGATTTCAAGAAAATTATTAGCAATAAGAATTGTGGATTGATAATAATCAGTTTCTTATTCTCTTTCTGGTTTCCATTTTTAGGGGATGCCTCCATGTGTTACTAATGCTAGTAGTAGGAGTCGTGGTCGAGGCCGTGGCCAAAGTCATGGTTGCGGTTATGGTTGAGGTCAGGGATGAGGAATCTTGGCAATTAAGGATGTACATATGTAGCCTGACGTGGCTCGTGATCAAGATTCACATGCAGGAATTAGAGTAGAGGGACCACCAAGAGTGGCCGATGCACCACAGGAAGTAAAGTCCCTTCTGGTACTGGAGTTCTACCATAGGTTGATGACGTGCTTCAGGCAGAAGGTGAGCAAGCGAGGGTGGCTAATACACCACAAGCTATTAATGATAAGCTAGAGTGGCCAATATTTCTCAAGGAGGTTCAGTTAGTCCCGAAGAATTCATGTGGAATATAGTCGCGGCAATGATGAAGATTATAGGAGGAGTACAGAAAGATGAATCCATTTCAACATTGACGATGTTGAATAGGATGAATCCACTTTTGATGAAAAGGAAAATCCTGATACAGTTGAGAGTTTCCTATCACAGTGCGGGAGAATATTTAATACAATAGATTATTCAAGATGAGGTGAAGGTGTCTTACACAGCATTTCAATTGACTTGAAAGGTGGGTGATTGGTGGACATCTATAGAAGATTCTGAAGATGTGAGTAAAATAACTTGGGAGAAATTCAAAGAGATGTTTATGGAATAATTCTTTCCACTACCAAGAAAAGATATAAAAAGGGATGAGTTCATGAATTTGATCTAAGATAAGATGACAGTCTTAGAGTATGAGCGTAAGTTCTTTGCTCTTTCTAAGTATGCATTAGAGATGGTTCCGATGGAGTATAACAAATGTCAAAGATTTGAGAGGGGTTTGAGACCAACCATCAGGGGTAGGGTAGTTCTTCTACATTTGGAGGACTACAAATGTTAACATCCTAAGCAATGATAGTAGAGAAAGACCTAAATGACATGAGGCAGCAAACAGTTAACAGGCAAGGTAAAAGTTCAACTCCTCCACTAGACAAGAAAAATAAAAATAGACAAAGAGAAGATTCATAGTATCAGTAGAGCAGTGCACCTCCTACTCATTTTACGGCAAGGACAACTTTATAAAGTTCAATTGTACTTTCAGTGCAAACAACCGAGACATTGAAAGTCAGAATGCCTTCAAAAGGGTGGATCAGGTAGAGTTAAGCAGAGGATTGATTCGAGGTCATTTTACAAGTGTGGCCAATAGGGCCATATTCAAAGAGATTGTCTGTAACAGTAAGGGACTTCAAGTGTTGTTCGACCACAGCATGCCACTCAATCAATTTATTATCAGTAGAGTTCTAGACCATTAGGGTCACAGGCCATGTAACGCATAATTTTCAAGGGTAACCCAGGGTGGATCTCAACAGGAGAGAGGTGGCAAGCCACTAGCTATACAAACACGGTGAAGAGTTTTTGCATTGACACAAGATGATGGGCCCACTGAACCAATTGTAGCTAAAGGTATTTTCTTGTTTTTACTTTTGAAGCCACAATACTTATAGATACTAGAGCATTGCATCCGTTCATTTCTACACATTTTGCATCTGTATTGAAATTAGTTGTGGAACAATTGGTTATCAAGATGCCAAGTGGGGGTCATACTATTTTAATTCAGATTTGTAGAGGGTATGAGATCACCATAATTGATGAGATCTTTGTATCCAGTGATCGTTTGTTGTTCGATTTGATTATGCTAGAGATCAACAACTTCGATATTATTTTCGGTATAGATTGGCTATCTATTTATCAAGCAATAATAGATTGTGGCAAAAGGGAGAGTAACCTTGCATACACTTGAGGGTGATCAAATCCGATTCACGGGTGACCATAGAGATTCTTTCGTCACACCTTTTTTAGATGGGAAAAAAATGATTGATTTGTATAGCTTATTCACGAGCTTAGGTTTGGAGGAGGAGGTGAGTAGTGAGATAGAGTTACCACTAACTGTGTGTGAGTTTCTAGAATAGGAAGTGGAATTTAGTATTGATCTAGTTCGAGGCACGGAGTCGATATTCGTGGCACCTTATCAACTTGCACCAACGAAACTAGTTAAGCTAAAGGCTCTGCTTGACGAGTTGATTACTAAAGGTTTCATTCGTCCCAGTACTTCACTGTAGGGAGTACTAGCATTGTTCGTGGCAAAGAAAGATGGCACTTTGTGGATGTGCATCGACTATAGGAAATTGAATAAGGTGACAATAAAGAATAAATACCCACTACTAAGGATCAATAACTTGTTTGACCAGCTCAAGGGTTCACAATGCTTTTTGAAGATTGATTTGAATCAAGGTACCATCAGTTAAGAGTGAAGAAGGAAGACATACTAAAGACGGCTTTCAAGACTCGATACAAGCATTAGAGTTTTTAGTAATGCTTCTCGGGTTAACAAATGTCCTTGTAACTTTTATAGATTTGATGAATAGGATATTCAATGCTTACTTGGATAAATTTGTTGTAATATTCATTGATGACATGTTGGTGTATTCTCGATACAAGGAAGAGCATGAGAAACATTTGAGGTTAGTACTCCAAACTCTAAGGGAGCACAAGCTTTATGCCAAGTAAGTGTGAGCTTTGGCTTGAAGAAGTGAAGTTTCTCGGGCATGTCGTGTCTAGTGAAGGTGTATCAGTAGACCCATTTAAGATAGAAGTAGTTATGGATTGGCTGCATACAAAGAAAGTATTTGAGTTTCAAATTTCTTCAGATTAGCTGGATTACCAAAGGTTTGTTCAAGATTTTTTGAGGTTAGCCACACCAATGACCAAGTTGACTCGAAAATAGGTGAAATTTGTATAGGATGAGACTTGTGAAAAGTCATTTCAAGAGTTGAAGATAAGATTAACTTCTACACCAATGTTAGTGATTCCCAAAGGAGGATTGGATTCTATAGTGTATTGTGATGTATCTAAAGAAATATTAGGGTGTGCTTATGCAAGGAGATAAGTTGTGGCCTACGGGTCAAGAAGCTAAAGATTCACGAGCAAAATTATCCAGTACATGATTTAGAGTTAGCAACAATAATTTATGCTTTGAAGAGTTGGAGACATTACCTATATAGAGAGAAGTTTAAGATATTAGCAGATTACAAGAGTTTAAAGTATATCTTTACCCAAAAAGATTTAAATTTGAGACAGAGGAGATGGATGGAATACATGGAAGATTATAACTTTGAATTGCAGTATCATCCAGGGACAGCAAATGTGGTTACAGATGCCCTTAGCAGGAAGACTAGTAAGTAATGTTTTGGCTAGTCTTGCAATGAGAGAATGGAATATGATTAGGGAAAGGACATGCCACTCTTTTTTCTATGGTGGCATAACTGATGCTGGTGACTCGTGTGATAGAGGCTCAAAGATTAGATTTTGAGTCCAATGTGAATCAGGCAAAGGTGTTAAGTGAAAAAGGATTACTAGGCTAAACCTTTGATACCGCTAGTGGTTTGAGATATCAAGGTAGATTATTTGTGCTAGCATCTATTTGGGACATGGTCTTAAGAGAGTTTCATCGCTCCAAACTTATAATGCATCTAGGAGGTACAAAGATGTATCATGACTTATGCCAACAACTCTTTTGGATAGGAATGAAAAAAAATAGGTGGTGAAATTTGTCAATAGGTGCCTTACTTGTCAACAAGTGAAGGTCGAACATAAAAAACTGGCAGGTATGTTATAGCCACTACCAATATTAATATGGCAATAGGAAAGTGTGACAATGGATCTCATTTTTGGGTTACCAAGATCACAAAAGAGTCATGACACAATTTGGGTAGTGGTGGATAGATTGACAAAGTAAGCTCATTTCCTACCTATTCGTTTAACTAATTTTATAGATACTCTTGCTTGACTTTATATCAAGGACATTGTGAGACTTCACAAAGTTCCTATTTCTATTGTCTCAGATAGGGATTCTCGTTTTGTCTCCCGATTTTGGTAGGGTCTCCAAGTAGTTATGGGGACTCAATTGTCACTTAGTACAGCTTTCCACTCCCAAACTGATAGACAATCAGAATGGAATATTCAGATTCTAGAAGATATGCTCAAGGCTTGTGTACTTGATTTTTGAGGCTGTTGGGAGGATCACTTACCATTAGTGGAATTTTCCTATAATAATAATTACCAGTCAAGTATTGGGATGGCACCTTTCGAGGCGTTATATGGCAGGCCGTGTAGATCGCTGGTTTGTTGGATCAAATTTGGAGAAACTATAATTATTGGGCTAGAGCATATTAGAGAAACCATTGAGAAAGTTAAGGTTATCTGCCAAAGACTTGACATAGCATGGAGTCACCAGAAGAGCTATGCTGACCAAAGACAAAGATCATTGGAGTTTGAGGTGGAGATCATATGCTCTTAAAGGTCTCACCACGAAAGAAGGTGTTTTATTTTTGTCGTAGAAGGAAACTATCACTAGATTTATTGGACCATTTGAGATTTTGACTAGAATTGGAGATGTGGCATATCGTCTTGCCTTACCACCACAATTATCAGGTGTACATAACATTTTTCATGTATCTATGCTGAGGAAGTATAATGCTGATCCATAACATTTTCTTAATTGGATCGAGCTCGAGATTGACTCGGACGCGACATACAAAGTGAGACTAGTGAAGATTTTAGATTCACAAGAACAGGTTCGGGAAGGAAGATCATTCCCTTAGTTAGAGTGTTGTGGGAACACCATAGCAATCGACTTGGGAACGAGAGTTAGAGATGAAGAATAAGTATCTAGAATTATTCAATGATTTAGGTATTTTCTAAATTTCGAGGAGGATTTTTTTTTAAGGAGGGTAGGATGTAATGACCCATGAATTTTAAACCTTGCTTTAAATTTTTATTTATTTAATATTTAATTTTGAATTTAGTCAATTCAAATTTTGTTGAAACATTATTTAAATATTTATTTTATTGTAGATGCACGGAGGGTATGAAATTTTATGTGAGTATTTAGATATTTTTTATAAAATATGGTTTAATTTTAATTAAATAAAACATAAAATTTTTCTAAACTAAAAAAAAAAAAAACTGAAATAAATATATGTATATAAACATGACACGAAGCACTTGTTATGTAGAATTTGAATAGGCCACGTTACAAGTGGTGTACAACACTAGGAATTAGAAGTTGATTAGGATTCTAATTTATTTTCCATTAGGATTCTACAAACTAATGGTTAGCCTAGGCATACATGTATATATATAGCATTGGATTTTTTCGGCAACAAAAGAAAAGGCTTAAGAAAAAAAAAAAAAGGTAGTGGTGGCAGAGCGTAGGAAGCAGAAGTTCACTTTTTGTTCGTTTCTTTTCATTGTGACATAGCAGCGACAATGAGTTACGTTATTTCTTTGACAATCTGAAGACTTGTTCTCATCTTTCTCTTCTGCAAATTTAATTTGAGGTAGGGGTGGAGTTAAATAAAAGTTAAATTTATTATGTGTGGCTTAATTTTGTAAATTTTTGTGATTATTTTGTTTATTGTTATATGATAAATTATGTGATTGTGGTTATCTTGCGAATTAAAAAAGTACATATAAATTGATTTTGATTTTGAGGAATTAAAATTTAGTTGATACAAAAATTTTAAATTTTAGAATTTTTGTTTTATTATAAAACCTTGAATTAGGAAAAGAAATATTTTTAAAGTGTGTTTTGGATTTGAATAAATAAATAATTATTTATTCATTGACTTTACGATTTTTGTTTTAGGTTAAAAGCTCTGCTAGTGAAAGACCAAGAACCCGCGTGGGGTTGGGTTATCGTGTCTAGTAGGCTAATAACTTATGAAGCATTGATGAGTTGATTTTGGTATCCTATGGCTGAGGCATAGATTAACCGGGTAACAATACCTAACCCAATAATTAAGAATATGGTTTTATTAAAATAACTTATTTTATTTTATTTCGTGTTAAAAATATTTAAATTTAAGTTTAAATATTTTTTATATGTAATGTATGTTGACATGACACGTTAAAGATTCATGCTAGGACACCTATGCATGATTTATTTAATTTTTATTTTTTTTTCGAGCACCAATTAATTACTTTAATATACATTAGTATATTGTGCTTATGCCTCTACAGCTTCAGATGCAAGTGCAAGTATTGCACCAGATGATGGTCGTGGTAGGACCGCTTAGGTAGAGTATATATTTCGAGTAGTTCATTAATCTTATTTTAGGGAGAGAACTGCACAATTTTTTAGTTATTTTCTTCTTTTAATTTGATTTTAATTATTGTATATGTCTCGGTTTGAGAGACCAGAGATGGATTTATTTTTTATCTAAGTTTGGAGATTATTAGTTCATTATTATTAAATATATTTGGCTCTAATTACTTTGGATTAATGGTTTCGATGATTTATGGTTGTTTGTTCACGCTCCCAGGTTTGTGGAAAATTCGAGGCATGACGCAACCTATACGTTACCTTATCAATTCTACTAATAATCTTAGAGGATCCAATTATATTTCATAGTGAAAGGTTTCCACGTTTTCTAAACCAAATAACACTTTATCTCAGTGAAACTTTAAAAAAAATAGAATCGCCAATATGAAACTCCAATGACCATCTCCACTTATCAACATAACTCTTCTACCTACTCTGAGCCATCAAATCTTTATCGAATCACTTGAATTTTCTCAGATGCTTGTCTCATCAAATCAAGATTAACGGTTATTGATTCTCTAGGCTTAGCTCAACACAAAGGAGATCTGTAAGGTTGTCCGTATAGTGCCATATATAGAGTCATCCTGCTACTTTACTAACAACTATTATTATACACAAATTAAATTAACAAAAAATGGCTCTCCCACTTTCTTCCAAAAGTCAACACACAATATCTGAACATATTCTATAGAGTCTGAATAGTTTGCTCTAACTATCCGTCAATTCGCAAATAAAACACTATATTATAATACAGCTAAGTCCCTAATGCCTTCTGCAAACTTTACTAAAATTGTGTTGTGAACACTAGGTCTCAGTCTGATATAATAAATAATAATATACCATGCAACTGAATAATCTCTCATATAAAGAACTAACATTTCTCCTCCATAGAATCATTATTCTAAATTGGTAGAAAATGAGTTGATTTGGTCAATCAATCCACAATCACCCAAATGGGATTATGCCTCTTACGAGTCTACAGCAAACCTGTCATAAACTCCATTGTTACTTAGCCCTACTTCTATTATGCCACTGGTAATGGTTGTAACAAACCAACCGACCTCTTGTGCTCGGCCTTCACTTACTGACAAGTTAGGTAATGAGACAAAAATTATTTACATCATGCTTTATTCTACTCCACCAATATTGACATCCCAAGTCCTTTTACATTTTGGTCCCACCAAGATGCACTACAAACCTTGAGTGATTAAACTCCTAAAAGATTTCTTCCCGAAGTACATCCACATCAAGTACAAAAATGTTATCTTTAAAGTTCAAATATTCCTCCACAGATAAACTCCAATTTTTAACCTCTTACCTTAAAGACAGATAATACCGTATATTCTAATTAAATTGATCACTTTATTGATCTTCAACAACGCATATCAACAACATCAATACCACTTGCAAACAGTTCACATTAGAATAAATCATTCTATATTCATCATCATCATCCACCAAAATTCAAAATCAATTACGTCTTCACAAAGACGTCATTAAGAACGAACCATCACAACTGCTAAACTCTATGACTTCCTATTAAAAGCATCGACCACTATATTGGTTTTCTTTTTCAGATGATAATGGAAATTAAAATCATAACCTTTCAAGTATTCCATCCACCTTCTCTATCACATATTAAAATCACAATGGGTGGGCAAATACTTTAAACTCTTATTTTTTTGAATACACGTTCAACCTCTCTCTATACAAGTAATGCCACCAAGACTTCAAAGAAAAATCACCATGGCTAACTCCAAGAAGCCTAGACTTTATGTAAATTGAATTGCTTTGACCCATACACTACCATTTGTTCATTTTGCATCAGAACACAACCCCAACCTTCATGTAAGGCATCATAATACACAAAATAACTAACTCCACTTTTAGGAATAATCAACATAGGTGCCTCAGTCAATTGGCACCTCAAATCATTGATAGCATTCTCACAAGCTTCATTCGATTCAAATTCTAACTCCCTTCAAGGGCAACTGAGTCAATGGACCTGGCATTCGAGAGAAATCCTAAATAAAATGGCAATAGTAGCCCGCCAAACCCAAGAAACTCAAGATCTCAAACACAAATCTCGATTGTGCCTAATCTAACACAGTTAAAATCTTAGAAGAATCTATAATAATATCTCTATTAGAAACTACATGGCATAAAAACGTCACCTTAGATAACCAAAACTCAAACTCGCTAGTCTTAGCATACAACTTATGATTCCAAAGTATCTATAAAACTATTCTCAATGCTGCTAATGCTTATATTCATTAGGGAAAAAATCCAAACACCATCAATAAAAATCACCACAAACTAATCTAGATAGGGTCTAAAAATTTGATCCATCAAATCTATAAATATTACCAGAGCAGTTGTCAACCCGAATAGTATAACTACAAACTCAAACAAACCATACCAATTATGAAATGTAGTCTTAATTAGGAAGGTCTATTCCTTTTCCAAATTCATAATTGATGATAACTCGATTAGAGATTATTCTTTGAAAAGCACAATGAACCCCACAATTAATCAGATAAAATCATCAACTCTTAGCAAGAAATATTGATTCTTCATCATTGTTGCATTTAACAACTAATAGTTGACGCAAAATTGCAAAATCTTATCCTTCTTATTAGTGAAAGCTACTGATGCTTTCCACAGTAATGTACTGTGTTGGATAAAATCACGAGCATACAAATCATTCAACTGAACCTTAAGCTCCTTTGACTCAACCAATGCCATATGATACGACACCACAAAAATATAAGATACTCCTAGCACAAGATCTAGGCAAAATTCAATCCCCCTCTGAAGAGGTAATTTCAGCAACTCCCTAGGAAACACATCTTCATATGCACATATCACCTATGGAAGAAAATACTAAGATTCCCTCACGTTCAACCACAAACTGGCCAACAAAGTAGAAAACTTCCTAACTCACCTTGTATCAAGCATTACTCTTGCCTTAACCCGAATCTAAACCATAGTGCCATTAGGTAGTATAGTCGTCACCAATTTATGGTAATAATCAATCATCACCTAATAAATGGACAACCAATCGATGCCCAAAATTATATTAAACTCTTTCATTTTCAAAACTCACAAATCAATCCATAGCTAAACGTATCTCAATTGCAGAACACAAACTTTACAAATCAAATTCACCGATGAACCACTATCCATTGGAGAATCTACCAACATAGTCTCTTCAAGCCTCTCAGGTACTAAACTCAAGGTTTTCACACAATCATGCAAGATAAAAGAATATGATACACTAGTATCAAATAAAACATGCACATAAGTGATAAATTAAAGAAATGTCTTGCATATCACAAATATGACTGGAATCTCCTCTCCCTATGGTAGTGTATATGTGCGCCCGGAGTCCTCTGACCATCGGTGTCACCATCGTCTCTACATTTACTTCTTTAGCCAACACCACCAGCGCCATAAGACTGCTTGAACTACTGAATATATTGGATAGGTTGATGTTACATTAGTAGTACAAGCCTTAGTAGGTACTGCTAAGTCAGAAAAAAATAATGTATTAAGCATTCAACTCAACACTCCCTTATAACATGTCACCAAATGGGCAATTAGCTTGCACATGCCTAACTTGATTACATTTGAAGCATAACCTTTTGACCATATAGATTTTCAAACCTACCTCATTGTGGGGACTAAAACTATTGCCTTCTTTGACTACCAGAAGAAACTGACTCGAACCTGAACCACTACTACTCCCTTTTTAATAGGGGTACTACTATTGTTGCTGGTGATACCTTCTCTTAGAATCATTTGCATACTCTTTGCCCTTTCTCTGTTGTGAAACAAAACCATAGCCTTGACTTGAACTTTGTTATGTCCTTGTCTTTGTCCTTTACCAAATCTAGATTGAAAATCATTAGCATTCTTTACTATTGTAAGAGCTACCACCACAACACAAGAGTAACTCTGAAGGCACAACCCAATAATCTGCCTCTAAATAAATAGCTTAAATGCCTTAAACTTACTCGCCCTAGATGTCTCATCTAAAACATTTGAGACACAAACCTCACCAATTTCGTAAACTTCCTCTTATACTCTTGCACTGTCATGTTTCCTTCCTAAAAGGTGATAAACTCCTAAATCTCTAAAGGATGCTTCTTTGAAAGCCTCCCAAATTAAAGGACAAATATTCGTTGTATCTTTGTAAGACCTCGACCAGTATACCACACTACTCTAAAATTTGTGTGTTGCCACCTTAATCTTCACCTAATTACCTTTAATCCCCAAAGTCTCCATCCTCTCAATGATTTCCTCTAACCATTTTTCTCCTTCCAATGTATCTCATTCCCCACTTAAACAAGGAGGATTATGCTTCTTAAATTGATTAATAATCTTCATAATTGGTGTATCTCCTAGTGTAAGAATTGCTACAAATCCTGGTACAGGAGTTACAGTTGGTCCACTTTACGATCCTTACATCTGGGCCAATTGAGCCGCTATAAACTAAACCATCGGTTCATAGGTCGGCTTTGGAAAACCACCATCAACCAATGATACTTCATGATACTCCATTTGCCCTCTACCAGTGGCATTGGGGTTCTAGCACTTTATATATTTAACGGATTTTTGATATATAGTTTTTAATCTTTTCTTTAGATGTTTGCTTATGAACTGCTTAATGATGTAATGTGCTTGATGACATAATGTGCTTGGATATGTTTTGTAAGCAGAACTATAATGAATATCAATGACTATTTTCATCCATCACATGTGCGTTTAATGTTTCTTTGACTACGGGAAAATTGGGTTTTAGCGACTTCCTAAAAATGGCAAAGCGATCACTAATAGGTTTTAACGACAGCTTGGCGACCGCTGAGAAGGGGTCGCATTTGGCTCATTTGTAAAAATTGTAATTGCAACCAAGATGGCGACTGCCTATGAGTAAATGCTTCGGGCGGTCACTAATAATAATAAGCGTTCACTATTTATTTGCTGCGAGCTTGGCGCCAATTTCCTGGCATTTGGCAGGTGGAACTGAGCGATTGTTTTTTATTATTAGGCAGTCACAAAATCCCTTATATATTTTTTTAAAATTATTTTATTTAGATTATGTTTTTATGCGGTTGCAATAAGATTTTTTATTTTTTTAAAATATATTTTTTAATTATTTTAATTACTTTTTTATTAATGTTGTTAAATGCATACATTATTTATTTGTAAATATTTATTTCTAAATTAATTTAATTTGATTATAATTTAAATTACACATGTAATAAAAAATTTTGTAAATAAAATAAAACAAACAAAAATGTTCATTTATATATACAAAAAAGTACAAATTTTAATTACAAAATTTGTTATATACAAATGTATACAAAAGGAAAAAGAAAACAAACAATTAATTTACAAAATACAAAACACTAGAAAACAAAATAAGCCAATTAGAATCACCCTAATCTAGTCCAAGAGGGCCAGCCACCATCGTCTAAGTCCTACAATGAAACAATAACTGAATGAAAACGTGACAAGAAAACACAAATAAATAAATTTATAAAATTTTAATTAGCTATAAATACAAAAATTAATGTTTCTAACCTGAGCAGGTCTTGGTCATGACATTTGGCTTAAGAGGATGACTTCGCTCGTGCGATGGACTGGCGTGGAATGCCTGCACCCTGCGTGAGTGTGTGTCCATGGCTGTCATATCTGACGATGAAGAAGAATATCTCATCTCTCCTTGCCTTAGACTCCCTCTCATATGGAGGGAGCTCGGCCAGACATGCCTCGTACTGATCCTAAGGGAAATAAGATAAGGTAGATAAGAAAGATAAGTAACTAAATTATGTAAAGAAAAAAATTGAATATACTCAAATTAATTACCCGTATGGCCTAAACCTTTGACAAATTGTCACGTCAAGTCGCTAACCACATAGCCATCCGATTAGTCCTCTAGCCCTCCTCCGCCCTCTATTGAATGGAAAATTATATGTTAATAGTTTATTATCGTATGACATGAAATAAATGAAATTTTTACGTGGTAGGCTAATCTTTTACCTCGTAGTGAACCTGCATAAAGTGCTAAGTCCCCTCCTTGTGGGGGGCCCTGTAACCCTCGGTTTCATGACTTCCTCGTGGCCTCTTCCTGTTTTCATTTCTTGTAGATTAGCTTTTGTAAGTTACGCTTTGTAACTTAAAAACTTAGGGGAAAAAATTCAGATTGTAATCTACTCACCCATGCCTTAGCGCTCAACCAATAACGATGAGCTCAGCCCACTAGTGGGAGGAAGACGCTCGACTGGACCCATTGAACGATGTCAGGGTCGGTCTCATGGCCCTTTTAGTAGGTAGACTTTATCTTGTTCTTATAGTCCTTCTACATCTTTTGGCACTTGCCATAGCAAAACGTCACGAAAGTCTGGAGGAACCCTAACTACATTCACATGTAAAGGACAAATTATAGAATATTATTTAATATTGTAAGTTTCAACCCAGACATGACGTACAACATGAGCAAACTATGATACCGGCACCTTAGCCGAGAGGCCCTTGAATGCATTGGGCAGGAAGGCATCGCTGTCGAGGGTGGTCAGCAAGAATCTAATTAGATTATGGACCATGTGTCTGATCTGAGAGATGAGGGACTCTCCAACCTTCCCATCAGGTGGGGCGTGTCTTCCCAGTCCACGGTTATCCATTGGGACCCACAGTACCACTGCAACAATGCCTTCAAAGGCCTTCTACCAGACCTAAAAGTCCACAGTTAATAGCAATTTGCCAATTAAGATCAACTTGATCTATGGCATAGTAAACCTACTCTGCCATCGACGCAAGTATGTAAGGTTCATGGTGTATTCGTGCATTCCGGTATAATAAATTGTTAAAGTTTGCCAATTTAAATTGGTGCTTATCAGTTTTAATCCCACGGATTAGATCGGCCCAGTCACACTTGAACAATAGAAATCTCAAATTATGATTATATACAACTTCAATAATGTCATTTAATTGGCCATAGTAGTAACCACCATCGACAGATGGATAACCGATGTCACTATTTTGCGTAGCCTGTCTATCATCTACTTGGTTTATGCGAAATCGATACCCATTGATGTCGCAAGTTATATAACATCAAGCCATCATATAAGGACCATTAGCTAACTGGTTATTTTATCAGTCAAAGCAGGATCACTAGTACTTCGTAAATTGTAAATCTACACAATTTCTCATGTATTAATTGAATAAAAATTTAAAGTAATGTGACATAACATATAAAAGTACATGTAAATGTTTAATACGTATGTAATTCTTAAACCAGTCGTGAAAAGATTCATAATGGGACATTCGAATTTGGTTATCTGTTGCGCAATGTATGTCCTGTTTCACCTTATTTATGTGTCTTTTGCAACGCAAATCAAATTGTGTTACCGATAAGCACGACAATTATTATAACTGCTACACAATTTACTCTCTCTATAAGGGAAAATGACTTATTGAGTCAATAGAACAACCGATTAGGTGTTGAAAAGCATGAATCGATGAGCTTGGATCCACTCAATATGGTTAAGATCAAATGATATGCCCTCCCCAACAAGACTTTCATTTATCTGTTATGGCTTGGTTAACTTTTTTTGGACATCATAATTAAAATATGTAGCACAAAAATTGGTGCACTCATCCATCAAATAACGCTTGGCTATGGATGCCTCCGATTGAGCTTTGTTACGCTCCTACCTCTTCAATGTGTTCATATACCTCTCAATCAGATACATCCACCTAAATTAGACAAGGCTACCAAGCCACACTTTATCAATTAAGTGTATAGTCAAGTGAACCATTACTTTGAAAAATATTGGTGGAAAATTTTTCTCTAGATGGCATAATGTCAAAACAATCCTCTCCTGTAGAGCCTTCAAATCTTCTGTACGAAGAGCTCTGTAGCACAGCTATCTGAAGAAGTTGCTGACCTCAATCAACGGCTCTACCAAATTCTTAGGAAAATAGTTTATCGCACCCCTATTTTAGGATACATATTTAATTCCTTAAATAGAGGGGACACATCTGCATTCTCTGTCCATAATAAGTCAATAGTCACATTCATACAAAATCTCATATTGAAATATAAGACACAACCTGTCAGATTTATATTAATTCCTTGGCACAATAAACAAAAATCTCACAAACACTTAGATATGTACAAATTTATAATTTTTAACATAGCAAACCAAACCTCAGTCTAATACTATTGAAAACTCTAGGTTTATGTACACAAATTTGGAAGTCTTCTTCAGACACTTGTAGCCACTTCCAAACTCAACTTGAAATAAGTAAACTTAGGCCTAAGTGTCACATACTCAGTGAAGTTATTAACCTCAAGATAAAAGTTAATAAATACACACTACCCGTGGTCAAATAATGATTAATTTAAATGTATCATAACTGACAGTGATAAAAAATCTCAATACATAATTCATCGTTACTTTTCATTTATCAACCATCATCATCATCATCATCACTAGGCCCCAACTGGCCTTTTCATAGCATATTTGCATGATAAATTATTTAAATAATAATAAAACACATGTTTGGCCCCATCTGTCCTATAAGTTGAGCGCTACCAAAGAAATTGGGTGGGTATAGGGCATATAACAAAAGAGTTTCCATTTCTATCGGTCATAAAATCAAAAAAGAAAAAGGACCCCACTTGGCCTGGTCCCATCTGACAATAATACAAGTGTAATGCACACAATTCATACTGATATGCAATAATATTTTTTTTCCAAATTTATCATTTCACAAATAATCATAATTCACATCTAACACAATATATTTGTAAATAGTCAACATTTCTTATCAAACAAATAATTATTAACAACAATAATTAAATAAAACTTACCAATTTATATTTAATACCTTTCAAGTTTAATACACTCACTTGAATAGCAGATATTTTGAGAAAATCAAACTATTGGGGTGGTTGCTGTTGATTATCTCTGGGTCCTAATTTTAACCCAAATAAATTATACAAATCAGATATTGAACTGTTACAATAAAAACCAAATCAATTAATAATATAAATCTAATAACTGGAATACAACCACTCTATTTTTAGCATACTTGATTTATTTAACCTTCTATAAAATCAATTTTGAACTAGCAAAATAAAATAATTTACCTCAACAATTTGACCAAAATCCTTAATTTTCTTTCTCTCTAGCTTCCGCACGATTTCTACTTTCCTTACTGTTTTTCTCTTCAGTACTATTTTTCTCCCTCCCTCACACTATAAACACCCTAGGTGTACATATATACATATATATACTCCCCCGGTTTCACCGCTTAAACTACTTTATTTTCTCTTTTTTTTCTTAGCTTACCATGCAGCCATTAGCCTGACCCACTCACCTGCACATGTGCAAACATAAGCTAGGCCACTAACACCCACGTGTAAGACTCATGTAGCCTAGGTAATCTACACCCACCTTTAACTTTTTTCGTGCTATCCTCATCACCTTTTAACTTCACCTACTAACTTAATTTAATTAACTAATTAACAACTTAATTAACTATAACTCACTAGTTAATTTAAGCTAAAATTAAATAAAGATTAAAAATATTAAAGTCTATACAAATTGCTCCAATTAGAATTAAAATAATACTGAATTAACTCAATAAAAAATTTTAAGCATAAAATAAAAATTAGATTAATAATGTAATAAAAATTCAAGGTATCACAACTCTCCTCCCCTTAAATATGGGTATTGTTTCCACATGTTCTCTTTACTCTCCCAAGTGGCCTCCTCCATAATGTGGCTTCTCCACAGCACTTTTACTAGGGTATTGTTTTATTTCACAGAACTTGTTTCCTTCTATTCAAAATTTGCATTGGTTTCTTCCATATAAGATAAATCTTCTTTCAATTCAACTGGTTGAGAAGTTAACATATGTGACAGGTCTGGGATATACTTATGCAACATTAACACATGAAATACATCATAAAGTCTTGATAATTCTGGAGATAGAGCCAACCCATATGCAGTTTCTCCAATTCTTTGTATAATCTTATACGGTTTAATGTACCAAGGACTTAACTTTTCTTTTTTACCAAATCTCAGTGTACCTTTCCAAGGAGAAACTTTTAAAAATACTTTATCACCCACAGAAAATTCCAAATCTCATTTATAGTTATCTGCATAACTTTTCTGGTGACTCTAGGCTATCTTTAATCTGTCTTGTATCACCTTTACTATATCCCCTATATCTTATACTAACTCTGGCCCAAGTGATTTTCTTTCCCCTAGTTCATCCCAACAAATTGGACTTCTACATTTACGACTATACAGAGCTTCAAATGATGCCATGCCAATAATGGAATGAAAATTGTTATTATAAGCAAATTCCATCAGTAGCAACAAATCATCCCAATTCCCCTTAAAATCTAATACACAAGCTCGTAGCATGTCTTCTAAAGTCTAAATTGTTCTTTCAAATTGCCCATCTATTTGAGGATGAAATGCAGTGCTAAACTTCAAAGTTGTTCCCATAGTTTTTTGTTGTCACACCCTGAGTCTCGTGACCCGAGGGGTGAGTGATTAAAACACACACATAACATGCACTAACACTACCATCCCATGATTAGAGCAGTGCAACAACTCCTGGTGAGCCATGACACGTATTAAGATAACATGAAATTAGCCTCAGCTAGTGCCAGGCCTCAAACTACATCTTCTTCCTGGTCATACATTACATAGGCCTTAGGGCTCTTATAACCAAATCGAATGAGACTCAAAATAAAAATATTACAACCTTCAAATAAATATTCAACTTAAGTAACCAAAAATTTTGCTAAGTCTGGAATGGCTCATACAAATGCATTTCTAGTCTGGCTCCATTAGCCCACCTAGTTATTATGCTTTGTTCCTGTAACAAAATCTATAGGGATGTGAGCACGGGTCCACTTCTGCCCACGATGCTATATACTAACATATATGGTATGTAAACTAAACATGCATGCTTATCATCATACATACATAGATACTTCAACAATTTCTATAAGCTATAACAAATCATCAATATCAATTAGTTTTCAACTTAAGTGAATATTTATCATCATTCAACATCATCATAGTATTACATACAATTCCAATTATTTTTCATTATTGAATTTTCCAACATTAAATCCAATCACATTCCATATCCACATTATCACATATTCATCATTCAATCACATAACCACATCCACATTATCATTTATTCATCATTCAATCACATAACCACATCCACCTTATCACTTATTCATCATTCAATCACATAACCACATCCACATTATCATTTATTCATCATTCAATCACATAACCACATCCACCTTATCACTTATTCATCATTCAATCACATAACCATAGCCATACAAGCCATCGGGGGTTGGATGTATACACAATATTGTCTTTTATTGGTCCAAACCCAACGAAAATGATAAACCAAACACCATCGTTTAGGATCGCAATCCTGGGCCACGGGTAGCCAATACACACACCATGTTGTGGGCTACTAACCCACCGGTATGGATACCAAACCCTGCGCAAGTTCCGGGACTTTTAACCCGAGGGTAACCTCAAAACCCTTCCTATTTCCGCACCTCACCACGACCCTTGACACACAATCAAACATTTCATCACATTCAATTCTCTTTTACCATAAGTTCACATTCATCATCAAATGCTATCTATCAATGCATAACCACATTTCAATTCATTAAAAAGCTCATCACATTTTTATCTCTTCCGATTCACTTGTTCAAAGTTTAATTCATTTACCGTCACTTATCAATGAAAGTTCACATTGCATTACTTGCATTCTTATATCACAAAATAGACAATACTTATTAACATTTTGGAGTATGAAATACACCTTCAATTCTTATATTTAGACATATAAAATATCATGCAAAAACATGGTACTAAACTCTTTATGAACCTAGGGTAGAATGTCCAAAAGTAAACTAAGTCAAGAAACTACACTAGCCTCAGTGGGCACCCAATTGTCAATAGGTCGTGCGCCCAAGATCTTGGGCGCCCATGTCTCGTGCGCCCAAGAGGCAGGTGCCCAACTGATAACACCTTGTGTGCTCACAGATTAGTTCAAATTACAGGTTTCATGCTCTTTTTTCTGGGTCCATCATCCACCACACTTGGAACTTCATTTTGACCATGTTTAGGGCAAAATACTTAAAGTCTCTTGTTTCTAACATTACCACAAGGCTAATAAGCATCAAAAGGAACCAACAATTTGAGTTTTCATTAACTATGGGACAAGTTATGGATCAAACTACATTTTCCCTCTATCAACTTATACATTCATATATATAACTCCTATAAATGAAATCAAAGCTTGCAAAGGTTACTTAAATGTTGCTTTGATACTTGTTGCACATCATATATGCAAGAATGTTGCATAAAATCCCTACCTCAAACCAATAGAGATGAAGAACAAGAGGTGGTCTTTTCCCGATTTCAAGCTTCCAACTTTGATGGATTCAATCACTCCCTCCTTTGATCTAAATGACAAACAAATTACATGGATAGGTTCCTTGAGTGCTCAATTGCATCTTTTCAAAGTTAATTTGATTTTGGTTAAGGTTAGAGAGACTTACCATACAAAATTTCATTCGGTTCTCCTTTGTTCCTTCTACTTCTCCCAGTCTCCCTATCTTTCAACACCAAAATCCCTCTCTCTTCCATCACACACATATATATATTAACAATTTTTGGCTAATATTTTAATGGTTCTACAAAAATTCCCAGATCTTCCCATCCCTGTAGCCTAATATAGGGTTTTAGGGGTAAGGCTCGGCTGCACATTCTAGAATACTCCATACCTATCATTTCTGCTGTAGCTCGGGCGCACAACTGAGTTCCTCCTTGTGCGCCCAAGCCTTGGGCTCCTAAGAATTGACCCCTTGTGTGCCCAAGGTGCCTCCTTCCGGCACTTGTGTCAAAATTCCAACTCTTGAATGTTTGGTTTATCTCTTTCAAAGTTCTCAACTCTAAAGTACCACTAAAGATGAATTCTACTTAATTAGCATATCTTAACTTCCAAAATGTATACAAAGCAATCTATTTACATTAACATGAAAGTCTGTGATATTACATTTGTAGACTAGGCCAAAATTTAGATGTAAACTTTGAATCTCTATCAGTCACAATAGACATAGGTGCACCATGTAATCTCATAATCTCTTTGACATAGAGGGCAGTATACTTATCAGTCGTATAACTAGATTTCACGAGCAGAAAATGAGCTGACTTGGTTAACCTATCAACAATCACCCAAATAAAATCAAAACCTAAGTAAGTGGTAATCCAACAATCAAATCTATAGTGAAATGTTCTCATTTCCACTTTGGGATAGGGAGTGACTGGAGTAACCCTGTAGAACTCTGATGCTCTACTTTTACTTGTTGACAAGTCAGACATCTAGCTATAAATTCTAAAATTTCTCACTTGATACCCGTCCACCAGTAATGCTCTCGCAAATCTCGATACATTTTTGTACTGCCTGGATGCATAACATAAGGAGAATGGTGTGCTTTTTCTAAAATTTCCCTTTTCATTTCTGAATTTTGTGGTACACAAACTCTATCATCATAACAAAGTAGTCCGTCGCTTTTGACTACAAAATCTGTCTGTGTATTATTTGCTATTTGTTTTTGAATTTTTTGCAATTGAATGTCTTCTAACTCTAGCTCTCTGATACGATCAAGTAATAATGGCCTCACCCTCAACTGAGTAACCAAAGCATCTGTTTCATTTACAGCTAACTCTGTACCCATATGTGTCAAATAATTAAATATCTGAACTCTCCAACACTGGTTACAAGTTAGCATGCCCACTAAATTGTGACTTAGAGCATCTGCCACCACATTTGTTTTACTTGGGTGATAATGTATAGTATAATCATAACCCTTCAGTAACTTTAACCATCTTCTTTGTCTCAAATTCAGCTCCTTTTTAGTGAACAAGTACTTCAAGCACTGATGATCAGTATGAATATCAACAGTCTCACTATATAAATAATGCCTCCATAACTTCAGAGCAAACACAATGGTAGCTGACTCCAGATTATGGGTTGGATAATTCTGTTCATAAGATCTTAATTGTCTTGAGGCATATGCAATCACCTTTCCTTTTTGCATCAAAACACATCCTAACCTTGTCTTAAAGCATCACTATAAATCACAAATCCATCAGTACTTGAGGAAAGTGCTAACACTGGAATTGTAGTCATTCTAGCCTTCAATTCTTGGAAACTTTTCTCATAACTATCGTTCTATTCAAATTTAACACCCTTGCGAGTCAATTGTGTCATAAATGATACAATAGAAGAAAAATTATGAAAAAGCAATAATATACCAATCCAAGAAAACTATGCACCTCTGTTACACTAGTTGGACGCTCCCAATTCAATACTACTTTAGCTTTCTTAGGATCAACACTGACACCATTATCTGAAATCACATGCCCTAAGAATACTACCCGATCTAGCCAAAATTCACATTTACTGAGTTTTGCAAATAGTTGTTTCCCCCACAAAGTTTGTAAAACTATTCTAAGATGCTGTGCATGATCTTTCTTACTTCTAGAGTAAATCAAAATATTATCAATGAAAACAATCACAAAGGCAATCAAGGTATGGTTTAAATACTCTATTCATCAAGTCCATGAAAATAGCTAGTGCATTAGTCGATCCAAAAGCATAATAAGAAACTCATAGTGCCTATATCTGGTTCTGAAGGCTATTTTAGGCACATCACAATCCCGTACTTTAATTTGATAGTACTTAAACTTCAGATCAACTTTAGAAGCAGAGAGCACCTTGCAACTGATCAGATAAATCATCAATTCTTAATAATGGATACCTGTTTTTTACTGTTACCCAATTCAGCTGACGATAATCAATACAGCCATATTTCTTTCTCACAAATAACAATGGTGCTCCGCATGGTGATACACTAAGTTGGATAAAGCCTTTGTCTAATAAATCTTGTAACAGAACTTTCAATTCCTTTAATTCGGCAGGTGCCATTCTGTAAGGTGCAATTAAGATTGGTGTAGTTCCTAGCAACAGCTCCAGAGTAAATTCAACCTCTCTATCTAGGATCACTGATTGCCTCTCAAATATGTAGTAAAAATAACCCCAAGTGTAAAGGCGTGCGGTTTAGTTTTATCTGGTGAGACCAGAATCGTATCCACAGGGAACTACGAGTCAATCCTAAGGATTCTAAGATCTTCTAAACTACTGTTTCTTTTTTGAAAGCAATAAAAATAAATCAAAATTTGAGTTTGGGAAGTTTGATTTTCAATTATGAACTACATAACAATAAATTAAAGTAAGAGTAATTAAGTTAAACTAGAAAAGAAATAACTAAAGTAATTTCAGATTGATTAAAAGCAATTAAAGAGTGCAAAGTACATTAAACTAAACTAAACAGTGAATGAACTAAATATCTTGGTTCAACCGACAAATCCGGGTGAATATCTTATTCTCATGTTTGGATGTGATTATTATCTCGGTTTATAACTAACGTTTAGGAAAAGCAAAACAGAAAGACTTCATCATGCAGGCTTTAATTTCCAAAGCATGGTTTTGAAATCACATTTAGGATAAATAAAACTGGAAAGATATCATCTTGAAAACATTCTTTGGTCCAGTTTTCTTTTCTTTGATTTCAAAATATAAAGAAAGTTTTAATCATGTAACGTCATCAGGGATTTCAATTAAATATGATTAGGTTATACGTTTTCGAAGGCTTTGAAAATCAAAAGAGAAGAAAACTAGAAAACATATCTAAATCTATTTCATTTGTTTTCAAAGTTTTAAGAAAGTTATAATTTTGTGTAGTTATCAGTGATTTCAAAGAAATGTGATCAACTACACAAGTTTTCAAAGGTTTTAAAAACATTAGAAAGTAGATTTAGAAAACAAGAACCCTAACATGCTACCTTTACATTGCATGTTTGGATTCGATAATATCCAACATTCAAACAAGGATTCACCCATCATTGATGGGTTAAATCAAGAATAAGTCTATGCTAGCATGTTAAATAAACAAATGAAATAGAAAATAAAAGAGAAGGAATAAACAAACTCCATTAGAAAATCAAATCTGCACCTGTATTGAAAGTTCTGTTGTGTAATCAAAGCTTTGATCCAAATCTTCAATCCAAAGTGATGAAAAACTCTCAAAAACTAATGAAAAACACTTAGAAAAATAACCCTAAGATGTGTATATGGCTCTCCCCAAAGTCTGATATAAGGTGTGTATTTACAAGCTACTGAAAAACACTAAAATATAAAGGATCGTAATCATGGCATCCTAACAATGGGCAGTGTCTCGGCTCCTTTTGTTTAGTCCGGACTTGGGTTCATTATCAGGTGTGTCCCGACGCCATCGGGATGCCAGGTGCTTCTTCTACTCCGTTTTCATCTTCTTTCAACTCCACCAAGTCCTTGATTATGACTATAGGTTTTTTCTGAGATTTTTATACACTTTTATTGCATCAAAGAAAATTTCATGTAAGCAATGTGAAATGCTATTAAATTTAGTGAATTAACTCTTAATTCTAGCTAAAAGCAATTAGAAATTGAGCTAATGATTACGCTTTTCAATTGTAATCAATCACCCCTGGCAACTCATCTAGAAAAACATTTGGATACTCAAATATAACAGGTAGGTCATTAAGCTAAGTCTTTGGATTTTTAGCATTAACCACATAGGCAATATACCCCGAACATCCCTTATTCAACAACTTCCTAGCTTTTAATATAGATATCAAGCAATTAGGCACAACCCTACGATCACCATTGAATACTAAATCTGGTTCTCCTGGAATTTGAAATGTCACTTTCTTGGTAAAACAATCAATAGAAGCATGGTATGCTGATAACCAATCTATACAAAATCACATATCTCCAAAGGTATCAAATCAACAACCAAATTCCTGCTAGCTATCTGCACTACACAGTTTCTGTATACACCTTTTGCTAATATTATATCACTAGTAGGAGTAGCCACAGCCAATACAGAATCTAACTAGGAGAGTGGTTGGTCTAAATGCATGCAGAATGCTCGAGATATAAAAGAATTGGCAGAACTAGTATCTATCAATACACGAGCAAGTCTGTCGGTAATGGAGAGCATACATGTAACAACATCAGGAGATGCTTGAGCTTCCTGACGAGTCATAACATAAACCCGGGCCTATAAGTGAGATCCCTTAGCTGCTCCTCTACCTTTCTGTGTAGCCACTAAATGAGCTTTGTTACCACTGGCTGCACTAGCCACAGATTTTACTGGAACAGGTAAAATAGGACAATTTCTGGAGATATGCCCCTCCTGATCATAGCAAAAACAAATAAAAGCTTGCTGAGCTGTACATTCACTAGAATAATGCCCCTGTAGCCCTACATCTGAAGCATACCATGTTCTTTACTCTTTCCCCAGTATCAACTCCTCACGATCTAGGTGGTATCTGTCTCGAGCTCTGTCTCCGAGTCCTACTATAAGTGGCATTTCTTTTGGCTTCTTTGTTTAGTAGATTTGCCTACCACCCTTCGAGAAGCTAAAAATTCAAATCTGGCCTTTTTATATCATTCCCGCTTTCTAGTTACCTCCCAAACATCTTTCTCCATAATCTTTGCTTTATTCACCAATTCCTCATAACTCCTCATTTCAAAGGCAGAAATTCAGGATCTGATAGAAAGCTCTAATCCCTACTGGAATTTTTGGCACTTTGCATCTTCTGTTTGTACCAGTTCTGAAACAAATCTAGATAATGCAATAAATTGAGCCTCATACTCTGTGACAGACATCCTTCTTTGCTTCAAAGTAATAAACTCCTATTCTTTTTCATATCTATATGACTAGGAAAATACTTATCATTGAAGGCTTCTATAAATTGATTCCAAGTCATCCCAGTGGTTGACAATCTTTTAGTAGCTTCCCACCAGAGTCTGGCTTAATCTTTTAACATAAAGGCAACTAGGATAAGTTTGTCCTCATTACTCAAAAATTGTCTCCATATTCTTCAACCAATCTTCAGCTTCCAAGGGGTTAATAGTATCGGAGAACAACATGGGTCCCAACTTAAGAAATTGCTCATAAATAGTACCATGGGCTTCTGGCCTGATCTTCTACTCAATTTGTTAAGGCTAAAATTGTATATTGGCAAATCCATGGTCAAAGATACTGTTTTGTAATGTCTAGACTTAGTGTAGGCTAAGACACTACAGTCTTGAGTCAAGTAGAAGTGAAAAGGACTCAGAAAAGCTGTGTTTGCATACTACTAGAAGTCCTAACAAGGTTCAAATTTGATTTAAGCAGGAAGACTACAGGAAGGTCGTTGGTACTTGTTGGAAAATCCCGAGAGCTGAAATTGAAGATTAAGCCATGCGAGAAGACCGCGCTGATTCACAGGATGGCCATAGGAAGCCCGCGGGTGCGCTCTTCCCGTGAGGTGTGCTATTCCAGCCTATTCTGCATGTTTCGAGCCCAGCTCCCTCTAGTTATCTATAAATATCTCCTGACATCTTCAAGGTCAAGAACACGAAGAAAGATAAAGAGAAGAGATACACACAGAAAGAGAGAGAATACACATGTGATTGGGAGCTTAACAGTTCAAATTATTCTCTTCCGAGGATTTGGTGTTGAGCCTTCGAGGAGTCGAAGGGCTTTCGCTAAAGGAGTTGGTGAATCAAAGAGTTGAGTAAACGTCAACAAGAGTATAGAGTCAAGAAGTCGATCTATCGAGGGGTTGAGTTTGTAACCAACGTTTATTTTTTAGTGAAAGTTTTGTTTGAGGTTTCCCTTTGTGGGTTTCCTCGTTTTGTATATCTCGCTTTCTATTTATCTCTGTGTGTGATTATGGTTGATTGTTTGGGATCTCCATCAGCATATTGCAAAATTTCAATTGGTATCAGAGTGGGTTCATTTTTTAGAACAAAATGTGATCTTGTTATTTACTGATGGATCCTCCTAGAGAAAGCGATTCGAGCACGAGACCTCCGTGGTTTGATGGCACCAATTACATGTATTGGAAGGTTCGAATGAGAACGCACTTGATCTCATTGAATGTCAATGTTTGGTTGGCCATTGAAAAAGGTTGGGTAAAACCAACTCACTCTGTTAATAATGAAACAGTTGACAAGCCTATGGATTTGTGGATGAGGGCTGAGCAAGAAAAGGCAGAGTGAAACTACAAGGCTCTGAGTTCTATTTTCTGTGCAGTCTTCGCCGATGAATTTAGAAGAATTTCTAGTTGTGAGATTGCGAAGGAGGCTTGGAAGATTCTAGAGTTGACGCATGAAGGGAATTCTACTGTCAAGAAGTCCAAGTTACAAAAAAGTAACCTCAGAGTTTGAAAATGGCTAAAGACGAACCCTTTGATTATTTTTATACAAAGCTTAGTGACATTGTCAATACAAGCTTCAATCTTGGATAACCAATTCTTAATCGAAAGATCATAAGTAAGATTCTCCGGTCCCTACCTATGTCCTTCCAAGCAAAAGTTACTACTATTGAAGAGGCTAGGGATGTTGATTCAATGAGGGTAGAAGATTTAGTTGGCACCCTACAGACTTATGAAGCCAACATGATCAAACCAAAGTCTAGAGGAGTTGCCCTAAAAACGGTGAAGGAAGACGAGTCCTCCTCTAGTAATGATGAGTCAATCCCCTCTCCTGAAGAAATTGCTATCTATGCTAAGAAACTTAGAAAATTCTTCAAAAAGAAAGATAGCAAGCAAGAGAAGTTGAAAAAGAATGAGAAAGTCAAAGGAGAGAAACCTTCGGAGAAGAAGAAAAAGGAGAATAAGTCTAAGGGCATGAAGTGTTACGAGTGCCAAGGTTATGGTCACATAGCCCAAGACTATGGGAACAAGAAGGGTAAGAAGAAAGTTCTCAATGTAACACTCGATGATTCAGATGATCAGCTGAGTACCGCATCTTTTTCAGATGATTTTCCAGAGAATTATACTACTTTCATGGTTAGAGCAAGCGCCCCCTCTAATTCAACTGAGTCATCCTCTTCTGCGAGCAAGAAAGAAGAATCCTCTGAAAGTGAAGATGAAGAAGATTCTGATGAGGAGGTAGATTTTGAAGAGGTATATCAATTGTTGTACCAAGACTGTCAAAGACTCTACAAGCAAAATGAGAATTTGACCACGAAGAACAAGGTGTTGAAAAAGGAGAGAGACAGTTTGAAAATTGCTCTGGAAGAATTGGAAACTAAGTTAGAAGGTTTTGAATCAAACAAGAAGACTCAAGATGAATTGATAACAAGTTTCAAGGGCAAACTGGATCAAAGAGAGAAGGAATTGAAGGATGCCTAGGGAAAGCTGCAAGCCATGCAACTCAAGATGAATACTGCATCTTCCAAACTTGACGACATACTTAGGATGAAAAGGAGCCCACGTGATAAAAGAGGACTTGGCTACACTGGCATGCAAGTGGACACTCTAGAAGATAAAGCTACCCCCAGTTCCTCAAAGATAACTGCTCCAAGTATAGTTAAAGCTCCTCTATCAAAGAAAGATAATCAGTCAAGAGCTTACTTTCAAAAGCCTAAAAGTACACCCCCTAACTTGCAACGCAAGTTTGTTCCTATATGTTTTCATTGTGGTACACCCGAACACACAAGATGTCACGCCTCTGATCTTACAACCCGAGGGGTGAGTGATAAACACACATAACATGCACTAACATAACCACCCATGATCAGAGCACTGCAACATCAACTAGTGAGCCCAAGACGTAAGATAAGATAACATAAGTTAAACCTTAACATGTTGCCAGGTCACATACTCCATACTCCATTCCCATTAATACATAACTTAGGCCTTAGGGCCATTACAACCAAATTGAATAAGTCTAGCAATGTACAATATTACAATTCCAAATGAAATTTATACTAATACCCAAAAGCTTTGCTAAGCTTAGTAGGGCTCATGCACACACTTCTAGTCCAACCCCATTAGCCCACCTAATTGTTATTGCTTGTTCCTGCGTCAAAATCTGTAGGGACGTGAGCACGGGTCCACTTGTGCCCACGATGTAACAAACAAACATATATGGTATGCAATCTAATCATGTGATGTTGTTCAGGTAAGGTTAGCCACTTCAACATTATCTAGAGTCATAACATTACGTTAACACAACAACTAGCCCATTTAGGTGAAAACATATATTCATTCAACAATGCCAAAATTTAAGATTTGATTTCGATTAATGTTTATGTTTTGCAATTAAATCCTTAATTCAGATCATATTTCATCACCATTGTATCATCTAACCAATATTTAATCAAATAACCATATTCACATCATCATCTATTCATCATTACATTGCATAACCATAACCACACAAGTCATCGGGGGATGGGTGCATACACGTTATCATCTTTTATGGGCCAATACCCAACGAAAACGATAAACCGACATCGTCATTTAGGATTGCCGTCTAGGGCCACGAGGAGCCAAAACACACACAATGTTATGGCCTACTAACCCATTAGCATTGACACCAAACCCTGTGCAAGTTTTGGGACTCTCAACCCGAGGGTAACCTCAAGACCCTTCCTATTTCTGTACCCCACTACGGCCCCCGGCACACAAACAACCATTCATCACATTCTATTCTCATCTATCACAGGTTCACATTCAACATCATATGCTATCCAACTACACATGTCAACGTTTCGATTCATCCCAAGGCTCGTCACATATCAACATTAATCAACCTTATTAAACATTCAACATTTAACATCATATTGAATTTGAGTCTTGTTGTCAATTCACAATTTACTTAATCAATCACAAGTTCATATACCTCAACATTTAGTTTACATCAAGACATAATCACATTTCTACTCGATTAAGACTATCTCAAAGTAATCTTCCAATTCATTTCATTCAAGGTAACATGCATTCACCCTTACAAGTTGAATCCCATTAGCTTAAGATAACCAATCCTTAATCACTTTTTAGAACACATTTCCCTTTTTAAATCCTATGCAATTAATCAAATAAAAGTTTCATGTGAAAACATGTTACTAATCTCTTTCATAAACCTAAGGTAGAAGGTCAAAGTAAACAAAGTTAGGAATCAAACCTAGGCTTGGTGGGCACCCAAGCTGGCACTCAACCGTGTGCTCAAGGGGCCCGTGCGCCCACACCTTGGGCGCCCAACTGTGTCTCTCTCGTGCACCCACAGCTTGGTCCAAGTTACGGGTTTCATGCTCTGTTTTCTGGTTTCTTGGTTTTTCACACTTGGGACCTCAAATTGACCAAGTTAAGGTTAATATACCTAAAATTTCTTGTTTCTAACATCACCACAAGTCTCTTAGGCATAAAAAGAAACCAACAATTTGAGTTTTCATCAACCAAAAGTCAAGTTATGGATCAAAACACCATTTTCACTCTCTTAACCTATACATACATATATATGTGTATAAAACTTCCAATAACTTCCATAAATGTAACCAACACTTAAAAGGGTTTCTCTAATGGTATTCTAGTCCTTGTTACACATCACATATGTAAGAATGAGGCATTAAATCCCTACCTCAAGTTATAAGAAGATGGATCAACAAGAAGATGTTTTGTGGTTCCAAGCTCTCAAGCTTTGATGGACTCAATCCTCTCTCTCCTTGATCCAAACTACAAATAAATCACATAGATGAGTTCCTTGAGGGTCCAATTACACTCTTACAAGATGGATTTGATTTTCATTTAGGTTAGAAGGACCTATCTTCAAATTTTCCACCTGGTTTCTTTTTTTTCTTTTTCCTTGTTTTTCATTTGCTTCTTTACCCGATTCTTCCTTTCCCAACAATACCTCTCTCTCTCTCTTGCATCATTTCAACAAAATATATATTTAAACCAGTATTTTAAGTCCCCAAATAGTAGAATTTAGACCCCTTCATCACCCTTAGGCTAGATATAGGCTCATAAGTGTGAGGCTCAGCTAAAAAATTCACAGCAACCCATGCCTATCAAGTCTACTGTTCCTTGGGCACCCAAACCCTTCTTAGGTGGGCGCCTAAGACCCTGGGCGCCCATGCCTTGTGCGCCCAAGGTGCCCTCCTCCTGCACTTTTGCTAAAAGGCCATCTTTTGATAGCTTAGCTTACCCCTTCCAAAGTTCTCAACTCTAGAGTACCATTAATGATCCATACCACTAAATTAACATACATAGCTTCCCAAAATACATCCAAAAACCTTAAGTTTAGGTTAATACAAAGTTCAGGGTATTACATAAGATCACACTGTCACAAATTATTTGGGTTTCCCCTATTCTATGTTGACACTAAGAATTCTTTGAAATCTAATCTCCAAGTGTCAAATAGGTTTCATCCTCTAAGGTTTCAAAAGTCTTGTTTTGATTTTAAACCTTACATAACTTGGCCAGTGAGGAAAGATAAAAAGAAAAAATTTTCAAAATCCCATTGGTCCAAAACCCAACATGCTCAAGACTCAAAATGCTTCTTCAAATATAAGAACTGTTTGGGTTAGAAAGAGTGATTAATATGTCTCCCAGACCCCTAAGAGTGTTGAAGGGGTGAGCTTTGATATGTAGAGGCATTTTTTCATGAACTAGACTTTGCTTCACTGCTGTATTTTTACCTAGTTCTATGAATTCATGTAGATTAGATACTTTTTATTTTTAAGATAGGAAAAACATTTTTTTAGTGCAATGTTATTATGTGTGATATTCTTACATGGTCTATTACTTCATACACACTTCAAAATCATAGGATTAAAATTGTTGATCTACACAATGGTCATAAATTTGAATTACTTGATGAACCTGAATCCTATATTTTGTTGTTTTTTATCATGGTAGTGGTGTACCAATTGTAATTGCACGAAGTTTAGTACATCATGAGAAATCTTTTCCACTACTCAATTGGTTTAATAAATTCTCCTTTTTAGACTATTGGTTGCTCTTGAGCTTAAATCTAATATCACTTGGAAAGGTCTACCATATGGAATAGAGTGAAAACTAGCCTGTTGACGTGCGGATTATCAAAATAACCATCCTTTGGGTTTGATGATATAGGAAGAAGGCTACCTACCCATAAGCGTGTGAAAGCCGCCAAGTAAATTAAAAAAAAGGAAAATTGGCAGATGAAAATTGAAATATTGGTGTTTAGTTGAAAACAATGAATTGAGGAGAAACTAGTCGAAGAGCTTACACTGCATATCTTACTCAATTCAATTCAAAGTTCAAAAGGAGCAATTTTAAAATTCATGCGAGTATGTGAAAAGTATTAATCATGTTCACTTAAACTTTATTTCACACACCGCACAAGCATTTGACCATTGGTATGACATGTGTGAACAACTTATGACATATATAGTAGGGTGATTCTTGGAATTCTTATTTGTTACTATTTATGTATGGTCAAAAATTTGAAACTATGTTTTGTTTTGTGTTTGGGAAAATAGAACTTGGAATGAATCGATCAAGAATACACATTATACCTTATTTTTTGGTCAATTCATGTCAAAAAAGGAGAGAAATAGGTTAAGGGGGAGACTGTTTGAAAAGGGAAGAATGCTTTGAAAGGAATTTTGTTTATTAAGGGGGAGAACAATTATCATTTTTTCTCTAATAGTTAATATTTGTGTCGATTAATTAAGGGGAAGAATATTTTGTTTCATCTTTTGTGATTATATTTTCTTTTAATTATTTATTTATTCCACATGATGCCTTGATCTTTTTGTTTAAGTGTGCAGCAAACAGGTTCTATAATCAGCACAAATTGATCAAGGAAGAGTAATCTAAGGCCTTTTTAAAAATAGGATGAGCTTTCTTGTAATATTAGCTTCCTTGTAATATTATGTTTTTGAGTTTTGACATAGAATTGCCAAAGGGGGAGATTGTTAAGGCTAAAATTGTATATTGGCAAATCCATGGTCAAAGATAGTGTTTTGTAATGTCTAGACTTAGTATAGGCTAAGACACTACAGCCTTGAGTTAAGTAGAAGGGAAAAGGCCTTAGAAAAGCTGTGCTTACATACTACTGGAAGTCCTGACAAAGTTCAGATTTGATTTACGCAGGAAAACTGCAGGAAGGTCGCTCGTACTCATTAGAAAATCCCGAGAGTTGAAATTGAAGATTAAGCCGTGCGGGAAACCGCACTAATTCACGGGATGGCTGTAGGAAGCCCGCGGGTGTGCTCTTCCCGTGAGGTGTACTATTCCATCCTGTTCTGCTTGTTTCGAGCCTAGCCACCTCTGATTGTCTATAAATATCTCCTGACATCTTCAAGGTTAAGAGCACGGAAAAAGAAAGAGAGAAGAGATACACACAGAAAGAGTGAGAATACACATGTGATTGGGAGTTTAAAAGTTCAAATTATTCTCTTCAGTACTTAGCCATCATGTTTCGTGTTCAATCCGAAGGAGTTCGGATATAAGGTTTGTGAATGCTGTGGATTCAGCAAAGTTACCGAGGATTCGGTGTTGAGCCTTCGAGGAGTCGAAAGGCTTTCGCTAAAGGAGTTGGTGAATCGAGGAGTCGAGCAAATGTCAACAAGAGTATAGAGTCAAGAAGTCGATCTATCGAGGGGTTGAGTTTGTAACCAACGTTTGTTTTTTAGTGAAAGTTTTGTTTGAGGTTTCCCTTTGTGGGTTTCCTCGTTTTATATATCTCGCCTTCTATTTATCTCTGTGTGTGATTGTGGTTGATTGCTTGGAATCTCCATCAGCATATTGTGAAATTTCACAATTAATTTGGCTAAGACCTCAATTACCTTTTCCACTAGGTCTCGTTGGTTCTAAACTAGAGGCTAATCCCCCTAACCCTCCTGCCATCCTGAAGCCTATACCGTGTGTGGGATCTGACCAACAGAGCCTTCTTCTTCTACTGCCTTAGGGATGTGTTCAATATTTGTATTGTTGTCTGACATCAAACTCAAGGTGAGATGTAAAATATAGTTCTATCACATTTATAATTTCATGACCCTTAATATCCATGCAAATAAACATCAGATCACAATCACTTAACTCTAGGACACTTTTCCTTTAATTGGCTACAAGTACCAGACACTGACAAGTCTACATAACCCTCTACCCTAGGCTTTGATACCAAAATGTTGCACCTCAATTTTAGGACGCATATTTAATTTCTTAAATAAAGGGGACACATCTACATCCTCGTCCATAATAAGTTAATAATCACATTTCATACAAAATCTCATATTGAAATATAAAACACAACCTGTCAGATTTATTTTAATTCCTTTGCATAATAAACAAAAATCTCACAAACACTTAAATATGTACAAACTCATAATTTCTAACATATCAAACCAAGCCTCAATCTAATACTGTTGAAAACTCTAGGTTTATTTACACAAACTCCAAAGCCTTCCTTAGGCACTTGCAGCCACTTCTAAACTTAACTTAAAATATGTAAACTTAGATCTAATCGTCACACACTCAGTGGAGATATTAACCTCAAGATAAAAGATACTAAATACACACCAAAGATAATCCACAATAATTATATAGACAACTGTCCCACAATTAACTAATAATTAATTTAAATGTATCATAAATGACAATGATAAAAATATCTCAACACACAATTAATCATCAGTTTTCATTTATCAACCATCATCATCATCACTAGGCCCCAACTGGCCATCTCATAGTATATTTGCATGATAAATGATTTAAATAATAATGCAAAACACATTTGGCCCTATCTGGCCTATGAGTTAAGCGCTCAACTATGGACAGTGACTTTAATTTAGTATGCCCCATTAGCCCAATCTGGCTTGGCCCCATCTGACCTCATCATTGGTCCCATCTTACCTAACCCCATATGGCCTCAATTTTTTTTTTTTGGCCTAATCTAGCCTCATATATTTTTTTCTGGCCCCATCTGACCATAATGCAAGTATAATGCATACTGTTCATATTGATATGCAATAATATTTCTTTCCAAATAAAATATCTCTTCAGTACTTACAATCTATATACTAAAACACATCCTTTAATTTGACATTTGTCCCAATCTTCACTAAACCATCACCACATCATCACTTATTATCTATATGAGCAGTGTTTGGAGCTCTACGAAAAAATACAAATCTCTACAAACACAAATTACGAGACTATAAAATTTAAATTCTATACTCACTACACAAAACATGATATACTAAATTTTACAATTTTATATAATTTTATTCCAAACACAAACCCAAAACACATCCTTTAATTTGACATTTATCCCAGTTATCACTAAACCATCGCCACGTCATCACTTATTATATATCTATATAATAAAACTTATTCTTTGAATTTTGAAATTTGAAATTCAAATAAATATATATTATATTTTGTCTATATAATAAAACACATCTTTTGATTTGACATTTATTCCAGTCATCACTAAACCATTGCCACGTCATCACTTATTATCTATATAATAAAACATATCCTTTAATTTGACATTTGTCCCAGCCGTAACTAAACCATCGCCACGTCATCACTTATTATATATCTATATAATAAAACATATTCTTTAAATTTGAAATTCAAATAAATATATATTATATTTTGTAAAATTATACATGCATATTATATATATATTTTGTAAAATTATACAATTTATATTTTACTTATATTATCTATTATTATTAAATAATGTACGGATATCTATTAAACAAAGTTAACCTAATTTTTTATTTAAAAAAATATATTTAAATTTTAAATTTTTAAAAATTTTGTTAAAAAATAAACATTTAAATTAAAATTTCAAGATTAATGTGCTTAAAACTTAAATTTTAGATAAATACACTTTTACACTATATATGTGTCATTTATATAATAAGGAAGTTTAAAATTTTTAATTTGAAATATTTTCAACTACTGAATTTGCTAAATAGTCAAGATTATTTTTCTTTTTTTTTCCTACTCTTTCCATATTTTTTTAATATTTTTTTATATAAAATATGGCATTTATATAATGAGAAAGTTTAAAAGTTTGAATTTAAGATATTTTCAACTGTTAAATTTGCTAAATGGATAGAATTATTTTTCTTTTTCTCTCACTCTTCCCATATGTTTTTTTAATACTTTTTATATAAAAGATTTTAAATTAATATTTTAAAAAGTATGATAATATTCGTAATAAATAATAAAATTTTATACCTTAATCTCTTTTGATTAATGATTTTTATTTTTATAAGTAATTTTTACACTTTTTTATGTAAGTTTGTTTTATAAATTTAAATTTGAGTTATTTACACGCTAAATTATATTTATGTATCTTGAGGTACGGGCAATTGCTAGTAATTAAATAAAACTTATCAACTTATATTTAATACCTTTTACCTTTAAGTTTAATACACCCACCTGAACAATAAATATGCTAAGAAAATTAAATTACTGGGGTGGTTGTTGTTGATTATCTCTGGGTGCTAATCTTAACCTAAACAAATTACACAAATCAGATATCGAACAGTTAAAATATAAACCAAATCAATTAATAATATAAATCTAATAACTAGAATACAACCACTTTATTTTTAACATACTTAATTTATTTAACCTTCTATAAAATTTATTTTAAACTAGCAAAATAAAATAATTTACCTCAACAATCTGGCCAAATCCCTGATTTTCCTTCTCTCTAGCTTTTGAACGGTTTCCAGTTTCCTTACTGTTTTTCTCTTTAGTATTATTTTTTTCCCTTTCTCACGCTGCAAACACACTAGGTGTACATATATATATACTCCCCTAGCTTCACCGCCCAAACTACTTTATTTACCATTTTTTTTTCTCTAGCTTGCCACGTAGCCATTAACCTTACCCACTCATCCACACATGTGCAATACAAATGCTAGGCTACTAACACTCACATGTAAGACTCATGTAGCCTTGGTAATCTACACCCACCTTCAACTTTTTACATGCTATCCTCGTCACCTTTTAACTTTACCTACTAACTTAATTTAATTAACTAATTAATAACTTAATTAACTCACTGGTTAATTTAAACTAAAATTAAATAAAGTTTAAAAATATTATAGTATGTACACATTACTCTAACTGAAATTAAAATAATAGTAAATTAACTTAATAAAAATTTTTAAGCATCAAATAAAAATTAAATTAATAATGCAATAAAAATTCAAGATGTCACACAATTCCTTATCACTATAGGCAATAACTGTTGAATGAGAATGTGATTGTCATGACTCTCCAAACCTTATAATGTCGTTTTGCTCATGTTTACTCATTTGAAAATATTCGAGCAATACCCATCAAGCACCTTGACATCTTTCAGGATTGATAGGAAGGCATCCTTCTTTTCTTTACTCATAGTGTACTGTGCCGGTGGCATGCAGGCCTTGTTGGACTCCCTCTCCTGCAATTGCAACAGGGTTCTCAGTCCCATCTCCTGCAAATCACGTCAAGCATTGGCACTATCCTTTGACTTGCCCTTAACACCAAGGATGGTCCACAATATATTATCGCTAACATTTTTCTCGATATGTATGACATCCAAGTTATGCCTCAGTAGGTTGTCTTTCCAATAAGGTCACTCGTGGAAAATACCCTTCTTCTTCTTCCAATTATGACTTCAATTCCTATTTGCACCTAGAATAGACACCAACGAGGGGACTAACAGATCCTGAAAGTTATACACTGTTCGTATTTGCTCTCACTCCATTTGGGCCAACAAATCAACCAATATTTTTATCCGTGGTACCAAATCATACTCTCGAGTGCCATCAAACAAGACTTTGTCCTTCCTAAACCTATGCAATGGAGGTAAGAAGCATCTATGACCCATGTATGCCCATTTTCTACCATGCTTTAGCCAGGTTAACTTCTTGCTCTAGTTACAACAAGGATGTGCAAACTTCTCTTTCGTGCTCCAACCAAAGAAGTTAGCATATGCGGGGAAGTCGTTAATTGTCAATAGTAATGATACTCGGAGTCTAAACATTTCATTTCCTTGAGAGTCAAACATCATCACACCATCGGCCTATAATTCATGAAGCTCTTTAATCAAAGACTACAAATACACATCTATCTTATCCCTTAGACCTCTCGGTCCATCAATCAGTGTTGATAGGATCAAGAAAGGTTGTTTCATGCAGAGCCAAGGCAGAAGATTATACGGAACCAATAGTATAGGCCATATGTTGTGATTTGCCCCAATTATAGCCCTAAATGGGCTAAATCCTTCTGCAGCTAAGCTATGGCGCACATTACGATTATCGACAACAAAATCAAGGTGTCTTTGATCGAAATCCTTCCATACTTAAGAGTCTACTGGATGGGATAACTTCCCGTCCTCCCCCTGTTCTCGATATGCCATCTCATCAATTTAGAAATCTTGAAAGACATCAACTTCAGCCTTGGCTTAAGTGGGAAATAGCGCACTTGCCTTGTAGCCACAAGCTTACCATGATGTAAAACACCTGAAATGTTCTGACGATTTTGGCCACCCTCGATATCTTTCCACCTCAAAGTCTGACACACGGTGCACTTATCGAGGTGGGCATTCTCATTCCGAAACAACATATAACTGTTTGGACATGCATCTAGAGTCTCGTATGCAAATCTCAGATTTTTAGTTGGGTTACGAGTTTGCTAGTATAAATCAACAAGCTTTGCTCCCGTTGGTAGAACTTTATGTAACAATTGCAGCAACGTCTCAAACGACATATTTGACCATTGATTCAACACCTTCAAATGTAATAACTTGACAATGAATGACAATTTACTGAAATCCTTGCATTTAGGATACAATTCTATCAGTGCATCGTCGAGTATTTCAAAATATCTTAAGGTTTTATCATCCGCACCCGGGCAAGGATTACTCGCACCCGTCAGAACAGTATCACAGCCAGTATTTTTAGGGGCCAATCTACACGTGATATCAGTAGCATCGCAAGCATTAGATCAGTCTCCTCCGTAACCTCAGCCTCTACCTCAATAGTTTCCTCCTAGCTAGGGGGGTATACTCTTCCCCATGGAGAATCCAATACTTATATTGCTTCAAGAACCCATCACGGATCAGATACTCCCTGACGGGCTCCCATGTGTAGTAACACTGGTTCACACACTTTCTATAAGGACAGCTAATGTACTCACTAGGAAATGTGATGAACTAATTAATCCCCTCCATATATTTCGTAGACATCCTATTTGACAAATCAATCCAACTCCCATCCATCTTGCTAACTAGTTCTGGTAGAATCCCAAAATGAAGACTAATAATTAGCCTAAAGAACCATGTAATATGCAAAGTGCTTAGTCTTAAACTTCACCTTCTCACTATAGGGTTGTTGGTCCTATCCCATTCAAGAATGCACGATCCAACTTGCACTCAACAACTTGATGCCTTTGTCCCCTAATTAGACAAAATTTGGGCAGCATGTTCGCGTGGTTATCCAAGTACATTGCGTAGAAACCACATCAGTCGTACTATCACACCCCGAATTTTTTCACAAACCCGGGCGTGTGAACAAACAATCATAAATCACCAAAACCATGAATCTAAATTAATTAGAATCAATTATATTTAATAGTAATGAACTAACAACCTCCTGACTTAGATAAAAAAAATAATAATTAATCCATCTCTAGTCTCCCAAATCGAAACTTATGCAATAACCAAAATCCAATAAAAAAATAAACTGAATAATTGTGCAATTCTCTCCCTAAAATATAATGAACGAACTATTCAAAATATCTAATCTGCCTAAGCAGTCCTATCACGACCATCGTCTGGTGCAACACTCGCACTTGTATCTGAAGCTGTAGGGGTATGAGCATAATATACTAATGTATATTAAAATAATCAACTAGTGCTTGGAGAAAAATAAAAATTAAATAAATCATGTTAAAACAATACAATTTAAATTCCATCCATGACTATCTTATATTTGAATCTTAATTTCAAAAATACTATTATCACACCAATTTTACATCTTACCAGTTCATCTTTTGTTCAAAAATCTTTCAAATATCTAAAATAAATTAATTTTAAATTACTAGTTTCTTCTTTTTTATATTTAATAAAAATTCAAATCAAATGTCAAAAATAAAATTCATTAAACATCACCTACATTCTTAGTCAAATCACTAATTTCACAAATACCTGACAAACTAATCATTTTTTACTACGACAATTTACTAAAATTATGTGAGATTAAATTAAATCATATAAGAATTACTCATAACGATATCATCAATTACTTTAAACTAAAACTAATTCAAATTTGAATTCAATGCGTGTAAGAACATGAATTTTTTTTTTTTTTTTTTACAAAATCAAGTTCTTAAGTAAGTGCATTTATCATATTATACCATCATTAATTAACAGAAAATAACATCCAAACATACCACTTGTTACATAAATTTTTTTTTCAAAAAATAGAATATAACTCAAAATATTTTTTTTTCAAAAGTCCCATCGTTCTAAAAATTAGAGTTCAATAGTAATGTATTATATGTTTTGCATTTGTAAAATCAAACAAATTTTTCCACAAACCCAGGTGTGGGAACAAAAAATGATAAATCACCAAAACCATGAGTCCAAATTAATCAGAGTCAATTATATTAAATAGCATTGAACTAATAACCTTCAAACTTAGATAAAAAGATAATAATAAATCTATCTCTAGTCTCCCAAACCGAAACTTATGCAATAATCAAAATCTAATAAAAAATAAATTAAATAATTGTACCGTTCTCTTCCTAAAATATAATGAACGAACTATTCAAATATTTACTTTGCCTAAGCAGTCCCATCACAACCATCGTCAAGTGCAACACTCGCATCTGCATCTAAAGCTGTAGGGGTATGAGTATAATATATTAATGTATATTAAAATAATCACTTGGTGCTCCGAGAAAAATAAAAATTAAATAAATCATGCGAGGGGTCTCCTAACATGAATCTCTAACATGTCATATCAACATACATCACATATCAAAAATATTTAAATTTAAATATTTTGAACACAACATAAAATAAAATATATTATTTTAACCAAGCCTTATTCTTAATTATTGGGTTAGATACTATTACTCGGTCAACTTATATCTCAACCATAGGATACCAAAAATATCAACACATCGATACCTCGTAGGTTACTAGTCTACTCGACACCATAACCCAACCCCGTGCGGGTTCTTGGTCTTTCAATAGTGGATCATTCAATACCAACTACTTATCTCGATACCTCTCTCAACCCAAAACCAAAATCATAAAATCAATGAATAAATAATTATTTATTTATTCAAATCTAAAACATACTTTAAAAATATTTTTTTTTCTTATTTAAGGTTCCATAATAAAACACAAATTTTAAAATTTAAAATTTTTTGTACCAACCAAATTTTAATTCCTCAAAAATCAAAATAAATTTATATATACTTTTCTAATTCGTAAGACAGCCATAATTATATAATTTATCATGTAACAATAAACTAAATACTTACAAAAATTCATAAAACTAAACTACACATAATAAATTTAATTTTTATTTAACTCCACCCTTAACTCAAATTAGATCTGAAATTTTAGATTTCAGGTGAACCAATTCTTCCCTGCTTAACTTGCAACACTATGGTTGAAGTGCGTAGTAAAATAAAACTACAGTGGCCTCTTCCTAACCACCTTGATGTCGCCGCCAAAGGTCTACTACGTTTTTCCCGCTTTTCCCGTTTTTTCTTTTTTTTTTTTTTAGTGCACAGCAGGTTTTCAATGCAAATATATACACATTCACATAAGTCATTCATACTTCCAAACGGCATAGAATTCAAAAGGAAAAGGACCACAAGCTTTTCCCAACTATCACCCAATATCCCGAACTGACTGCGGTTTATATTATACCTAGGCACACAAATTTCAAAAGGATTCAAAGAGTAGAAGGATTCTTCCCGTTTTAATCTATAAAATGTCACCTTCAATATAGTATATAATATATATTTATTATTATTTAAATAAAAGATTACCAGGTTCATTCTCCTATACATAATATGTATATTAACAACATTATCTATTTTAAATTTAAGAGTAATTAATATTTTATTTAATTCATAACTTATTTTAATAGTTAAAATTAATCACAAATTTATAATTCACAAAAATATTTAAATATCAAAAAACAATTCTCCCACAATCCGCGCATCCACAATAAAATCGACATTTAATCAATGCTTCAAAATTTTAAATCAATCAAAATTTCTGTTACTGAATTAAATTATAAAATATAACCAAAGTAAGAAATTAAAATTTTGGGTCATTACATGTACTTTGTGTATGCACCCAACGAATAACAAGACGTCAACCAAAACTCTATCTAATATTGGACATTGCTTGAGTTGTTGAAGACAAGATGGATAGTTGCATTCCCAAACTATCTGAACAGGGCAATTCAAGAATCACATGCGTCAATCTTTGCGCATTCATAAAAAAAAAACGACAAATCTAGTCGAAAACCTAATCCATCGCCTAAGGATGACTAAACAAGTGGCATATAAGATTCTCGAACGGATCTAAGTTTCACTAATGCATGCAAATGAATAAAGAAAAGTAATTCTAAGTTTTATTTATCTCCTAACTTAGAATAAAGTAAAGGAATTTTAAATTTCTCTTTATTTCCTAACTTAGAATAAATTGGGATTTGGATTGGATATGATTAGCCCAAGTAAATATTATTAATCAGCTATTACTAATTAACTACTTATAATATTGTAATATTATTATTTTACCTAATTTCCTAACTATTATTAATATTAGATTAGATTGGACCCACTATTGATATTGGATTAGGCCAAAGTAAGATTACAGGTTTGTGTATCAATTATGAATTTAACTAATTATATATTATTAATTAGCTACTACTAATTAACTACTTATAATATTGTAATCTTATTATTTTACCTATTTTTTTAACTACTGTTAATATTAAATTGGATTGGGCCTAAGATTGATATTGTATTGAACCCAATTAAGATTAGGAGTTTGTGTATCAATTATGAATTTAACTAATTAAATATTATTAATTAGTTATTATTAATTAACTACTTATAATATTGTAATATTACTATTTTACCTAATTTTCTAACTATTTTAATATTATATTCGATTAGACCTAAGAAAAATATTGGATTTGACCCAAATAAGATTAGAAATTTGTGTATTATTATCAATTTAATCATTACTATTTAAAAAGTTTAAAAAATTAACACTCAAATAAATTATCTAAGAATAAAAATCTACAACAACAAAAATATACGGTACAAAATAAATTAATTAATAACAACAAATTAATTAACAACAAATAAATTAACAAATCATTATTTTGTCATTATACCATTAATCAAATTACTATATAATATTTTAAATAATAATAATATTTTTAATAATTTAAGTAAATTTAATATAGCCATTATGATATCAATCTAAGCAATTTAATTTAAAGTAAATTAATTATATTATCAAGATTATAATTCATTATTTAATATTTTAGCTAATATTAATATTTTATTAGCTTAATATTATTAATTTAATATTATTATTTACCTAATTTTAATATTTTTAATAATATTATTTAATATTATGAAGATCATAACATAATTCAATTTACCTAATGTAACATTAATTAATATATTTTAAAAAAATTAAACATTTAAGTATTTATAATTTCAAATATGTTAGTTTAGTATTTTTTCCATTTAAAATTAATTTTATAATTGTTTAATGAATACTTTGTCAAAAATTACTTTTTTTATTTAATATTATTTTTATAGTTGTTTTAATGAATGGAAATAATATATATAAATTAACAAAAAATTAATTTTTTTTGTTAGGAATTAATTTTAATTTCAATTTTTGAATTTAAATATATTTTTGAATTTAACAAATTAAACATTAACGTAATTATAATTTCAAATTTTTAGCTCAACAAAATAACATAATTTGTCAAAACTTCATTTTATTTAATATTTTTTTATAATTGTTTTAGTGAATGATAATAATATTTATAAATTTTTTAATAAATTATATTTTTTGTTAGGAGTTAATTTCAAATTACATTTTTGAATTTAAAACAAATTAAGCATTCACTCCTTTATAATTTCAAATTACTTTAGTTCAATAAAATAACATACTTTGTCCAAAATTACTTTTTTTATACTTAAAATTATTTTTATAATTGTTTTAATGAATACTTTGTCAAAAATTTACTTTTTTCAATTTAAAATTATTTTGATAGTTTCTTTAATGAATGGTAATAATATATATAAATTATCACAAAAATAATATATATTTGTTAAGAGTTAATTTAAATATTTTAATTTAAAAATTTTTTTAAATTTAAAAAATTAAACATTCACTCCTTTATAATTTCAAAACTTTAGTTCAATAAAATAAAAAAATCTGTCCAAATAACTATTTTCTATTTAAAATTATTTTCATAATTGTTTTAATGAATACTTTGTCAAAATTTATTTTTTTCTTTTTAAAATTATTTTTATAGTTGTTTTAGTGAATAACAATAAAATATATAAATTAACAAAAACATTATATTTTATTATATTTTTTTGTTGTGAGTTAATGTTATACTAAATTTCTGAATTTAAAAATATTTTCAAATTTTTAAAAAATTAAACATTGCTCAACAAAATTAAAAAATTCATTATTTTAAATCCATTTGAAATTGCTAAAAAAATTAATAAAAAATAATTTCCACTCCTCAACACTGCCATAACCTAAAAAATTTTTTCATTCCTCTTTTACTCACCCTCTTCACTCCGATTCATTAACCAAAAAAAAAAAAAAAATAGCATCTAAAAAAAACATATTTCTCAACTTTACATTTCACATGCAACAACAAAAATAAAATAATAAAATAATATTACATACCTACTAAATACATCAAAAACCAACATCATCAAACGTCACCAAAAAAAAAATAAATTAATAACATATATATCTACAACAAAAAATACAAAAAATATTTACCACAACATCAATATTTACAACAATAACATATTTTACTCAACAAAAAAAATCTAACAACAACAATCAAATTTCCAAGCTAAAAAAAAAAAAAGGGTAGTCTACACAAAAAAAAAAAAAAAGAAAAAACAGTATGCTAAAAAAAAGATAAATGCATACTTGATGTAGAGAGGAAGAGAAGATCAGGGCTAAAATCAAGTTTCTATTTGGAAAATTTGAAAAAACTTCAACATTAGCATATATATATATACACAGCAAAGAGAGAGAGAGAGAGAGAGAGAGAGTTAAGGAGAGAAGGAGATGGCGAGAGGAGGGAGAAGACTTACTAGACAGTAGCAGCGGTCAGTGGCAGGGGGAGGCTAGAGGGGGTGTGTGGGAATAGAGGAGAGAGAAGGACGAGGGAGGGAAGAAAAGAGTGAGAGGAAGAGGAAAAAGAGAGTGCGAGGGGAAAAAAAGGGCTCTCTGCCTGAATATTGGTGTAAAATTAGCGACCGCTTTTAGTGGTCATTAAAGTCATCGTGCATAATACATTAGCAACTGCCAGAAGTGGTCGCGCGAATTTTTTGGTCACAATTACATCAGTCGTAGCACATTTGTGATGCTAAACTCGGCGACCGCTTAACGGTCGCTAATACATCTTTTGCATATTTCCTCTGCTAAAATTTGTTTCTTTAGTTTTTTTTTTTTGGTAATTAACTTGTTTCTTTAGTAGTGTTTTAAGTGGTGCAATTCACAATTAGATTCAATTTATTCAATTTTAGTTTTATTATAAAATTGCCAAGGGGAGACTATAAAATAAAACTTGCTTCAAATCCAAACAATCAACTAAAATTGAATTAAAGATAAACTCAAATTAGATATGGACTTAAGTTGTCTAATTAGATTGAAAGAGCAAGACCAAAGTTTCCTAGTTGAATAACAATTGAGAACTTCCCGAGGATAAAGCTAATACACTTGTAAGGATGAGTTCTAAATCAAGAAAGTGTCCTAAATTTAAAAGAAATCGAAGTGTAGATAGAGTCTGTAAAGATCAAGAAGTCGAAATATGTCCCAACAAGACCTATAGATAAGCCGCAAAGAGGCCGAATCATCAAGCCTATATGAATTCTTGTGAGAATCAAGTCCGATGTGCCTCGCTGGCAGGGCGCAGGGAAGACAACCCATCAACCCATTGGCATTACACCCTGTAGGGACAGCGCAGAGAACCTGAGGGTTTAAGCTACTTAATTGTCAGCTATCGAAGTTTCCTATTCAGTCAATTTTAGGGCTACATCTTTGTACTTCTACATATATACCTAGCCTTAATATACATAATAATTACAAAGACATAATATAAAGTCTTTTTAGAGAGATTATTTGTGCGTGAGGTTAACAATCTTTCTTTTTTTTTTTTTTCACTCTTCGTTGAGTCTGCTCGCTTTATGAGGATTCAAAAAGTTTTTACTTGGTCTACGTTTATCATGGATTCAAGCAAAGTGTCAAAAGGATTTGTGCAAGGATTCATAGAATTCGAGTAGAGTCTTGTAATATGAGTTATAGTGGAATTGTTTTTGAGCTTTTTTTTCCTAGAAAGAGCTTTCCATGTTAAATCTCTAGTATTAATCTCTCTTTGTGTGTGTTGTTGCTTTATTAATTAGATTCGAAAAATTTTTGGGAACATAAATTAAAGTTCAATAATTTGAACCAAATCTCATATTCAAATATTTAAATGATCTAAAATATAAATAACTAACTAAAATTAAATACTAAATTTTATCACGCTGCCACAACCGTATAATTATAATTGTGCAACTTGTGGACGGAATTCAATGACGTCGTCCCATGCATATCAACGGTTGAGGTTGCATAATTCCAATATAAATACCTGTATAGCTGATCTCGTATTAAACACTCATGAAATTAACTCTATTAGGAGGTGTCAATGCTTTGGAAAATTATGTACCATTGACACCGATTTGAGAGATTAACAGCCAATTCTAATTTCGGAGATTATCAGCTGATAATTGATGCATATTGCAAGGTAATAATACGTGAACGTGAAGGATTAGTTGGAAAAGTAAACAATTAAAATCAGCTTAAGGTGTGCCACACAACTTTTTGTTAGAATGTCACTATTACGTTGAAAATAACACTGATACTGAACCGCGGATTCAATTTGGCAACCCACAAGAAAAGAAAGCTGGGAACAACAACATTTGTGATACTGAAACATTATTTAATTCCAACAACCATAAAAGGATTGAAAACTATGGAATGGATTATGTTATGATTTTGTTTTTCATTCTATCATTTGGTTTTGGACAGGTGATCCTTTAGGATTATGACTGCCAAAAGTATTTGGGATTGCCTCTATCCATAGTTCTTGCTTTCACATGACTAAGCTATTTCCATAGGGCTAATGGGATCTTTGGCTTTTCACGTTTTCTACCGACTTTTCATTTATGTGCAAATTCTTTTGAGTGCCCAATAAACATGAAACGTGGGTACGGGTACAAAACAAATTCATTAAGCCACTCGCGAATAAACTTATTTAATAATATAAATAAATTAAGCCACTTGCGAATAAGTTTATAATAATATAAATAAATAAATTTGAGCAGATTTTTTAACTTTGAAAAATAAATAAAATTGATCTCAAGTAAGGGCATACTCAGAATTTAAGCATACTTGGGCTGACATAAAATTTTATAAAATAGTTTGGGGTTTAAAATAAAGTATGCTAGGTTGATTACAAGATTTAGACTGGAATAACAAATTTTTGACTGCTCTAAATCTAAAAAAAAAAAAAAAATTACACTGAAAAAAAAATTGGCGGGCCACCCGGATTGTAGTCCAAATGAGATCCTGGGTGTGTCCGCCCTTGATCTCAAGTAAGGATAAACTTGACATGATAAAATTCACAAAAAATTTGTTTATCATTTGTGAACATTTTTGTTTATAACTCATGAATATATTTATTTTTAAATATTTGTGAATATGTTTACAATAATATTAGTTAACATTGCTTATAAGATTTTACTTTTCTTACTAATAACGTTGATTAATTATAAGTTGTTTGTTAGTTTTATAACTTGTTTATTAAGTTAGAAAAGATTTTATTATTATTATTATTATTATTATTATTATTATTATTATCACTACTAGAAAATTCAGTTTTGGCGCAAAGAATACACGGGCGACCGCCTGGGGGGTCGCAAATGCTAGTATTAGCGACCGCCAAAGGCGGTCACTATAAACTCATTAAAATCCCACAGAATCCCTTTTCCTCTTTCCCTCTCCCTCGTTTTTTCAGTCTCACGCGCTTGCCTCCCTCCCAATTCCAACTTTTGGAGCCCTACGCTAGAGCCGCCCAGCACCTCCAGTGATGCCTCTGCGTATGTGTGTGTGTTCCAGATTATATTTTTTCCTCACACAATAACCCTAGTTTTCTTCCTCAGACTATTTTGATTGGACCCTCGAAACCCGCCATTGTTGCTCTCTACTTATCAAGTACCCGCCATTGTTTAGGTTTTTGATTTGTATTGTTGACATTTTGATTATGCCTTTTTGGATGGCTGTTCATGGTTAGGGTTACTATTGAGATTCATTTTCTTTACTTTAAATTCTGGGTGTATTGCCTTTGATTTCATTTTCTGTGATCTTTTTCTGTGGGATTTAGTTTCCAAAAGCCTTTGTTTTCTTGAATGCTATGTTTTCTTGAAATTGTGCAAGAATATTAAGTTCGACTAAGTCAAACCTTTTTGTTGTAGCTTCAATAGAATCTTTGATCTTTTCATGGCCAAAAAACTGGTAAGAGAAACCTGTTAATGGTATTTTTAGAGCCAAAGTCGAGTATTTTATAAGTAAAACTTTAAATGGCCATAACTTTTTGCTCGGGTGTCTAATTTAGGTGATTTTTTTTATTTCATGTATTTTTTTGAGATCTATCCGATCAAACCGCCTACGGGGGTTTGCGATGATCCAAATTGCAAAAAAAGGTCATTTTGATGACTTTTTTGAACTTTTTTCGTTGGATGTACCCCTTTAGAAAAATTCAAATGGACATAACTTTGTACTCGGATGCCCAATTTGGATGATTTTTTTTTTGATTTCATGTATTTTTTCAAGATCTATGTGACCAAACCACCTGTGTGGTGGTTTGCAACAATTAAAATATTTGACATTGTTTGAGCATGGCTTTTCTTAATTTGGATGTGTACTTTTTATGACATTTTTTGAACATGACTTTTTTTAACTTTGATGTGTACTGTTTATGAACCTTGAAGTGTACTGTTTATGAACCTTGAAAAGCCTCTTCAATGCAACACTATATTTGGTCCTAAACCTTGAAAAGCCTCTTCAATGCAACACTATATTTGGTCCCTTTAACCGAAATATTAAATTTCAAAACTCTAAATGGTTTCCAAAAAAGTAATATGTCGGGGACATCATCGGCCTAGTCACTACATAACTCATTATTTACACTCTTAGCTGATACAAAAAAGTTTGCATCAGTATTTTTATTGTGCACTAGCATAATCGTTGAAACATGCATTAAAAATCAAATTTTGGGTTAAAAAAAATACAATTGACTAGTGAACACTATTCACTAATAAGTTAATAACCTGTTACAATCTTGTTAGGAACTTAGGATACATGATATGGTTAGGTTTGAATGTATCTCTAATTATATATACATTGTGAGAAAGACAGGGAATTCATTCCCTTCCAATCTCTCTTTTCCCTTTCAACAATGGTAAACCACTAAGAATGACCACAGTTGTAGAAGGCAGCTCATTAGTTTTGATTAATTGAATCCCATTATTTTAAAAGCCTTCTATGTGATGCCAGAGGACATCTTGAAATGCTGCCCTAGTCAATTGTCCAACAATCAATGCTATGATTTCCAAAATAAAGCATTGTTGTCCATATTTTTACGGGTAACTTAGAATTGAAATCTGATTTTTTATAGAGCTCCATATATTTTATCAAGTTATGATTGTAAAGGACTATGAATCTAATCTCCAACACATTATAAGTCGTCATTTGGAGCCAAAATAACGTTATGACAATTTTCCCATAGTGGGTGGGTAAACTGCATAATAGCAAATTCAACACATATTTAGTTTTCTTTTATGTATTATCTATTATCACTTTGTCTACTTTATTTATTATTATTGGGATCTTTGTCTAGGTTTAATCCCCTTTGGAAGAGTAAAATTTATGATTTAAATGAATTAAAGTACTTTGTTTGTGTGCTCATGGCTTCATGCATATGATTGTTTTAATCAAATTTCAAACATTGGAAGATATTGCATTATAATGCCTTCTAACAACTGAATTCAAGCTTATGTTTGATTGTTGGACATCTTGGTTGCTTTTTTATGTCATCCACATATGTTCAAGTTGATGTCTAGAAAATTTACTCAAACTAACACAGATAAACTATTTAAGTGTGTTATGATAACAACAAATAAATAAAATAACCAGTGGCAGCAGAGGAAAATGACCATGTGGCCTATTTTCTTTGATGGTTGAATAAACCAATCTCCAAAAGTAGAAGATTGGACAGCCCCACCAGTATATTCAGAGGATGCCTCAATACCTTCCTTTATCATGGACTAATGCCAAGTTGGCTCAACCATTCTAGTGTGTAGGCAAGTACATTTATAGCAAGTTTCCATGCTTATAGTAAGAAACCTTAACAACACCCATCGGTCTCGCACTTTTCATGCTATAGAGCAGTGCAGATAACAACTGTCATCATGCTGGGTGTGAGACTTGAGCATCCATTCTTGCAAAGGGGGGAATTAAATTAGATTCTGAATTAGAAATAAAAGGGAGAAAACACAATGCTTATCATAGAGGATGTCTGACATTTTTAAACATAAATAATTGAAAAGGAAAGGGACCAAAGTATTGAAAACAGACTTCTAAGCTTTCCTTCGATAGAAAAACCAAACACAAAACTCCCTAGCCACATTGAACTTGAATGCTTTAACATCTGGTCAACTATTTCAGACTTTCAGTCGAATCAGTCCTACACACATTACCATATTACATCTCTTTCTTGAGTTACCAATGGTAAAATTGATTCAACCGTAGTAGTAAACTGATGAATGCAATATTTTCTTTTACAATGGAAAAAATGCACCTACACACCTAAAAGTACTGGATAGAATCATCTTGCAACAAATTACAATTATTCACACACAATATTCCTATGTTCTAGATCACAACTAGCTTAAGATGAACTGAAAAGTATGATTTCATATTCAGGAATGCAATAAAATGTTTATGTGAGTGGAAGCAAACAAAAACTTTTGTTCAAGCACCTAAAAAGCATGGAAGAATGGACAATTAACTTTTATGGACACAAATTAAAAGTTCACTCATTACTTAAATTTCTCAACAGGTGGACTTTCATGTGGTTTAAAATTTTGTATCACACACAAGTTTTCACAGTATATTATATAACATACATGACATTGCTGGTCTTTCTTAAGAAGTTTCATATTTACAATAGCTTTAGATACTTTTATATTTGAAGATTTAATTGTTTGTGAACGTATCATTATAACTTTTATTCATTTGCATACATTAGTAAAACCTAGACCCATTTGAGAATTGTGTATAGCACTCGTTTAGTCATCCTCGATGCAATGGATTAGTCCTATGACTCTATTTGTTGCTCTTGCGATGCATAAGTGGAGATTGACGTACAGGGTTCTTGAATTGTCCAGTTTGGACAATTTGGGAATGCAATGATCGCCCAACAACTCATGCAAGTCCGATGTCAGATAAAGTTTCGGTTTATGTTCTGCTGTTCTCCGGGTGCATGCATAGATACAAATTATATCGTTTCTATGTCGTGTACTTGGAGAACCATGCAGTCATACTGCCGAAATTTTGTCTGACAAGAGAAGAAAGCATTTGAGTTGTTGAGGACATAATATGGATCGTGCATTCTCGAATGTGATAGGACCAACCGCCCTGTAATGAGAAGTTTAAAGTTTAGGGCTAGGTAAATTGCATGATGCACGATATTTTAAGCTAATATATTTGCTCAAATTGAACTTTCATAGAAATACTTAGCGACATGGATAAGAATTGGATTGATTTGCTGAATAGGACGTCCAAGGAATATGTGGAGGGGATTAAGTAGTTCATTACCTTCACCAATGGGTTTGATAGTGAGTACATCAGTTGTCCCTGTAGAAAATGTGTGAACCGTTATTACTACACACGAGATATTGTGTGGGAGCATTTGATTCTGAATGGGTTTTAGAAGAATTACAAGAATTGGATTAAACATGGAGAAGAGTATGTTTCTTGTCGTAGAGAGGAAAGCCTTGAGATGGAGGTCGATGTTACGACAGTTGATCCGATGATCGCGATGCTAAATGATATCGCATGTGGGTTAGCACCCGAAGATAGTAGTTGTGAGACTGATAGGCTGGGTGGGAGTAATCCTTGCTCAGGTGCAGATGAAGAAGCTTTAAGATATTTTTAAATTCTTGATGATGCATAAATAGAATTGTATCCTGGATGTACGACTTTCAGTAAATTATCATTCATTGTGGAGTTGTTACACTTGAAGGCTTTAAATCAGTGGACGGACACATCCTTCGACATGCAACTCCAGTTATTGCACAGAGTGCTCCCATTCGGTGCAAAGCTCGTTGAGTCATATTATCATGCTCGCAAGTTAACTGAAAACTTAGGTTTCACATATGAGACGTTGGATGCATGCCCAAACAATTGTATGTTATTCAAAAATGAGAACGCCCACCTTGATACGTGCATTGTGTGTAAAGCCTCAACATGGAAGGACGACAGGGTCGGTCAGAGCCGTGGGAAGCTTGTCGCTGTAAAACAAGTGCGATATTTTTCGCTTAAGCCAAGGTTGAAGAGACTCTTCCTGTTGTCTAAAATTTCTAAACTGACGAGATGGCATGCAGAGAACAATAAGGAAGATGACAAATTAACGCACCCAGCTGACTCTCCGGCATGGAAAGACTTCGATAGGAGGCACCCTGACTTTGCCCTAGATAGTCGTAGTGTGCGGCTTGGCTTGTGATTGCACTTGAAAAGTGCTATTACAAACTCCACTTTTATATAATTCTTAATGCATTTAAGTAGTTTACTTTGAAGTTTTATCATTATTTTATTACTTATAGTAATTATTTTCTTAATTACAGGGAAAAGGGCAAAATAAATGAGATTAGCAGCGATGAAAGTGGCTACCGAGGAGAAAAAGATGGTCTAAAGTTCAAGATGGTTGAAGTGGTGTGTAGTTGAAGTTCCAGCTTGACACCATGTCAGTATTTTGATCATATCTTTTCACTCACAACTCGGATTGACCTGATTCTATTTGGGTTGGAAAGAAGACTGAAAGGGCTACAACTTTCATGTTTTAGCCTAAGCCTAAATACATCGTCTTCAAGGTCAAAATCACGTTGGAAGCTGAAGACAAAAAGCTATCAGAAACAAGACACAAATTGAAGAGAAAGTACACTGTGGTCCGGACCCCCCCACGGATGGTCCAGACCATAGAAGGTTTATTTGTGGGGATGAACTTTATTTTTAGGGTTTCTCATCCCCACTATAAATTGTAGCTTTGACGGCAGAAAAGGGGACTTTTCACCTACACTTTTCTCTGTAGTTTTAGGTCAGTTTTTCATTAAATTAGAGTAGCTTTCAGAGATTTTTATTATTCGTGTAATGCTTTTACAGATTTACGAATCCTTCATAGTTTTCATTACAGCCGTAGTCGTTCAATACTTCATTTCAGAGTTGATTTCAGAGTACGTTTACTTTCGTTCTTCATTTTAATAATCTTGTTTCATTGTTTGATTTAGTGAATCCATTAAATATGTCTTCAATGAATGTTTCCGTTTCGTTTACAAGCATGTTAGTGTAGAAACCCTAGTTCTTGATTCAACGAATCAAGAAAGGGTAGTTTACTCTGATCTATGGGATGTACGTAGACTATTCACAGAGTTTACAAAAACTCATGCATAAGGATCTACAACTTTTAGACGCGTGCGTAGACCTTTCGCATGGTTTGCGAAAGCTTGTGCGTAGGGATCTACACCTTTTAAAACCTAATTCAATTCTTTCAAAAACTTTCGAAAACGAAAACCTTTGACTATATTCTCTGTAATCACTGGTAAAGGTTTTCAATTAAAATTTTCTTAATAATTTTGGATAAACTAGAAAAATTGGATTTGAATCCGAATTCGAATAGGATTGTTTGAGAACCCTTAGAAAATAGAAGTTTTTGACTATATTCTCTGTAATCACTAGTAAAAACTTTTGATTAAAACTTTCTCAATAATTTTCAAACAAATCCTAATTTAGGTTTTAACGCAAGTATTACAACACATCCCATAGTGAAGACGTAAGCTACCCGGAATTGATAGTTGGATCAAGGACTTCTTAAATTTATTTCTTATTAATCGAATTGCCTTCGGTTGATTTAATTGAAGTGTTTACATTGCAGTTTTTAGATTAGATTATTTTGAAGCGCATTTAAATTAGGAAAAATCCTTTTAGCAAATATTTAATTCCTTGAAATCAAAAATCAAAAGTTAAATTGCTGAAATTTTGTTAATAGGTTGTTAAGTTGTTTTAATTTGAATTTTAAATTTGTAAAACCCTAGGAATTAGTTTTAATTAATCTTCAAACTTAGTTTTCATTCAAATTTAGGATTTCCATTATAACCTAGAAACTAAATAACGTAGGCTCCCTATGAATTCGACCTCGGACTCACCGAGTTAAAACTACACCACACACCCTTGCACTTGGGGGTTAATTTAAACGCACCTTCCATTAGCGGTCAAGTTTTTGGTGCCGTTGCCAGGGAGCCAAAATTTAGTTTTTGGGATATTTCTAAGTTTTCTTTTTTTTTTAGTTTTCTTTAGTAAAAAAAAAATTAAAAATTAAAATTTGGACTTTAATTTTTTTAGAGACTTGTTATTTGCATGCTATTAAGATCGGGTAGAATAGTCGTAACTGAATCTGAATTAGGAGATCCTTCATACTTTCCCGAATCTTTTACACTAACCTCACTTTCTACTATTTCACTTACCACATCTTCCTTTTACTCAATGGCTGAGTTAAGAGGTAATAGGGAAGGTAGTGAGCATGGGGATAACGATCCACGTGAAATTCCAGGTTTTGTTCCTATGAAAGATCATCTTAATCCTGTTAGACAAACCACCCCATCATGCATAGTCCTGCCTTTAAATAGGGGGAACTTCAACCTTAGGCTAGGAATCATCCAAATTATTCATATTTTCCATGGTTTAGATTCTGAAAATCCCTACAACCATCTCAGGGAGTTTGAGGAAATGAGCAACACATGTATAGATCATAATATCAATGAGGACGTAGTGCGTCTTCAACTCTTCCCATTTTCCTTAAAAGACAAATCCAAGTTTTGGCTTAATTCCCTTCGTCCACGCTCTATTGGAACATGGCGTGAAATGCAGACTGAGTTTCTTAAGAAATATTTCCCAACTCAGAAAACTCAGTATTATAGGCGATAGATTACCACTTTCTCTTCCAAACCTAATGAGAATTTCTGTCGAGCCTGGGAAAGGTTTAAGGACCTCTTGATGGCTTGTCCTCACCATGGTTATGAATCATGGAGGTTAGTGAGCATCTTCCATGAATCCCTAACTCCCAGTCTTAAGCAATTAGTTTCTACCATGTGCAATGGTACTCTGTTTGATAAGACTACAGAAGATGCTATGGAATTCTTTGATATGGTGGCTGAGGACTCTAATGATTGGGAAATAGGACCACCTTTGTCTTTAGAGCATAGGAATCCCATATCTAGCAGTCAATTGATGTTAAGTAAGAGGGATGATTTAAGTGCTAGGATATCTGCATTACAACATAAGTTAGATTCCCTTGAACTTAAGAATAAAGAGAAGTTGGTGGAAGCACAAGTGGTGTGTTGGGCATGCGACCAAGTAGGACATGATCCTAATTCATGTCTAGAGCTTTCTTTACTTAAGGAAGTAGCTTATGGTAATGCGTATGTTAATAACACACAGAACTGACCATTCCAAAATAGAGGGCAAGGTAACACTTCCTATCCACAAGGTGGGTATGTTAAGTATCAAGGGGGAAATCAACATCTCGATGCTTACCCTCAAGGATGGAAAAGCCCTCCTGATTTTGGGTGGAAAAATGATAACCAAAGCCAATCATTCCAACCTTCTTTTGTACCACCATCCCATGCTCCCTATATTCCTCCAAACAAAAGATCCACAGAAGAGACACTTCAACAATTCATGAATAGTCAAAATACACGTTGGATTCAAAATGATAGAAATATGGATGAAATCAAGAGCCAATTGACTTTTTTGACGCAAACACTAGTCACACAACCAAAGGGTTAATTTCTGGCTCAACCTCGTCCAAATCCAGTAGTCCAAGCTAAACAGGTTGAAGGATCTTCTAGTACTCAAGGGAATGTAGAACAAATCTAAAACATCACCACACTTAGGAGCGGGAAAATTGTAGATAAAACTATTCCTCCTAGGAAGGATGAAATGAGTGAAGAGTTGAAACCCAAATGTGTGGTGGATAATAGTGAGAAGGCAGGGAAATAACCAATCATAGTTGAGGAGTCCACAATAGAAGAACAAGAGAAAACGGAAAAGGAGGAGGAAAAGGAAAAGGAAAAGGAAGAAGAACCCATGATAATACCCAGGGAATATGTTCCCAAAGCACCCTTCCCTCAGAGATTTTTGAAAGCTAGGAAAGAAGCCCAAGCAGCTGAATTGTTAGAGGTGTTCAAACAAGTGAAAATTAATATACCTCTCCTTGATGCAATTAAGCAATTCCCTTTGTATGCCAAATTCCTCAAGGAATTATGCACTGTAAAAAGGGGCTTAATTGTCAAAGAAAAAGCATTCCTCACTAAGCAAGCAAGTGCCATAGTACAATGTTGTACTCCCCATAAATATAAAGACCCAGGATGTCCTAAGATATCTTGTTATATAGGGAAGTATTATATTAGTAGAGCCTTGCTTGACTTAGAAGCGAGTGTGAATTTGCTCGCTTACTCAGTGTACGAGCAATTGGGCTTAGGTGAGTTGAAGCCTACCTATGTGACTTTGCAACTTGCAGATAGATCAATTAAAGTCCCACGAGGTATAATTGAAGATGTACTGGTACAAGTAGAATATTTTTATTTTCCAGTGGATTTCATAATCCTAGATACTCAACCACTTACCAGTTTATCTGCACTTGATCAGACACCAGTAATTCTAGGACGACCATTCTTAGAAACTTCGAATGCTTTGATTAATTGTAGGAATGGATCCATGAAAATGACTTTTGGTAACATTGAGTTTGAAACGGATATCTTTTATGTTACCAAACAACCAAAAGAGGTGCCTGATATACAACCAGTAGATTTAGTAGAATCTATAGTCCAGGATTACGTGGACCATGAATTTGTTAAGGATCCTTTAGAGAAAGCTATTCGTTTTAGTGAGGAGAATTTGAATTCCATGATATCAAACCAACAGGTAGTTTGCATTGATTTTTTAGGTGTCGAGGGGATACTAGAAAACACTCAACCACATTCCATGTTCACATATGCAAATAATCTTGGGCCATATTTGTGGTTCAAAGATCACTACAAGGTCATACATTCTCCAGCGTTCTCTACACTAGGAGCATACTCATTCTTGGCACCTCCTAGACTTGAGGAGAATATTTTATTCCTAAAGCTATTTGGTAAGGCTTGGGAAAGATTAGGAGTTAGATAGTATATTTTTGCATTAACCTTTGCATATTAGTAGATTAGATTTTAGTTTTCTTTCTTCCTAGGTTAATTTTAATTTTCTTTTATATTACTTTTATTTGTTTATTCTAACATTTTCTCTCGTAAAAGTTTTATTTTTCTGTTAGTACAATTTAATTCAAAGGAATAAAGTGCCCAATTTCTTTTATTTTCTCCAAATAAGGAAGCTCTTGAGGTAATATCCTTCCTCTCCCTTTTATTTAGTTTTGCACTTCTAATTGGTACTTCACATATATAATTGTTCTTGTTGGGAGTGCTGTAAAATCTAAGTTAGGGGGATGTATTGGGTGATGCCTTAAATGGCTTGAATAATGGGTGCATGCTTGGTTTAATTTGTGCTTTGTTCTTATTTGTGCCTTTGTTGTTATTGTTTCATACTTTTCATCATGCTCCCTATTGCACATTACGGACCCACATATGCATCATGGTTCTCACATTGAGGACAATGTGAATTTTAAGTTGGGGGGTAGGGTTCGCATGATGACCTTTTGTGCCAAAATTACAAAATTTAATTTTTTTTTTTTAGCGTCTTTAAGCATAAATACATGAATTTAGCACATTTGTACCTACATGCCATCCCTTCTTTTTGGTTTGGTTGATTGTGGAATTGAGTGAGAGAGTGATAAATGAGTTTGGTCAAGCTTTAATAGGAAATTCAGTTCAAATTGAGTGTGTTATGACTTTGTGCATTTTTTTTACTATCATAAAGAAGAGTTTATGTGCTTAGGAGTAGATTTTGTTTAACATTGGTTAATTGAGCATTCTTTGACTAGGTGGAGACTTATACTCCTTAATGGTGAGCTTTTGAGCCTATTATTCTTGAGGGGTTGCACATAATCACAGCTCTTTTGTCCTTCACTTTAGTTTTCAATGTACCAATTACATCACACACACTTGCATTAGTTTCACTTGGTATATTATGAGTTGTTGCAAACTTTGAACATGATGCTAGGCCATCTTTGCTATTGTTGGGCCTCTTTATCGTTTCTTGGTTATGAATTATCCTAGGAACCAACTTGAAGCCTTTTAAATAAAGTGTGTGATATATTTATATATATATTTTTCTTGGTTCCCACCTCATATATTATCCCTTAGCCTTATTTACACACTTTTAGCCTTACCCTCATATGTCTTGGGTTGTGAAAGTGCCTTAATGTCAATGATGTGAATGGGGGTTGGGAGTAGAAATTTTTAAGAGCATATTGAGAGGAAATATTGGGTGGAGAATCTAGCTGATGTATTTTCACTATTTCAAAAAAAACAAAAAAAATAAAAAATAGAGAAAAAAAAGAAAAAAAAGAAAAAAATAGAGAAAAAAAAAAGTTTGTCATTCCTTTTTGCTTGTGTACTTTTGCATTGTATTGTAATTATTGAGAATGTCCCATGAGTAGTTTTTAAGTTTGTGAATGAGCTTCTTATTGGGATCCTTGTTGGGGTTTAGAAAGGAAATGGATAGTTCGGGACTTGTGCGCACTTAAGCATATTTACCCCAAGACATGTGCTTTGATTTCCATATCCTCCATTGTTAACTATTATCCTTGGCCAAGTTACAACCAAAATAAAGACCTAGTGGATTCTAAGCAAGCAACTCTTGTATTGTGCATGTAGTGGTCTTATGCAGGTTGTGTGGTGTGATCTCTTACACTTGAATTGGAACATGGTTATGAGCTGTCCACTTTGAATTTCATTTCAGTTCACTCACTTATTTGTGGGGTTATGTGCAACTAGGATAGCATTATATGCTAATAGGTATGTGTGAACCCTTGATAAGTGAATTCCTTTTTTTATGAGTGGTACCTTGTGAGCATTTGAAGTCAAAACCTAGCTCCATTTATGCTCTTGCAACCTTGTTAAAAATGAATGAAACAATTTTGTACACATGCTCTTTCTACTTTGATAGTCCATGCATTAAAGCTTAGCACTTGGGAATTACACATGATATTTGGGTTTTATGACTTGTTGGGCTTGAGCTTGATTCATTTTTGAACTTGATCACTTTTTAACACTTTGAGACCAAGCCATAGAATTTTGTGGGTAGATTCACTGCAAACCCTCATGAGACCTTACTCGTCCACTAGGGACAACCTAGGGGTTTAAAGGACTTGCTGCACGTAGCTAAGTGTAGTCATGTTTCCAAAGAAAAGAGAAATAGGATAGTTATTGCATTTCATTTTAATAAAGGACGTTGCTAGGGACTAGCAACACTCAAGTTGGGGGGTGTGATTGCACTTGAAAAGTGCTATTACAAACTCCACTTTTGTATAATTCTTAATGCATTTAAGTAGTTTACTTTGAAGTTTTATCATTATTTTATTACTTATAGTAATTATTTTCTTAATTACAGGAAAAAGGGCAAAATAAGTTAGATTAGCAGTGATGAAAGTAGCTGTCGAGGAGAAAAAGATGGCCTAAAGTTCAAGATGGTTAAAGTGGTGTGTAGTTGAAGTTCCAGCTTGACACCATGTCAGTATTTTGATCATATCTTTTCACTCACAACTCGGATTGCCTGATTCTATTTGGGTTGGAAAGAAGACTGAAAGGGTTACAACTTTCATGTTTTAGCCGAAGCCTAAATACATCATTTTCAAGGTCAAAATTGCATTGGAAGTTGAAGACAAAAAGCTGTCAAAAGCAAGACACAAATTGAAGAGAACGTACACTGTGGTCCAGACCCCCCCACGGATGGTCCAGACCATAGAAGGTTTATTTGTGTGAATGAACTTTATTTTTAGGGTTTCTCATCCCCACTATAAATTGTAGCTTTGACGGCAGAAAAGGGGACTTTTCACCTACGCTTTCCTCTGTAGTTTTAGGTCAGTTTTTCATTAAATTAGAGTAGTTTTGAGAGATTTTTATTATTTGTGTAATGCTTTTACGGATTTACGAAGCCTTCGTAGTTTTCATTACAGCCATAGTCGTTCAATACTTATTTCAGAGTTCATTTCAGAGTACGTTTACTTTCGTTCTTTATTTTAATAATCTTGTTTCATTGTTTGATTTAGTGAATTCATTAAATATGTCTTCAATGAATGTTTCCGTTTCGTTTACAAGCATGTTAGTGTAGAAACCCTAGTTCTTGATTCAACGAATCAAGAAAGGGTAATTTACTCTGATCTATGGGATGTACGTAGACTCTTTGTAGAGTTTGCAAAAACTCGTGTGTATGGATCTACAACTTTTAGACACGTGTGTAGACCCTTCGCATGGTTTACAAAAGCTCGTGCGTAGGGATCTACACCTTTTAAAACCTAATTCAGTTCTTTCAAAAACTTTCAAAAACGAAAACATTTGACTATATTCTCTGTAATCACTGGTAAAGGTTTTCGATTAAAATTTTCCTAATAATTTTGAAGAACTGAAAATTCAGATTTTGAATCCTAATTTGAATTGGTTTGTTTCAAAAACTTTTGAGAACGAAAACCTTTGACTATATTCTCTATAATCATTGGTAAAGGTTTTCAATTAAAATTTTCTTAATAATTTTGGATAAACTAGAAAAATTGGATTTGAATCCAAATTCAAATAGGATTGTTTGAGAACCCTTCGAAAACATAAGTTTTTGACTATATTCTCTGTAATCACTGGTAAAAACTTTTGATTAAAACTTTCTCAATAATTTTCAAACAAATCCTAATTTAGGTTTTAACGCAAGTATTACAACACATCCCATAGTGAAGACGTAAGCTACCCGGAATTGATAGTTGGATCAAGGACTTCTTAAATTTATTTCTTATTAATCGAATTGCCTTCGGTTGATTTAATTGAAGTGTTTACATTGCAGTTTTTAGATTAGATTATTTTGAAGCACATTTAAATTAGGAAAAATCCTTTTAGCTAATATTTAATTCCTTGAAATCAAAAATCAAGAGTTAAATTGCTGAAATTTTGTTAATAGGTTGTTAAGTTGTTTTAATTTGAATTTTAAATTTGCAAAACCCTAGGAATTAGTTTTAATTAATCCTCAAACTTAGTTTACATTCAAATTTGGGATTTCCATTATAACCTAGAAACTAAATAACGTAGGCTCCCTGTAAATTCGACCTTAGACTCACCGAGTTAAAACTACACCGCACACCCTTGCACTTGGGGGTTAATTTAGACGCACCTTTCATTAGCGGTCAGCTTGGCTGCAAATGGTTTTAGCCCTTTCAGGTCCATGATTGGGGCAAATCATAGTATATGGCCAGTGGTGTTGGTTTCATATAATCTTCCTCCTTGGTTATGTATGAAACAACCTTTCCTGATCTTATCCACTCTTATTGATGGACCCAGAGGCCCCGGGGATAAGATTGACGTGTATATGCAGCCTTTGATTGACGAGTTAAATTAATTATGGGCCGAAGGTGTGATGACTTTTGACTTTGAAGGAAATGAAATGTTCAAACTTCGTGCTCCATTGTTGTGGACAATCAACGACTTCCCTGCATATGCAAATTTGTCAAGTTGGAGCACAAAGGGGGAATTTGCATGTCCTTGTTGCAACCAAAGTAAAAAGTCAACCTGGCTAAAACACAGTAAAAAGTGGGCGTACACGGGCCACAGACATTTTCTACCCCCATTACATAGGTTGAGAAGAGACAAAGTGTCATTTGATGGCACTCGGGAATATGGTCCAGTACCACAGATAATGACTGGGGTTGATTTGTTATCACAACTTAAGCAAGAGCAAATACACACAGTATATGATTTCCAAGATCTGTTGACCCCCCCACTACCCTCTATTGTTGGTGCGAATAGAAAACGCAGTCATAACTGGAAGAAGAAAAGTATTTTCTATGAGTTACCGTACTGGAAAGACAACATATTGAGGCACAACTTGGATGTTATGCACATTAAGAAAAATGTGTGTGATAACATATTATGGACCATTCTCGGTATCAAAGGGAAGTTGAAAGACAGTCCTAATGCTCGCCGTGATTTACAGGAAATGGGCTTGAGAAAACCACTGCACTTACAGTTAAGAGAATCTAACAAGGCATACATGCCTCTTGCGCAATACATGATAAGTAAAGATGAGAAAGAGGCATTCCTCTCCATTTTAAAGGGGGTTAAGGTGCCTGACGGCTATTGTTCTAATATTTCTAAGCATGTGAACATAAAAGAAAGAACTTTATAAGGTTTGAAGAGTCATGATAATCACATTCTCATTCAACAACTAATTCCTGTTTCGATTCGAAATTGTTTACCTAAGAATGTTGTTGAGCTGTTGATTGAGATGAGTAATTTCTTCAGACAACTGTGTTCAAGAGTTCATCGCACAAATGATTTGAAAAGTCTACAGGATAGGATTACATTAACACTGTGTCATCTGGAGAAACTCTTTCCACCGTCATTTTTTGATGTAATGGTCCACTTGACCATACATTTAACAGATGAAGCCTTACTTGGTGGCCCTGTCCAATTTAGGTGGATGTATCCAATTGAGAGGTGCGTGAATACATTGAAGAGGTATGTGCGTAACAGAGCTCATCCAGAGGCATCAATAGCAAAGGGTTATTTGATGGATGAGTGCACCAATTTCTGTGTTGCATATCTTAATGATGTTGAAACCAAACTAGATAGGCCCTCACATATTAATGATGGTCCTATTGGAGACGGCACACCATTTGATCTAGATAACATGGAGTGTGTTGGTCCAAGGTTTATAAAATTAGTTTTATAATTAATTTTGATGATAACAAACATTGAATTAAATTTTCACAATAAATTTTTAAATAGATATTGTAAGAAATGTTACAATTCATTTGATAGATTCAAGGTAATAGAGTTGGAAGAGATTGATATTATTTTTTAGATATTTTCACATAATTTGGATGAAGGAATAAAGGAATTTCAAAGTTGGGAGTAATAGAAATCAAAGTAAGATAAAGATTTGAACTAGAGGTTAACTCGGATAAGTAGAGAAATCAGACACATGTCAGTATATAGATGATATCTTAAGATCCAACGGTTCAATTTTCATGAACTTTTAATATAGTAAACTAGACTTCCATATCTACAACTTTACTGAAGGAAAATTTTCGTGGATCTGAGGTTAGGATATCAAAAAAAGAGTTGGAATATTAGTCATTACAGAAAAGATTTTAATTCTAGATTCTGGAGCTAGTCTTGGTTTCTGAGACATAACTCATACTCTACAACTTTAAAAATTCTGTTGTTTGGTGTGTGAAAAGAAGCATCAAAAAGCTACAAGTTTTGTAGTTTAAGTTTCTTCTAATTCTAAAAGTATCATGGTGAAATAGAAGCTTAAACTGGAAACGCAGATTCAGAATGTTAGAAAAAGCTATCAGAAACTGGTCTCGGTTCAGAAGCCATATCTGACTATCTAACCGTTGGATGAAGCTCAAAATTTGACATGTGATAGCTGACTTATATGTCTACAAAGTCTTTACTCTGAGGCAATGTCCACTTCCAACGTTATGAGCATAAAAAACGGTCACAGATATATCTCAGAAAATCTGAATCTGAAAGACAGCATTGGAAGCAAGGAAATTCAATTTCTTTCAAGGGCAAAAGTGTCTTTTCACTGAGTAACGGCCATTTGGAGATTTTCATCTATAAATAGAGCCTCGAACTCAGATTCAAAGTGAAGAAGAAGGCAATAAAGAAGTGCTTACAAAGAGATACAAGAAATTCTATAACTTTGCAAACATAAAGTAATTTCTTCTCACACTTGTGCTTCATCTTTCATATTCAACTTGTGAGAGTTTCTTTTTGATTTGATTGAGTTTTAAACTCATCATTATTGTTGTAAGAAAGGGAAATTTAAAGCCCTTTTAATTTGTGAGAGTTGGGTGAGCTCTTGTTGGTTTTGGTTCAAGTGTTAGAACCAAAATAAGATACTTTCTTTGAGAGAGACTTGTGTGAGTGATTTGGGGATAAAATCACTTGGGAAAGGTTTCTAGTACCTTGGGAAGCTAGTGTGTAATAAGCTCTTCAAAGAATAGTGGAGAAATCTCAAGGAAGGCCTTGGGGAGTGGACGTAGGCAACATTGAAGTCGAACCACTATAAATCGATTGTGTTTGCTTCTCTTCCCTTCTCTTTATATTTATTGCAAACACTAGCACTCACTCTTCATTCACAAATATTAAATAACTTTTTTGGTGCATTTCATATTCATCTTGACATATTTGTTTTAGCGTTGAAATTTTTATTTGCAAAATTTTTAAGCAACCCTATTCACCCCCCTCTAGTGTTGCTATTTGGGACAACAGAGTGGATTCAAGCTCATCACTACGTGTTGTTCAACACTCCATCAGTTGTGGCATTGATTCAGTAAGTTAACGATCATGTATATATTTAACTTGTTCATTTTCTATCTAAATATTCATGCTTGTCATTACCACGTATTGTTCTGCGTTACAGGACACACATTAATGAGCTCAAATGGGACATGCCTCGTGCTATAGAAAATCAAATTTAGCAGTCCCATTTTCAATCATTTCACGATTGGTTCAAAAATTATGTATGTATAAATATAGTTGTATGTGCTTCAATTTGTTGCTATCACATTAGCTTCATGCAACTTTATTCAACGATTATATGAATTATGTAGGTGTATAATTCATGACAAACAAGTGATGGTACCTTGACTGATGAAATGAACCAACTAGTTGATGGTCCGCTTATAACAACACGACGTTACACAACTTGTGATGTTAATGGGTTCCAGTTTCAAATTAGGGAAGTAGATGAGAAACGAACAACACAAAATAGTGGTCTTGGTTGTCCTTCTGTTGATGCGGGTTATTATTATGGCCAATTGAAAGATATTGTTGAAATTATATACAACCACGGGTTAAAATTTTTGTTATTCAAGTGTGACTGGGTCAATCCAATCCGTGGGACTAAAGTGGATAAGTACCAATTTACGTTGGTAAATTTCAACAATTTGTTATATCGAGATGAGCGAATAGGTAATGAACCATACATATTGGCCTCGCAAGCTGAGCAAGTTTACTATGTTAGAGATCTAATGGATCCTAACTGGTAAGTTGCAATTAAAATGTCAAGGAGGGGGTTGTATCAAATTGAATGTGATGAGCCAGATATTAATGCATTTGCCCAGCAAGCTCTTGATGATAATGTAATAGTTCAACGTGATGATGATGTCAACAGGGTTAGAGAGACCGTTGAAGGAGATACTATTGACTTGCATAACCAATGAAGGGTTGACCACTTTTTTCCTTCCAAATTTCAAGAATAAGTTTAACTTTTTGTTTAAGAATGGTTTTTAGTTATTGTGTGAAATTTATTTATATTATGAATATCTAAACAGATATGTCAAGACGAAAGAGGAGAGATCGTCCGCATACGATGGATGAGTTATTACGTCAAGGCCAAGCTCGTACACTGACAGGGGATCTTAGCCAGCCGATGCCTTCGGTAGGTCCCTCCACCACATCTACAAGGGACCACAGCTCACCGACACCACCAGTGGGTCCTCCCACCATACATCACGCACCTACACCTAGTTCATCATCACCTCAGTCCAGCCATCTACCCGGGGGCCAACCCCATCGACACCTGCATTGGCACGATCTAGATCTTCCCTATCCACACCAGCTACTGCTACTGCTACTGCTTCAGCAGCCTCCAGGCATAGTGTTATAATTCCAAATTTATGTTTAACACTTATATAAAATAATTTTAATTTTTATTTAACTAACACGAGTTTAATGTTATTGTTAATAGGTTCTACTACGATGACTACAACTTCTAGTCGGGGCAGGGGCCTTGCTAGAGGGATTCCTTCTTGGAATTCTGGTACTTACTATGACGTGCAATTTGATGACACATTTCACCCAGTTGGGGTAGGAGCTTGACCGTTTATTAGCCAGTTAGGTCACATGGTACGAGACCTACACAGATTCCCCTTAACTATGCTTGAGGACTACCTTCCCTCAGGATACATTAGATTGACTTTGGGAGGAGGTTAAGGTAAGACGTTTATTTTTATCTTAACTTCATAGTTATTATACAATGTGTCAATTTACAACACATTTTGGCTAATAAAATTTCTCTGTCCTACTAAGGATAATTTGAGATCGTGTCCTGATGACTTCCGGCCAGTTTGCATGGGAAAGTGCCGGAAGTTATGGAAAGATCACAAGAACAAGGTGAAGAAAGACCATTGGGAGAAGAACATGGATGCCCCGAACCTTCTTCAGCGAGTCTCGAGGGGTGTTCTCCCTTCACAGTGGCCTGAGCTGGTTCGGTACTAGTCAAGCGAGGGGGCGAGGGTAAGTAGTTGATACTGTTTTGTTAATTTCATTTAATAATTAAGACAAGCATCGTAAACAAAACTATACAAAATAAATGCAGAAAGAGGCAAAGCAAAATTCCCAAAACCGCTCGATGCAGGGCCCTCCTCACAATCTTGGGACTCGACATGTTACGCAAGTTCGACACTAGGTAAACTTTGACATTAGACCGTATGTGCTATTCAATTTGTTAGCAGTCCGTATCCATATATATCATTGTCATAATTTCTCCTTTAACAGTTACGTGAGGAGGGTATGCTCACCGATCGGATGTCTGTGTGGATGGCAATTCGCAGACTCGAACACCCCGAGGTTACAGCTCTTGTAGTAAGTATTTATCTCTACATAATAATTTTATTTACGTATTACGAGATTTATTAATTTACCTTCCTAATTTGGTTCTAAATAATACACAGGCCCAGTTTGAGGCTCGGTTGGCACAGCTACCAAAGGAAGAGCGGCGGATGCCTGCTAAGCGGGATAAGATACTCCATGCTATCATTGGTGAGGATGGGCATGGATACACGCTGACAGATGGTACAGGCATACCACGTTCTACCATCGTGCGAGTGGAGTCATCCGCAATCAGTTCATCATAGGGCTCACGCTTACATACTGACGAGGAAGTGGATGAGCTAATCCAGTCTCTTTACCAGCAAGTGGACACGCGGGTAGAGGATATTTGGGCAGAAATGGAGGTGCAGATGCAGGCACAAGTACAGACTCAGGTGTAGGCTCAAGTGCATGCCCAAGTGCAGGCACAGCTCACAGAGCTAGAGCAGCAACTAGCTCAGGGCCGTATTCCCACGGCTGATACTTCTGATCCACCGATTCGAACTCAGGTTAATAACTACATAATTTATATTTAAATTTAATTCAATTGCTTTGGGAATATACATTTATGTTTACTGTTAATTATATACTGTTTTATTGTAGGGCCCGGACGCTGGCAGTGGTCACCAGGCCAGACACAAGTTTGTGGGTGAGGGCATGCATGATCCAACAGACTCCGATCATCAGCATCGAGTATAAGTTTATGAATATGTTTTAGTTTTCTAACTCTAAAATAATTTAACTATATCTATTTCAATTTATTCAATAAATTTAAGATTTCAACTCCTTCTGTAGATTCTTTATTATTATTATTATATCCACATTGAGGAAAATGTTCAAAAGTTAATAATTTTGATGCTTAGAAATTAGAAATTTTGATATAGAAACACTAAAACAATTTATAAATTTTCAAAAATAAAAACTTGCAACTTTGACACTGAGAAACTGAAAGTACATTTAAGTTGAAAGTACATTTAAGTTTTAACTTAGAAACCGACGCTCGGGGTGCCTGGAAAACTTGAAAGTACGTTTAAGTTGAAACTTTGACATTTACAAACCAAAAGTTGCCCTCTAACGGCCTAAACCAAGCAAACAAGTTCTGATGCCTATCAAACTCAAGGTGCAAGATCTTTGGACCATTACTGGCCTATCGGAATGAATGGCGTGTGAATCTGATGCCTGGGGGTGTCCAAGACCCCTTGAAAGTATGTTAAAGTTAAAACTTTGACACTTAGAAACCAGAAGTTGCCCTCTAACGGCCTAAACTGAGCAAACGGGGTCCGATGCTCATTAAACTCAAGGGGCACAATCTTTGGACCATTAGTGACCTGTTGGAATGAACAACGCATGATTCCGATGCCCGGGGTAGCCGAAAAACTTGAATGTACGTTTAAGTTGAAAGTTGAAACTTGAAACTTAGAATTCAGAAGTTGCCCTCTAATGGCCCAAATTGAGCAGACGGGCTCCGATCTCCGTCAAACTCAAGGGCCATGATCTTTGGACCATTAGTGACCTATCAGAATAAATGGCACACAAATCCGACACCCGGGGTGCCCAGAACACTTGATAGTACGTTTAAGTTGAAACTTGAAATTTAGAACCAGAAGTTACCCTCTAACGGCCCAAACTGAGCAGACGGCCTCCGATCTCCATCAAACTGAAAAGGCATGATCTTTGGACCATTAGTGACTTGTTGGAATAAACAACGTGTGAATCCGATGCCCAAGGTGCTCGGAACTCTTGAAATTGCATTTAAGTTGAAACTTTGACACTTACAAATCAAAAGTTACTCTCTAATGGGCCAAACTGAGCAGACGGCCTCCGATGCGTGTCAAACTTGAGAGGCATGATCTTTGGACCATTAGTGACCTGCCAAAATGAATAGCGTGCGAATCTGATGCCCAGGGTGCCCGGAACACTTGAAAGTACGTTTAAGTTGAAACTTGAAACTTAGAACTCAGAAGTTGCCCTATAACGGTCCAAATTGAGCAGACGAGCTCCGATGCCCGTCAAACTTGAGGGTCACGATCTTTGGACCATTAGTGACTTGTTGGAATAAACAGCGTGCGAATCTGACGTCCGGGGTGCCCGGAACACTTGAAAGTACATTTTAAGTTGAAACTTGAAACTTAGAACTCAAAAGTTGCCCTCTAATGGCCCAAACCAAGTAGACGAGTTCCGATGCCCATCAAACTCGAGGCCCGCGATCTTTGGACCATTAGTGACCTGCTAGAATGAACGACACGTGAATCCGACACCTGGGGTGCCCAAAACACTTAAAAGTATGTTTAAGTTGAAACATGAAACTTAGAACTTAGAAGTTGCCCTCTAACGGCCCAAACTGACGGGTTCTGATGCCTATCAAACTCGAGCTGCACAATCTTTGGACCATTATTGACCTGTTGGAACAAATGGCATGTGAATCGGAGACCTGGGGTGCCGAAATCATACAAAATGTTTTTCAATTTTAAAATTTTGAACTATATCACTCATAATATTAATTTCACGGAATTTTATTTATATTTTACAATTTTGCTGACTAATAAAATTTATTTTTGTTTCAGGTTGATTGACTGGTACTGCAGTGGACATTTTGTTTTGTTTTTTCTTTAAAATTGTATAAGAATTTTTCTTTTCTTTTTGTAATTTAAAGACATTGCACATTTATTCACATGAATGAAAAGTCTTTTATTAGTTTATTTTCTTACTGTGTGTATGTAAATGGTTTACTTTAATTTTAGTATTTAGCTTTATAAAATTTTATAAAACAGGTATAGGTATAGGTACTGGAATCAAATTGTAAAAATTAAATAAAAAAGTAAAAAAAAAATAATGAGTATTAGCGACCACCTAGGCGGTCACTAAAAAGCCCCAACACCCACCTATAAACTGAGTAAAAGAACTTTTAGCGACTGCCATAGCGGTCGCTAAAAGTAAAATGGGCAGTCGCTAAAAGTCTAAATGGCGGTTGCCAAAAATACTTTTAGCGACTGTCGTAGCAGTCGCTAAAACTCACTTAGGCGGTCGCTAATAGTCCTTCAAATGCCTCAAAAGGGGGTCGGTAATAACTATTAGCGACGGCCAACTCGCAGTCGCTAATAGTTAGCGACCGCCAACTTGAGGTCGCTAATAGTTATTAGTGATGAAGTTTCGGCGCCCCTTCAATGGCGGTCGCTAAGCAGTCGCTAAAGGTTATTAGTGAGCGTTTATTCACTTTTAGCGACTGCCAGTGGCGGTCGCTAATACTTGTTTTTCTACTAGTGTATTAAAAACCTTTTTCGTATGTTACGTTCGATTATTAACATGTCTGCATAAACTCATGAGTATGTTTGACTCGAAATCACTAATAAACCTAATTAATAAGTTTGAATATAATATTTCAAATTCATTTAAAGTTTGGCTCAAGCTTGAGTTGGCTAATAAATTTAACAAATAATCCTTAACATGCTGATAATTGACCCATCCAAGCTTATGTGTAACCTTATATGTAGGATCCTTATAGGGTTGTTTAGAAGGAACTTCCACCACCAGAAACAGGAGTATTAGTAATCGCCAATAGTCGCTAAAGGTAATGAAGCAGTCGTTAATAATCTTTTGCAATTGCGGTGCGACCGGCAAGGGTTTGCCGCCAGAGGTTCGTTGCTAATGACTATGAGCGACCGCCACTAGGTAATTGCGACCCTTTTAGCGTCCGCTAGCTGTTCGGCTTTCTAAAATTATTAGTGACCATTTAGGAAATTTTAGTGACAACCATTGCGGTTGACAAAGGTTATTTATAGCAATGGCTCCTGACAGTTGCTAATATATATTTTTTTATTTTTTATTTTTACCTTTAGCGACAGCTTAAAGTGGTTTGCTAATACTTTTTCTTTTAATTTTTCCAATTTTGTGCCTATAGCTATATTGCAAAATTTATAAACTAAATACTAAAACTAAAATCATACACACAAGAAAAAATACAAACTAATAACAAAGTTTTAATTTATATTAATAAAATTACAAAGTTTGATTTACGATTAAAAGATAAAAGCAAAACAAGAAAACAAGATGTCTACTTCAATACTAGTCAATCAGCCTAAAACAAAAATAAATATTACTAGTCAACAAAATTGTTAATATAAATAAATAAAATTAGATAAAATGTTTTAAATTGTACAACTTCAAAATTTTAAGTTAAACCTTTTTTTTAGAATTACTGACACTCTGTGTGTTGGATTCTCACTTACAGGTCATTAATGGGCTAGAGATTGTGCCTTTCGAGTTTCACATGTATCAGAGACCGTTTGCTCAATTTAGGCCGTTAGAGCCTAAGTTTCAAATTTTAACTTTAAAATTTTTAGTTAAACTTATTTTCTAGGATTACGTGCACCCAAAGTGTCAAATTCTCCTGCCATTTATTCCTGTAAGTCATTAATGGCTTGGAGATCGTGCCCCTCGAGTTTCATGTACATCAGAGCCCCTTCACTTGGTTTTGACCGTTATAAGTCAAGTTTTAAGTTTTAATTTTAAAGTTTTAAGTAAGACATATTTTCTAGGATTAGGCGCACCCCACGTGTCAAATTCCAATCTGTGTTTGTTCTTACAGGTCACTAATGATCTGGAAATTGTGCTCCTTGAGTTTCATGGATATCAGATCCTATTTGCTCAATTTGGGTCATTAGAGGCTACACTTCAAGTTTCAGGTTTAAAATTTCTAGTTAAACCTTTTTTCTAGAACTACGGGTATTCTAGGTATCGGATTTTAGCACCGTTTTTTTCTTACGGGTTGTTAATGGTCTGAAAATTGTACCCCTTGATTAATCTAATTACTTTAACTCCAATTATTTTATTTCATATGAATTAATTTTATTTTTTATTTTCTTATAATTATTTTTTTGTAGAAGCACAAATAAACATACATACGCATAAATAACATATTGTTAATATTATTGCTCAATATACTTCTTCTAACTTCATTGATAACTAATAACCATTAATTATTAAATAATTTTTTTGCTAAGCATTAAACTAATAGTAAATTTAATCAGTAAATCAATTTTCTAGACTAGTGAAAAGGTATAAAAGAAATTTAAATTTTGATTAATTAGCTAAACTACTTATATTTCCGTTAATTAGTAAAGTTTATCATTAAATCAATTTTCATTACTAAAAAATAAATATATAAAATTTAAATTTTAGAACTACTATCCAAACTTCCCAAACTTTAGCAAATAACAATTCAATTCCAAACACTTTATTTAATTTTTCTCCTAAACCCCAAACTTCTAAATCAAAAGTTAGCAACACTACTGGAAAGGCCAGGACTAGCGATCGCCAAAAGCGGTTGCTAAAAATGAAAAAGTGGCCGCTAACAATATTAGCGACGGCTTAGCGACCAACTCAAGTAAGTCGCTTTTGGGTCGTCACTAAAAAGTATTAGCGACCACCAAAGCAGTCGCTAAGTTTTTTACGACGGCAGCGGCTGCGACCGCTGGGGGAAATACATCATCGTATGAGCGACCGCCACTAGCGGTCGTTAATAGTATATATTGTGGTTGCTGTTTCTATGGCGCGAAAATGCCTGCAGATGGTGCCAGGTGGTGCGAAGTATTAGCGACCGCTTATAGCGGTTGCTAATATTCCGAAGCGGGTTGCAATTACTTAACCAGGAAAACCAAGGCCATTCGACAGTAAGGAATTAGCGACCATTTTGGTATATTAGTGACTGCTTTAAGCGGTCATTAATACATAGTTTTATATATATTTTTTATAAAATCTAATAATTTATTATAATTTATAAAATCTAATTATAAATCTCAATAATTTATTATAATAAAATCTGAACAATTTTTTTTACGAATCGAATTATTTAAATTATCTATTTAATAATTATTTATTATTTATTTATAATAATTATTTATTTAATAGTTGCTAATTATTTATAATAACTATTATATTTTATTATTTATGTATAAATATTTATATTAAATTTTATTTAATTATATTTTATTAATTTGCACATGGAACTAAAGAATTTTTTCCTAAAATCAATCAAAAAAACAAACATGGCTGCTAATTATGATTATATATACAAACACAATATCAAATTAGATTACAATTAAAATAAAATTTTATTATATGTAAATGTTCAAAATACAAAAACTAAAATATATATAAATGTACTGATCAAAATATATACAAATGAATCTTAATCATCGTAATCCAGTCTAAGAGGGCCATCCGCCATCGTCCGAGTCCTATAATAGAATAATAACGAAATTAGAACGTGATAAAAAGGCATGAATAAATAAATTTATAAAATTTTATTGAGTAATAGTAACGAAAAATAAAATTTTTAACCTAAGGAGGAGGAGGTGGATGGCTCTGACTCTGAGAGAGGTGCCTCTCCATCTCAGCCATCATCTCGGCCCGAAGTGATGCCTCTCGCACGTCCATCTCAGCTCGAAGGGTCTTGAGCAGATTTTGGTTGTGACGTTTGGCCTAAGAAAATGACTCTGCTCGTGCGACGGATCGGCGTGGAATACCCGCACCCCGCGTAAGCGTGTATCCATGACCATCCCGTCCGACGAAAGAGAAAAATATTTCGTCCCTCCTCTCCTCGAACTCCCTCTCATCTGGCGGCAACTTGTTTAGACGTGCATTAAACTGCGCCTAATGCAAACAAGTCGAGATAGAAAAAAACAAGATAAGTAACTATATTATCTAAAGCAAAATTAAATTATATGTTCATTAGACAAAATATTAAAATTAGTTACCTGTATGGCCTGAACCTCTGGCGAATCAGTACATCGAGTCGCCAACCACATGGACATCCAATCTGTCCTCAGGCCCTCCTCTGTCCTCTGTTGAAATGTAAATTATATGTTAATAATTTACTATCATTAAATATGAAAATAAAAAAAATCGCTATTGGCGTGGTAAGCTAATGTTTTTACCTCGTGGCGAACCTGAGAAAAGTGTCGAGTCCTCTCGTTGTGGCCTAGGCCCTGCATTCCTCAATTTGGCGAGTTCCTCTTGGCCTCCACCTATGTTAAGTTTTTCTCGATTAGTTTTTGTAATTTACGGTTTATAACGCCAAAACTTAAGGAACAAAATCAACTTGCAATCTACTCACCTGTGCCTCGGGACTTGACCAATACCTAACGAGCTCAGCCCACTGCTGGGAAAAAACACCCGGTGGGACCCGCTGGAGGATGTCAGGATCATTCTCATGACCCTTCTAGTATTTATCTTTAATCTTATTTTTATGATCCTTCCACATCTTCCGACATTTGGCGAACATAACGTCCCGGAAGTCTGGATGGGGCGTGTCATCCCACTGAACGGTCATCCGTTGGGATCCGTAGCTCCACTGCGGCATCCCTTCGAGGGCCCTCTGCCGGACCTCGAAAGCCTGTTCAAAGTGGGGGAATCTGTTTCAAACAAATTGTTACGCGATAAGTCTATACGGAATATAACTACTGTTGTTGGATAAAATAAATGCTGAAACTGACGAACATTACCTGCATCTATATAGCCAGACACTGAAGGACGCGCGGACATACGGGGTGATGGTGGGACAGCATCTGCTGAGCTACTGCTGGCACAGGATAGGCCGAGGCGCTCAGCTATCGTCCTAGGACCGGTCCTCCTCCTAGAGCGTCTGAACATGGCTCCCTAACTGTTCACAATTTAGATTTATTACAATTTCAAATACAAAGAAAAATAAATTTGAAATCTACTTTGTTCGGATAAAAAAATACAAAACCTGTATTAGGTATGTAAATCAATTGTATCTTCTTCGACCGTGTCCCTAACCCAATTAACATCTTCATCACGTTGGACGATTGCATCTTGGTCAAGAGCTTGTTAGGTAAATGGATCAATATCTGGCTCATCGCAGTCGATCTGATACACCCTCCTCCTTGACATTTTAACTACAATTTGCCAGTTGGGATCGGCTTGATCGCCAACATAGTAAACTTGCTCTGCCATGGATGCCAGTATGTGCGGTTCAGCTTCAATTCGTACATCTCAGTGTAACAAATTATTAAAATTGACCAATTTAAATTGGTACTTATCAGCTTTAACCCCGCAAATTGGATCAGCCCAGACACACTTGAATAATAAATATCTCAAACAGCGATTGTAAACGATTTCAATAATGTCGTTCAGTTGGCCGTAGTAGTAACCACCACCGTCAACAGATGGACAACCGATGCCACTATTTTGTGTAGCTCGCCAATCATCTACTTCTTTGATGCGAAATCGAAACCCATTGATGTCACAAACTGTGTAACGTCGAGCTGTCGTATAAGGAACATCAGCTAACTGATTTATTTCATCGGTCAAAGTAGAATCCATAGTACTTCATAAATTGTATACCCATGGAATGTAAATTATCATGAATTAGTTAAAAATAAATTCATTGTGATGTGAAAAACATATAAAAGTATATGAAAATATTTAACACGTACGTAGTTCTTAAACCAATCATGAAAACATTCATAATGGGACATTCAAATTTGATTGTCTATTGCATGAGGCATGTTCTGTTTCAGCTCGTTTATGTGTCTCCTGCAATGCAAATCAAATTGGATTGAGAATAAACACGATTTTTATTACAAATATTGTGCAATTAACTTTCTCTATTACAAAAACATGACTTACTGGGTCAATGGCACAACTGATTGGGTGTTGAATAGCACAAACCGATGAGCTTGGATCCACTCGATGTGGTTGAGATCAAATGACGTGCCTTCCCTAATAGGGCCTTCATTTATCCGCTCCGGCTTGCTAAACTTTGTTTGGACATCATCGTTTAGATATGCCGCACAAAAATTGATGCAGCACAAAAATTGATGCACTCATCCATCAAATATCCTTTGGCTATGGATGCCTCCGGTCGAGCTTTGTTCTGCACATACCTCTTCAATGTGTTCATATACCGCTCGATCGAATACATCTACCTAAATTGGACAGGGCCACCAAGCCAGGCCTCTTCAGTTAGGTGTATGGTCAAGTGAACCATGACATCAAAAAATGCTGGTGGAAAAATTTTCTCCAAATGACACAGTGTCAAAGCAATCCTGTCCTGCAGACCCTTCAAATCTTCTGTACGGATTACTCTGTAATACAATTGCCTGAAAAAATTACTGAGCTCGATCAGCTGCTGCACAACATTGTTAGGCAGACAATTCCTTACTGCTATAGGCAGCAACTGTTGAAGCAGGACGTGGTTGTCATGACTTTTCAAACCCTGTAATGTCCATTCACTCATATTCACTCGCTTCGAAATATTCGAGCAATACCCATCAAGTACCTTCACGTCTTTTAGAATTAACAAGAAGGCATCCTTCTCTTCCTTGTTCATTATGTACTGTGTAGGTGGCATGTATGCCCTGTTGGACTCTCTCGCTTGTAAGTGCAATGGCGTTCTCAATCCCATCTTCTGCAAATCACGTCGAGTATTAGCATTATCCTTTGATTGCCCCTTAACACTAAGGATCGTCCACAATATATTATCGCAAACATTCCTCTCAATGTGCATGACATCCAAGTTGTGCCTGAGTAAGTTGTCTTTCCAGTAGGGCAACTCATAAAAAATACTTTTCTTCTTCCAATTATGGGTTTGGTTCCTATTTGCACCAGAAATAGATGGCAGCAGGGGGGCTAACAGATCCTGAAAGTCATATACTGTTCGTATTTGCTCCCGCTCTATCTGGGCCAGCAAATCAACCCCGGTCATTGCTCGTGGTGCCGGACCGAACTCCCGATTGCCGTCAAACGAGACCCTGTCCTTCCTAAACCTCTGCAACGAAGGTAGGAAGCGTCTATGACCCATGTATGCCCACTTTCTACCATACTTTAGCCAAGTTGACTTCTTACTTTGATTGCAACAAAGACATGCAAACTCTCCTTTCGTGCTCCAACCAGATAAGTTAGCGTACGTCGGGAAGTCGTTAATTGTCCATAGTAATGCTGCCCATAGTTTAAACATTTCATTTCTTGTTGAGTCAAACGTCATCACACCGTCAGCCCATAATTCATTAAGCTCTTCAATCAATGGTTGTATATAAACGTCTATTTTATCCCCGGGACCTTTAGGTCTGTCAATCAATGTCGATAGGATGACAAAAGGTTACCTCATGCACAGCCAAGGTGGAAGATTATATAGAACTAACAGTATAGGCCACGTACTGTGAGTTGCCCTAGTCATGCCTGAAAATGAGTTAAATCTATCAGCAGCCAAACCAAGCCTCACACTGTGAGAATTGGCAGCAAATTCAGGGTGTCTTTGATCAAAATCCTTCCACGCCGGAGAGTTTGCTGGATGGGATAAGTTCCCATCCTCCCAGCTGTTCTCGACATGCCATGTCATTAGTTTAGAGATCTTGGATGACATGAAAAATCTCTTCAGTCTTGGCTTAAGTGGGAAATAGCGCACTTGCTTTACAGCCACAAGCTTACCACGATTTGAAATACCCAAACGATTCTGCCGAGTTTGGATAGTACCAACATTCTTCCACCTCGAAACCCTACACACGGTACATGTATCGAGGTTGCCATTCTCATTCCGAAACAACATGCAACTATTGGGACATGCATCCAGAGTTCGGTATGTGAATCCCAAATTCTCAGTTAACTTGCATGCCTGGTAGTACGAATCAGCAAGCTTAGCTCCCGCTGGTAAAACCCTACGGAGCAACTGCAGTAGCATGTCAAACGACATATCCGACCAGTGATTCAATGCCTTCAAATGTAACAGCTCAATGATGAATGACAATTTACTGAATTCCTGACATCCAGGATATAATTCTGTCTGCGCATCGTCAAGTACTTCAAAATATCTCAAGGACTCATCATCTGCACTCGAGCAGGGACTAGTTCCACCCGTCAGATTAATACCAGCACCACAATCTTCATGTGTTAATCCACACGCGATATTAGCTAGTATTGCGAGCATTGGATCAGCTTCCTCTATAATCTCGGCCTCCACCTCAACGGTTTCATCTAGATGAGAGGTGGTATACTCTTCCCCATGGAGAGTCCAATATTTATACTGCTTCAAGAACCCATTACGGATCAGATGCTCCGTGACAACCTCCCGTGTATAGTAATATTGATTAGCATACTTTCTGCAAAGACAACTAATGTACTCACTGGAAACCCATTGGTGAATACAATAAACGGATTAATCCCCTCCATTTACTCTATGGACATCCTATTCGGAAAATCAATCTAACTCTTGTCCATCTCGCTTAGACTGTCTGTGGAGTCCCAAAAGGATAAAATGTCATTACTCTAAAAAGTAGTGCCATATGCAAAACACCTAGTCTTAAACTTTACATCCTCATTACAGGGTGGTTGGTCCTATCCCATTCGAGAATGCACGATCCTGCTTGCACTCAACAACTCAATGCCTTTGTCCCTTAATTAGATAAAATTTCGGTAGCATATCTGCGTGGTTCTCCAAGTACACAACACAAAGACGACATCAATCGTACTCTATGTATGCACCCGGAGAACAACAGGACGTCAACCAAAACTTCATCTAACATAAGACAGTACATGAGTTGTTGAAGGCTGGATGGATAATTGCATTCCCAAACTGTCCAAACTGGACAATTCAAGAATCGTGTACGTCAATCCCCGTATGTTCATCGAAAGAACAACGAACCTGGTTGAAGACCTAATCCGTTTCCTAAGGATGACCAGACAGGTGGCGTATGAGATTCTCAAATGGGTCTAAGTTTCACTAATGTATGCAAATGAATAAAATAAAGTAGTTTTCAATGTCTGTTTGTTTTCTAGCTTGGAATAAAGAATTTACAAATATTTTTCATTGGGCCCAAACAAGATCTTGACAACAAGCCCAAGTTAGATTAGGGAGATTGTGTATTTGTTACAAATTTAACATATTTGATTTGACCCAACCAGGATATTGGTTTGGGCCCAAGAAAGATTGGGGGATTGTGAATTAGATATGAATTAGGCTTAGGCAATAATTTTATTATTAATTAACTATTGCCGCTAGTCTAATTAATTTACTATATTATTGCATAAATTACCTAGAAACAATATTATAATATTATTATTTGACCTAATTTTCTTATCGTATTCATATTAGATTAGACTCGACGCAAGAAAAATATTGGATTGGGCCCAGGCAAGATTAGGGGTTTACTTTTAATTAGTAATTGAACTAATTAAATAATATTAATTAACTATTGCCGCTTGTCTAATTAATTACTATATTATTGTGTAAATTACCTAGAAACAATATTATAATATTATTATTTGACCTAATTTTCTTATTGTATTCATATTGGATTAGACTGGACGCAAAAGAAAGATATTGGATTGGGCCCAGGCAAGATTAGGGGTTTACTTTTAATTAGTAATTGAACTAATTAAATATTATTAATTAACATTGCCGCTTGTCTAATTAATTACTATATTATTGCATACATTACTTAGAAACAATATTATAATATTATTATTTGACCTAATTTTCTTATCGTATTCATATTGGATTAGACTGGGCGCAAGAAAGATATTGGATTGGGTCCAGGTAAGATTAGGGGTTTACTTTTAATTAGTAATTGAACTAATTAAATATTATTAATTAACTACTGTTGCTTGTCTAATTAATTACTATATTATTACATAAATTACCTAGAAACAACATTATAATATTATTATTTGATCTAATTTTCTTATCGTATTCATATTGGATTGGACTGGGCCCAAGTGGCCCAAGAAAGATATTGGATTGGGCCCGGGCAAGATTAAGAATTTAGTTTTGGATCGGGCCCAAGGATTAGAGTTAATTATTGTTATTTAAAAAAATAACACTTAAATAAACTATCCAAAGATCAAATATACAACAAATAAAATAATACGATACAAATTAAAAAAATTAACAATAGATATTACGAGCAATTCAATATTTGCTCATTATAACATAAATCAAATTAAGATTTCAAATAATAAAAGTATTTTCAATAATTTGAGTAATCAGCCATTACAATATTAATTGAAACAATCTAATTTGGCCTAAATTAATTATATTATCAATATTCTAATTCGTTATTTAATATTTTAACTAATATTAATATTTAATGAATCTAAAATTTATAATTTAATATTATTATTTACCTAATCTTACTATTTTTAGTATTATCGTTTAATTCAAAATATATAAATTAACAACAAATATTACGATATTAATATTTTTTAGTATTATTGTTTCCTATTTATGCCACTTTTATTTAATATTTTTCATAATATTAATAGTGAATGAAAAAAATATATATAAATTATCTAATAAAAATATTTTTAATAATTTAAGTAAATCTAAACATTACGATATTAATTGAAGCAATTTAATTTTATGCAAATTAATTATATTATTAATACACTACATATTATTGAATATTTTGACTAATATTAATATAGCTTAAATATTATCATTTACTTAATTTTAATGCTCCTAACATTATTGTCTAACATTATAAATATCATAATATAACTTAATTTCCCTAAGGTAACGTTCATTAATTTAATTAATTTCAATAAGGTAGTAACATTAATTAATCTACTTAACGTAATGTTAATTAATTTTAATATCATAATATAATTAATTTATTTTAAAAATTTATAATATAATTTAATTTCATTATTAAGGTAACGTTAATTAATATTATTTTTCATGATTCTTTTAGTAAATGATAATAATATATTTAAATTATTTAATAAATTATATTATCTTATTAGAACTTAATTTTAATTTATATTTTTAATGAACCTACAAGTTATAATTTAATATTAATATTTACTTAATCTTAATATTTTTAATACTATTGTCTAACATTATAAATATCATAATATAATTTAATTTCCCTAAAGTAACGTTCATTAATTTAATTAATTTCGGTAACGTAATAATATTAATTAATCTCCTTATCGTAATGTTAATTAATTTTAATATCATAATATAATTAATTTATTTTAAAAATTTATAATATAATTTAATTTCAATACTAAGGTGACGTTAATTAATATTATTTTTCATGATTGTTTTAGTAAATGATAATAATATATTTAAATTATTTAATAAATTATATTATCTTATTAGAACTTAATTTTAATTTATATTTTTAATGAACCTACAAGTTATAATTTAATATTAATATTCACTTAATCTTAATATTTTTAATACTATTGTTTAACATTATAAATATCATAATATAATTAAATTTCCCCAAGTTAACGTTCATTAATTTAATTAATTTCAGTAAGGTAATAACACTAATTAATCTCCTTAACGTAATGTTAATTAATTTTAATATCATAATATAATTAATTTATTTTAAAAATTTATAATATAATTTAATTTCATTAAGGTAACGTTAATTAATATTTTTCATGATTGTTTTAGTAAATGATAATAATATATACAAATTATTTAATAAATTATATTTTCTTATTAGAACTTAATTTTAATTTATATTTTTAATGAACCTATAAGTTTTAGTTTAATATTAATATTTGCTTAATTTTCATATTTTTAATATTATTGTCTAACATTATAAATATCATAATATAATTTAATTTCCTTAAGATAAGTTAATTTATTATAACTTAATTTTAATTTATATTTTTAATGAACCTACAAGTTATAATTTAATATTAATATTTACTTAATTTTCATATTTTTAATATTATTTTCTAACATTATAAATATTATAATATAATTTAATTTCATTAAGGTAAGTTAATCAATTTATTTTTAAAAGTTATACATATATGTATTTATAATTCCAAATATCTTACTTTAATATTGTTCATATTTAAAATTAATTTCTTAATTGTTTAATCATTACTTCAAAAGCAAATCATATTAAATATTATTTTTATATTTTTATATTTTTAAATATGATAATTATTTCACTCAATGATAATAATATATATAATTTATTAAAGTAAAATTATTTAATAAATTATATTTTCTTACAAAGAGCTAATTTCAATTCACATTTTTAAATTTTAAAAAAATAAGCATTCACTCTTTTATAATTTCAAAAAATTATATTTCAATCAAAATATTTTTACTTTTTTTAATGCTAATTTTTTATACTTAATTTTATTATTTTTAATACTTACTTTAAATATTTGAATTTAAAACTAATTTTAAGATTAATTTAATAAAATATTCACTCCGTTATGATTTCAAATTTTTAGTTCAACAAAATTAAAAAAAAAGAGTCCAAAATTACATTTCTCTTTTTAAAACTGTGTTCATAATTATTTTAACCAATATTTTGATGCCTTTTACTCATACTAAATTAAAATTATTTTTATAGTTAGTTTAATGAATGATAATAAAAGATATAAATTGACAAAAAATTTATATTTTATTATATTGCTTGTTATGTATTAATGGTATTTTTAATTTTCTAATGTAATAATACTTTTTAAATTTAAAAAAATTAAACATTCCTCATTAAAATTAAAAACAGCAAAATAAATTTAAAAAATAGCTAAATAAAAAAATTTTAAAAAAATAGCAAAAAAAAAAAAGCAAAATAAAAAAAATTTAAAAAATACATTACACAGTAAAAAAAAAAAAAAAAAATTGACAGCAACATCCAACATCAACAACCAACATCCAACATCCAACATCAACATCCAACATCAAACAACTAACATCCAACTGCATATATATGAAATTAAAAAAATTAATGAGTAACTAAAATAAAAAAAAAGACGAATAATAATATATACATGCATTCATGGATAAATCATCAAACCCCAACCACAAAAAAAAAAAAAAAAAAAATTTACATTAATCCAATAATAAACATGAAAAAATTAGAAAATAAAAAAAAAATTATTCAAACTAAAAAAAAAAAAATCAAATCTGGTAGTGTGGTGGTGAGGCCTCCTCTTATACAAAAAAAAAAAAAAAAAAACTTAGTGTGAGAGAGAAACAAAGAGAAAGAGAGAGCAAGAGAGAGAGTGAGAGAGCTAGAGAGGGAGCTTACCGGCGGCAGGCGTCTGGCAACGACAGACTGAGGAGCACGGAGGAGAGAGGGGCAGGGGGAGAGAGGAGAGAGCATGGGGAAGGGAGAGGAAAAAGAGGGAGAGAGGGAGAGGAAAAAGAGAGGGGCGTTCTGCCCGATATAAATGAGGTATTAGTGACCAACGATCGCTAATGCTGTCGCCAAAAAGGCATTAGCGACTGCTTTTAGCGGTCGTGCGAATTTTTTCGTTGCCGATCCTTTGCCGCACTAGATTAGCGACGGCCATTAAAGTGACGGCCTAAAGCGGTTACTAATACATTTATAGTGACCGCCAAAAATGGTCGCTTGAATTTTCCCCTCGCCAATTGACTAATCTCTAGTAGTGCAATCAAATTAGCAATAAAACGAAATAGCATTTCAATTAGAAATTAGCAATAAAAAATAGCATCTACTTTTTAATAATCATATACATTACAAATTAGCAATTAATCAAAAATTAGCAATCAAACAAAACAAATAGCAATAATTAGCGACCGTTTCACTAATACTATCTTTTATAACTGCTCGAAATAGTCGCCGAGTTTTGACAGCGCGAATGGTAATTCCTCTGGTAGAGTTTGAAAACGAAAATAAAAGCTACAAAAAAGTCAAGACAGCATTAAATTAATTTATTTAATTATGACTTTGTTTATTTTGATATATAATTTTTTAATAATTTATTTATTTTTTATTATTTTATTATTTTAATAAATCATTTTTATATTAAAGTTTTGTTAAAAAATATTTTTGCGAAACGTTAGTAAAATAATTTATCAAAAAAATATTTTAAATTTAAATGAACAATGTTAAACAAACTGAGCCTACATGTGTCAAAGATTTCAAATAAATAAATAAATAAATAAATAAAATAAAAATCTTCACCAAGTATTTTTTTTTTTTTTTGCTTGTTACAAATAATGGATAATCAATACATATGCGTTATATATGATTGAAGATCTGATGTAGAGAATTTCGTAAATCTCGTATTTCAATTCTGAACATACAAAGACATAATAAAAAAATAATTTTTTAAAATAATATTATTAGTCAAATAAAAGTCGTTTAAGACCAAGTCCTTATATATTATTTATAGGCTAAAAGAATCCTAACTCCCCAGGAAAAATAAATTAAAGAAATAGAAAAATAACAAAAATTATCAAAAATAGCAAAATCAGCATTAAACCAAAATCTAAGAACTTTAAGATTAAGGAAACATGTCACAAAAATCTTAACTCAAATCGAATTCATATGGGTCAAGAAAAAGAGGTTGGAAATCTTTCTAAAAGGGGCAAAATTGCCCTTTTGAAGACCTAAACGATGGAATTTCCCACAATTCAATGTAGGTCATCGCAAATTTAGCCCTTCCGAACTAATATGGACCGTTTCGCATCAAATTTAATCTTTTCAGACTAATTTAGATAACGTCGATCCAAATCTATACTTACCCCGATACTCCATAAAACCCATTGCAATGCGCTCTACGTCAAGATCAATCTACTTGTTAAACAAGTATACCAAATTAAATAAAATAGCTAATTACAGAGTTATCATGCACACTGGTACACATATGTAAACTACATGTATGTTTTGGGCAAACATACATATAGATAATGATATATTAACCTTTTCGAGCATTAAAGTAGGTGTTATGGCAGTTGGCCTTGCGCTTCTCAGCATTTTAATTAATTTATCTTCGACCTCTTTAATTCAGCCACACAAAAAATATATATATCAAAGAGAGAGAAAGGAAAGAAGAAAAGAAAGATATTTGTTGATGAACAATCTCAACCCTCCGATCCAACTATTGTCACCACTATCTTTTTCTCTCTTTCGTGTCAAAACTAATTAATGAGTTTCACGTACTAGAAAAAGACATTTTCTTGTTTTTCTGTAGTTTTTCTTTTGGTGGATTAAGTGTGTATAGAATGATAAAAAGTAAGATAAAATATAATAAAGTAAAATAAATTATGAATATGTAATTTCTGCAGTTACAATTTTAATAAAAAGTGAATAATTTTTAAAAATTTTTAAAAAAATATAACAAATCCGGGACACCTAAGGTAACTTTTTCTAATAATCTATAAGAGTATATACAGTTTTATATACATATTATAGAACACATACCTAGCTCTCTCTCTCTCTCTCTCAAAGATTCATTTTAGCTCATCCAAAGGAAGGAGCGAGGCTGCATCAAATGATTTGAAAAGAGAGGTCAAATCAGTGAAGTTCCCTCGGTTTGATCTTCTAGCAGGTACTTCACACAAAAGCTAACCCCAATAAAAAAGTGAGAGAAACATAGTGAGAAGAGTAGGGGAGGGGCTCACCAAGAAGGCTTGAACATGTCCAAAACACATCAATTCACAGCTGATCAATTCTTGTCATCTTTTATATATATATATTTTTAATTCCAGTTTAAAAATAGAGTGATAAATCTGTGGATAAATGAGTGAATAAAGATGGGCATCTTGTTCTAAGATTTTATATAGCCCCCATCTTTCTCTCTCTCCTTTGTCTCTGTCTCTTTATTTCATTTGGCTTTTCAAGTAGCTGCGCTGCAGAGGCGATGATTTTCTAGCCTGACAAAGGGCTTTAGTACTCCCAAGTTGATAGAGTTACAAATTGGTACAACATTTCTAGATATATATATGTAAGTCAGTATATAGATATATATATATAGACATGGGTACTGTCCTTATATTTTGATGCATCTTTCATCTGAAGTATTTTAGCCATACCTGCGTGACCTCTCTCTCTCTCTCAAATTTTTGGATGGGCTTGGAGTTGACTTAACCTAAAATTCCCCTTTGCAGATGATGATCATGAAGCATGTGGAAACTCAGATTTCCATCATAGAAGGTACTAATTATATTAGCTAACAATATAACAAATGCTTCTCTCCTTTTATCTCTCTCTCTCTCATAATATATATATGTATGTAATATGTATGTGTGAAGCATTATATCCTGATAATCTCCCTTTGATCTCCCTTTATGTAACGCTGTCTTCTCCTTCTTTTGTATGAACTATTCTTGAAGATAAAGAAGCAAAGATGGGTTAATTCTTCTTCATTAATTCTCAGAATTCACCATATATAATTATTGGACTATCAAGGTCTGGGCTTTTCGATTTCTTCTCATTCATTATCAGGTAAAGGGCTGTTTAATCACGATCATTCTAGGACTTTTGATGAGAATCACTCTTACTTTACAGTCACTGTACAACACTTTTCACAGTCCCTGCATCCAACAGTAATTTGTACGTACTTAGAGTGTTTAGATGGTAAAAATATTGAAAATATTAGTACAAAAATGTTTTGATATAAAATTTGGATCGAAAGTTGATAATTTTATAAAACTTTTTTTAATAATTTTTGGTAGAATTTGATAATTCAAACCTCACATATATATATATATATATACACGAGAGAGAGAGAGAGAGAGAGAGAGAGAGAGAGAGAGAGCGCATATGAGTATAGAATTGGATGTGAAGGCTAACGTAGTCCCTTTTCAGTGACAGAAGAAGCCGTGTGATATATATACATAATTGGAGAACCGATGGCGACGTACTTCCATGGGAATTCAGAAATCCAAGGTGATGGACTTCAAACGCTGATTCTCATGAATCCAAGCTATGTTGGATATTCTGACACACACCACCAGCCGCCAGCGCCCAACTTTGCATTCTTAAACTCCGCAACCACTGCCGGAAATTCTATCCATCCACAAAATCTAACCCACGCTCCGCCCACTCAGACCCAACAATTGGTCAGTTTCCCACTTCAGGCGTCCACTTCCGCTGCCGGTTCAGCCTCGCCCCACGATCGTGACCATCCATCTGTCCATTCCCAACCCGACATCTCAGCCCTCCATGGATTAATCCCCCGTGTTCACTACGACACGTACAGCTCGATTGACCCGACGGAGGCGCGTGAGATGGCACGCGCTCAGCAAGGGCTTTCACTGAGCCTATCTTCGCAGCAAACGGTTCACGGGGCTCCGCAGACAGTATCTCCGGCTAGTGGTGGCGATGAAGTGAGGGTTTCCGGCAGGTTGCCTTCCTCAGCCACCGGAATATCCAACGGCGTTAACGGAGTCCAAAGATCGTTGTTGAGTTCCAAGTACCTGAAGGCAGCCCAGGAGCTTCTTGATGAAGTTGTTAACGTCGGAAAGGGAGTCAAAAATGAATTAGGTAAGAGGAAGACCAAGACAACTGGACAGTCATTTGAGTCGTCTGCGGTGGCCGGAGAAGGACACCATGGCGGAAGGACAGGTGTCAAAGGCGGGGGTGAGCTGACGATGGAGAGACGGGAGATTCAGATGAAGAAGGCAAAACTTTTCAACATGCTTGAGGAGGTAGGTGTCATATATATATACATATACACATGTATGCACTTAGTTTTCTGACTAATAAATTTGATTTCAATGAAATTTTTGAGTGCTTTGAGATGATTATGGGAAATGGTAAGTGAATTTGAGATGGGTCTTTGTCGATTCAGTTGGTTCGGATCTTTAAGAGGAGTACCCATCACAAAGTTATTGTGTCAGAATTCAATCTTCTGTTACTTTCAGAGAGCCCTTTCCTGAAATTGAAAGATCACAATTAAGTTTTTTTATTTTATTTTATCTTTTCATAATTCTACTTATATAGCAAAGTTATTTCAATCTCCAACAGTTCCTCTCTTTTGCATGAAATTGATCTGGATTCGGGTGATTTTCTTCTTCCTCGTCTTCTTCTTCTTCCTCTTCTTCTTCTTCTGTTTGAATTGGTATTTGCTAGATCGGCCTTTAAACCTCTCATCTTTCTCAATTACTACATTATCGCACTCTTGAATTCTTATTTTATTGTTTAAATAAGTTGCCTTAAATGAGATTGAATTCTTCAACATAGTTACAGAGCTCAAGAGTTCACAATGCCTATTCTATTGGTCTTGGCCTCTAATGTCAATTTCTGTGTTGATTGGAATTGTTTGATTGAAGGTGCAGGAGAGGTACATGCGATACCACAATCAAATGGACATGGTGATTTGTTGGTTCGAACAAGGAGCAGGAATTGGGTCAGCTAAAACATACACAGCTCTGGCATTGGAAACTATCTCAAGGCAATTCAGGTGCCTCAAAGATGCGATTAGGGGTCAAATTCGAGCAGCGAGCAAGAGCTTGGGGGAAGAAGAGAGCTTCAAAGGGAGGACTAGTGAGGTGTCAAGGCTTAAATTGGTTGATAATCACCTTCGGCTTCAACAAAGAGCTCTGCAGCGTTTGGGAACGATCCAACACAATGCCTGGAGACCCCAAAGAGGCTTGCCTGAGCGTTCTGTTTCTGTTCTTCGCGCTTGGCTCTTTGAACACTTCCTCCACCCGTAAGCTACCTCTCAAAACTCTCCCACCCAACAACCCCATTCCAATTATTTTATTTTATTTTATTTTTTCTCTTCAAATTATTCAAATTCAGCCTTTTTATTTTTGCATGTAAAAGGAGAAGGCAATCGGTGTTTTATGTTTCAGTTCAGAATTATGACTTGTATTAAAAATTCTCAATTTGTACCCAACATGATAAATAGTTATTAGACTACATTTTGTACTTTTTACTTAAAATTTTATTTTAATCCTTTTATTTTTATTTTTAATTATAACAGTGAACTTCTTATATATATTTATATGTATATGTGTTGATAGTCTACCTTCCAAAAATATATATATATATATATATATATGTAATGATAGACATATAATATTTTTAACCACATTTATTTAAAAGTTTTTTTTTTTTTTTTTGTTATGATATAATCAAATTAATACTTGGTATGATTGCAATGTTAACTATTAAAATTGAAAATAGAGAGATAAAATATAAAAATGCAAATAGAGAGAGAGAATATAGGAATGAAAATGTAATTTACTGTTGAAAATAGAGAGAGAAAATATAAGAATGCAAATAGAGAGATAGAATATAAGAATGAAAATGTAATTTACTGTTAATTATTTTTTTAGTTCAAATGCAGGTGATCAAACGAATATTAACGTAATTGTCCCTCGTTTCTTTCTCAGCTATCCCAAGGACTCTGACAAAGTCATGCTGGCGAAACAAACAGGTCTCACCAGGAGTCAGGTGCCAGACAGTTTAATTCTTTGTATTCTCGAGCATTTTCTTATATATATATACATATATTTTTATTATATTATTATATAATAGTGTGATAATCATGGTTGAAAATTCATTGGAATAAATGGTCAGGTCTCCAACTGGTTCATAAATGCCCGTGTTCGGCTTTGGAAGCCAATGGTTGAAGAAATGTACTTGGAGGAAACCAAGGAACAAGAACAGATCAAGGGATCAGAAGACAAAACAAACGAAGACTCACAAACTAAGTCCAATACTCAGCAGCAGATTAATCCTCCGCTCAATATTTCAGTAAACATTGGAAACCAAACTGAAAGTTTGATCCCCCAAGGAATAAGTCCCAAGAAACAGAGGACTCTTGAAACACTGCTGTCTCCAAACGCAAATGATGTTCATTTGACTAACTTCAGTGGAGGCTTTGGGTCTTTAACACAAATCGGGGAAATTGGGAGGTTTGGTTCTGATCAATTCCCAGCAACCTATTCTGGTAATAATGGTACTGTTTCACTAACACTTGGTCTCCCACACCGGGAAAACCTCTCTATCTCAGGAACCCATCAAAGTTTTCTCCCAAACCTGTTGGGTGGAAGAGTAGAAATTGGTGAACCAAATGATCAGTTTGGGTATTTAAACACTCCGGCAACTTCTTCACACTCGACGGCAGTGTATGATCAGGACATCGACCTACGGAACCAAAAGAGGTTTGTAGCGCAGTTGTTGCCCGATTTTGTGGCTTGATAAATTGCTTGACCGATGCAACTATCTTGTCTCTTTCACTATTTCTTCACACGCCTAGTGGCTATGACTGGAGAAAGAGAAAGGAAGAAAATTTATCTTATTATAGAATCTATACCTTTGTAGGGAACATTTTGAGTTCTTGTAGACAACTTAGGACTTTAATTTAGAGCATACCGTTAAGGGTTTGAGTGTATATATATATATATATATTTTCTTTTTCGTACTTATGCGGATGAATATATGGATTGTTGTGATGGATTATATGAAGGGTGTTTGAACTTGTAAAAGTTAATATGAATTTGTAAAAATTATTCTTTCGTAATTTATACTGTAAATAAAAATTTTGAATTTATACAAATTTGTAAATTTTTTTAAAAGTTCAAATTAGCTCGAAGTATAAATTATTTTGGGATTCAGATATATTCCATAGGGGGACCAGATCCACTTAAAATGTTTAGGGTCAGACTTAAAATCTCATCTCATCCTTTCAATTTTTTTTTGTCACAAAATTACTTATTGAAATTTTCCGAATTACCTCCAATCCACACAATAAAAATAAAGTATGAAGACACCAAGAAATAACGTAGAAAATCCTATCAAAGAAAAAAGTCTCAAACTAATTTCTACAATATAATTCAGGTTACAAGTTCTCACTCGAAATCTTTATGACTCATCGCACGACTTCATTTAAGTACTTACTTGAATTCTTGATACATCTAGATCAAGTGAAAACAAACTTTTTGACTCCTCAAAAAGTACACCTTGGAATTCTCCAAAACTTATAGACTCAAGAATGCATAGAAGAAAAGAGAAAAACTTATAAGCTTAGAAAGGAAAAATTCTCTCTCTCACAAGAGTTTATAATATGCCTCTTCAATTGTTTTTTGTACATTAAACTTGGGTGCATACATATAAACTTACAAAATTCTATTCTTATTAGGACTCAGATACATAAATAGATTTCCTAAAAATATAAACAGATTTACAAAACGGAAATAGAATCTTTTATAAAATAATTTGCTCGAACTATTGTGCTCCTTACGTCATGATTTTGGGGGATACTGCTAAAAGGTTAAAGGGTCACCCTGCTTGCAGGGTCCAATGCCTATAGTTGATTTGTCTGGTAAATTCTCCAAGTGTTGTTGGGATTTTTTAGGATTTGGAAATTTATATAATTCTTCCATAGTTGAACTTCTTTTGCTACACTCTTTTTCCTTTTTAGCAATTCTTTTTCTCTTCAAATTAGGAAACCATTTTAATTTCCAATTCAATTTATTTTGTTTGGATTTGCCATAATTTTATCTTTACAATCTCTCCCTTGGCAAATTCCATAACAAAACCAAATTAAATTTCAATTTGAAACCTGCACACTTGAACAAATAATTAAAAATACCAAATAACAATAAAATAGTCTAACTCATCAATGATGCGCATTAATTCCACTATTAATAGTTCAAGTGATACCAAAGTGCCAAAAAAAAAAAAAGAAATTACAGACCAAGGTTCTACAAAAAAATTCTTATTCTACTCCCTCTTTTTGTTAAGGAGTTGACAAGATTAAGGGAATTGGACAAAATCATAGCAATATAATAATAATCACACCTACCATTAGCTCTTCCATCATGTGAGATACTTTGGAAAAATCCTCTATGAGCTATTTTGTGTTTTTAAAAAAATACATGACAAAAATTATGTCAGATAGAAAATACACAATAAGTCTATCAATGAGATTTTAATTCTCCTATACTCAAACATGTAAATCAATCCTTCAAACAGTATAAAATTAATTGAACAAAAATTCATCTTTCCATATAAATTTTCAATATTGCGTCACAAGATGAATTAAACCATATGATTGAAAGAAAATGCTTGTGCGTGTGTGAGATTATGACTATTTAAAAATATATGCTCCTCCTCAAACAAATCATAGAATCAGGAAATTAAATTTAATGCACCAAATGAATTAAGAGTATTTTTTTTATTCATACATCTTTTGTGTGTGTGTGTGTGTGTGTATCCCTTTCAAGGTCTTGGTGGCTTTCACACGTTTATGGGTAGGTAGTTATTTCCTTAATAATCAACGAGTCATCAAAGGGTTTCTCACTGGTCCCACCGGTAGGCCTTTCTAAGATAAGATACAATAATTTTTTTTAATTGCTTCTCATCATTTTTTTAAACGCATCAAACATTAATCTAACATCCATAAATAAGAAAATAGAAAGGTATATGTAAAATTAGTTAAGTGTTTAAAGAAACATATCAAAATTATGGTAAATTTCATCAAAACATTTTTTTTAATTTAAATGGAAGTACAAATTTTTAATCCATTAAAATAAATTTGACTGCATAGTTGATATGCATATAAGAAGATAGAAGTCATAAAATATCTTCAAAACAAATAATAAATTTCTATCCCTCTTTTATTTCTGAAAAACAAAGATGTGCACAAATACCCAAAGACTTTCTAAGAAATTCAAAGTGAAGGGTGTCCAAGGGTTTAGTAAAAAGATCAAAATTTTGAATCCAAATAGCTCCAGTTTTTGGAACAGTGGTCTTGACAATATTTTTCTCACGCCTTTGATTTTTATTAAATTTTGAATTTTTTGCCTTTGAAAACTTTTCATATTTAAGTTTTGAAAAATTCAAATTCTTTGACTTTTGAAATAAACGTAGATTTTTGAAATTATTTTTAGAGAAGTTAGAAAACGCTTAAAATCTATTAATCACAGGAACTCTAAGATTTTGATTTTAGAAAAAATTTTCACGTATTTTAAAGGAAAACCATAGAGTTTACAATAGTTAGGGCATATATGGCCTTTGATACCGCAAAGATGACACACAGGAACAAAAGGTTGAGGTTTAAAAAATTATGCACCTTTCACTTTTGGAGGAGGGAATGATTATGATTTGAACTTTTTAACACTCCGCTTTGGGGGATTTGCAGCATGTGGAAATTTAGCTTTTGGAGCCAGAGGAACTTGTGTAGATGCTGCTAGAACGTTCTTTTCATCTTTGTAGTCTAATCTAGATTTATCTCCATGGGACTTTTGCTTACTTCAAATTTCATCTATGATGTTGCAGCTAGTGTTCATCTTATCAAGGATGCTTCCATCTGTCTTCACTTTTGCTTCAGGTTTCATGATTTTCTCTAAAAAATCTTTCACCCCTTTTTCTTTATTTTTTAACTTTATTTTCTATTTTTTTTCAAGTTTACACTATGATTATTTGTCAGTCTCTAAAGTAGATACATACTTGAGAGTTCCTCGTTTTGAATTTTTGAGGCATTTTTCTCTTTCTTCATCATTTGGCTCGTTGAACAATTGTATTGTTGTTTTTCTTTAAAGCATAGTAATCTTCACAAAGTTTGGTATATGCCTTTACAATGTCACCTTGGAATTTATTTTTAGATTCTTCATCCTCATACTCAGTGTCACTTAGGGTTTTAAAAAGTGGATTTATTGATTCAGATTTGATCTCACTCAAGAATGTAGAGTGACTTTCTCTGATACCAATTGTAATTTTTGAATCACCCCAATCTACACAATAAAAATAAAATACGAAGATGCCAAGAAATAATGAGGAAAACCCTCTCCAGGGAAAAAACCTCAAAAGAATTTCCACTATATAATTCAGGTTACAGGTACACGCTTGAAATCTTCACGACTTCTCGTACGACTTCTTTTAAGCACTTGCTCGAATCCTGAACACACCTAGACTAAGTGGAAATGAACTTTCTGACTCCTCAAAAAGTGCACCTTGGAATCATCCAAAATTTACAGACTTAAGAATAAGTAGAAGAAAAAAGAGAAAGAGTTATAAGCTCATGAAGGAAAAATTCTCCCTCTCACAAGACTCTATAATATGCCCCTTTAATTGTTATTTGTACATTAAACTTGGGTGCATATATATAGACTCACAAAATCCTATTCCTATTAGGACTCAGATATATAAATAGATTTCCTAAAAATATAAATAGATTTAGTAAATGGAAATAGAATCTTCCATAAAATAATTCGCTCAAACTATCGTGCTCCATACGTTGTACTTGCAGGGTATACTGCTAAAAGGTCGAAAGGTCACCCTGCTTGCACTATACCTACGAGGTTTGCTACCTAAAGTTGATTTGTCCAGGAAATTCTCCAAGTGTTGCTAGGAATCTTTAGGATTTGGAAACTTGTACAATTTCTTCCATATTTGAACTTCTTTTGCTGCACTCTTTCTCATCTTTAGCAATTCTTTTCCTCTTCAAATTAGGAAATCACTTTAATTTTAAATTCAATTTATTTTGTTTGAATTTGCCATAATTTTAACTTTACAATCTCTCCCTTGGAAAATTCCATAACAAAACCAAATTAAATTTCAATTTGAAACTTACACACTTGAACAAATAATTAAAAATACCAAATAGCAATAACATAGTCTAACTCATGAATCATATGCATTAATTCCACTATTAGTAGTTCAAGTGATACCAAAGGAAAAAAAAAGAAAAAAATTATAGACCAAGGTTCCACAAAAAAATTCTTATTCTACTCCATTTTTTTGTTAAGGAATTGACAAGATTAAGGGAATTGAACAAAATCATAGCAATATAATAATAATCACACCTACCATCAGCTCCTCTATCATGCGAGATACTTTGGAAAAATCCTCCATGGGCTATTTTGTGTTTTTAAAAAAATACATGACAAAAATTGCGTCAAATAGATAATACACAATAAGTCTATCAAGGAGATTTTAATTCTTTTTTTTTTTTTTGGTAATTAAGTGTAATTTGGATTATACGGGAGTAAAATAAATGTACATAAAATGTAGAGGGCATTCCCTCCCTTACAACTAGTTCCAATCATCTATTAATTATAAGCCCCCAACTATTACATAATTGTATATTAGTTTCTGTACATTTAGTAGCAAAATATTAGGTTGCCTTTCATCTAACTTCTTCCTTGATAGTGTGTAGATTCTGATCCTTGGAAGATGAAATTCCCTTAAAAGTTATGTTATTTCTCTCCTTCCACAAGTGATATACCAATGCATTCCAAGCTAACATCCTTATATAGCTCAAAAAGTTTTTCCCATTGAATTTGCCAATCATCTGTCTAATTTCTTCATTCCAGCTATGGTGTGCTTTGGAAATTAAACATAATTTGCGTATGTCATCTCTAAGAGCTTTGGAAAATTTGCATTGAAAGAAAAGATGGTTCAAGTTTTCTTCCTTTTCATTACACAAAGTGCAAGTTGCTTCATCCACAATGCCCTATTTGACAAGTTTTTCTTTTGTATTCATCCAATTCTTCACTACTAGCCACATAATGAAATTGTGTCTTTGTATATTTTAGAAAACCAAACAATTCTATGCCACTAAACCTTGCTGAGGGTATTCCTTATATGGTTCCACATAGATGCTGCATTGTAAGTGCCTGTTTTTGAAGGTAGTCAAATAAACTTATCTGCATGAAGTGGTTAGCTAGGGATTGTAATCGGATTAGTTTCTGTAGATTTCTTGTAACTCCCACATATTTAGAAAAGGCCATCTCCAATTGCTATTGTTGATGACAGTCAAGACTCTTGCAGATTTTACTATACCAGCATCATAAGCTATCTATTCTTTATATCTTGGAATAAGGAGACCCTGTGGATGCCAATTGGAGTATCAAGAGAGGCTTGCTGTCCATTTTCAATCTTATATTTGCTAATGTTTATTGCACATGATTTAAGCTTCAAGATTTTATGCTAACTCCATGAGCAATCATTTGTAATAGGCATAGACTAGAAATCCTTCTTCTTAATTAGATAAGTTTTGCACCATTGAACCTATAAGGAATTCTTATTAGTGCATATATGCCATAAGTGCCTCATGATGGCTGCCTTGTTCCAATCCTCAATCTTCTTTAAGCCACGCCCTCCTTCAATGAGTGGGCAGCATATGTCATTCCAAGCCACTTTATTGGAAGATTTCTTTAGGTTTGGTCCTGATCATAGGAATCGTTTTAGAATCTATTCCATTTCTTTACACAATCCCTTAGGAAAGATGAAATGAAGGCTCTAATATACTTGCAAGCTAAATAGGATGAATTTGATTAGTACAAGTCTTCCTGCATAAGTGAGACTTTTATTGGCCCAACTTTTAACTTGAGTGAGGATTTTATCCACTATCTCCTTGCAATCTGCAGCCTTTAGCTTTGTTGTAATAAGAGGCAACCCTAAGTATTTGACTGGGAGAGTATCTAGCTAAAAATTTAAGATGTTGCAGAGTTTTTCCTTATCTTCTTAATCAATCCCTACTATGTAAAGTTTTCTCTTCCTTTTATTTGGTAGTAACCCAGAGTATTTGTGAAATTCAGCAATGGAATGATTAATTGTCTCGTAAGTAGCTTCATCAGGATAGCACATTATGAATAAGTTATTAGCAAAGAATATGTGGCTGATATTAAGCTTTTTGCACTTGGGATGAAAGACAAAGTGGCCTGTTAATATTTCTTGCTGCAACAGTCTAGAGAAAAATTCCATAGCTAGAATGAATAGATAGGGTGAAAGGGGATCACCTTGACTTAATCCTTTGGCCCTAGGAAAATATCCCTCTAGTGCTTCATTGAGGGAGATGGAAAATTAGGGTGTGGTAATACAGTCCTTGATCCATTCAATGAATTGACTTGGTAGTCTAAGAGTTGAAAGGATGTCTAGGATAAGGTCCCATAAGATTGAGTCAAAGGCTTTCATCAAATCAATCTTCATAGCACTCTTTGGACTTATATTTTGGCGATGATAGTTCCTAAAAAGTTCTTGCACAAGCAAAATTTGATCTGATATTGATCTCCCAGCAAGAAAGGTAGTTTGACTGTTGCTGATGACTTGGGCTAGCATAGACTTGAGTCTATTAGTAATAATTTTAGAGATAAACACTTGTAAACAGAAGTGCAGCATGAGATAGGCCTGAAGTCAGTAACATAGTTAGGGTTGGGTACCTTGGGAATAAGAGTAATAGATGTTGCGTTTACTCCTTTAGGCAATCCGCTTGTACCAAAAAAAGATTGTATTGCTTGCGTAAAGTCTTTGCCTACAATGTGCCACATTGTCTTGAAGAAATCTGCTGGATATCCATCTAGCCCTGGTGCTTTGTTGCTAAGGAGGGAGAATAGGGTACACTTAATTTCCTCTTTAGTAACTTCATTAACCAAACTTCTAGTGATGTTTGCTGGTAGAATTTGGTTCATTACTTCTTTAACTTTTTCTTTCCCATCTTGTGGATAATTGAATGAAGTGCCTAATAGGCCTTTATAATAATCCAAGAAGATATCTCTTATCTCATCATACTCCTCATACCTTATCTGTTGAGAATCTATGGTTGAAAGGATTTTGTTTCTTGCTCTATGTGACTTTACTTTCTTGTGGAATTAACTTGTATTTTGATCACCAAGTTTTATCCATTTCTCCGTTGCTTTTTGCTTGAAGAATGACTCCTATGAGATTTTAATTCTATTATATTCAAACATGTAAATCAATCTTTCGAACAGTATAAATATAATTGAAAAAAATTTCATCTTTCCAAATAAATTTTTAATACTATGCCATAAGATGAATTAAACCATAAGATCAAAAGAAAATGCTTGTGTGTGTGGGAGATTATGACTATTTAAACATATATGCTCCCCCTCAAACAAAGCATAAAATCAAGAAATTAAATTTGATGCACCGAATGAATTAATAGCTTGTTATTTTTATCCATCAATCATTTTTTTTTTTTTTTTGTGTGTATATCCCTTTCAAGGTCTTGGCGGCTTTCACATATTTATGGGTATGTAGCTATTTCCTTAACAATCAACAAGTCATCAAGGGGCTTCTCATTGGTCCTACCGGTAGCCCTTTCTAGGATAGGATATAATAATTTTTGTTTAATTACTCCTTATCATTTTTTAAATGCATCAAACATTAATTCAAGATCCATAATAAGAAGATGGATAAGTATATGCAAAATTAGTCAAGTGTTTAAAGAAGTATATCAAAATTATGGTAAAGTTCATCAAAACACTTGTTTTCAATATAAATGGAAGTATAAATTTTTAATCCATTAAAATGAATTTGACTGAATGGTTGATATACATATAAGGAGATATAAATCATAAAATATTTTCAAAACAAATAATGAACTTTTACCCCTATTTATTTTTGAAAATCAAGGATTTGTACAAATACCCAAAGACTTTCTAAGAAATTCAAAGTGAAGGGTGTCCAAGGGTTTAGTAAAAATCAGATTTTCGAATCCAAATAGCACTAGTTTTTGGAACAGTGGTCTTGATAATATTTTTCTAACGCCTTTGATTTTTATTAAACTTTGAATTTTTCGTCTTTGAAAACTTTTCATATTTAGGTTTTGAAAAATTCAAATTCTTTGACTTTTGAAATAGACGTAGATTTTTGAAATTATTTTTAGAGAAGTTAGAAAATGCTTAAAATCTATTAATCATTGATTTTGGAAAAAATTTTCACATAGTTTAAAGAAAAATCATAGAGTTTGTAATAGTTAGGGCGTATATGGCCTTTGATACTGCAATGATAAGACATAGGAACAAAAGGTTGAGGTTTAAGAAATTATGCACCTTTCACCTTTGGAGGATGGATTGATTGTGATTTGAACTTTGGAACACTCCTCTTTGGGAGATTTGTAGCATGTGGAAATTTACCTTTTGGAGCCAAAGGAACTTGTGGAGATGCTGTTAGAACGTTCTTTTCATCTTTGTAGCCTAATCTGGACTTATCTCCATAGGACTTTTGCTTACTCCAAATTTCATCTATGATGTTGGAGCTAGTATTCATCTTATCAAGGATACTTCCATCTGTCTTCACATTTGCTTCAAGTAATTTCCTGATTTCTCCAAAAGATCTTTCATATTTTTTTTTCATTCTTTTTTAACTTTGTTTTCTATTTTTCTGCAAGTTTACACTATAATTGTTTATCAGTATCTAAAGTGGATAACATACTTGAGAGTTCCTCGTTTTGAATTTTCGGGGCATTTTTCTCTTTCTTTATCATGTTGGCTTGTTGAACAATTTATTGTTGTTTTTCTTTAGAGCACAGTATTCTTCATAAAGTTAGGTATATGCCTTTGAAATGTCACCTTGGAATTCATCTTCAGACCCTTCTTCCTCATACTTGGTGTCGCTTAAGGTTTTAAAAAGTGGATTCATTGATTTGAATTTGATCTCACTCAAGAATGTAGAGTGACTTGCTCTGATGCAAATTGTAATTTTCAAATCACCCCTAATCCACACAATAAAAATAAAATCGGAAGACACCAAGAAATAATGAGGAAAGTCCTATACAGGGAAAAAATCTTAAAACAATTTCCACTATATAATTTAAGTTACAGGTATGCACTTGAAATCTCTACGATTTCTCGCACGACTTCTCGCACAACTTCTTTCAAGCACTTGCTCGAATCCTCGACACGCCTAGACCAAGTGGAAATGAACTTTTCGACTCCTCAAAAAGTGCACCTTGGAATCCCCCAAAACTTACAGACTCAAGAATGAGTAGAAGAAAAAAGAAAGACTTATAAGCTTACAAAGGAAAAATTCTCTTTCACACAAGACTATAATATGCCCCTTCAATTATTATTTGTACATTAAGCTTGGGTGCATATATATAGACTTACAAAATCCTATTCCTATTATGATTCAGATATATAATAGATTTCCTAACAATGTAAATAGATTTACTAAATGAAAACAAAATCTTCCATAAAATAATTTACTTGAACCATCGTGCTCCTTACGCTGTGCCTCTAGGTCGTATTGCTAAAAGGTCAAAGGGTCACCCTACTTGTGGGGTCTGCTGCCTAAAGTTGATTTGTTCGAGAAATTCTCCAAGCATTACTGGGACTCTTTATGATTTGGAAACTTGTACAATTCTTCCATATTTGGACTTCATTTGCTGCATTCTTTTCATCTTTAGGAATTCTTTTCCTCTTCAAATTAGGAAACCACTTTAATTTCCAATTTAATTTATTTAGTTTGGGTTTGCCACAAATTTAACATTGCATTTATTTATATTCAATGCCTTCACATATCATATTTGATAATATTATAATTAAACCATTTAATCTATTTTACACATTATATTAGATGAATATAATAGTTAAACCATTTAATTTATCTTGTAGCATAGTCGATCTTAAATAAGATTTTAGCAATATTAATTTCAAAATATTTTTTTTCAACAAAACCAATGGTTTTTGATATAGTTAATAATGTTCTACAGGTAATGCATGCATTTGGAAAATAATCTAATTTTTATTTAATCTAAAAAATATATTATTTGTTTTTTTCTTATTTGTTTGTGTTACTACAAATTTTAAATATTTATTTACTTAATGTTTTTATATATAATTTTATATTATATGAAGTTTAAGATGTTTTAGATAGGAAGTGCAACATAAATAACAATAGCCTAACAAAAATAAGAGATAGAGATAAAAAAAAAAAATTGTTTTAAATTATATAACAAATACTATTTCCCAGTGATGTGATACATTCGAACTCAGATTCTATTTTTTTATGTGTTAAATTTAATTGTTAGTTTTTTTTGTCAAGTGATAAGTATCTTTTTATACATTACTTTTATTAATTAGTTTTTTATCAAGTGATTCGTTTTTCTTTTTAATCAAATGATAACTATCTTTCTATATATTAGATTTATTAATTGGTTTTTTATTAAGTGATTTGACATATTTCAAACATTAAGTTATACATTTAAATTTAAAGTCTTCATGTTTAGATAAGTTTGCATAACTGATTGAATTAATCTACTTTTTTTTTTTAACCATGTGATAAACTAGAAACCTTTGAAATACTATCTTTTAGAAACTGTTTGAAACACTATATTTTATCTTTTACAAATGCTATTTGAAATAATAATTTTTGATAGGCTATGTCTATTTTTTTATATTATATTAATTGAGAATCATGTGTATTATTTTATCAAATTAAAATTAATTATAGTAGATTCAATAAAAATCAATAAAATGTTACAAACTCATCATATTAATATTAATTGTATAGATCACAATAAATACTTTCGAACCTCTATTATAACATTTAGAAGATAAAAATTTTCACAATAATATATTGTTTATACTATATTTATTATTATATTTATTAAAGAATCGATTCCGTTAGTTATTGATGATGTCATTAACTTGTTCAATTGTTTATCTCCATGACTCACATCAGACATTATTAAATTATTTTTAAATATTTTTTGGTTGCAAGATGGGTACCATTCTCTTATTGAGTGCTTTAAATTCATGCTTTTAAAAATTTATTTTCATATTTCTAGCTATAAATCAAACTTTTGTCCACTTAAACAATATGAACTTTAAATGAAAAAGTTATAGTATAATATATATAAAATCTTACCATTCAATTGTTTGGACCTTCCACTTATTGTAGGTAAAATATTAATTTTAACAACTTTTAGTGCAACAAACCAATAAATTGAAGTCATTTGAAAATATTAAGTGCACTCCATGTCTAACTTCTTGCACTCCAAAAAATACTGTAAATTGTGATTCGTTAAAACTTAGGAAGTATAAAGTGTGAGAAATTAAAAAGAGAGTACATTTAGTATTAAATAGATTATATATGATAAGTTAAAAATAGAGTGCATTTAAAAATTTTCAAATTGTTTACTAAAAAGTCTAATAATAAGATAGCCCATCTTATTTCAGCCGGTGAGAATTTTAAAATTTTAAAAATTTAATCTAAAATTTTAATAATTAAGATTTAGTTAAAGTGTAAATATATCTTAATTTTATTAATTTGTACTAAATATTTTGTCGATGCTTTTACAAAATATTTTCTCGATGCTTTTACACCCACTTGTCCCACTCCAAATGACTCCACCTTTGTCAGATTTTAAGTTTAAAAATAGTATAACAAAAAAGTCATATATATATATACGGTAAAAATACAAAATTACATGGCCTATCAAAAATTTGAAATCTAAAACATTTTCCTTCATAGCCAATTGATAAGGCCGACCGTGATAGGGATAGCATTTATTCTAAAATAATTTTATATGTTCGTTTCATATGATATAGAGTTGGATAGAAAATAATATTTCACTTCCAATTTTTATCTTATATTTATTGATAATTTTTTTACCCATAAAATATAAATAACATTATAAATGATATTATAGAATAAATATTATCTACAGAAAAATAAAATAATTATGGGATAAAAATTTCAAAATAGAACAATATCTTCTACTCAAGCCAATGTCCAATTAAACAATCATGTGTGAACTCTTGGCTAAGTCTCACATATGTGGCTTTTTGGGGATGTACCATTTCATAAATCCTATTCATATTATTGTTTGACCATATTAATTGTTTGACTTTAACGTTTGAAGGTAAGATAATTGAGATAATTTAAAAACCATTAAAATTCATTCGATATAATTGTGGGAGAATGAATTATCATTGTCGTGGACGTGGGATTTTACACAACATTATTTATGGTACAAGCATGTGTTTGATGTAAATAAAAAATAATACATATAGAAAGTAACAATATGTGTTTGATTGGAGGAATTAGATATAAAATATTTGTAATATTATGAGATAATATATGAAATAATAAAATATAAATATAGGGCTAATTTTTTCGTGAAATTATTTTTTTGTGTTTGATTAGTGGGATATAAGATTATTTTTTGTATTTAATTATTTTTTTTTTTGTAATTTGGTATAAGATGTCATAACAAATAATTTTAAACACTTAGATTTGATGAGAAACAAATGCGGAGGTGGAATATGTCATCCCACCACTCCTATACTATTACTTATTCTTCATTTTTGAGATTTAAAGGTTAGTCTAAGGTTTTAATATTGTAAACCAAACGTAAGAATAAAGTGCTTAAACAATATATGGAAGATACATATGTGATCATAATCAGGGTTGAAGTGCTTAAACAATATAATTGGAGGTAATTGTATCTATTGCTTCCATAGAAAAGAAAAAAAAGGGAAAGAAAATAAAATAAAAGGGTAATCCTATTGCTTTTACATATGACCATAATTTGGTATCTAAAATCATAGATTAGTGATATTAGATCAACAAACATTCTTGCTATTTTGTTTAGCACCGGAATTGTTATATATATATATATATTGGTAAGTATAATTGCTATATTTAAGTGCTATGTTAATTGATCTTTAAAAAAAAGAAAAAGATAAAAAAAAAAAAAGAAAAGAAAAAGTAGTGCGTTATATTGATCCTTAATTGCTTGTGATATGATGCTATATAAATAAATATATATCATTTTTCTAATTAAGAATCTGGGACTTGTAAATATTTGAGATATATTAATTTTAGAAGAATGGCGGCTTTTGTTTTTAAATATAGTTTAAAAAAAAAAAAGTTTAAAAGGGTCAATGTTTACAATGCTTGGATACTAGCTACTATAATTGGCGCCCTTATTGGACATGTTCATATGGAATCATGAATTTCTTAATTGCTCTGGAGTCTGAATTAGCCATGTGAAAGATTTTTTTCCCCTTAATTTTCTGTCCTTTGAAAGGGTGATCACGATAACGTGAATCATACGTGTTTTTTCACCTTTCACCTCGGCATGTATTATGTATATGGCACACTTTAAGTTCGTAAGTCAATAGTTGGTATAATACGTGTAGAAGTCTATGTATTTTTAAGTGCTGGTGCATGTACATTTTTTGAATTGATGTACCATGCGAAACTTTTAGCTTGAAATGCGTAATTTATTTTCAGCTACAACAGTAGATATATTGAAAATTTGTATGATCTAGTATCAAACAATTAATAAGTGTAGAAAAAAAATAAAAAAGATGAGATTTTTAACATGAAAATATTTATCAACTAAATGAGAAAAACCAAAGTCCTATATAGAAGTATTAGTTAGAATTCTTTTACTATAAATGGATTATAAGTTCCAAATACGCAACTTATTCAATCGAATCCACAATCCTTGTGTAGAATTGCTCATTGCCCTCGATGAATCCTCCTAGTAAAAGGCTGATTTTTAACCCCTTGAACATCAGTAAACACTTATATGAAGAATTTGTTGGCTAAGTTTATGAGAAAACTCTTCAATAAAACTCAAAATATCAATATATAATCTCTATTTTTAAGGGCTTTAAGACCTTTGAAAAGTGTAATTACAAACCTAACTATTAGATTATAAGTCATGCATTTGTTTCATGGTCTTATAGTTTTTTGCTACTTTTAATAATTACTCTGTTTTGTTTTCTACATGCAGTGAAAAGAAGGAATTATTGAGATAAGTGATGATGAAAGTGATGAAAAGGATATAGTGGTCCGGACACTCCTGATGATAGGTCCCCACTAGAGCAAAGGCATAGCTGGAGAATAAGGAGAAAGATGAAAAGTGACATTGGACCTTACTGCTGTTCCGACACTCTCTCGGGTGGTCGTGACACCTACGAACATTATGCATGGAATTTTTAGGTTTTTAGGGTTTCATTTTAAGCTATATATATTTTTTTGTTCTAATGGTAGTAGTCATGCTCGTTCTTCATTATTTTTATTTTAGAATTATAGAATGCAATTGGGAGAGTTTAAGTTAGTTTTTGGAGAGATTTCGATCTCTTTTTGGTAAGTAGTGATTCGATCTTCATTATTCGTGGATTATGTAATCGCTTTGCTTCGAAGTATGGTATTCTTGTTTATATTGTCATTTAATGAGGTTTGTTTCTTATTTAATCGCTATTTTTACATTCTATTTTTATGTTAGAGCAATGTTAGGTTAAGTTTTTTAACCTTTAGATTCACCAAATCCTAAGGAAAAGTGGAATGCTGAGATCAATACGATGTGTGAAGATCGATGGATATGATATGAAAACATCCATGCATAAATCTACATTTTATTTTCAGAGCTGATTTCATTTGTATCAAAAACCTTGGAAAATGAAAACCCTTGTTCATATTTTCTGTAATCACTGATAAAGATTTTTGAATTAAATGTTTCTTTCATATGTTTGAAATAAATGAATTAGGTTTGAACTAAAATATTATCAGAGAAAATCTTCTGGTTTTATAATCCTAATGTGAATATAAAACTGTGTTTTTGGAATATTATGAGCTTTCAATAGAATATTTTCCAACTTATCTTTCCTTTACAAGAATTTTAAGTCGTAGTTAATTGTGCATCAGATTATGAAATAGTGCTTTCACCCGGAATTGAAAGTTGAATGAAGGACTTTTTGTTATTAATTTCCATCTTACTTTGATTTAATTTGCTACTTTAAATTTTATTTAGTAGTGGCTTCATTATTTAGTTAATTTATTTGTTGGTTATTATTAGATAAAATTTTGTTAATTAGTTTGTTTAAATTGAGAAGTTAAGTTATTATTAAATTAAGAAAATCTATCAACTCAAACCTTTGAAACCAGTTAACCATAAACAAGGTAGTAGATTACTTACATCTTTTGAAACCTAGAAACTATTACATTAGGTTCGAAGAGGATGTGGCATCAGTCTCATCGAGTTAAAGCTATATCGCACGCTCTTAAACTTAAAAGGGTTTATTCAATTGTACTTTTGCGAGGTGGTTAAGTTTTTGACGTCGTTGCTGGGGAGCCAACTTTAGTTTTTAGGTTGTTTTAGGTTTAAGTTTATTTACTACATTTTTTTATAAAAAAAAATACTTTCTAAACATTTTTTCCCCTCGAAATGGTCTAACACTACCTACTGTTGTTCGAACACCCCGACAAGTGGTCCAGACACCAGTGTGTTTATAGAAATCTTACTTAGCATATGAGCGCTTGGAATCATAGGAAAAATGATAGATTAAGATGTCCTGGACCCATGGACCTACCTTTTGAACCTGAGAACCTCTTCATAGATATTCAAATCTCCTCTTCTCCTGCTCCTATATTAAAAATGGCAAATAATCAGGTTGTTGCTGCTAGACGTTCCATGAGGGACATATTACAGTAAGATTGTCACACTCCTAAATCTTGTATAACGTGGCCAAAAAACCAAAGAGCATTCAATTTTAAACCTGGCATGATCCAGTTGTTACCTACATTTCATGGTATGGATCCATATGATTATCTAACTCACTTTAGGAGCATTTATGTCACTATCAAGGATCAAAGATGTCTTATAGACTTAGTTTTTCTTAAGCTCTTCCCATTTTCATTGAAAGACAAAGCTGCTAAATGGTTTGAATTCTTACCATCTAATTCCATTCGTACATGGGATGAGATGTAGGCCAAGTTCTTGAAGAAGTTCTTTCCTCCTAATAGATTAATGCCATACAACATCAAATTTTGAACTTTGCCCCTTAAAGTAGTGAAACATTTTGTCAATGCTAGGAAAGGTTCAAAACATTATTGTATTCTTGTTTGCACCATGGATTTGAAGTGTGGCATCTTGCTAGTATCTTTTATGGATCACTGATTCCACAACTAAAACAATTTGCAGAAACCATGTGCAATAGACAGTTTTATGATAAGACTCCTGAAGAAGCTTACGAATATTTTGAATTCTTAGTTGAGAATGCACAAACTTGGGATACCATAGGACCTCAAAATGCCCAGGCTACTAGTATTACACCAAGCAGAGGTATACACCAATTGAGTGAATCTGATGACCTCAAGGCAAAACTAGCAACACTAATAAGCAAAATTGAGACCTTGAAAGTCAAAAAGGACATACCAGCTGTCAAAGAATCAGTTGTAAGTGTTTACTGCATTGTGTGTCATAGTCAAACTGTAATACCCTGGACATGTATTAATGCAAGTATATGGTTTTTGATGTATTTTGGAAGTTAAGGTATGTTAATTTAATGGTATGGGTCATTAATGGTGTTTAAAGTTGAGAACTTTGAAGGAAATGGGCTATGCAGTCAAAGGTGACATTTTAGCCAAGTGTTGGAAAATGGGGGAACCTTGGGCACACATGGTATGGGCACCCAAGGTCTTGGAAGCCCACTTCAGAAAAGCTTGGGCGCCTAAGGCACAGTGGATTTGACAGACAAGTGTTGCTCTGCAATTTTCAGCCGAGCCTCACCCTATTAACACCTATACCTGGCTAGGGGTAATGGGAAACCTGAAGATTACTGTTGAGGGACATAAAATATTGATTATATATATATATATATATCTAGTTGATTTGATGCAAGAGAAAGAGAGAGAGAGAAGTGGCTTGGAGGAGAGGAAATCGGTGGGGAAGTAAAGGAAGAGCAAATGAGAACAAAGAAGGAACCGGGTAGGGATTTCAAGGTAGGTCCTTCTACCCTTCATGAAACACAAATTCCTTTTTCAAGATTGTGAATAAAACCTTAAGAAACCTTGCTATGTAATTTATTTGTAGTTTTGATCGAGGGAGAAGATTGAGTCCATCAAAGTTTGAGGGTTTGGAAGTTCAAGACACCTTCTTGTTAATCCATCTTCTTGCCATTTGAGGTAGGGATTTAATGCCTTATTCTTACATATGTGTTGTGTAATAAGGAGTAGATTACCACTAGAAAACTCTTTTCAAGTGTTGGTTTCATGTATGGAAGAAAATGGGAGTTATACACATTTATGTGTATATGTATAAGTTGAGAGAGCGAAAGTAGTGTTTTGATCCATAACTTGACTTGTAGTTAATGAAAACTCAAATTTTTTATTTTGTTGGATGCTTAAGATCCTTGTGTTGATGTTAGAAACTTGAAACTTTAAGTATTTTTACATTAACTTGGTCTATTTGAGGTCCCAAGGGTGAAAAACCATGAAACCAGAAAATAGAGTATGAGACCCAGAACTTGGCCCAAGCTGTGGGCGCACGAGGGGGAAACAGTCGGGTGCCCAAACCCTTGGGTGCCCAAGGCATGGGCGCCCAACCCATGGGCACACAAGGTGTGGGCGCCCAAGCCCCTTGGGCGCACGGATGAGTGTCAGCTTGGGCGCCCACCGAGCCTAGGTCACTTTTCTGACATTTGGCCTTCTACTTTGGGCATATGAAAGAGTTGGTAACATGTTTTTATGTGAAACTTTTACTTGATTAGTTTAATGGATTTTGAGATGAAAATGAGCTTTAAAAAGTGATTAAGGATTGGTTATCTTAAGCTAATGGGAATTAACTTGTAAGGGTAAGTGAATGTCACCTTGAATTGCATGAATTGAAATATTACTTTGAACTAAGAGTCTCAATTGAATAGGATTGTGAATTTGCCTTGATGTAAAATAAATGTTGAAGTTTATGAAGTTGTGATTGATTAAATAAAATGTGACTTGACAAAAGGGAACTCATGTTCATAATATTGAAGAATGTTGAATGTTTAATGATGCTTAATCAATGTTGCTATGTGATGAATCGTGGGATGAATCGAAATGTGGATATGTGTTGTGGAAACGTATATGATGTTGAATGTGAACCTATGAAAGATGAGATGGTATGGTGTGAATGATTGTTTGTGTGCCGGGGGCCGTGGTGGGGTGCGAAAATAGGAAGGGTTTAGAAGATACCCTCGGGTTGAGAATCCCGGAACCTACACAGGGTTTGGTGTCAATGCCAGTGGGTTAGTAGCCCACAACATTGTGTGTGTTTTGGCTTCTCGTGGCCTTGGACGGCAATCCTAAACGACGACGACGGTTTATCGTTTCCTTTGGGTATTGGCCCATAAAAGACGATAATAGGTATGCACCCATCCCTCGATGACTTGTTTGGTTATGGCTGTGTAATGTGATGATGAATGGATGATGATGTGAATACGGTTATTTGATTGAATGAGATTTAAATGATGAAGTAGTGTTGAAATGTGAATGGAATTGAAGTTTGTATTACTAAACATAAACATTAACCGAAATTAAAATCTTAAATTTTGACATTGTTGCATGAGTATATGTTTCTACCTAGTTTGGCTATTGGTTATGATAATGTAATGTTATGAATATAGAAAATGTTAAAATGATTAACCATACTTGAGACGCATTGCATGGTTAGATTGCATATCATATATGTTTGTTTGAGATACCATGGGCACAAGTGGACCCGTGCTCACATCTCTACAGACTTTAATGCAGATACAAGCAATAATAATCAAGTGGGCTAATGGGGTTGGACTAGGAGGTTGTGCATGAGCCCTACCAAGCTTAGCAAAGCTCTTGGTCATCTAGCTTAAATTTCTTTTGGAATTTATAATATTGTGCACTGATAGACTTTTTCGATTTGGTTGTAATGGCCTTAAGGCCTAAGCTATGTAATTTGGGAATGGAACCTGTAGTTAGTGACCTGGCAACAGTCAATGTTAACTTATGTTATCTTATATTATGTCTTGGGCTCACTCGTTGATGTTGCATTGCTCTGATCAAGGGTAGTTATGTTTGTGCATATTGTGTGTGTTTATCACTCACCCCTCGGGTCACTAGACCCGGGGCGTGACAAGTTAGTATCAGAGCACTAGGTCCGAATACCTAGGGACATTAGAAGTCTTGTATCTCATATTGCATGCTTAAATGTAACATAATTGAATTTTGATCTTAGAATCTAATTTGTCTTGTTTAAAATTTTAGATGGGATTATAGAAAGGGGAGAGCAGTGGTACCAAGCCCAATCAGTAGAGGAAGAAATAATGTGGCCTAGTGATGATATCTTTACCTAAGTGGCAACCGAGGGTTTAACCGAAGCTTAACCCCCAAATGTGACAGGGAATGTAGAAGAGATAAGCAGGGTGTCAGCAACGTTAGGTCATCAAATGGTGCCCTACTATGGGATGCCATATCCAATTCCATATCCTGCACCTTATCCATATTAGAATGTGATGCCTTATCAGATGCCTGATCAGTTCCAGTCTACTTGCCCAGTGATAGTAATATAGCATATGATTGTGATTGTACCTACCCTTTCAGCTAATCCAACCATGACACCAGATGCAATGATAGAAACCAACCCAAGTAGTCAAAATGTTAATCCACAGGAGGCTGGCACTAACGTTCGGGAGATGGATGGAAGTACTAGTAATGAGGAAGATTGGTTGAGGGAGTATGTTGATTACACTTGAAAAGTGTAATTACAGACTCTATATTTAGATACATTTTAACACATTTAAATGGTTAAATTTAAAGTTTTGATATGATTTTTGTAACTTACAAGTTTCATTATCTTATATGTAGGGAAATGGATGAGAAAAGCGAAGTTAATGGTGTTGGAGGGGGCTTAAAAGACGAAGAAGGAGTTGGGATTCAAGCTTCATCAAAGATGGTTTGGACCAACCCAAGGACTCAGAGCGATGGAGAAAGAAAAATGGAGCAACCAAGGTTCTGGGGTCCGGACCCCTCCCCAAAGGGTCCGGACCACAGTGAAGGAATTTGAAAAATTGACATTCTGAGGTCCCCACTCCTCCTCGAAGGGCCCGGAGCCCAATAAAGCCCTAGGCGCATGTTTTACTTCGTTTTTCTTAACCTATATATGTCACCCTTGTACGGCTGAACAAAGAGGTCTCCAAATACTTTTTAGATTATTTCTTGAGAGTTTTAGAATAGTTTTTAGAGAGTTTTCAATTATTTGTGTTGTTTATGGAGTTGTTCGATGTTTGGTTATTCTTCGCCGCACTACTCTTTCATTACGTAGTTTCAGAGTTACTTTCCGTGTAAGTTTACTTTCATTTCATTAATTTAATATATGATTTATTGTTTTCTAGTGGTAGATCGAATGTTTATGCTTACGTTTATTGCTTTCGTTTTGTTTAAAATCATGTTAGCGTAAAACCCTAGTTCTTGGTTCAACGAATCAAGAATGGGTAGTTCACGAAAAACCTTGGGATGTTCGTAAACCCTTCGTATGGGTTGTGAGAGCTCATGCGTAAGGATCTACCATGTTAAAATTTATTTTAACTTGTTTTGAAAACATTCAAAACCGAAAATCTTTAACCACACTCGTTTGAAGTCACTGGTATGGGTTTTCGAATATAACCGTTTACATACTTTTGAACAAGATTAAAAATAGGATTTGAGTTCACTTCTAGTTTTGTTTAATTGAAAAAACCTTCGAAAACAAAGGTCTTTAACCATATCTGCTTGAGATCACTGGTACTGACCTTTGATTAAAATTTTCTTAACACTTTTTGAATTAAACCCTAATCTAGATTTGAATAAAAACATCCCAAGGCAAAGTAGTGAACTACCCGGACTTGAAAGTTGGATCAAGAACCTCTTTAGTATTGTGCTTGTTATTTGATTTAATTTCTGAGTTGATATATTCACTTTAAAATTTAGAGTAGATGGTTTGTTTGCACTTTAAAATTAAATTGAATTTCTTTAATTAATATTTAATTTGTTTAGAACCTAAAACGAAAGTTAAGTTACTGAAAAATTAGTTTAAATTAATTTAGGTTCATGTACTAACTAAGAGAACAAGTCTAGAGCTTTTAACAAAGCCTTCCCTATAGAGATGACCTCGGTACTCACCGAGTTTAAAACTATGACTGCCCTCTTGCAGTTGAGAGGCAGAACCCGAAACACTTTTTAGGGTCAGTCAAGTTTTTGGCACCATTGCCGGGGAGGGTAACGAAGCGCTAGACTTGGGGTTAGAAGAGAGTTCACTTGAGAAATTAGGTGAATTTTTCTTTCCTCCATCTCTTTATTAGTAATTTTTTTTCCTTTTGCATTGTTACATATTCATTTGCATATCATTTAATCTAGTTTGCATGTTAATTAATTTATATTACATTTGAGTGTAATTGTTTTTCTTTCGTTTTGGTTTTATTGTTTGCTTTCTTATCATGGATATTGGTTTTAGTGACTTCACTCATGGTCCTTTTGATGCCCAAGCCTAGATAGAGTCCCTAAGTAACCAATTTGGACATGACTGTACATTAGAGACCTATCACCAATTACCCCAATTCTTCAGGCATGAGGAGGAAGACCAATGTCTTCACCTTTATAGGTTTGCAGTGACATGTGGTTTATGTGATGATGTTAGAATGAGTAAGAGACTTAGGCTCATGTTTTTCCCTTTATCATTGCAAAGTGTGGCTGGCGACTGGTGTTGTGCCGTAAGTGAATGGGTCTGTACTTGGGAGCAATTTCATCAAGCTTTTATTGAAAATTTCCTCCTTATTCATCAAACCTTCACCCATGGCCTTCAAATCAAAATTTTTATCGAAAAAAGGGTGAAGTATTTTATAAAAGTTGGGAGAGATTTAACAATCTTTTGGAAACATTCCCAAGTCACAGATTAGAGCTAGGGGACATTGTAACCATATTATATAATGCTCTACCTAGTAGTTTACACCAGGCGTTCGATAAAGTCTTAGATAGGGAATTTCTTGACCTTACCCCAGGTGAGGCATGGTCATTCCTAGAATTTTTCTATGAACACACCAGGCCACAGGGAAGACTTAAGCCTAATTTTGAATCTCATGCATTTAGAAGCCACACTGAACCTTCCCCATATGCTTCTACTTCACTTGACCTTCATGATCCATCCTTTAGAAGTAGCACATGCATGGAAACTGATTATTGTGCCTATCCCAACCTTGTTCCACTTACTGAGGGCCAGCATGAGGAACCTCAGGATTATTGGCCTTGTGAACCTAATGATACACAATTAGAGGACATTTTTTATCAATTCATGCAACAACAGTTGAGCATTAATAACGGCTGGTACCAAGCCTTAGATTTTCTAAGATAACACAAGCTATGAGCACCAATCTAAGTGGTAACATGACTGAGACGTCAACCTCAGACACTATTAAAGGCACTGAGTGGGACAATTGCCCTAACTACACTGGGGATAACATTTGCAATGAGCATCTTTCTCATATTCCTTTGGACACTCCCGTTCAGGATATCCCTCTACCACTGACTGAGAGTCGAGGAGATATGTAATTCTTTCCTACTACCGAGCCTGATGCTCAACCTATCCCAATCACCCCAGAACTTATTGAGAGTCCTTTGACTCCAACTGAGCATTTGAATGTCACATGGCCCGAGGAACATATCGTTGAGTCGATTGACCCTAGTTCACTCCACTACACAACTGAGGTTAAGAGTGGTGCACACCTCTCATCTCCTGACTTAGTCCCATCCAAAAGTCTTACTATGGGAATTGTGAGTGGCGACCATGAGATCGGCCATCGTTGGGGAGAGGTAGTAGACACGGGGAAGGCTTACATTGACTTTTTAGGTGTTGAGAGTTCATTCAAACCCAACATTTCTGCACCCATAGATTTCTTAGGTGTTAAGAGATCATTAGAGCCCACCATTTCTACACCCATAGATTTCTTGGGCATTAAAAGACTTATTGAACCCACCATTTCCACATCCATTGATTTCTTGGGTGTCGAGAGACTATTTGAGCCAACCATGTCCACACTTGCACTTACACTTTGGCTACATCCGAGATTTCAAGAACCTCACTTGGCCTTTCATTCCCCGGTGTGTTTTACACCTAGAAAGCATCCATATTCAGTGCTTCGTGGGCTCGTAGAGAACATTTTATTTCTTACACCATTTGTGGATGCATGGGATAGAGAGGGTGTTGGATAACACTTTTGTCTTCATTTCATTTGTACATAGTAGATTAGATTTTTCATTTTCTTATTTTCATAGTTCTTTTTAATTTGATTCTCTTCATTTATTTTCTTTTATCTTATTTTTATTTTTATTTCTTCTTTCATACTAACCATTTTTCTTGTCTTATTTTCATTTCATTTTATGTCTAACCTTTTCTTTTGAATAGTTCTTTTGTTGTCTTCAAATAAGGAAGCTCTTGAGGTAATACCATTCCTCTCCCTTTTTTATTTAAACTTTCACTTTCAATTTCGGTACTCTATTATACATACTAATTGTTGTTAGGAGCGCTGTAGATCTAGGTTGCGGGTGTTTTGGGTGATGCCTTAAGGGGCTTGTGTTAATGGGTGCATACTTGGTTTAATTTGTGCTATGTTCTTATTTGTGCCTATTGTGGCTATTATTTCATGCTCATCATCATGCTCACTTTACACACTACAGACCCACTTATGCATCATGGTTCTCACATTGAGGACAATGTTTAGTTTAGGTTGGGGGGTAGAGTTCGCATGATGACTTGTATACTAAAAATTGTAAAATTTAAAAATTTTTGAGCTTGAATACATGACTTAGCACATTTATACCTACATGTCGGCCCTTTTGGTTGGTTGAATGTGGAATTGAGTGAACGAGTGAAAAGTAAGCCTTGTTCAAGCATTAATAGGAAACCTAATTCAAGTGGAGTGTGTGATAACTTTGTGCATTTTTTGACTATCATGGTGAAAAGTTTATGTGCTTAGGAGTAGACTTTATTTGACATTGATTACTTGAGCATCCTTGGACTAGGTGGAGACTTATAACCCGTAATGGTGAGCTTTTAAGCTTTTTATTCTTTTCTTGAGGGGTTGCACATAATCACAGCTCTTTTGCTTTTCACTTCGATTTTCAATGCACTAATTGCATCACACACACTTGCATGAGTTTCACTTGGCACATTATGAGTTGTTGCAAGCTTTGAACATGATGCTAGGCCATTTTTGCTATTGTTGGGCCTTTTTATCCTTTCATGATACGAAATTGCCCTAGGAACCAACTTGAAGCCTTTTTAATAAAGTGTGTGATAAATATATCTTTTTTTTCTTTGGTTCCCATCTCATATAATTGTCCCTTAACCTTGTTCACACACTTTTAAACCTTACCCTCACATGTTTTGGGTTATGAAAAGTGCCTCAATGTTAGTGATGTGAGTGGGGGTTGGGAATTGAAACTTTTGAGAGCATATTGAGAGGGAATATTAGGTGGAGAATTTAGCCTTATGTCTATTTCATTATTTCAAAAAAAAAAAGAAAAAAGAAAAAGAAAAAAAAAGAAAAAAAAAAGAAAAGAAAAAAAGTCTGTCATTCATTGTTGCTTATATAATTTTGGGACCTGTGCATTGTATTATAATTATTGAGAATGTCCCATGAGTAGTTTGTAGGTTAGTGAATAAGCTTCTTGTTGTAGTTTTTCTTGGGGTTGGAAAGGAAATGGGTAGTTCGAGACTTGTGTGCACTTGAACATCTTTATCCCAAGACATGTGCTTTGATTTCCATATCTTCCATTGTTAACCATTAGCCCTGGCCAAGTTACAACCAAAACAAAGACCTAGTGGATTCTAAGCAAGCAACTCTTGAATTGTGCATGTAGTTGTCTTGTGTAGGTTGTGTGATGTAATCTCTTGCATATGCATTGGAACATTATGTCACGCCCTGGATCTCGTGACCCGAGGGATGAGTGATAAACACACACAACATGCACTAACATAACCAATCCCATGATCAGAGCAACGCAACATAAGCTAGTGAGCCCAAGACATAAAATAACATGAGTTAAAACATGACTGTTGCCAAATCACTAACTACATACACCATTCCCAAATCACATAGCCTTGGCCTTATGGCCATTACAACCAAATCAAAAGAGTTTATAAATGTACAACGTTACAATTCCCAAAAGAAATTTAAACTAGATGACCAAGGCCCACTTGGTTGATATTGCCTGTACCTGCATCAAAGTCTATAGGGATGTGAGCACGGGTCCACTTGTGCCCACAAAGTCTCAAGAAAACATATATGGTATGCAATCTAACCATGCAATGCATCCCAAATAAGGTTATCCATTTTAACATTACATTATCATATCCATCGACCAAACTAGGTGAAAACATATACTCAAGCAACAATGTCAAGTTTAAGATTTTGATTTCGATTAATGTTTATGTTTTGCAATACAAACTTCGATTCCATTCACATTTCAACACTATTTCATCATTCAATATCATTCTATCAAATAACCATATTCACATCATCATCCATTCATCATCGCATTACACAACCATAACCAAACAAGTCATCGGGGGTTGAGTGCATACACACTATCGTCTTTTATGGGCCAATACCCAACGAAAACGATAAACCGACGTCGTCGTTTAGGATCACCGTCCAGGGCCACGAGGAGCCAAAAACACACACAATGTTGTGGGCTACTAATCCACTGGCATTGACACCAAACCCTACGTAGGTTCCGAGACTCTCAACCCGAGGGTACTCTCTAAACCCTTCCTATTTCCGCACCCCACCACGGCCCCCGCACACAAACAATCATTCATCACATGACATCTCATCATTCATAGATTCACATTCAACCTCATACACTTTCCCACAACACATTTCCACATTTTGGTTCATCCCACAATTCATCACATATCAACATTGATCAAAAATCATTAAACATTCAACATTTTTCAATGTTATGAATATGAGTTCCCTTATGTCAAGTCACATTTCATTAAATTAATATCAAGTTCATAAACTTCAACATTTAGTTTATATTAAGGCATATTCACAATTCTCTTCAATTAAGACTCTTATCTCAAAGTAGACTTCTAATTCATTTCATTCACGGTAGCAAACATTCCGCTTTACAAGCTTAATCTCATAGGTTTAAGATAATCAATCCTTAATCACTTTTAAGAGCTCATTTCCATTTTAAAATCCATACAATTAATCAAATAAAAGTCTCACATACAAACATATTACCAACCCCTTCATAATCCTAAGGTAGGAAGTCGAGTTAAGAAAAATTAGGAAAAGTGTTCTAGTCTCTGTGGGCACCCCACCAAAAGTTCATGAGTGCCCCTTAAGGGTCATGGGCACCCCACATAAGATCATGGGCGCCCCAACAAAACCCATGGGCGCCCCTCTGTTGTCTAGAAAGTCACTTTGTTTTGGTTCGAGCCCTAAGCTATGTTTTTAGGTTCCAAACTTTACCCAATCCAATATCTAACCTAATACCTTATTTTCTTGGGTTGTCTAGGACCTAGAAGACTCCAAAAAGTCCATCAAAACAAATTTTAATCCATTCATTTCTTCAATACAAAAATCTTGCTCCAACTTATACATATATATACACACAACCATTCATCCACACAAACTCCACTTCCAAGGTTTCCAAATCTTAAATAAATTTCATAGAAGTGTTTACTAGCTCAAATACATCTCATACATGCTAAAATGAGACTACAAATCCCTACCTTGAGTGGTAAAAAGATAGATCAAAATGAAGGTGTCTTGAGCTTCCAAACCCTCAAACTTTTATGGCTCCAATCTTCTCCCTCCTTGATCAAAACTAAAAATGAATAACATAGGAAGGTTTCTTAGGGTTCTAATTTCAATCTTGTAAAAGGAATTTGAGTTCTATGAAGATTTGGAAGACCTACCTTTGAAAACCGAATCGGTTCCTCCTTTGGTCTTCTTCTTTGCTTCTCACCCGGTTCTCCCTCTCCCAAGCAACTTCTCTCTCTCTCTCTCTCTTGCATCAAATCAATCAAATATATATATATTAACATTATTTAAAACCTCTAAATAGTAATTCTCAGGCCTCCCCTCACCCCTAGCTAGGTATAGGTGTTAATAGGGTAAGGCTCGGCTGGAAAATGCAGAGGTCAGCTTACTGTTGATTTTTTGCACAAGTGGGGCACTCCTCATGGACCACGGGTGCCCATCCTAGAGCCATGGCACCCCTCATAAACCACAGGCGCCCCTCAGCGTGCTCCCGAGTCAAAATGTTGACTTTTGAGCTATTTTGCTAATTTCTTCCAAAATTCACGCCCCCAAGTCATCTTTAATGACTAAACCTACTTAATTAACATACTAACTTGCCCAAAACATGTTAAAACCATCAAATTATATTAACATGAAAATTCAGGGTATTACACATTATCATAAGCTGTCCACTTTGAACTTCAATTCAGTTTACTCACTTGTTTTTCGGGTTATGTGCAACTAGGATAGCATTATATGTTAATAGGTGTGTGTGAACCCTCTATGAGTGAATTTCTTTCTATGAGTGGTACCTTGTGAGCTTTTGAAGTCAAAACTTAGTTCCGTTTATGCTCTTGTGACCTTGTTGAATGAATGAAACAATTTTACACACATGCTTTTTCTACTTTGATAGTCCATGCATTTATGCTTAGTACTTGGAAATTACACATGATATTTGGATTTTGTAACTTATTGAGCTTGAACTTAATTTATCTTTAATCTTGCTTACTCTTTGACACATTAAGACCATGCCATAGAATTTTGTGGGTAGATTCACTACAAACCCTCACGAGACCTTACTCGTCCACTAGGGGGAACCTAGGGGTTTAAAGGGCTTGCTGCACGTAGCTAAGTGTAGCCGTGTTTCCAACGAAAAGAGAAATACGGTAGTAGTTGCATTTCATTTTAATAAAGTTATTGCTAGGGACTAGCAATGTTTAAGTTGGGGGGTGTGATTACACTTGAAAAGTGTAATTACAAACTCTATATTTAGATACATTTTAATGCATTTGAATGGTTAAATTTAAAGTTTTGATATGATTTTGTAACTTACAAGTTTCATCATCTTATTTGTAGGGAAATGGATGAGAAAAGCAAAGTTAATGTTGTTGGAGAGGGCTTAAAAGACGAAGGAGGAGTTGGGATTCAAGCTTCATCAAAGATGGTTTGGACCAACACAAGGACTCAGAGCGAAGAAGAAAGAAAGATGGAGCAACCAGGGTTCTAGGGTCCGAACCCCTCCCCAAAGGGTCCGGACCACAGTGAAGGAATTTGAAAAATTGACATTCTGGGGTCCCCACCCCTCCACGAAGGGTTCGGACCCCAGCAAAGCCCTGGGCGTGCGTTTTTCTAGGGTTTTTCTTAACCTATATATGTCACCATTGTACGGCTGAACAAAGAGGTCTCCAAATACTTTTTAGATTATTTCTTGAGAGTTTTAGAATAGTTTTTAGAGAGTTTTCAATTATTTGTGCTGCTTATGGAGTTGTTCGATGTTTGGTTATTCTTCGCTGCACTACTCTTTCATTAAGTAGTTTCAAAGTTACTTTCCGTGTAAGTTTACTTTCATTTCATTAATTTAATATATGATTTATTGTTTTCTAGTGGTAGATCGAATGTTTATGCTTACGTTTATTGCTTTCGTTTTGTTTAAAATCATGTTAGCGTAAAACCCTAGTTCTTGGTTCAACGAATCAAGAATGGGTAGTTCACGAAAAACCTTGGGATGTTCTTAAACCCTTCGTATGGGTTGTGAGAGCTCATGCGTAAGGATCTACCATGTTAAAATTTATTTTAACTTGTTTCGAAAACATTCGAAACTGAAAATGTTTAACCACACTCGTTTGAAGTCACTGGTATGGGTTTTCGAATATAACCGTTTACATACTTTTGAACAAGATTAAAAATAGGATTTGAGTTCACTTCTAGTTTTGTTTAATTGAAAAAACCTTCAAAAATGAAGGTCTTTAACCATATCCGCTTGAGATCACTGGTATTGACCTTTGATTAAAATTTTCTTAACACTTTTTGAATTAAACCCTAATCTAGATTTGAATAAAAACATCCCAAGGCAAAGTAGTGAACTACCCAGACTTGAAAGTTGGATCAAGAACCTCTTTAGTATTGTGCTTGTTATTTGATTTAATTTCTGAGTTGATATATTCGCTTTAAAATTTAGAGTAGATGGTTTGTTTGCACTTTAAAATTAAATTGAATTTCTTTAATTAATATTTAATTCGTTTAGAACCTAAAACGAAAGTTGAGTTACTAAAAAATTCGTTTAAATTAATTTAGGTTCATGTACTAACTAAGAGAACAAGTCTAGAGCTTTTAACAAAGCCCTCCCTGTGGAGATGACCTCGGTGCTCACCGAGTTTAATACTATGACTGCCCTCTTGCACTTGAGAGGTAGAACCCGAAACACTTTTTAGGGTCAGTCATATGTGAAGGCTGTCGTAGGCGGGGACAGATATGTTATTGGTACCCAAAGCAATGTATCAAATGTTGTACTTACTGTGGTAAGAGGAGGCACACTCGTAGTTCTTGCCCGTATCATAGGGTTTGAAATGTAAGAATGTGAAGGGAAAATTTTGGAAAGGGCAATTCCCTTGGTGGTAGTCGAAATTGTGAATACTTTAAGGGCTTATGTTATGTTATGTACTCTTTTAACTTCAGTCGGTAGAGTAATTGAGATATTGTAATGTTGGAACTTCTGTGACAGTGCTAATGGTAGTAAGATGATGTTGTTATGTTAAACCTTTATGGATGTATTGAACTGTTGAATTGTTATTCTAAGATTAAGTTATGCTCTATCATAATCTTAGATGTGGATTTAATATTGTTATTTTATGCTTTGATATTCTTTAGATAAAATGCCGCCGTGTGAAATGGGAGTTAGAGGCCGAGATCGAGGTAATGGTCGAGGTCGAGGTAGGGGTAGAAGAAAAGAACACACGCTTGTTCAGTAAGAACAGGAAACACATCATAGTGCAGTGGCTAAGGCACCGCCTGTTGCACAACGGGATGACTTAAGAGAGGGGGAGGTGCAGTCAAGGGCACTCAAGATTCAGCAGCCAGCGGCTATGGATGCTGGAGCAGTATTACAGCAATTGGCAGTAGCCTTGGCCGCAATAGTGGGAGGGGCTCGAGTTGGGCCTTAATCACAAATGCAGGCAGGCCTGACTGCCTTAGAGAAATTCAAGAGGATGAAACCTCCAACATATGATGGTGTGGTTGACACGGATGTGGTGGAACAATTCTTAGAGGAATGTGAGAAAATACTAGTTGCAATGGAGATTATTGATCTTTCTACTCGTATTATGTTGACTGCATTTCAATTAGTGGAAAGGGCATTAGCCTGGTGGTCTAGTTTAAAGGACACATGAGGATCCACGGGTCTCACGTGGGAAAGGTTCAAGGAGAAGTTCAGGGATCACTTCTTCCATCAATCTTTAAGGGATGCTAAGAGGGAGGAATTTGCTGGGTTGATACAAGGGACAATATCAGTGTTGGAGTATGAAAGAAAATTTTCAGATCTATGAAAGTATGCACCTGAGTTGGTCTCTACTACTCACTTGAAGTGCAGGAGATTTGAAAGGGGATTGAGACCGACTCTGAGGAATAAAATGGTGATGTTGGGGTTGGAGGATTACGAGACTTTGGTAAATCGAGCTATGACTATGGAAAGGGACTTGAATGAGACCAAAGTCATTTATGAAAGTTCGCGAGGTAAGACCATGTGAACTCAGCAAGAGGGAATTAGAAGAAAGAGGATTAGAGGCAGTTCGTCAGCTCTACAGATCCAATTGTCTTACCAAGGAAGTACTGCACCCGTACCCATGGAAAGATCAAGGGGAACCTCGCAAGGCCAAATTGTATGTTTTAATTGCAGACAGGAAGGCCACAAAAGTATGGAGTGTCCCAGGAGTAAGAAATAGGTTGAATCAACAGGACCAATGAGGAGTGGTCAAGCTGGAGTGAACAAGGCATGCTATGGATGTGGAAAGATGGGGCATATTCAAAGGTTTTGCCCTCAAAACCAGCGAGGTGCAGGAGGAAGGATGATACAACCTGCACAGTGGTTATAGGGAGCTCACCCATCGGCCTCCCAGTCAGTACGGCAGCAGTATCAGTAGAGGAGTGTCCCACAAAGGACGATGCAAGCTGGAACATCACAACAGTTGAGGGTGAACCCACAGGGACCAAGGTTTGGCCGGTCACAAAATGTTCAGCCACAGGGCAAAGTGTTTGCAGTGGCACAGTAGGAGGCGCCAGTTGAGCCTATGGTGACAAGAGGTATTTTTTGTGTCTATTCATCAAATGCCATTGTACTCTTAGACATGGGAGCGACTCATTCATTTATCACTACATCATTTGCATATGCCTTGGGAATAGATGTTAGCCCATTGGAATTGTTTTTATATGTTGAGACCCCTATAGCGGGATTTTCCTCCTTGACTCAAGTGTGTAAGGAGTGTGAATTAAGAGTAACCGATGTTTTTGATGGGTGAGAGTTCATCTCAACTTTTGATTTAATTGTATTGGAGATTAGGGGTTTTGATATTATACTTGGTATGGATTGGCTTATGTCCTACCAAGCTATGATTGACTGTCATAAGCGTAAGGTGACCTTAACCACGCCAGAGGGAGATCAAATTTGCTTCTTTACAGACAAGTGTGAAATAAGAGAAGTGTCATTCTTGAAAAGTCAGAGAAAGGATGAATTGTGTAATTTATTTGCTTGCATGGTTATAAAAGAAGAGGACGGGGAACATAGAGTGGAATTGCCTAGAGTTGTGAGTGAATTTCCCGAGGTGTTTCCTGAAGAAATATCTGGGTTACCGCCTGAACAGGAAGTCGAGTTTTGTATTAATCTGGTTTCAGGCATGATTAGCATGCATTATTGTACAATTATATATATATTGAGCATGCTAATTATGAATTTACAGTTATTATTGGCGATGTGTTAGTGTGATTATCTCATTTCCATGCATTCTTGGTGTGTGTATATTTCAGGTGATATAATATGGTGTTTTTGGCCCAAACAACACCAAGGTTGCATGTGAGGAGGAGCCATCCCAAGGCATAAGATCGACTACCATGGGTGCCAAGGAGAAGGAAGTGGTTTGAAGTTCAAAATAGTTGAAGTGGTGTGCGGTTGAAGTTCCAGCTCAACACCCTCTCAGTTTTCCAGCCATAACTTTTTCGTCACAACTTAAAATGGTTCCATTCTTTTTGCGTTGGAAAGAAGACTCGAAGCCCTACAACTTTGCTGGTTTAGCCGAAGCCTGAATCTGTCATCGTCAATGTCAAAATCGCATCGGAAGTCAGGGACAGAAAGCTGTCAAAGAAGAACTGTTCACTGTAGTTGCAGATGGGCGCCCCACCTAGACCCATGGGCGCCCCACCACAAGCATGGGCGCCCCACCTACACCCATGGGCGCCCCTGAGGACCCTTGGGCGCCCCATTCTTCATCAGGTGGGCGCCCACAGAGAGAGAGTTCTGACTGCTGTTTTTGGCTATTTCTTTGAGGACTTCATCAAACACTTGTACCATGGGCGCCCCACCTCAGCCATGGGCGCCCATGAGGACTCTTCCAGCACAAGTTTAGAATAAGTTTGAGCTATGTTTTTACCTTTATGCCCTTGTAATATACGTTGATATAAAAGGTTGAAAATCTGATGTAGGAGGGTTCGAAACCCTACGCACTTCTCTCTCTTTCTCTTAGTTTAGTTTAGATTAGGGTTAGATGTTTTCATCTCGTGTCGGATTGACGGAAGCTTTATTTTTTCATCTTCGCATTAAGATTAATTGGTAAGTTTCATTCGTTACTTCGTTTTAATCAAAAGTTTATTATTTTCTTTATCTTTGTTCTTTATTTTCACTTCGTAGTACTTCGTAGTCATTGTTAGTGTTTGATTTGCTTTCGAAATTGCTTTAGCTTATTTCTATATACTTCATTTTCATGTTTGAGTGCTTGATGAAGGTTATTTTCTTTTCGAAAGGCTTTGTTAATGCTTTCGCAATGTTAGGCTAGGGTTTGTTCTTGGCTTCAAGCCATTGAAAGTGGTGAAGTAGTTGGTGAACTCAAATGTAAACGAGTTTTATTTAACAAAATATATTTTGGACTTTTAATTGGAATTTCGTAGTAAGCTAGGGTTCTCTTGAAACCTACTCACCCGTGTCACAACCGTAGCTTGGTTACAAGTTTTCACTTGTGCACACCAAGTGTTCGGTTTAATGTCCCGGTGAGTTAGAATCTAATTTTCCAAGACCCAAATTAGGTTTTCTTACAAAATCAGTCACCCGTGTTAAAACCAAAACTTGGTTATGATTGGCCACTCGTGCAAACCAAGTGGTTGGTTCAATGGCCCGGTGATTCGAACCTTATTTTCATAAAACCAAAACATGAGGTTTTCTTAAGAAACCGATTCACCTGTGTTATAATTGAAGTCTAGTTATGAGTTGATGCTCATGCACACTAGGTGTTCGATTCAATGTCCCGGTGAGTCTGAAACCAATTTCAAAAGCCTCCGCTTACTCTGAATTCCATAAATTAGTTTTTAATGAAATATCTTCCGACCTAGCAATGCATGTGCGTTTGTTAGGTTGAGTTATAAATGTGTTTGAGTAAACCACTACCCACTACTGGATTTGGTTCGAAGCCAAGATCATTTTAGTTAGTTTATTTTCAATATTTGCATTCTAGTTTAATATCACAATTTGCTTCGCTCCACCATTCTCAACCTAGCCATATTCAAATCACTTTGTAATTCAAAAATTAGTTTAGATTAGCTTAGGCTCACCTACTAATTAAGAGAACAAGTCTAGTGTCTTTTAACACAGCCCTCCCTGTGGAGATGACCTCGGTTCTCACCGAGTAAGACTACGACCACCCTCTTGCACTTGAGAGGTAGAACCCGAACACATTTCAGGGTCAGTCAAGGCACAGAACCCATCTCTATTCCACCTTACAGGTTAGCACCGGCAGAGTTAGTTGAGTTGAAAACACAAGTGGAGGAGTTGTTAGCTAAGGGACTCATCCGGCCAAGTATATCACCTTGGGGAGCACCGGCATTATTTGCCGCTAAAAAAGATGAAACGTTGAGAATGTGTATTGATTATAGGAAATTGAAAAGGGTGACTGTCAAGAATAGGTACCCGTTGCCAAGAATTGACGATTTATTTGATCAACTGAAGGGATCATTAGTGTTTTCAAAGATTGATCTACGATCTGGGTACCACCAAGTGAGAATAAGAGAAGAAGACATTCCAAAGACGGCATTCAGGACCCGGTATGGTCATTACGAGTTCCTGGTTATGCCTTTTGGTTCGACAAATGCATCCGTAGTTTTTATAGACTTGATGAATCGTGTCTTTAGAGATTATCTGGATAAGTTTGTGATAGTATTCATAGATGATGTATTGGTGTATTCTAAGTCAGAAGAGGAACATGAACAGTATTTGAGGCTCGTGTTGCAAAGGTTAAAGGATCATTAGTTATATGTCAAGCTAAGCAAATGTGAGTTCTGGTTTAGAAAGGTTAAATTTTTGGGCCATGTTGTATCACAGAAAGGAGTAGCAGTGGACCCATAAAAAATTGAAGCTATTTTGGAATGGTATCAACCAAAGTCCGTATTTGAGATCCGTAGTTTCCTTGGGTTGGCAGGATACTACAGAAGGTTTGTTTTAGATTTTTCTAGATTAGCAGCCCCGCTAATTAGATTAACCCAGAAGGGAATCAAATTCAAATGGAGTGATGCATGTGAAAGATCATTTCAAGAGATAAAAAGAAGATTGACTACTGCACCAGTATTAGTCATCCCAGAGAGATGAGTCGGTTACTTGGTGTATTGTGATGTGTCACGGGAATGACTAGGGTGTGTTCTTATGCAGAATGGACGAGTGGTGGCATATGGTTCAAGACAGTTGAAGAGTCATGAAAAGAATTATCCAGTGCATGATTTGGAGCTAGCAGCAGTCATTTTTGCCTTAAAGAGTTGGAGGCATTATTTGTATGGTGAAAGATTTGAAGTATTTTCAGACCATAAAAGTTTGAAGTACATTTTTACTCAGAGAGACTTAAATTTGAGGCAACGGCGGTGGATGGAGTACATGGAGGATTATGACTTTGAATTGCATTACCATCCAGGTAGGGCTAATGTGGTTGCAAATGCTTTGAGCAAGAAGTGCAGAAGTGCCATAGCTTGTGTAGCAGTTAAAGAATGGGAAATGATGGGACATTGAATGAGTTTGAATTGGAACTTAGCGAGGGAAAGGAACAAAGGATGTTGTATATGGGTGATTGTTGATCGATTGACAAAGTCAGTTTACTTCTTATCAATGAGAATGACGGATTCAATGGGCTCTTTGGCCTGAAGAAATGGGGCGTTCTCTCTCCCCCGATTGTATATTCAAGAAATTGTGAGATTGTATGGGATGCCAGGTCTATTGTCTCAGACCAGGACTCTCGTTTTGTTTCTCGATTCTGACAGAGTTTTCAAGCAACCATGGGGGCAGAGTTATGTTTTAGTACGGTTTATCATCCTCAAACTGATGAACAGTCAGAATGAACAATTCAGATTTTAGAAGACATGCTTCGAGCTTGTGTGTTGGACTTTAAAGGTAGTTGGGAAGATCATTTGCCACTGGTAGAGTTTGCTTATAACAACAGTTACCAAGCTAGTATTAGAATGGCACCATTTAGGGCATTGTATGGAAGACCATGTAGATCACTGGTGTGCTGGGCACAAGTTGGAGAAGCTACCATGATTGGACTAGAATTAGTTCACGAAACCAATGAAAAGATCAAGGTGATTAAGCAAAGACTAGAGATAGCACGCAGTTGCTAGAAGAATTATGCGGATCAAAAGAGGAGGCCCTTAGAGTTTCAAGTGGCAGATCATGTATTTCTGAAGGTGTCACCATGGAAGGGACAGTATAGATTTAGCAGGCAAGGAAAGTTATCTCCCAGATACATTGGCCCATTTGAAATGCAAGCAAGGGTTGGAGAGGTTGCTTACCGGTTGGCATTGCCACCCCAAATGTCTGGAGTACACGAAGTCTTTCTTTTCTCTATGTTAGGTAAGTACATTCCCGACCCTACCCATGTGCTAAATTGGACTGAGTTGGAAATAGACTCGGACGTGAAATACGAAGTGCAACTGGTTCAAATTTTGGATGCTCGAAATCAAGTGCTTCGGGGCAGAACAATTCCCTTGGTTCGAGTGTTATGGAAATATCATGGAATGGAATAATCAACTTGGGAACATGAACTAAAGATGCGGGAACACTATCCACATTTGTTTTCTTAAAGTTAGGTTATGTACTAAATTTCAAGGATGAAATGTTTTTTGAAGGGGGGAGAATGTAATACCCCAGACTTGTATTAATGTAAGAATATGGTTTTTGATGTATTTTGGAAGTTAAGGTATGTTAATTTAATGGTATGGGTCATTAATGGTGTTTAGAGTTGAGAACTTTGAAGGAAATGGGCTATGCAGTCAAAGGTGACATTTTAGCCAAGTACTGGAAAATGGGAGAGCCTTGGGCACACATGGTATGGGCGCCCAAGGTCTTGGGCACCCACCTGAGAATAGCTTGGGTGCCCAAGGCACAGTGGATTTGACAGACAAGTGTTACTCTGTAATTTTCAGCCGAGCCTTACCCTATTAACACCTATACCTAGCTAGGGGTGATGGGAAACTTGAAGATTACTGTTGAGGGACTTAAAATATTGATTATATATATATATTTAGTTGATTTGATGCAAGAGAGAGAGAGAGAAGTGGTTTGGAGGAGAGGAAATTGGTGGGGAAGCAAAGGAAGAGCAAATGAGAACAAAAAAGGAACTGGGTAGGGATTTCAAGGTAGGTCCTTCTACCCTTCATGAAACCCAAATTCCTTTTTCAAGATTGTGATTAAAACCTTAAGAAACCTTGCTAAGTAATTTATTTGTAGTTTTGATCAAGGAGGGAGAAGATTGAGTCCATCAAAGTTTGAGGGTTTGGAAGTTCAAGACACCTTCTTGTTAATCCATCTTCTTGCCATTTGAGGTAGGGATTTAATGCCTTATTCTTACATATGTGTTGTGTAATAAGGAGTAGATTACCATTAGAAAACCCTCTTTAAGTGTTGGTTTCATGTATGGAAGAAAAATGGGAGTTATACACATGTATGTATATATGTATAGGTTGAGAGAGTGAAAGTAGTGTTTTGATCCATAACTTGACTTGTAGTTAATGAAAACTCAAATTTTTTATTTTGTTGGGTGCCTAAGATTCTTGTGTTAATGTTAGAAACTTGAAACTTTAAGTATTTTTACATTAACTTGGTCTATTTGAGGTCCCAAGGGTAGAAAACCATGAAACTAGAAAATAGAGTCTGAGACTCGGAACTTGGCCCAAGCTGTAGGCGCACGAGGGGGACACGGTTGGGCACCCAAACCCTTGGGCACCCAAGCCATGCATGCGTAACCCATGGGCGCACAAGGTGTGGGTGCCCAAGCCCTTTGGGCGCACGGCTGAGTGTCAGCTTGGGCGCCCACTGAGCCTAGGTCACTTTTCTGACATTGTTTAGTTTGGCCTTCTACTTTGGGCATATGAAAGAGTTGGTAACATGTTTTTATGTGAAACTTTTACTTGATTAATTTAATGGATTTTGAAATAGAAATGAGCTTTAAAAAGTGATTAAGGATTGGTTATCTTAAGCTAATGGGAATTAACTTGTAAGGGTAAGTGAATGTCACCTTGAATTGCATGAATTGAAATATTACTTTGAACTAAGAGTCTCAATTGAATAGGATTGTGAATTTGCCTTGATGTAAAATAAATGTTGAAGTTTATGAAGTTGTGATTGATTAAATAAAATGTGACTTGACAAAAGGGAACTCATGTTCATAATATTGAAGAATGTTGAATGTTTAATGATGCTTAATCAATGTTGCTATGTGATGAATCGTGGGACGAACCGAAATGTGGATATGTGTTGTGGAAAAGTATATGATGTTGAATGCGAACCTATGAAAGATGAGATGGTATGGTGTGAATGATTGTTTGTGTGCTGGGGGCCGTGGTGGTGTGCGGAAATAGGAAGGGTTTAGAGGATACCCTCGGGTTGAGAATCCCGGAACCTGCACAAGGTTTGGTGTCAATGCCAGTGGGTTAGTAGCCCACAACATTGTGTGTGTTTTGGCTTCTCGTGGCCCTGGACGGCGATTTTAAACGAAGACGTCGGTTTATCGTTTCCGTCGGGTATTGGCCCATAAAAGACGATAACGGGTATGCACCCATCCCCCGATGACTTGTTTGGTTATGGCTGTGTAATGTGATGATGAATGGATGATGATGTGAATACAGTTATTTGATTGAATGAGATTTAAATGATGAAGTAGTGTTGAAATGTGAATGGAATTGAAGTTTGTATTGCGAAACATAAACATTAACCGAAATTGAAATCTTAAACTTTGACATTGTTGCATGAGTATATGTTTCCACCTAGTTTGGCTATTGGTTATGATAATGTAATGTTATGAATATAGAAAATGTTAAAATGATTAACCATACTTGAGACGCATTGCATGGTTAGATTGCATATCATATATGTTTGTTTGAGATATCGTGGGCACAAGTGGACCCATACTCACGTCCCTACAAACTTTGATACAGGTATAAGCAATAATAATTAAGTGGGCTCATGGGGTTGGACTAGGAGGTTGTGGATGAGCCCTACCAAGCTTAGCAAAGCGCTTGGTCATCTAGCTTAAATTTCTTTTGGAATTTATAATATTGTGCACTGATAGACTTTTTTGATTTAGTTGTAATGGCCTTAAGGCCTAAGCTATGTAATTTGGGAATGGAACCTATAGTTAGTGACCTGGCAATAGTCAAGGTTGACTTATGTTATCTTATATTATGTCTTGGGCTCACTTGTCGATGTTGCGTTGCTCTGATCATGGGTAGTTATGTTAGTGCATATTGTGTGTGTTTATCACTCACCCTTCGGGTCACGAGACTCTGGGCGTGACACAAACACATAAGACAGATGATTGTGCTACTATCCCAATTTGTAGAGAAGTTGTATAAAACCAGCAATCTAGTGAACTCCCTATCCATGCTGTGAATTAGTTTTGCGCACCATATCAGGGACAAAATCAAAGGGGAAACCCTTATTTTGAAACATATAATCTGACTTGGAGGAATCATCCTAACTTAAGTTGGAGAAATAAGAGAGCACAATTATCACAACGATATCATGCTCCACCTCTACTTATGTCTCAAGTTCCAATCCATAACTTAGGGTTGTCTCAAAATACGGGACCATCTCAAATTGTCTATCTTCCCTCAAACAAAAGATTTATCAAAGAGACACTTCAACAATTTATGAACACACAGTCTTCACTGTGGGCCCAAAATAATAGAGCCTTGGATAGTATTAGGAATCAATTAACACTTCTAACTCAAACATTAAGTTCTCAACCAAATGATTAATCTCCTAACTTACCTGTGAACATTGAATAGGCTCGAAACATCACGATGCTTAGGAATGGTAAAATTATGGATAAAATCATTCACCTTAAGGTGGTTAAACCAAGGGAAGAGTTGGAACGTAAGCGGATGTTGGAAGATAAAAGGAAGGCAGAAAAATAGCCAATTATAGTTGGTCAAGGAGAGTCTGGAAAAGATGAGAGTAAAGATGAGAAGGAAGAAAATGAGAAAGAGAGAAGTGAGGAACCATTGATTGTGCCTAGGGAATATGTTCCCCAGGCACCATTCCTTTAACGATTCTTGAAAGTAAGAAAGGAAGCCCAAGTTGCTGAATTGCTGAAGGTATTTAAGCAAGTAAAGATCAATATACCTTTACTTGATGTAATTAAGCAAATTCCTTCATATGCTAAGTTCTTAAAAGAATTATGTTCCGTAAAGAGGGATTAAATGTGAAGGAAAAAGCATTTCTCACTAAGCAAGCAAGTGCTATATTACAATGTCGTATACCTTCAAAATATAAAGACCCTGATTGTCCTACCTTATCTTGTCACATAGGGGAGTATTATAGTAGTCGAGCACTACTTGATTTAGGGGCAAGTGTAAACTTACTTCCCTACTAAGTACATGAACAGCTAGGCTTAGGGGAAATAAAATCCACTCGTGTGACTTTACAACTTGCTAATAGATCAATCAAAGTCCCATGAGGTATAGTTGAAGATGTACTAGTTCAAGTAGAGAACTTTTACTTTCCAGTGGATTTTATTATCCTTGACACTCAACCATTGAACAGTTTATTAGCACCAAATCAGACACCTATAATTCTTGGAAGACCATTTTTGGCAACATCAAATGCTCTTATAAATTGTAGGAATGGATCTATGAAAATGTCTTCTGATAGCATTGAATTTGAACCAAATATCTTTCATGTTAGTAAACAACCAAAAGAGGGTATGATATACAAGAAGTGGACTTAGTTGAAACTATAGTCCAAGATTATGTAGATTATGAATTCATTGAATATCTTTTAGAAAAAGCAATTTGCCTTAGTGAGGAGGGATTGAATTCCATGGCCTAAGGTGATGAAATAGGAGCAATCTTCGATTGGTTGGAGATTTACCCAATAAAGTCTGCTGGGAAATGGGTATCAACCTTTGAAAAATTAGGATCACTTTTAAATAAAGGGGAATCAGCAGAAGTAGAAGCTCCAAATCCTAATAGAAAACCTCTACCTAGTAATTTGAAATATTCTTTTCTGGGAGAAGGAGAGATGAATCCAGTAGTCATTTTCTTTGAATTGACAATTGAATAAGAACATCAACTAGTGAATCTTTTGAAAAACCACAAAAAGCTTTAAGCTGGTTAGTGGCAGATTTAACTAGTATTAGTCCATTTTCTTTGCACACATCGAATATATTTGGAAGAGGATTCCAAACTAGTTCGTACAATCCGAACATGAAAGAAACAGTAAGAGTTGAACTATTAAAATTACTTGATATAAGAATCATCTACCCAATCTCTAATTCTAAATGGGTGAGCCCTACACAAGTAGTTCCAAAGAAATCCAGTGTCACAGTTGTTCGGAATAAGATAACCAGTTGATTCCAACTCGAATTCAAAGTAGTTGGAGAGTATGCATTGATTATAGAAAACTCAATGCAGTGATAAGAAAAGACCACTTCTCTCTTCTATTTCTAGATCAAGTATTAGAAAGAGTGGCAGGGTATGCTTATTACTGTCTTTTAGATGGCTACTCGGGATATAATCAAATAGAAGTTCCCTTAGAGGATCAAGCTAAAATAATTTTCACTTGTCCTTTTGGTACCTTTACATAGAAAATGATGCCCTTTAACCTTTGTAATGCTCCTGCTACCTTTAAGCGCTACATGATTATCATATTTAGTGAAATAGTAGAAGAAATCATTGAAATCTTCATGGATGATTTCTCTATTTATGCTGATTCTTTTGAGCAGTGCTTAAAAAACCTTGATCTAGTATTGACATGATGTGAAGAGAAAAATTTAGCTCTTAACTGGAAAAAGTGTCACTTTATGGTGACTAAAGGCATTGTTTTAGGGCATATTGTATCTAAGGATGGTATCCAGGTGGACTAAGCCAAAGTGGAATTAATTCAGAAACTTCCCACTCCACAATCTATTAAAGACATTAGATCATTTTTGGGACATGCTGGATTTTACTGGCGGTTCATTCAATCCTTTAGTGAAGTTTTAAAACCCTTGTGTCATTTATTGACATGAGACACAACTTTTGAACAGACAACCCAATGTGCAGAAACATTTGAAAAACTTAAGGGTTGCTTGACTACAGCATCGACTCTTCAATGTCCCAACTGGTCACTTCCATTTGAACTCATGTGTAATGCAAGTGACTATATTATTGGTACTGTATTAGGGCAAAGGAAAGATAAAAAAGTGCATGTCATTTATTACATGACAACTGAAAAACAAATGTTGGTAGTTGTATTTGCCCTTGAAAAGTTTCGCCTTTATCTCATTGGTTCAATAGTAATTATTTTTACTGATCATTCCACTCTCAAATACTTGTTGACCAAATGAGAGGTCAAACCATGGTTAATTCATTAGATATTACTTTTACAAGAATTTGCGCTCAAAACAAGAGGTAACAAAGATGTTGAAAACATCGTAGCGGATCACCTATCACGTTTGTCAGCAGAAGCTTATTCAAAAGATGAAACTTAAATAAATGATAGCTTCTCGGATGAGCAATTATTTAATGTAACAGTAATGACAGCTTCTACTCCTTTGTGGTATGCTAATATTGTCAATTACTTAAAAAATCTCAAGTGAATGGAGCTCTAAAGGCAAGAAGAAATTCTTGTGTAATGTTCCTATTTTCTTTTAGGACGATTCTTACTTGTTCAAATATTGCCCTGATTAAGTTATACGATGTTGTATTCTTGAGTGGGAAGTACCAGGGATACTTGACTTTTGTCATTTGCAAGCTTGTGGTGGTCATTTTTCCACAAACAAAAAAGTAGCTAAGATTCTTCAATGTGGATTTTATTGGCCCACCTTATTTAAAGATGTCCAGCGTTTCTGCTCCACATGTAATAGATGCCAATGATTAGGAAGCCTCACTTATAGAAACATGATGCCTCTTTCCCTTATTCTGGTGTTGGAGATATTCGATTGTTGGGGAATTGACTTCATAGGCCCTTTCTTGTTTTCTTTTAGATATGAATACATCTTAGTAAGGGTTGATTATGTCTCAAAATGGGTTGAAGTAACAGCCACAAGAACAAATGATCATAAAGTCGTGCTCAAATTCCTCTATGAGAATATATTCAGGATGCCTTGAGCAATTATAAGTGATAGAGGGAAACATTTCTACAATCGTCCAGTGGATATTCAGGATGCCTTGAGCAATTATAAGTGATGGAAGGAAACATTTCTACAATCTTCCAGTGGGTACGTACATTATTACTTAAATATGGTGTGGTTTACATGATAGGCACATTATATAACCTACAAACAAGTGGCCAAATAGAGCTTGTAATAGAGAAATCAATTAAATCCTAGAGAAAATAGTCAATCTAAATCGCAAGGATTGGTTACCACAGTTGATTGACTCCTTATAGGCATATCGTACAGTTTATAAAACGACACTAGGGATGTCTTCATATAGATTAGTTTACGAAAAGGCGTGCCACCTTCTTGTTGAGTTAGAACATAAAGCCTATTGGGCTATTAAACAATTTAATGCTAATATTGATAAGTTCATGTTAAGGCTAAAATTGTATATTGGCAAATCTATAGTCAAAGATAGTGGTGTGTAATGTCTAGACTTAGTGTAGGCTAAGACACTACAGTCTTGAGTCAAGTAGAAGTGTGAAAGCCTTAGGAAAACTGCGTTTGCATACTACTGGAAGTCCTGAAGAAGCCAAACAAGGCTCGGAATTGATTTACGCAGGATGTCCACAAGAAGGCTGCAGTTTGGCGCTGGAAAATCCCAAGAGTTGAAATTGAAGATTAAGTCGTGCAGGAAGCCTGCTGTGACTCACGGGATGGCCGCGGGAAACCCTTTCCATGAGGTATGCTATTCCAGTTTATTTTGATTGGTTCGAGCCCTAGTTGCCTCAGTTTTTCTATATATATCTTCTAGGCATCTTCAGGGACATATATAGAGAGAATATACATCAAGTTTGTGAGTTAGAAAGGTCAGAAGGTTCTCTCAATTGCTTAGCCAAGCATTCTTGCTTCTGCATGATTCAAAGGAGTTCAAATCTTTGAAGAGATGAGGATTCAGCATGTGAAGATGCCGAGGATTTGGTGTTGAGCCTTTAAGGAGTCGAAGGGCTTTTTTTTTTGGTAATTGAGTCGAAGGGCTTTCACTAAAGGAGTTGGTAAATCGAGGAGTCGAGCAAACGTCAACAAGAGTATAAAGTTGAGGAGTCAATCTATCGAGAGTTTGAGTTTGTAACCATCGTTTGATTTTAGTGAAAGTTTTGTTTAAAGTTTCCATTCGTGGGTTTCCTCATTTTGTTTATCTCACCTTCTGTTTTTCTGTGAGTGTGGTTGCTTGTTTGAGATCTTTATTAGCAAATTACGAAATTTCAATTCAGATTACACCGTAAACTTCACATTGCAGAAATGGATAAATTAAGAAATGATGCATATGAAAATGCACAAATTTCAAAAGAAAAGATGAACAAAGTGCTTGATCAACATATCGCTTGACATTCATTTCACGAAGGTCAAAAAGTACTTCTTTATCATTCACGACTTCATCTATTTCCTAGCAAATTGCAATCCAAATAGACTGGCCCATTCATAGTGAAAAGTGTCTTAGACCATGGCACAATTGAAATAGAAAATCCAAAGAATAAGAATCGATTCATAGTGAACGGCCACCGGCTCAAACTATATCTTAAGAATTTTGGTGGAGCCATCGAATCTTGGTATAAAGACCTAACATTTTTAGCATTTATTTTAGAATTTATAATATTAAAATTTAGATATTTCAGACACCATTTATGTCTTATTTAAAACATATATATGAAATCTAGTGTTAATTTATTTTGTGCTATATGTATTAATGTTGTGCATGGGCACATATGCATTTAAGTGTTTATTTCTTATTAGTGGGGAGAGAAGGCATTAATCATTGGTAGAGAGACGGACAAGGTTTTATTACTGTGTGGGGGAGGCTAAAAGTTGGCGAGTGGGTTTTGAATTTATGTGGGAGTTAGAAGAGAAATTATGAAGGTTTTTATGATGGGTACATGCACCAAGTAAGAGAGAGGGGAACTTTTAATTTATATATAAATGCCTCTACATAATTATACCTTCAGTTTCTTCTTTTCCAATATATCTCTATACACCTTTTTCATCTTTCATTATTTTCTTTCTTTCTCTTCTCATCTTCCTTCTTGTGTGAGATAAGGGGCGAAAAAGGAGGGTTGTGCCTACCAATTATTTGTTGGAAGAGACAGCAAGTGTGATTGTAGAGAAATTTTGGAATGAGATCAGCAGAGGTTGTTCGAAAGGCCAACTTGAGTTGGTGTTTTATTTGGAGTTTCTATATACTTTGTTGACGTATATAAAACAAGGTAAGTGTAATTGTGTTCATAAAATATTTTTTTTATTCATGTCATATATAGGTATATACAACCCAACTGAATGTGTTTTTACTACCATTAGAACATAAAAATATATTTTCTGTGCTATCGGATTATTTGCTTTGCACTTGATATTTACATATATTTAGATCGATATGCATATTATATTGCTATAGGTGTATTGTTATGGTTGATATATTTATATATATATATATTAACAATCACAAATATAAATGTGATGACTTGCTGTGTGAATTGAATTGGGAGTTAATGTGTATATATATATATTAGCCTACTGTAGATGTATTGTTATAATTAAGATACTTATGTGTATGCATTAATACTCATGAATACAAATATAAAGCTTACTGTGTGAATGGAATTGAGAGTTTAGAATTTGTGAATTGAATGGGGAGTTAATATTATATATATATATAGATAATTATATTAGACTTCTGCATTTTGTTGTTATAATTGAGATATTTATGTATATATATTTATAATACTGTTGAGTATAAAGGTAAGAGTTGTCGTGAAATGAATTGAAAGTTTACATGTAAACATAAATGTTCATGCAAATGTAAGACTTGCGGTGTGGTTTATGAATCATGTTTTGAAATTTATGAATATACATTAATGCCAATGAATATAATTATGAAACTTACTATGTGAACTGAAATGGAAAGTTAGAATAGTTGCTATGTGAATTGATTTGGGAATTAAAACTTTTGTTTGTATACATAGATTTCAAACTAAAACTTTTGTTTGTTTTTTTTTTTTTTTTTATACTTATTGAATAATCAATTATTTTAAATTAGGTGGCATTATTTATGAATTTATTGAACATTGGTTTGGACTTATTTAAAAGTGAGATATTTAGATAAATATTTAAATAAAATTATTTGGAAGGAGAATTTTAGAGATATAGATATTTTTTAATTTATGATTTATTCAATCTGATTAGCATGCCTCTTTTTTAGTAGTTTATATATGGAACTTGATTGTTATCTAAAGGACATGCATACAATGGACAACATGAAACTTGGGCCCAGAAGAATTTACTTCATAAGACTTATTAATTTGAAGGATGAGCACACGAACCAAATTAGGGAGAACTCTTGTGTATGTCATGCTGTTAATTAAAAGAATTTATCAAGATTGATTTTTGATATTAGGGTCATAGAGGGTACTAAAAGAGTGGGTTCTACAGCCTAAAGGTGGTTGAAAGCCTTAAAACCTACATAGAGTGGTTTAGCATAACCAATAGACTAGAAACCTACAAAGTATATATGGCTTGTACTAGCGTATATTTGTACTGGGACTATAGGACTGGTTTGGCTACTAAGACAAAATGAGTATATTTGGGATTGTAGGACCAATTGTATGTCACGACTTAGGCCTAGGGATTTGGTTAGTAGATCTAGGACTACAGGACTAGTTGTACCCCACGGCTAAGGCTTGGGGATTTATTTTCAGTTTAGTTCTGTGGCCACAGATAGACCTTGCACAGTACCTGACCCATAGTATGATATTGATGTGTAATGAAGTGAATGATGTGAAGTGATTTATTTTGGCATGGGACTGCGGGATCATGGCTAAGTAATTATTTTTAATTAGAATGGTATGATTAAATATGAAAATTTTATAAATTGTAAGAATTTAATTTTTTTAATATTGATTGAGTGTTGATTGTTTTGCATGATTAAGAAATTATCTTATAAACATTTTTTGAGCACACTTGGAATTTAGTGCTCACCCCTACTATAGTTGGTAATGCAGGGGTTGATGCTCGTGATGGACCACTGGGTTAGCTAGCCTTTTAGGATTGTTATAGCTAGATGATTTGTTTTACTTTGCATTTTAATATTTTAAATTATAATGTAATGGAGTACCAATTTGGGCCTATATTTGTGGCATAGTTATATAACCCTTTTTTAGGAAATTTTTAAGATGTTTGAATATTTAAGAAATTGAATATTAGTTTATTTTATTCATTTTCACTCTAATATAGTATATTTTACATGGTTTGATGTTTATTTATGGGTTTTGTCGCCACGTCCCTGGGTCATAGATTTCGGAGTATGACAGCTTGGTATTAGAGCTTAGGTTTAAGAATACCTAGGGCTAGTGGGAAATTTTATGATTCTGGGTTTATGTGTTTTGAAAGATGTTATGCATGACTTGATGTTTTAGATTTTGAAATTTTGAATCTTATAATTGCTTTTCACTTGTTTCTAGCTTTATGGCACCTAGAGTTGCACCAGTTGCTAGGGGTAGAGGATGAGGTGGAGCTAAGGTTCGCAAGGTTTAGGTAGAGAATGACCGTGGATCCCAGTTGAGGATGTTCATCCAGGGTTGACCCACGAGTAGGGGTCTAATGAAGGTGTAGATTTTTAGGCTCTACCAGGAGTTCCTTTAGTACTGCAGTAGGAGGAGGTGCAGTCGAGATAGCCTTCGATACAGACGTCAGGGGCATTTGACCCTGCCACTTTTATGCATTAGGTGGCGGCAGCTATAGCAGTGTTAACAGGAGGTGGAGCACGGATGGGACTTCCACCAGCTTCTAGTCAGCCAGTGGGTTCCTTGGAGCTCTTTAGGAGGATGAAGCCTCCCAGTTATGACGGAGTGCTAGATTCCAATGTTGTAGAAGGTTTTTCTCCGCCAATGTGAGAAAATCCTCAAGGCCCTTCAGATCACAGATATTCAAACAAAGATTTCCCTTATCACATTTTGGTTCACTGGTGATGATGCTATATGGTGGAGTTCTGTAGAGGGTTCACAGGATGTGGTAGCTTTGACCAGGTAGAGATTTTAAGAGTTATTCCGTGAGCACTGTCTCCCTATCACTCTTAGGGACGCGAAAAGGAATAATTTCATAGCTTTGACTTAGAGGACCATGACAGTGCTAGATTATAAGTGTAAATTTGCATCTCTTTCTACTTATGCCCCAGAGCTAGTATCCATAGAGAGGTATAGATGTAGACAATTTGAGAGGGGTCTACAAGTGGCTATTAGGAGTAGGGTTGTTCTGTTAGGACTAGATGACTATAAGTTTTGACAGGTTAAGCGATGACCATTGAGAAGGACTTGAATGATGTCAGGACAATGAATGAAGGTAAGTAGAGAAAGAGTGTTACCTTGCAGTCAGATAATAGAAACAAGAAGTGACAAAGAAAATGACCCAGTAAGTCCCAACCACAGTGATTCCAATAGGACAGTGTGACTTTCCCCTACTCAGTCAATAGGAATGATATAGTCTTAGGGTCCTATTGTGTGCCACATTTGCCACTAGCAGGGCATAAGAAGTACCATTGCCGATTGAAAAATACGCCAGCCAAAACCGAGCAGCAATTTGAAAATCAGTTTGTGTAAAGGTTGAGACCACCAACATATTTCTTTGTGGCTAGCCAAACCTTATCCCTAGAAATTGCCTTTAGGGCAGCAGTACAACGAGGTTTTAGTAGCTAGCACAATTTATCTAGAGTGGCAGACTTGGAGCATTATAGACTTTTCAGAGTTAGTTCTGATAGTGGCCATAGGGTGGTGCCCTAAGTGCTCAGAGGACAGCTTAGGATAGTCTGCAATAGGGGCAGAGAAGCGAAAGGTCGCTAGCAACTCCCACTCAGGGGAGGGTATTTTTAGTAGCTTAGATAGAAGGACCCACATAGCTAATTATGACTCGAGGTACATTTGTAGTTTTTGATATGCATGTTACAACTTTGATAGATACTAGGGCTTCTCATTTATTTATTTCTGAGATTTGTGTTTTTGCGCTTGGTTTGTCTTTTAGGCTTTTATCTCTAACTATGTATGTTAAGACCCCAATTGAGGGATTTCTTAGTTGAGTAAGATTTGCAAGGGCTGTGTGATATCTATTTGGGTGGGTAATTCAGTGGATGATTATCGGTCTTCTCATGACTTTATAGCGCTGAAAATAGATAGTTTTGATGTGATACTACGTATGGATTGGCTGGTAGCTTACCAAGCATTTATTGATTGTTCTAATAGTCATGTGACCTTACATGCTCTTAAGGGAAATGTGATTAATTTTATGGGGATCGCTACAGTCCTCGGACTTTGCCTTCTATTGATGGGCAAAGACGAGTGGAACTTTGTAGTGTATTTACCTATATGACCATAGAGGATGAGGAACAGAGTATGACTAAGTTACCATGTGTTGTTTGTAAATTTTTGGAGGTGTTCTCGAAAGACTTATTAACATTACCTCCAGTAAGAGAGATGAAGTTTGCAATTGATTTGGTTCTATGGACTGAGCCAATATCTATTGCACCTTATCGTTTGGCACTAGTAGAGCTAGCTGAGTTAAAGGTTTAGATTGAAGATTTGACTTTTAATTTATCAGACCTAGTACATCTCTGTGGGGTGCACCGGTGTTATTTATAGCAAAAAATGATGGTACGCTCAGGATGTGCATTGACTATAAGACACTGAATAAAGTCACCATTAAAAAATTGGTATCCTTTACTGAGAATTGATGACCTATTTGATCAGTTGAAGGGGTTAGTTTGCTTTTCAAAAATTGACCTGAGGTTAGGTTATCACCAATTGAGGGTGTGACTAGAGAATGTCCCTAGGATCGCATTTAGGACTCGATATGGCCATTACGAGTTCCTAATTATGCCATTCGGGTTGACAAATGCACCAGTAGTGTTCATGGATCTGATAAACTGAATATTTAGTAAATATCTAGATTAGTTTGTGGTTGTCTTTATTGATAATGTGTTGGTTTACTCACGATCGGAGGAAGAGCATGAAAAGAATTTACGGATTGTACTTCAAACTTTAAAGGATCACTAGCTCTATGCTAAGCTCATTAAGTGTGAATTTTGGCTGTGAGAGGTGAAATTTCTCGGGCATGTGGTATCTGGTGAGGGTGTTGTAGTGGACTCTTCAAAGATTGAGGCAAATATAGATTGGCCGAGGCCAACAATTGTGTTTGAAATTCATAACTTCCTAGGGTTGGCAAGATACTACTGGAAGTTTATGTTGGACTTTTCATGACTAGCTAGGCTGATGATGAGATTGACTCGGAAAAGGGTCAAGTTTGTGTGGGATGAAGCTTGCGAGCATTCATTCCAAGAATTGAAGGAAAGATTGACTTCCACTCCAGTGCTTGTAATCCTAGAAAGGGGATTGGGTTATGTAGTTTACTGTGATGCATCCAAGGAAAGGTTGGGCTGTGCTTTAATATAAGAAGGGAAGGTAGTAACTTATAGGTCTAGACAGCTAAAGACTCATGAGTGAAACTATCCAGTGCATGATCTTGAATTGGCAGTTATTATTTTTGCACTCAAATGCTAGAGGCACTATCTTTATAAGGAGAAATTTGAAGTCCTCTCCTATTATAAAAGCCTAAAGTATATCTTCACTCAAAAGGACTTGAATATGAGACAGAAGAGATGGGTCGAATATATAGAGAACTTTAATTTTGAATTACACTATCATTCGGGTAAGGAAAACATGGTTGTTGATGCCTTGAGCTGGAAGAACTATGCTACCTTGGTTAGTGAGGTAGTGCAGGAGTGGAAGCTGATGGATAGTTTAGGTAAGTTTGGGAATAACTATTAGGAGCCCAAGGACTGAGGAGTATTGTATTCTGTCGTGGTTTAGCCTATCTTGTTAAGTAGAGTTATAAAGGCTCAGGGTTCTGATAATGATATTATTGATCTTCAAAGGAGGATGAGCAGTGGTGAAGATATGCCTGGTTGGGTGATAGGATCTTATGGAGGATTAAGATTTCAAGAAAGATCGTTTATGCTAGTTTTAGTTTAGGGCATAGTTTTAAGGGAGTTTCATCACTTCAAGTTTGTGGTATATCTTAGAGGGACATAAATGTATCAAGATCTTTATCGTCAGTTCTTTTAGCTTGAGATGAAGAGAGATGTAGCTGAGTTTGTGAGCAAGTGTTTGACTTGCTAACAAGTGAAAGCAGAGCATCAGAGGCCAGCAGGGTTGCTTCAGTCATTGCTAGTTTTGGAATAGAAGTGGGAAAATATCACAATGCATTTTGTAACTAATTTGCCCAAGTCTCCTAAGAAGTATGATACCATTTGGGTGGTGGTGGATAGGTTAACAAAGTCAGGACACTTCTTGTTGATTTGTTTGACTAACTCCATGGATAGTTTGGTTCGGTTGTACATCAGGTAGATTGTGAGGCTACACGGGGCTCCGGTGTCAATCGTATTAGATAGAGATCCAGGTTTGCATCTCATTTCTAGTAGAGTCATCAACAGGACATGGGCACGGAGTTGATGTTCAATACTGCCTATGATCTTCAGACAAATGGGCAGTCTAAACTTACCATTCAGATTTTGGAGGACATGCTTTGGGCATGTGTGCTGGATTTTCATGGTAGTTAGGAGGTGCACCTTCCATTAGTAGAGTTTGCATATAATAACAGTTACCAGTCTAGTAATAAGATGCCACCTTATGAGGCAATGTATGGTAAGCCATACAGATCTCCTATCTGTTGGGTAGAGATTGAAGAGACAACTTTGTTAGGACTTGAGATGGTCTGAGAGATGATAGAGAAGGTTAGTATTATTAGGCAAAGGCTTGAGACGACATATAGCTACCAGAAGAGTTATGCTGATCGAAGGCATAGGACATTGGAGTTTGAGATGGGAGACCATGTGTTCCTGAAGGTCTTACCACATAAGGGACAATTTTCAGTTTGGCTATAAGGGCAAGTTGTTGCCAAGGTTCATTGGTTATTCAAGGTGTTGGCTTGGGTTAGTGTCACGCCCCGGATCTCGCGACCCGAGGGGTGAGTGATAAACATGCACATTATGCACTAACATAACCACTCATGATCAGAGCAACGCAACATCAACTAGTGAGCCCAAGACATAAGATGAGATAACATAAATTTAATCTTAATTATAGTCAAGTTACAAACTTCCAACATTCCTCCTATTAATACATAACTTAGGCCTTAGGGCCCTTACAACCAAATCGAATAAATCCTCAATGTATATTATTACACTTTCAAATAAAGCAAAACTAAGTAACCAAAAGTTTTGATGAGTTTAGAAGGGTTCATGCATAAGCACTCCTAATTTAACCCCATCAGCCCACCTGATTGATCTGACCTGTTCCAGCATCAAAATCTGTAGGGACGTGAGCACGGGTCCACTTGTGCCCACGATGCCTCAAACAAACATATATGGTATGTAATCAACACATGCATGCCAATGTACATATATGCATAGATACATCAACATCTTTCTATATGCCATAACAATTTATTTATATCAATTAGTTTTCAACTTAGGTAAGTATTTATCATCATTCAATAACATCATAGTGTTGTATTCAATTCCAATTATTCTTCATTATTAAATTTCCCAAGTTTATATCCAATCACGTTCCATATCACATTATCACATATTCAACATATGTCACATTATCACATATTCAACATTCAATCACACAACCATATCCACATTAGCAACTATTCATCATTCCATCATATCACCATATCCACATTTTCACTTATTCATCATTCGATCACATTGCCATAACCACACAAGTCATCGGGGGTTGGGTGCATCCACAATATCGTTTTTTATGGGCTAACACCCAACGGAAACGATAAACCAATGTCGTCGTTTAGGATCACAGTCTAGGGCCACGAGGAGCCAAAACGCACACAATGTTGTGGGCTACTAACCCACTGGCATTGACACCAAACCCTATGCAGGTTCCGGGTTTTTCAACCCGAGGGTAATCTCACAACCCCCTCCTATTTTCGCACCCCACCACAGCCCCCAGCACACAACCATTCATTCATCATATTCAGTACTCTTTAATCACAATTCACATTCATCACATTCAGTACTCTTTAATCACAATTCACATTCATCACTGTAAACTTTCCAACACACATAACCACATTCTATTTCATCATGGAACACAATTCATTTCATCTCTTCATTTCATTTAACCCAAGCCTCATTTAATTTCCATCGCTTATTAACAAAAGTTCACATTTCAATTTACCTTCAATCATATATTCACTTTTCCGTTCATCCCAAGATTCATCACATAGCAATATTGATCAACCTTATTAAACATTCAACATTTAACATCATTATGAATTTGAGTTTTTTTGTCAATTCACAATTTACTTAATCAATCACATGTTCATAGACCTCATCATTTAGTTTACATTAAGACATAATCACAATTCTACTCAATTAAGACTCTTATTTCAAAGTAATCTTCCAATTCATGCAATTCATGGTGACATTCACTTACCATTACAAGTTAAACCCCATTAGTTTAAGATAACCAATCCTTAACCACTCTTTAAGGCTCATTTCCCTTTTAAAATCCATGCAATTAATCAAGTAAAAGTTTCATGTAAAAATATGTTACCAACTCTTTCATATGCCCAAGGTAGGAGGCCAAACTAAGTAAAGTCAAGAAAGTGTCCTAGGCTCGGTGGGTGCCCAAGCTGACACTCAGCCGTGCGCCCAGGGGTTGGGCACCCATGTCTTGGGCGCCCAACTGAGTCTCCCTTGTGCACCCACAGCTTGGTCCAAATTATGGGTTTCACACTCTGTTTTCTTGTTTCATAGTTTCTCACCCTTAGGACCTCAAATTGACCAAGTTAAAGTAAAAATACGTAAAGTTTCATGTTCATAACATCTCCACAAGTCTTATAAGCATTAAAGGAAACCAACCATTTGAGTTTTCACTGACTATGGGCCAAGTTATGCATCAAACATTCTTATCTCTCTCTCTACCTATACATGTGTGTATAACCCTCATTTCCTTTCATAACTGAAATCAAATCTTGCAATGGTTACCCAAATAATGTTCTAGATCTTGTTACACATCATATATGTGAGAATGAACATAAAATCCCTACCTCAAGTTGAATAAAGATGAAGAACAAAGGAAGGGTTCTTCCCGGTTTCAAACTCCCAGCTTTGATTCGTTTGATCTCCTCTCCCTTTGATCTAAACAACAAACAAATCACATAGATAGGTTCCTTGAGTGCTTAATTGCATCCTTGCAAGGTTAATTTGATTTTGACTAGGGTTAGAGACAATTACCATGCAAACCCTCACTTAGTTCCTTTTGTTTCTTCTTCCTTGTTCTTCTTTGCTTCTCACCCAGTTTCTTCTTCTCCAAACCACTTCTCTCTCCCTCTCTTGCATCATATACACAAGTATATATATATTTAAGCAATATTTTAAGTCCCCAACAGTTGATTCTAGGTCCTTCCATCACCCCTAGGCTAGATATAGGCTCATAGGTGTGAGGCTCGGCTGGAAATTTTAGAGCAACCCATGCCTGTCAAGTCTGCTGTTCCTTGGGTGCCCAAGCCCTTCTCATGGGTGCCCATGCCTTTTGTGCCCAGGGTGTCATCCTCCTACACTCTTGCTAAAATGTCATCCTTTGATTGTTTAGCTCACCCCTTCAAAGTTTTCAACTCTAAAAAGTGCCATTAATGATCTATACCACTAGATTAACATACTATTACTTCAAAATGTTTGAGTAACCACCTATTTACATTCATGCAAAAGTCCGGGGTATTACCTTCTCCCCTCCTTAAAAAAAATTTCGTCTTCGAAATTTTATACCACGGTCATACACCAAATTCTGAGTAAACACTTGAAGATGTCTCCTCTATATCTCAACTCACACTTTTAAGCAAGCTTCTTATCATCTTGAAATATTCTTGTGCATGTGAAACTTGAAATCTTATTCATTAAGCAATATTCAGATCACTTTACTATTCAATCATAACAATTCTAAAACACTAATAACTAAACCTCCACTGTGCATCTGTAAAACCAAGAATTATTCTAATGACTCCTCAAGTAATAGCAACCAAGTTCTCAAATCCTTATCCTCCATTTCTTACTATCTGGTATCCCACATTGCCCTATTCAATCACCTCTCTCTTTTTTTTTTTTTTCTGCTAATCTCTTTTTCTCCATAAAATTGAACTTCTTCTCTTCCCGCACATCTCAATATTTGAACTACCTTAAATCTCCATATCGTTTCCCATTTAATCAATATTTCCCCGTTAAGAACTAATGTTATCCTTAATGCTCTTATTTCCCCAATTTGCCCTTAACACAGTTTATCTCGTACTAGATTCACCATTACCTCAAAAAGGTCACATTTCTTCTGAGTTTCTCCCAATGGGTCCAACACTGAAACGCATGCCCTTAACACTTAATTCCTTTGTAATCGAAACTGGGGTCCATCCAATCAAAATTTTATATCATAAACCAAATAGGTCACATTTTAACTATGTTGAACTCGAGGTTAGAACCAACATTATAATTCACCATAGAATCGTACTAATCACATTTAGATTCATCATCGAATGTATCATACTTAATTGTAACAGACCTCAGCGAGATATAACCACTAGCTAACCATACCACCAACCCCTTTATCTATTTTGTCTTCATAACCTTCTTCTCCATTCATACATCTCTTCTTTCCAAGCATTGTTCCCATTTCAGTTTCTCCCCTTCTGTATATACCCACATTACTTTGTTGGACTACCAAGCTTTTAATCCAACTCAACCACTTTATTCTAAACAAAACTAAAACCCACAACATAATTAATCATGAGCAGGGAAACTATCAAATAAAGCTAAGTAGGCTGGTTATTCCGTTCTAGAAACCTTTTTCAGTCCACACATTCATCATTTTCCTTATACCCAACTGTAAACGGAACTTGCCTATTAATCTTTAACCTCATCAAACTAAGCTCAATTAATTCTTTCAACTAGAAGTCATCACTTTCCATTGATTCAATACTCTCGTATAGATACATACACCTTATAAACCAATTGACAAACCAACATCTTAACTGACCATATATTACATCATTACTATTGTAAATTTCAGCTTAAACCATAGACAATCTAATGTGGAAACTCCTTAATTCACTGTTTAATGCCATCCTTGATATTTCATTCACAAACATATACATGTCTACGTTCCATATCAACTTTACCTCAATTTCGGTGAATACTCATCCCATAATTAAGACTTTAACAAATGAACAACACATCAATAACTGAAGAACATTCAAATTTTACCATTCATCTAAATAAATATTTAAATACCCCACATTATTAACTCCACAAAAGTATCAAGGCATTAACCAATCTGTAGCAGGAGTTCATAAAATGTTGTCTTGGAACCATCTTTTCAACTCATCTTCTATTTACAGTGTTCAACCCTTAGATCATCCCTTTGAAACATCAATAATTCTTTTTACTGCATTCAAACATACCAATCAGGTAATTAAGGCCAAATCCCACAATTTCCTATATAGAGTCACAATTCATAAGTCATCATATGCCAAGCTCTTACATTCAATTCAACCAAAACCCTTCTGTCTTATCAGTTCTAACTTCTCTCACATTTGCTACAATCTTCTTCATACATGTAAGTCCAGGATAAATTTCTTAATTCTACTTGCATTCAAGGTAAATTCCCGGTATTATCGTACTTGAGTTGATCACATCAGAATGTTTAATCCACCTCTTGCATGAACCCAATTCAATTGTCTCAAAGCCCAACCAATATGATAAGTTTAGTATAACCGAGGTCCTCAAACCTTCTTCATACTTTCAACTATTCAACAAAATATCTCATTTTCAACTTTCTCTATTCTCCTCTACTTCACACTAAATTTCCATGTAATCTTCCATCTACTATATAACAATTGAACTCACCAAGCATAGCAATAAATTAATGGATTTATTTTATCATCTAGGCATACCAGGTTTAGCTTACCAGTGAGTGCCATAAGCACACAAATCAACCTCCTAGATTTAATAAACTTCTTCCCTTGCATCAACCTTTAACATATATTTTCTCTTTCTCCTTTCAGGCAATTAGCTAGTAAACTCCTTTAAAACACCTTCAACACTTTCATGAACATCATCTTGTACTTTATTTCACTATATCTCTTAGTGTTACCATCACATACCATAATCTCAATGGAAATAGACTTTTAGACCCCTTCTTCCCAAAGTTCATCTATGACTACACTTGAAAAGTATAATTACAAACTCCCTCATTTAACATCTATTAACACAATTGAATAAGTAAAGATGAAGTTTTATTGTTATTTTGTCATTTACACTCTTATCTTTCTAATTGCAGGGAAAAAGTCAAAGAAGCTGAAGTTTATAGCTATAGAAAAGGGCTGGAGGACGAAGAAAAAGTCATGGTTCAAACCTCACCTTTGATGGTCAAGACTAGCCCAAAGACCCAACATGAAGGAAGAAAAGAAGCCACACAAAGTGCACTTGGTGGTCCGGACCCCCAAGACCAAATGGTCCAGACCACAGTAAGCTAGTTGGAAAAATATTGGAGAAGACATCATTCTATGGTTCGGACCACCGTGTATCCAGAAGCGTGATTTTGAAGCTTATCTTCTAGGGTTTCTTGCAACTACAAAAGAGACTCTTTTGCACGGCTGGAAAAAAAAAAAGACAGCTTTTACATTCTTTTTTAGATACTTTTGAGTGTTAGATTAATTCTAGATTAGTTTTGAGAGAGTTTTTACCTTCTTGAAGATTGTTCATGGATGCTTTTGGAGCTCTTTCATTTACTGTTGCTGTAATCTTTCATTACTTTATTGCTGAACAATTTACCACGTAAGTTTTATTTCAGTTCAATCTTTAATAATATTTTTCATTTGTTTCAATTGGTAGATCGAATGTTTGAATGCATGTTTATTGCTTTTATTTTGTTTAAAATGATCATAGCGTAAAACCCTAGTTCTTGATTCAACGAATCAAGATGGGGTAGTTCACGAAAAAACTTGGGATGTTCAGAGACCTTTCGTATGGGTTGTGAGAGCTTATGTGTAAGGATCTACCATGTTAAAATCTATTTTAACTTGTTTTGAGAACATTCGAAACCGAAAATCTTTAACCACATTCATTTGAAATCGCTAGTATTGGTTTTCGAATATAACCATTTACGTACTTTTGAACAAGATTAAAAAAATAGGTTTCGAATTCATTTTTAGTTTTGTTTGTTTGAAAAACTTTTGGAAACAAAAGTTTTTAACCATATTCGTTTGAAATCACTGGTACTAACTTTTGATTAAAATATTCTCAACACTTTTCAAACTAAACCTCAATCTAGATTTCAATCTAAAATATCCCAAGGCAATGTAGTGAACTACTTGGACTTGAAGTTGAATCAAGAACCTCGTTATTATTGAGTTTGCAATTTAATTTAATTTTTGTTATAATTAATTTTGTTTGAATTTTTATTTAATCCGTTCAAAACATATTCTGTTTAAGTAATATTAACTTCAACTTTTTGAAACTGAATTTCAATTTTACCAACCCTTAGACTTTAGTAAATCGAACTTTAGAGCTTGATTGCATTTAGTTTTTGAAGTCCTTTTACAACCTAGAAACTAAATAACATAGGCTCCCTGTGAATTCAACCTCGAACTCACCGAGTTAAAACTACAACTATCCTATTGTACTTGAGAGGTAGAACCCCAAACACTTTTTAGGGTCGGTCAAGTTTTTGGCGCCATTGTTGGGGAGCCAAAATTTAGTTTTTAGGAAATTTCTAATTTTTAGTCTTCTTTAGGTAATTAAGTAATTTAAAAAAAAAACTTTGGAGACTTGTTACTTGCATGCTGTTAAGATCGGGTAGGTTAGTCATAGCTGAATCCGAACTAGTAGATCCTTCATACTTTCCTGAATTGTTTTCACCAACCTCACTTTCCACAGTTTCACTCACCACATCTTCTTTTCACTCTATGGCTGAAGTAAGAGGGGAAGGTAGTTTGCATGGGGATAATGATCCCCAAGAGTTTTTGGGTTTTATTCCCTTGAAAGATCACCTCAACCCTGTTAGGCACACTACATTGTCATGTATAATCTTGCCTTTGAATAGGGGGAACTTCACTCTTAGACCAGGAATCATCCAACTTCTTCCTACTTTCCATGGTCTAGATTCTGAGAACCCTTACAATCATCTTAGGGAGTTTGAGGAAGTGAGCAACACATGTGTAGATCACAATGCCAATGAGGAAGTAGTGCGTCTTCAACTTTTCCCATTTTCCCTCAAGGATAAAGCCAAGTTTTGGCTTAATTCCTTTCGCCCACGTTCCATTGGAACGTGGCGTGAAATGCAGATTGAGTTCCTTATGAAATATTTCCCAACTCAGAAAAATCAGTACTATAGGCGATAGGTTACCACTTTCTCTTGTAAACCTAATGATAATTTCTGTCGAACCTAGAAAAGGTTTAAGGACCTCTTGATGGCTTGTCCTCACCATGGTTTTGAACTATGGAGGTTAGTGAGCATCTTTCATGAATCTTTAACTCCTAGTCTTAAGCAACTAGTTTCTACCATGTGCAATGGTACTCTGTTTGATAAGACTGCGGAAGATGCCATGGATTTCTTTGATATGGTGGCCGAGGACTCTAATGATTGAGAAATTGGACCACCTTCTTCTTTAGAGCATAGGAATCCCACACCTAGTAGACCACTGGAGTTGAGTGAAAGTGACGATCTAAAGGCTAGATTAGCTGCATTACAACATAAGCTTGATTCTTTAGAGCTCAAAAATAAGAATAAACTGGTTGAGGCAAATGTGATATGTGTTGCATGTGACCAAATGGGGCATGATGCTAATTTTTGCCCTGAACTACCCTTGATTAAAGAGATTGCATATGGTCAAGCCTATATTAACAACTCCCAGAACCATCCATTCCAAAATAAGGGCCAATGGTCTCTTACCCACAAGGTGGGAATGTCACCTATCCAGGGGGAAACCAACCTTCCAATGCTTATCCCCCGGGGTATAGGAACCATCCTAGTCTCTTATGAAGAGATGATAATTCCAATCAGTCATTTCAGCCACCATCTTCTTTTCCGCCACCCCAATACCAACAACCCAACCCTGTTGCATATCAACCACCACACAAGAGGTCTGTTGAGGACACTCTCAAACAATTGATGCAATAGCAACTGAACATCAACAACCAAGTGACCAAGGCTTTAGATGACATTAGGGGCCAAGTTTCCCAGTTGACCCAGGCCATGAGTACCACCCAGAGTGGGAAACTTCCGTCACAGCCTTTTCCAAACCTTAAAGGCCAGGTGAACATGACTGAGTCGTCGACCTCGGGTGCCACCCCACATGAGTAGGTTCAAGCTGTTACCACTTTACGGAGTGGTAAAATCATTCAAAAGCCCATGGACCCTAGAGTCAATGTCACTAGTGAGAAGTTAGGTCCAAAAGATCGTGGGGAGGTTGAAAAGGCAAGTGATGGAGAGGGAAAAGAGAAAGGGAAGGGGAAATTAGAGGATGAAAGAGAGAATGGGGAGACTAAAAAAGAGAGTGAGGAGGAACCTAGTGAAGGGCCTTTGGTTAGGCCAATTGACCATCCTGTTGAGCACATACCTAGACCACATTTTCCCCAAAGACTAGTAAAGGGCAAGAATGAGATGTTGAACTCTGAAATTTATAAGACTTTCAAACAAGTGAGAATCAATATCTCATTACTTGAAGCCATTAAGCAAATCCTTCCTATGCTAGGTTTCTCTAGGATATGTGCACTGTAAAGAGAAAGCTCAATGTTAAGGAAAAAGCTTTCTTGACAGAACAAGTGAGTGCCATACTCCAATATGACACATCTCCTAAATATAAGGATCCTGGGTGTCCAACCATTTCATGCATCATAGTGAACCATATTGTTGATAGAGCTCTACTTGACCTAGGTGCTAGTGTCAATCTTTTGCCATACACTGTTTACCAGCAACTAGGCTTAGGTGAGCTGAAACCCAGTAGAGTGACATTGCAGTTAGCTGACTGTTCGATCAAAATACCCAGGGGTGTGGTGGAGGATGTATTGGTTCAAGTAGACAAGTTCTACTTTCTAGTTGATTTCATCGTGTTGGATACTCAACCAGTTCCTAACCTTACCCAATCTATTTCGGTTATTCTTGGTAGACCCTTCCTTGCTACATCCAATGCTGTGATCAATTGTAGGAGTGGGGCCATGAAACTTTCTTTTGGAAATATGACCATGGAGATGAATATTTTTAGGGTAGGGAAGCAAATGGGAATATTTTTAGGGTAGGGAAGCAAATGGGAGAGTTTGAGGACATTCGAGAAGTATATGTGATTCATGCTTTGAGTAAAGAATATTTCGAGAAAACTATCTTCGAGGATCCCATAGAAAGAGCACTAGTGAGAAGTGAGAGATGTGAGGTTTTGGATGGTAAAAATTTTGTTGGGGGTGATGAAATTGTGAATGCTAATGAAGAAGTCATGGCTCCTAGTGGTTGGGTTCCCATTTTTAAGCCTTTAGAGCCCTCCTTGAGTAAACCCAAGCCATCGATTGAATGTCCCCCTTGTCCTTCAAGGAAACCATTACCGAGTGAGCTTAAGTACGCATTTCTAGGTGAGGGTGAGATGTTCCCAGTAGTAGTATCTTCTAAATTGGAGAAAATTCAGGAAGAAAGGTTGTTGGCAGTTCTGAAGGCCCATCGTCAGGCTTTAGGATGGACTGTGGCAGATCTTCGTGGTATTAGCCCCTTAGTGTGCTCCCATCATATATACCTTAAAGATGATGCCAAACCGGTAAGGCAGATGCAACGGAGATTGAACCTAAATATGAAAGAGGTTGTGAAAGGGGAGGTGCTTAAGTTACTTGATGTGGGTATCATTTACCCCATTTTTGATTCAAAGTGGGTAAGCCCCACTCAAGTGGTCCCTAAAAGTCCGGTGTCACTGTAGTGGAGAATGAGAAAGGAGAGTTAGTGCCTCAACGCACCCAAATTGGGTGGCGTATGTGCATTGATTATAGGCGCTTGAATGCTGTGACTTGGAAGGACCATTTTCCACTTCCCTTTCTAGACCAAGTACTTAAGAGAGTAGCGGGAAAAGTTTTTTATTTCTTTCTAGACGGATATTCGGGGTACAATCAAGCTGAAATAGCACTTGAGGACTAAGAAAAGATCACTTTCACATGCCCTTTTAGCACATTCGCGTATAGACACATGCCATTTGGATTATGTAATGCACCTACGACTTTTCAAAGGTATGTAATGAGCATATTCAGTGATATGGTTGAGCAAATTTTGGAAATGTTTATGGATGACTTCTCTGTTTATGGAGATACGTTTGATGATTGCTTAACTAGCCTTGAAAAGGTTTTGGTCTATTGTGAAAAGAGTAGTTTGGTGCTGAATTGGGAAAAGTGCCATTTCATGGTACAACAAGGGATTGTCTTGGGGCATATAGTATCGCATCATGGGATTGAGGTAGATAGAGCAAAGGTGGAATTGATTCAAAATTTTCCCTGTTCCTCGATGTGTTAAGGACGTACGATCGTTCCTTGGCCACATGGTTTTTACCGATGTTTCATCTAGTCCTTTAGTTCTATTACCCGACCTTTATGCTCATTGTTGTCCAATGATATTCCTTTTGAATGGATGACCTCATGCCAGGAAGCATTTGACAGGCTTAAACATTTGCTTACCACTGCACCAATTGTCCAAAGCCCGGACTAGTCCTTACCATTTAAGCTAATGTGTGATGCAAGTGACTTTGCTGTAGGAGCAATTTTAGGGCAAAGAAAAGAAGGGAAACCATATGTTATATACTATGCTAGTAAGACTCTAAATGAGGCTCAAGTGAATTATACCACTACTAAAAAAGAACTTCTAGCGGTAGTGTTTGCCTTGGATAAGTTTAGGTTATATTTGGTAGGTTCTCGTGTCACAATATTTATGGACCGTGCGGCCTTGAAATACCTCCTTTCAAAACAAGAGGCCAAACCTCGTCTGATTAGGTGGATGCTCCTTTTCTAAGAGTTTGATTTGGAGATCAAGGACAAAAAAAGAGTTAAAAATGTGGTAGCTGACCATTTGTCAAGACTATCTCAACATGTATCCAACTCTAGTGACCTACCAATCAATGAGTAATTCCTTGACGAACACCTTATGCATGTTAGCACCAAACCACCGGTCCAACCTCCTTAGTATGTGAACATTGCTAACTTCCTAGTGACTGAACAGATGCCCTCCCATTGGACAAAAGTCGATGAGGTAAATTCTTACGAAAGGTGCATAGTTTCTTTTGGGACGAACCATACCTCTACAAGTATTGCCCTGATCAGGTTGTGAGACGTTGCATTCCCAAGAGTGAAGTACATAGTGTCATTGAGTTCTGTCATTCCCTAGTATGTGGAGGTCACTTCTTCTCAAAGAAAACAGCCGCTAAGATTCTTCAGAGCGGATTTTATTGGCCCGCATTGTTTAGGGATGTTCATGATTATTGCCTTCGGTGTGATCGGTGTCAACAATTGGGAGCTCTTACCAAGCGTAATGAGATGCCTCAAAATCCCATAATCATTTTGGAGATTTTTGATTGCTAGGGGATTGATTTTATGGGACCATTCCCTAAGTCATTTGGATATGAGTTCATACTTGTGGCCATTGATTATGTTTCTAAATGGGTGGAGGCCATCGCAACTCGTACCAATGATCACCTGATGGTGGTCAAATTCTTGAAAGAGTCCATCTTCTCACGTTTTGGGATGCCTCGAGCTATCATTAGTGATGGAGGCAAGCATTTTTGTAATCGGTCAAAACTTAATTCCAGGTATGCTCTTGAGACTTTGTTGAATAAATGAAACAATTTTGCACACATGCTTTTTCTACTTTGATAGTCCATGCATTTATGCTTAGCACTTGGAACTTACACATGATATTTGGGTTTTGTAACTTATTGAGCTTGAACTTAATTCATCTTTGATCCTGATCACTCTTTAACACATTAAGACCATGCCATAGAATTTTGTGGGTAGATTCATTGCAAGCACTCACGAGACTTTACTCGTCTACTAGGGGGAACCTAGGGGTTTAAAGGGCTTGTTACACGTAGCTAAGTGTAGCCGTGTTTCCAACGAAAAAAGAAATAGGTTAGTAGTTGCATTTCATTTTAATAAAGAACATTGTGCATTTCATTTTAATAAAGAGCATTACTAGGGACTAGCAATGTTCAAGTTGGGGGGTGTGATTACACTTGAAAAGTATAATTACAAACTCCCTCATTTAACATCTATTAATACAATTGAATAAGTAAAGATGAAGTTTTATTGTTATTTTGTCATTTACACTCTTATCTTTCTAATTGCAAGGAAAGAGGCAAAGAAGTTGAAGTTTATAGCTATGGAAAAGGGCTGGAGGACGAAGAAAAAGTTATGGTTCAAACCTCACCTTTGATGGTCAAGACTAGCCCAAAGAGCCAACATAAAGGAAGAAAAGAAGCTACCCAAAGCGCACTTGGTGGTCCGGACCCCCAAGACCCAACGGTCTGGACCACAGTAAGCTAGCTAGAACAATATTGGAGAAGACATCATTCTGTGGTTCGGACCGGCAGACCAGATGGTCCGGACCACCGTGTATCTAGAAGCGCGATTTTGAAGTTTATCTTCTAGGGTTTTTTGCAACTATAAAAGAGACTCATTTGCATGGCCGAAAAAAAAAGGACAACTTTTACATTCTTTTTCAGATACTTTTGAGTGTTAGATTAATTCTAGATTAGTTTTGAGAGAGTTTTTACCTTCTTGAAGATTGTTCATAGATGCTTTTGGAGCTCTTTCATTCACTATTGCTGTAATCTTTCATTACTTTATTGCTGAATAATTTACCTCGTAAGTTCTATATCAGTTCATTCTTTAATAATATTTTTTGGTTGTTTCAATTAGTAGATCGAATGTTTGATTGCGTGTTTATTGCTTTTATCTTGTTTAAAATGATCGTGGTGTAAAACCCTAGTTCTTGATTCAACGAATCAAGAAGGGGTAGTTCATGAAAAACCTTGGGATTTTTAGAGACTCATGTGTAAGGATCTACCATGTTAAAATCTATTTTAACTTGTTTCAAAAACATTCGAAACAAAAAATCTTTAACCACATTCATTAGAAATCGCTGGTGATTGAGTGCATTCCATGTTAAATTACTATGTTCATTTAACTGTTAGTTGGACCTTTATTTGCCATTATTATTATAAAATAAGCATATTGATGCACTTATGGATTTTGCAGGGTTACATGCTCAAACTTGAGGAAATGGGCGTAAAAAAAGGAGCTAGAAAAGTGAAGAGACGAAGAAGAAAGTTGATGAAGAGGACCATGGGTGCTCCACTTTGGCCATGGGCGCCCCATTCTTCATCAGGTGGGCGCCCATAGAAAGGGAGTTTTTGACTGCTTTTTATGCCATTCTTTGAGGACTTCATCAAACACTTAGACCCTTGGGCGCCGCACATCAACCATGGGCGCCCATGATGTCTTCTCTAGCATATGTTCAGAATAAAATTTGAGTTGAAATTTTACCTTTTTGCCCTCGCAATTTATGTATAGATATAAAAGGGTAAATTTCTGATGTATTGAGGGTCGAAACCCTATGCACTTCTTCTCTTTTCTTAGTTTAGTTTAGATTAGGGTTAAGGTTTTGATTTCGCTTTGGGTTGTTCAAGCTTTGTTTCATCTTCGCATTAAGATTAACTTGTAAGTTACTTTTGTTACTTTGTTTTAATTGAAGGTTCATTATCTTCTATAACTTTGTTCTTTATTTTCGCTTCGTAGTATTTCGTAGTCTTTGTTTGTGATTGATTTGTTTTTGAAATCGATCTAAACCTTTTCGATCTACTTCGTTTTCGTGTTTTGTTGCATGATGAAGATGATTTTCTTTTCAAAAGGCTTTGTTCATGCTTTCGCAATGTTAGGCTAGGGTTTTTCTTGGTTTTAACCTAGGAATGTAATTGAATCGAAGGAGTTGAATTCGGATAGTTCCAACTGAAATTTGTTTATCATCTTTTGAATAAAAATGTAAGGATCGTAATCCTAGATTAATTTTCGAAAACGAATCACCCGTGATAAAGTTGAACTTCGGTTACAATTGTGTAAATTGAAAGTCAATTCCATGTCCCGGTGATTTCGAATTTGATTTCAAAAACCCTAGATTAGTGATCTCCTTACGAAAAAGGGTTTTCGATTGTTAAATCTTCCGACCTAATATTACAGGTGTAAGAATTAGGTTGCGTTAATTACATATCCGAATTCAGCCCTTCGAGGACATTACAGGATTAGGTTAAGACCAAGTGTTTCCATTCACATGGTTTGTTTAAGTTCAATTTACGTAGTTTGTTAAAGTTTGCATCTTCGTGTTCGTTTTTCGTCTAATTGGTGTTTTCAATTTTCAAATCATCATCTCAATTCCTTATTCGAAAACTCCAAAAAGATTTTCATCTTTTCTTTTCAAGATTTTTGCAAGTGTTTTTGAGACCAAGTTTTCCAAAGATTTAGACACACCCTTGCTCCCTGTGGAAGATGACCTAGGACTCACCTAGACTAAACTCAACCAACCTCTTATACTTGAGAGTGAGCCACTACCAAATTAGAGAGCGGTCAAGTTTTTGGCGCCGTTGCCGGGGAGCAACGGTGTGTGTTTGCTGAACTCGGAGAGCTTGTGGATGAAAGCACTTGCTGGTGCAGTTCCATTTGGACTTCTAGGCGACATCGCTCCTTATTTCTTTTCTTTTGTATATTTCATTTTTTATTTTGATTCATTTTCTCTAGTTTTAGGATTTTTCTTCTTTCAGATATTTGACAAAAAAAAAAATAATAATGTAGTCATTTACATTCATATAATCTAGCTTGCATGTTAGTAAACTTAGGTTGCATTTTAGTGAAGTTTTCTCTCTTCTTATTTTGTTTTCATTTTTATTTTCTGATCTTAGACATGGATATTTGTGATCTTATACATGGCCCTTTTGATACCCGAGAATACATAGAGTATCTAGGTGGCATGTTTGGATATGATTTTACATTAGATACATATAGTATGCTTCCCCAATTTTTCGGGCACGAGGAGGAAGACCCATGTCTTCATCTCGATAGGTTTGAGGCAATGTGTGGTTTATGTGATGATGTTAGAATGAGCAAGAGAATTAGGTTCATGTTTTTCCCGTTGTCTTTACAAAGTATGGCTGGTGACTGGTGCTATGATTTTGGTGAATGGACCACTTGGGATCAGTGTTATCAAGCTTTTATTGAACATTTCCTCCCTATTCATCAAACCTTTACCCATGGCTTTCAAATTAGAAATTTTTATCAAAAGAAGGGTGAAGTATTTTATAAATGCTGGGAGAGATTTAACATACTTTTGGACACTTTCCCAAGTCATAGATTAGAGTTGGGGGACATCATAGCTATATTCTGCCTCATGAGTTGCACTAGGCGTTTGATAAAGTCTTGGGGAAGGAATTTCTTAACCTCACACCGAGTGAGGCATGGTCATTCCTTGAATTTTTCTATGAACACACCAGGCCACGGGAAAGACTTGAAACTAGATTTGAATCATATGTACTTGAAAGCCACACTGACCTTTTCCCGCATGTTCCTACTTCATTAGACCTTCATGATCCATTCCTTGGAAGTAGTGTATGCATGGAGCCTGATTACTCAGATTTTGCATGTCCCAACCTTGTTCCACTCACTGAGGGCCAATCTGAGGAGCCCCAAGATTATTGGCCTAGTAAACCTTCTGATGCACACTTTGAGACCATAAGCACCGAGTGGGAAAATTTCCCTGACCACACTAGGGATGATGTTTGGGATGAGTGTCTTTCTCATTTCCCTGTAGACTCTCCCATTCAGGGGATTTTTTTACCACCTTTTGAGAGTTAGGGAGACATGCAGTCCTTTCTTACCACTAAGTTTAATGCTTTGCCCACCAAGACCACCACGGACAGTCTTTTGACTCCTTTTGAGCAATTGCAAGTTACATTGCCCGAGGAGCATATCGTTGAGTCGGTAGATCCTTTTTCACTCACTTATACACCCAAGGTTGAGAGTGGTGCACACCTCTCACCTCTTGGCATATCCCCACCCACGAGTGTTACTCTAGGGATTGTGAGTGATTACACTGTGACCGATTATCATTGGGGGAAGGTAGGAGACATTGGGGGTGAGTTCATTGATTTTCTGGGCACCGAGAGACTGATAGAACCCACCATATCTATATCCTTACACACATTGTGGCGACATCCGAGGTTTCATGAATCTCACTTGGCCTTACAACCCTTGATGTGTTTTACATCCAAGGAGCGTCCACCTTCGGTGCTTTGTGGGCCCGAAGAGAACATTTTATTTCGTAAACCATTTGTGGATGCATGGGATAGAGAGGGTGTTGGATAACATTTTTGTCTTCATTTCATTTGTACATAGTAGATTAGATTTTTCATTTTCTTATTTTCATAGTTCTTTTTAGTTTGATTCTCTTCCTTTATTTTCTTCAATTTTATTTTTATTTCTTCTCTTGTACTAACCCTTTCTCTTGTCTTATTTTCATTTTATTTTTCTTTTAATTTCTCTCTAACCTTTTCTTTTATATAGTTTCTTTTGTTTTCTTCAAATAAGGAAGCTCTTGAGGTAATACCCTTCCTCTGCCTTTTTCTTTAATCGTGCACTTTCAGTTTTTGTACTCCATTATATATACTAGTTATTGTTGGGAGTGTTGTAGAATCTAGGTTTGGGGGTGTTTTGGGGGATGCCTTAAGGGGCTTGTATAATGGGTGCATGATTGGTTTAATTTATGCTATGTTCTTATTTGCACCTCTTGTGGCTATTATTTCATACTCATCATCATGCTCACTTTGCACACTACGGACCCACATATGCATTATAGTTCTCACATTGAGGACAATGTTTAGTTTAGGTTGGGAGGTAGAGTTCGCATGATGACACTTTGTGCTAAAATTGTCAAATTTTTCAAATTTTGAGCATTTTTTTAGCTTAAATACATGACTTAGCGCATTAATACTCGCATGTTAGCCCTTTTTGGTTTGGTTGATTATGGAATTGAGTGTGAGAGTGATAAGTGAGTCTTGTTTAAGCATTAATAGGAAACTTAATTCAAGTTGAGTGTGTTATGACCTTGTGCATTTTTGTGACTATCATGGAGAAGAGCTCATGTGCTTAGGAGTAGATTTTGTTTGACATTGGTTAATTGAGCCTTTTTGTACTAGGTGGAGACTTATACCCCTATGGTGATCTTTAGAGCCATTATTCTTTTCATGAGGGGTTACACATTATTTTAGCTCAGTGGTTCTTTATTTTGGTTTTCAATGCCCTAGTTGCATCACACACACTTGCATGAGTATATACTTGGTGCATATGAGTTGTTTGCGAGCTTAGAACATGATGCTAGGCCATCTTTGCTATTTTGGGCCTTTTTGTCCTTTCTTGATATGAAATTGTCTTAGGAACCAACTTGAAGCCTTTTAATAAAGTGTGTGATATTTATATAAATATTTTCTTGGCTTCCACCTCATATATTATTCCTTAACCTTGTTCACACACTTTTAAGCCTTACCCTCACATGTTTTGGGTTGTGAAAAGTGCCTCAATGTCAGTGATGTGAATGGGGGTTGGGAATAGAAACTTTTGAGAGCATATTGAGAGGGAATATTGGGTGGAGAATTCAGCTTATATTTATTTCATTGTTTCAAGAAAAAAAAAAGAAAAGAAAAAAAAAGAGAGAGAAAACGAAAAAAAAAAAAATTTGTCATTCCTTTTCGCTTGTGTAATTTTGGGACTTGTACATTGTTCGCAATATTTGCAATTATCCCAAGGGTAGTATTTAGTGTGAATAAGCTTCTTGTTGGGATCTTTGTTGGGGTTGGAAAGGAAACGGGTAAAGTGGAAATTGTGTACAGTTGAGCATTGTTTTTCCCCCAAGACATATGCTTTGATTTCCATAACTTTCATTGTTTAACCTTTACCCATGGCCAAGTTACAACCAGATCAAAGACCTATTGGATTCTAAGCGAGCGACACTTATGTGTGCATGTAGTGGTCTTGTGTAGGTTATGTGGTATGATCCATTGCATTGCATTGGAACTTTTTGATATGAGCTGTCCACTCGAAACTTCAATTCAATTCACTCACTTATTTGTGAGGTTGTGTGCAACTAGGAGAGTATTTTATGCTAATAGGTATGTGTGAACCCTTGATGAGTGAATTTCTTTCTACAAGTGGTACCTTGTGAGCTTTTGAAGTCAAAACTTAGTTCCATTTATGCTCTTGCAACTTTGTTGAATGAAGGAAACAATTTTGTACACACGCTCTTTCTACTTTGATAGTCCATGCATTTATGCTTAGCACTTGGGAATTACACATGATATTTGGGTTATGTGACTTGTTGGGCTTGAGCTTGAATTCATATTCTATCTTAATTACTTTTTGACACCTTGAGACCATACCATAGATGTTTGTGGGTAGCATCACTGTAAACCCTCACGAGACCTTACTCGTCCACTAGGGATAACCTAGGGGTTTAAAGGGCTTGCCTCACGCACTAAGTGTGGCCGTCTGTTTCCTACAAAAACGAATATCACTTTAGTTAGTTTTTATTTTGTCTTATTTTGATTCAAATAAGAGCTTGCATGTTGTGGGTGTTTTTGCACTTGTTTTTGTACCCCATGGTTTCATTGCATGCATTGCTAGGGACTAGCAATGTCTCAGTTGGGGTGTGTGATTGGGTGCATTCCATGTTAAATTACTATGTTCATTTAACTATTAGTTGGACCTTTATTTGCCATTATTATTATAAAATAAGCATATTGATGCACTTATGGGATTTTGCAGGGGTTACATGCTCAAACTTGAGGAAATGGGTGCAAAAAGGAGCTGGAAAAGTGAAGAGATGAAGAAGAAAGTTGAGGAAGAGGACCATGGGTGCCCCACTTGAGGATGGGTGCCCCACTCTTCATCAAGTGGGCGCTCATAGAGAGCTGGTTTTGAAGGGGAAAGTCAGGCCTAAGAGGCATTTCATCAAACAGTTGGAGTAACCATAGCATGGGCGCCCCACCTAGACCCTTTGGCGCCCCACTCATCATCAGGTGGGCGCCCACAAAGAGGGAGTTTTTGACTGCTTTTTATGCCATTCTTTGAGGATTTCATCAAACACTTAGACCTTTGGGCACCCCACATCAACCATGGGCGCCCATGATGTCTTCTCCAGCATATGTTCAGAATAAAATTTGAGTTGTAATTTTATCTTTATGCCCTCGCAATTTATGTATAGATATAAAAGGGCAAATTTCTGATGTACTGAGGGTCGAAACCTTACGCACTTCTTCTTTTTTCTTAGTTTAGTTTAGATTAGGGTTAAGGTTTTGATTTCGCTTTAGGTTGTTCAAGCTTTGTTTCATCTTCGCATTAAGATTAACTTGTAAGTTACTTTCGTTTTTTTGTTTTAATTGAAGGTTCATTATCTTCTATAACTTTGTTCTTTATTTTCGCTTCGTAGTATTTCGTAGTCTTTGTTTGTGATTGATTTGTTTTCGAAATGGCTCTAAACCTTTCTGATCTACTTCGTTTTCGTGTTTTGTTGCATGATGAAGATGATTTTCTCTTTAAAAGGCTTTGTTCATACTTTCGTAATGTTAGGCTAGGGTTTTTCTTGGTTTTAACCTAGGAATGTAATTGAATCGAAGGAGTTGAATTCGGATAGTTCCAACTGAAATTTGTTTATCATCTTTTGAATAAAAATGTAAGGATCGTAATCCTAGATTAATTTTCGAAAACGAATCACCCATGATAAAGTTGAACTTCGGTTACAATCGTGTAAATCAAAGGTCAATTCCATGTCCCGGTGATTTCGAATTTGATTTCAAAAACCCTAGATTAGCGATCTCCTTACGAAAAAGGGTTTTCGATTATTAAATCTTCCGACCTAATATTATAGGTGTAAGAATTAGGTTGCGTTAATTACATATCTGAATTCAACCCTTCGAGGACATTACAGGATTAGGTTAAGGTCAAGTGTTTCCATTCACATGGTTTGTTTAAGTTCAATTTACGTAGTTTGTTAAAGTTTGCATCTTCGTGTTTTCGTTTTTCGTCCAATTGGTGTTTTCAATTTTCAAATCATCATCTCAATTCCTTATTCGAAAACTCCAAAAAGATTTTCATCTTTTCTTTTTAATATTTTTGCAAGTGTTTTCAAAACCAAGTTTTCCAAAGATTTAGACACACCTTTGCTCCCTGTGGAAGATGACCTAGGACTCACCTAGACTAAACTCAATCGACCTCTTATACTTGAGAGTGAGCCACTACCAAATTAGAGAGCGGTCAGCTGGTATTGGTTTTCGAATATAACCATTTACATACTTTCGAACAAGATTAAATAAATAGGTTTTGAATTCACTTCTAGTTTTGTTTGTTTGAAAAACTTTCGGAAACAAATGTTTTTAACCATATTCGTTTGAAATCATTGGTACTAACTTTTGATTAAAATATTCTTAACATTTTTCAAACTAAACCTTAATCTAGATTTGAATCTAAAATATCTCAAGGCAAAGTAGTGAACTACTTGGACTTGAAGTTGAATCAAGAACCTCATTATTATTGAGTTTGCAATTTAATTTAATTTTTGTTATAATTAATTTAGTTTGAATTTTTATTTAATCCATTCAAAACATATTCTCTTTAAGTAATATTACCTACAACTTTTTGAAACTGAATTTCAATTTTACCAACCCTTAAGACTTTAGTAAATTGAACTTTAGAGCTTGATTGCATTTAGTATTTGAAGTCCTTTTACAACCTAGAAACTAAATAACATAGGCTCCCTGTGAATTCAACTTCAGACTCACTGAGTTAAAACTACGACTGCCCTCTTGCACTTGAGAGGTAGAACCCCAAACACTTTTTAGGGTCGGTCAATCTACTTACGGTACACTTACTCATTCTTAAGCTCAAATCTTCCATTTATAGCTACATCTGTATACTCATGTGTTTTCTAATAAAGATAATGCCACGACTGGGATCCCATGTCCCTCTTTGCATATCATTGTCAAGGCATATTCTCAATATCATCATCACACTCAAACCCAAAACCACTTAGCCAAGCAAGTTTCCACAACTAGCACCTTTCTATAAAGTCAAATGCCTTAACACTCAAAAGGTTAAGAACGACCACACAAGTTCAAGTTTTCAATTCACACATTACCATAACACATTAGCATAATACATTAGCATTTTAATTCGCACAATGCCATAACACATTATCATTTCAATTTAGACAACCAAATAGGTTCTAATTTTTCAGTTCATACATATCCATTTCCTTACCCATTAGCATTTCTCAATCAAGGAATTCAAATCATAGTAGCCACATGTTGAGATACAGTGGATCGAATTAGCCATTCAAGAAATGTAACCAACATTGAACCAAGTTCAACACAATAGCCATTTCAAAGTTACAATAGTGCGTTTTACCAACATCAGTGAAATAGCAATGCCATCAAGTTTCGAGTAAACAACATAGAGATGAAAGAATTCCCTTAGTGTGACAACTTTAGCACAATTCAGTAACCCAAAATTTCAGGTGGCCAAGCCAAATGTTTATCAAATAACAGTTTAGAAAACATTCAACTCAAAGGAAATTTTCAACATTTTAACGTGCAAGTAGCAATCAAGAATTCAATAAAACATAGATTCAGTTATGATCAGTTCCTTTCAAAATTTAGAATTACTAGGATTCATCCCGTATATATAAGAAGTGCAATAAGTAACAATGGAGTATAGCCTTCCTATGTCATCTCTGAGTAACTCACCTTTGTGCAATTTAGGCCTCTATTACCATTATCCTTATCCCAAAGAGTCTTGAATTCCTAAACATTCACTAAAAGTTACTTTAGCAATATAAAGACTTTTCAACCTTTAAATTATAGCATCGCCCATATCTTCGACCTCACTCAAATAATATGGGGGATCCTAAATTCAACCTCTTTCCAATATTCTACTCTTTTACTTCACTTCATAATCAGTTTACCTTACATAAATAAATACCTTCGGCATCCTTATGTTCTAATGCATTCCAAACTGTTCTATTAGTTTACTTAACCATAACAAGACTTCAATGCTAAACCATCGTAGCTAATATCGATTCAGGCACAAATAAATCCTCTTCATATAATTCCCATTACCTCGACTCACGTTGTAACTTAAATTTCCATGTAACTCTTCACAATATTAAAAGTATTCCCTTCCTTAAGTAGGAATAACCAACACAAAACTTCAATTAACATATATCCTGTGCCATAAAATGTTCTCACTATCATTACCCCACACATTTGTGCTCTTTTCCCAATTCATTTAAATCAATGAGTCCATTAGCTAAGAGGTACTTGAGTAAGATAAAGGTGGCACCCCACCAAATCCACAAAACTTAAACATCAAACACAATCTTAGCTATACTTAATTACTATACTAATCCCTCAAAATCATCCAACCAAATATTACCTATCTCCAAACTCTGTCTCATGCAAACCAATTCAACATTTATTATTCTTGATGCCTAATGATTGAGTCAAAACATCAATACTCGATAAGCAACATGCTGCACTAATTACCACCAAATTTGCCAACTTTAGTTTTACTTAAAACCTAAACTTTTTACCATTCCTTTTAACAAGAATCTCAAATGTCCCGTTATCCAATACTATATCTTATAAAATCATAGGCTCACAATCATTGGATTGAATTCCAAACTTCTAAGACTTCATCGACACCATAGAATATGGCCTAACAGAAAAATAATAGCGACATCTAATATGGAATCTATGAAAGTCGAACCAACCCTTGGGGTTTGCCCCCACTCATCCCCAAGTATCACATCCAAAATCAACACCTCACTTACAAGACGCTTAGATTCCTTTTCATTCAATCTCCAATTGACCATGTGAACACAAACTTTTTCCCAACATGCCTAATATCATTTACTAAAAAGGTTACCCCATCACAACCTAAACCACCATATTATCAAATAACCGGTTATCACCAATCCATTATAATGATCAATCACCACTCATCACGTTAGTAACTCGTACATTTTAACTCGTACATTCTCTACCATTGCCATTTCTACTTCAAATCCATTCCATAATCTCACAATTCCCACCAAATAAAGGTAGCCTCAATAAATCCCAAAATCACTACCTTAGACTCTTTAAACCCCTTAGCACTCATAATTTTTCAATCATATCCACAATCACTTCTAACCATATTTCATAATGCTAGGTCTACTATTAAAACATCTGTCAAACATTACCTCTAGGTTCACACCTCCAATGATTACACCATTTACTCACATATCAACCTTACCTATCATTAGCCAGGGATGTTTACCGAATCCTCATATCTCTAAACAATACGATCAAGGTTCTAGTAACGTTTAGTTCTACCCATCTGCACCATAATCCTTACCACAAAGTACTAATAAGTCCATCCCATGAAAATGACTAAATGTCAGTTATATCACATCAACATGTAACATGCAATGCTAGACTCCCACTGTCCCTTAGGTATTCTGACCTAGGCTCTGATACCAACCTGTCACGCCCCGGATCTCACGACCTGAGGGGTGAGTGATAAACGCACATATCAGGCACTAACATAACCACTCATGATCAGAGCAATGCAACATCAACTAGTGAGCCCAAGATATAGGATGAGATAACATAAATTTAATCTTGATTATAGTCAAGTTACAAACTTCCAACATTCCTCCTATTAATACATAACTTAGGCCTTAGGGCCCCTACAACCAAATCGAATAAATCCTCAATGTATAATATTACAATTTCAAATAAAGCAAAACTAAGTAACCAAAAGTTTTGCTGAGTTTAGAAGGGTTCATGCATAAGCACTCCTAATTTAACCCCATCTGCCCACCTGATTGATCTGACCTGTTCCTGCATCAAAATCTATAAAGACGTGAGCACGGGTCCACTTGTGCCCACGATGCCTCAAACAAACATATATGGTATATAATCAACACATGCATGCCAATGTACATATATGCATAGATACACCAACATCTTTCTATATGCCATAACAATTTATTTATATCAATTAGTTTTCAACTTAGGTAAGTATTTATCGTCATTCAATAACATCATAGTGTTGTATTCAATTCCAATTATTCTTCATTATTAAATTTCCCAAGTTTATATCCAATCACGTTCCATATCACATTATCACATATTCAACATATGTCACATTATCAAATATTCAACATTTAATCACACAACCATATCCACATTAGCAACTATTCATCATTCCATCACATCACCATATCCACATTTTCACTTATTCATCATTCGATCACATTGCCATAACCACACAAGTCATTGGGGGTTGGGTGCATCCACAATATCGTCTTTTATGGGCCAACACCCAACGGAAATGATGAACCGATGTCGTCGTTTAGGATCACAGTCTAAGGCCATGAGGAGGCAAAACACACACAATGTTGTGGGCTACTAACCCATTGGCATTGACACCAAACCCTGCGCAGGTTCTGGATCTTTCAACCTAAGGGTAATCTCACAACCTTTCCTATTTTCGCACCCCACCACGACCCCCAGCACACAACCGATCATTCATCACATTCAGTACTCTTTAATCACAATTCACATTCGTCACTGTAAACTTTCCAACACACATAATCAGACTCCATTTCATCATGGAACACAATTCATTTCATCTCATCATTTCATTTAACCCAAGCCTCATTTAATTTTCATCATTTATTAACAAAAGTTCACATTTCAATTTACCTTCAATCATATATTCACTTTTCGGTTCATCCCAAGATTCATCACATATCAATATTGATAAACCTTATTAAACATTAAACATTTAACATCATTATGAATTTGAGTCTTTTTGTCAATTCACAATTTACTTAATCAATCACATGTTCATAGACCTCATCATTTAGTTTACATTAAGACATAATCACAATTCTACTAAATTAAGACTCTTATTTCAAAGTAATCTTCCAATTCATGCAGTTCAAGGTGACATTCACTTATCATTACAAGTTAAACCCCATTAGCTTAAGATAACCAATCCTTAACCACTCTTTAAGGCTCATTTCCCTTTTAAAATCCATGCAATTAATCAAGTAAAAGTTTCATGTAAAAATCTGTTACCAACTCTTTCATATGCCCAAGGTAGGAGGCCAAACTAAGTAAAGTCAAGAAAGTGTCGTAGGCTCGGTGGGTGTCCAAGCTGACACTCAGCCGTGTACCCAGGGGTTGGGCGCCCATGTCTTGGGCGCCCAACTGAGTCTCCCTTGTGCGCCCACAGCTTGGTCCAAATTACGGTTTCCACACTCTGTTTTCTGGTTTCATGGTTTTTCACCCTTAGGACCTCAAATTGACCAAGTTAAAGTAAAAATACCTAAAGTTTCATGTTCATAACATCTCCACAAGTCATATAAGAATTAAAGGAAACCAACCATTTGAGTTTTCATTGACTATGGGCCAAGTTATGCATCAAACATTCTTATCTCTCTTGCTACCTATACATGTGTGTATAACCCTCATTTCATTCCATAAATGAAATCAAATCTTGCAATGGTTACCCAAATAATGTTCTAGATCTTGTTACACATCATATATGTGAGAATGAGCATAAAATCCCCACCTCAAGTTGAATAAAGATGAAGAATAAGAGAAGGGTTCTTCCCAGTTTCAAACTCCCAGCTTTGATTGGTTTGATCTCCTCTCCCTTTGATCTAAACAACAAACAAATCACATTGATAGGTTCCTTGAGTGCTTAATTGCATCCTTGCAAGGTTAGTTTGATTTTGGCTAGGGTTAGAGACACTTACCATGCAAACCCTCACTTAGTTCCCTTTGTTTCTTCTTCCTTGCTCTTCTTTACTTCTCACCCAGTTTCTTCTTCTCCAAACCACTTCTTTCTCTCTCTCTCTTGCATCATATACACAAGTATATATATATTTAAGCAATATTTTAAGTCCCCAACAATAGATTCTAGGTCCTTCCATCATCCCTAGGCTATATATAGGCTCATAGGTGTGAGGCTCGGCTGGAAATTTTAGAGCAACCCATGCCTATCAAGTATGCTGTTCCTTGGGCGCCCAAGCCCTTCTTAGGTGGGCGCCCATGCCTTGTGCACCCAAGGTGTTCTCCTCTTGCACTTTTGCTAAAATGCTATCCTTTGATTGTTTAGCTCACCCCTTCAAAGCTTTCAACTCTAAAAAGTGCCATTAATGATCTATACCTCTAGATTAACATACTATTACTTCAAAATGTTCGATTAACCACCTATTTACATTCATGCAAATGTCCAGGGTATTACAGTTAGCGAGGTGGCGTATCGTTTAGCTTTGCCACTAAGGTTGTCTGGGGTGCATTTAGTGTTTCAGGTGTCCATGCTGAGAAAGTATAATCCTGATCCGTCTTATGTTTTGGTTTGAGAAGAGCTTGAGATTAATTTTGATGTCTTCTATGAGATAAAGGCTGTAAGGATTGTGGATTCTCGTGCGCAGCTTCTTCGAGGGATGACGATACCTTTGGTTAGGGCACTGTGGAAACATCATGGGATAAAGGAGTTGACTTGGGAGTGCTAACAGGATATGAGACATTGTTTTCCCGAGTTGTTTGCTTGATTTTTTTTGTATTATTTTGTTGTTCAATTTTCAAGGATGAAAATTTTGTAAGAAAGGGAGGATGTAAAGACCTAACATTTTTAGCATTTTCATTTAGAATTTATAATATTAAAATTTAGATATTTTGGACCACATTTATGTCTTTTTTAAAATATATATATATATATGAAATCTAGTGCTAATTTATTTTATGCTATATGTACTAATGTTGTGCATTGGTAAATATGTATTAATGCTTATTCTTATTAGTGGGGAGAGAAGGCATTAATCATTGCTAAAGAGACGGACAAGGTTTTATTACTGTGTGCAGGAGGCTAAAAGTTGGCAAGTGGGTTTTGAATTTATGTGGGAGTTGGAGGAGAAATTATGGAGGTTTTTATGATGGGTAGATACACTGAGTAGGAGAGAGGGGGACTTTTAATTTATATATAAATGCCTCTACATAATTATACCTTCAGTTTCTTCTTCTCTGATATATCTCTATACACCTTTTTCATCTTTCATTATTTTTTTCTTTCTCTTCTCTTCTTCTTTCTTGTGTGAGATAAGAAGGAAAAAAAAAAAAGAGAGAAAGGGTTGTGCCTACCATTTATCTGTTGGAAGAGACAGCGAGCATGATCGTAGAGAAAATTTGGAGTGAGATAGGCGAAGGCTATTCGAAAGGCCAACTTGAGTTGGTGTTTTATTTGGAGTTTCTATATACTTTGTCAGCGTATATAATACAAGATTGGTGTAATTTTTTTTATAAAATATTTTTTTATTCATGTCATATATAGGTACAAACAACCCAACTGAATGTGTTTTTGCTATCATTAGAGTATAAAAATATATTTTGTGTGCTGTCAGATTATTTGCTTTGCACTTGATATTTGCATATATTTAGAGAGATATACATATTTGATTGCTATAGGTGTATTGTTATGGTTGATATATTTATGTATATATATATTAACAGTCACAAGTATAAATGTGATGACTTGCTGTGTGAATTGAATTGGGAGTTAACATATATATATATATATATATATATTACCCTACTGTAGGTGTATTGTTATGTTAAGGCCAAAATTGTAAATTGGCAAATCCATGGTCAAAGATAGTGTTTTGTGGAATCTAGTGTAGGCTAAGACAGTATAGTCTTGAGTCAAGTAGAAATGTAAAGGCCTCAGGTAAGATTGTTTGCATAATACTGGAAGTCCTGAAGAAACCAAACAAAGTTCAGATTTGATTAACGCAGGAAGAACATAGGAAGGCCGCAGTTTGTCGCAAGAAAATCCTGAGACCTGAAGTTGGAGAACAAGTCATGCGGGATGGCCGCTTTGAGTCGCGGGAAGACTGCTTGAAGGCCGCAGGAAGGCCACTTGAAGGCCATAGGTGCGCCCTTCTCGCGAGGTAGGCTATTTCAATCAGATCGTGTCTGTTTCGAGCCCTAGCCACCTCTGTTTGTCTATATATATCTCCTAGCATCTTCAAGGTTTACACACACATAGATATGGAGATAATAAACAATAGTTTATGAACCAGAAAGTTAGATGATTCTCTTCATCACTTAGCCAACATGTTTTGTGTTCAATCCGAAGGAGTTCGGGTTTGAGGTTTGTGAATGCTGTGGATTCAGCAAAACTATCAAGGATTCGATGTTGAGTCTTGGGGGAGTCAAATGGCTTTCGCTAAAGGAGTTCGTGAATTGAGAATTTGAGCAAACGTCAACAAGAGTATAGAGTCGAGGAGTCGATCTATCGAGGGGTTGAGTTTGTAATCAACGTTTGTCTTTTAGTGAAAGTTTTGTTTGTGTGTGATTGATTGATTAGGATCTCCATCAGCATATTACGAAATTTCAATTCATATCAGAGCGGGTACATTTTTTAGAACAAAACATGATCTTGTTATTTGCTGATGGATGCTTCTCAAGAAGGTGGTTCGAGCATGAGACCTTCGCGGTTTGATGGCACCAATTACGCGTATTGGAAGGTTCAAATGAGAGCTCATATAATCTCATTGAACGTCAATGTTTGGTTGGCCAATGAAAAATGTTGGGTAAAACCAACTCACTCTGTTAATAAAGTAACAGTTGACAAGCCTATGGATTTGTGGACGAGGGCTGAGCAAGAGAAGGTAGAGTGGACTACAAGGCTCTAAGTTCTATTTTTTGTGCAGTCTCCGCCAATAAATTTAGAAGAATTTCTAGTTGTGAGATTGCGAAGGAGGCTTGGAAGATTCTGGAGTTGACGCATGAAGGGGATTCTACTATCAAGAAGTCCAAGCTACAAAAAGTAACCTCATAGTTTGAAAGTTTGAAGATGGCTGAAGACGAACCCTTTGATTATTTTTATGCAAAGCTTAGTGGCATTGTCAATACAAGCTTCAATCTTGGAGAACCAATTCCTAATCGAAGGATCATAAGTAAGATTCTTTGATCCCTACCTATGTCCTTCCAAGCAAAAGTTACTGCTATTGAAGAGGCTAGGAATGTTGATTCAATGAGGGTAGAAGATTTAGTTGGCTCCCTGCAGACTTATGAAGCCAACATAATCAAACCAAAGTCTAGAGGAGTTGCCCTAAAAACGGTAAAGGAAGATTAGTCCTCCTCTAGTAATGATGAGTCAATCCCCTCTCCTGAAAAAATTGCTATCTATGCTAAGAAACTTAGAAAATTTTTCAAAAAGAAAGATAGCAAGCAAAGGAAGTCGAAAAAGAATGAGAAAGACAAAGGAGAGAAACCTTTGGAGAAGAAGAAGAAGGAGAACAAGTCTAAGGGTGTGAACTGTTACGAGTGCCAAGGTTATGGTCACATAGCCTAAGATTGTGGGAACAAGAAGGGTAAGAAGAAGGTTCTCAATGTAACATTTGATGATTTAGATGATCAGTCGAGTACCTCCTCTTCTTCAGATGATTTTTCAGAGAATTATATTGCTTTCATGGTTAGAGCCAGTGCCCCCTCTAATTCAGCTGAGTCATCCTCTTTTGCGAGCAAGAAAGAAGAATCCTTTGAAAGTGAAAATGAAGACGATTCTGATGAGGAGGTAGATTTTGAAGAGGTGTATCAACTATTGCACCAAGACTGTTAAAGACTCCACAAGCAAAACGAGAAGTTGACCATGAAGAACAAGGTGTTGAAAAAGGAGAGAGACAGTTTGAAAATTGCTCTGGAAGAATTGGAAGCTAAGTTTGAAGGTCTTGAATCAAACAAGAAGTCTCAAGATGAATTGATAACAAGTTTCAAGAGCAAACTGGATCAAAGAGAGAAGGAATTGAATGATGCCTAGGGAAAGTTGCAAGCCATGCAACTCAAGATGAATACTGCATTTTCCAAACTTGACAACATACTTGGGATGCAAAGGAGCCCACGTGACAAAAGAGGACTTGGCTACACTGGTATGCAAGTGGACACTCTAGAAGCTAAAGCTACCCCCAGTTCCTCAAAGATAACTGCTCCAAAAGCAGTCAAAGCTCCTCAACCTAAGAAAGGTAATCAGTCAAGAGCTTATCTTCATAAACTCAAAGGTACACCCCCTAACTTGAAAAGTAAGTTTATTCCTATATGTTTTCATTGTGGTATACCTAGTCATATAAAATCACACTGTCGCAAATTATATGGGCTTCCCCTATCCTATGTTAACACGAGAAATTCTTTTAGATCTAATTTTCAAGTGTCAAATAGGTTTAATCCATTAAGGTTTCAAAAGTCATATCTTGATTCTAGATCTTACATGACTTGGCCAGTGAGGAATAACATAAAGAAAAATTTTTCAAAACCCATTGGTCCAAAACCCAACAATCCCAAGATTCAAAATGCTTTTCCAAAAATAAGAACTGTTTAGATTAGGAAGAGTGATCTCTATGTCACCCACACCCTTAAGAGTGTTGAAGGGGTGAACCTTAGCATGTAGAGGCAAATTTTTTTTTCATGAATTACGCTATGCGTCATTATTATATTATTACCTAGTTCTATGAAATCATATAGATTAGATATTTTTTTTTATAAGAAATTTTTTTTGGTTGCAATGTTATTCTTTATGATATTCTTGCATGTTCTATTATTTCATTTACACTTCAAAATCACAGGATTAAAATTGTTGATCTACACAGTGGTCATAAATTTGAAGTACTTGATGAATCTGAATCCTATGTTTTGTTGTTCCTTGTCATGGTAGTGGTGTGCCAATTGTAATTACACGAAGTTTAGTACATCATGAGAAATAATTTTTCACCACTCAATTGGTTTAATAAATTCTCCTTTTTGGACTATTGCTTGCTCTTGAGCTTTCATAAAAAAAAAAAAAAAATCACTTGGAAAGGGCTACCATATGGGATAGAGTGAAAGCTAGCTTGTTGACGTGCGGGTTATTAAAATAACCACCCTCTGGGTTTGACGATACAGAAAGAAGACTACCTACCCAGAAGTGTGTGAAAGTCGCCAAGTAAAAATAAAAATTTTTGGCGGATGAAAATTGAAAAATTGGTGTTTAGTTGAAAACAATGAATTAAGGAGAAACTAGTCGAAGAGCTAACACTGCATATCTTACTCAATTCAATTGAAAGTCCAAAAGGAGCAATTTTAAAATTCCTGTGAGTTTGTGAAAAGTATTAATCATGTTGCACTTAAACTTTATTTCTCACACCACACAGGCATTTGACCATTGGTATGACATGTGTGAACAACTCATGACATAAATAGTAGGGTGATTCTTGGAATTCTTATTTGTTACTATTTATGTATGGCCAAAATTTTGAGACTATGCTTTGTTTTGTGTTTGGGAAAATAGAACCTAGAATGAATCAATCAAGAATACACGTTATACCTTATTGTTTGTCAATTTATGTCAAAAAGGGGGAGAGTAGGTTAAAGGGGAGATATATTTAAGGGGGAGATTGCGTTAAAAGGGGATAATGATTTTGTTTATTAAGGGGGAGATTGCGTGAAAAGAGGGAGAATAATGATATTGTTTATTAAGGGGGAGAATATTTTGTTTCATCTTTTGTGTTAATATTTCCTTTAAGTTTTATTTATTCCACGAGATGCCTTGATCGTTTTGTTTAAGTGTGCATCAAACAAGTTCAATAATCAAAGCATATTGATCAAGGAAGAGTCTACTAAGGCCTTTTTAAATTAGGATGAATTCATTTGTAATTTCATTTATTGAGTTTTGACATGGAATTGCCAAAGGGGGATATTGTTAAGGCCAAAATTGTAAATTGGCAAATCCATGGTCAAAGATAGTGTTTTGTGAAATCTAGACTTAGTGTAGGCTAAGACACTATAGTCTTGAGTCAAGTAGAAGTGTAAAGGCCTCAGGTAAGATTGTTTGCATAATACTGGAAGTCCTGAAGAAGCCAAACAAAGTTCGGATTTGATTAACGCAAGAAGAACGCAGGAAGGCCGCAGTTTGTCGCAGGAAAATCCCGAGACCTGAAGTTGGAGAACAAGCCATGCGGGATGGCCACTCTGAGTCGTGGGAAGACCGCTTTAAGGTCGTGGGAAGGCCACTTGAAGGCCACAGGTGCGCCCTTCCTACAAGGTAGGCTTTTTCAGTTAGATCGTGTTTGTTTCAAGCCCTAGCCACCTTTGCTTGTCTATATATATCTCCTGGTGTCTTAAAGGTTTACACACACATAGATATAGAGAGAATAAACAATAGTTTGTGAGCCAAAAAGTTAGATGATTCTCTCCATCACTTAGCCAACATGTTTCGTGTTCAATCTGAAGGAGTTCAGGTTTGAGGTTTGTGAATGCTGTGGAAAACTACCGAGGATTCGGTGTTGAGCCTTCGAAGATTCGAAAGGCTTTCGCTAAAGGAGTTGGTGAATCGAGGATTCGAGAAAACGTCAACAAGAGTATAGAGTTGAGGAGTCGATTTATCGAGGGGTTGAGTTTGGAACCAACGTTCGTTTTTTAGTGAAAGTTTTGATTGAGGTTTCCCTTCGTGGGTTTCTTCATTTCTTGTATCTTGCCTTCTACAATCTTTTGTTTGTGTGTGATTGATTGATTAGGATCTCCATCAGCATATTACGAAATTTCATGTTATAATTGAGATACTTATGTATATGCATTAATACTCATGAATATGAATATAAAGTTTACTGTCTGAATGGAAATGGAAGTTTGGAATTTGTGAATTGAATGGGTAGTTAATATTATATATATATATATATATATTAGACTTCCATAGTATGTTGTTATAATTAAGATATTTATTTATGTATATTAATAATGCTCTTGATTATAAAGGTGAGAGTTAATGTGAAATGAATGGAAAGTTTACATATGAACATAAATGTTCATGTAAATATATGACTTGCGGTGTGGTTTATGCATCATGAATATAAATGTTAGAGTGAATTGAATTTGAAATTTATGAATGTACATTAATGCCAATGAATATAATTATGAAACTTGCTATGTAAACTAAAATGGGAAGTTAGAGAAGTTGCTATATGAATTGATTTGGGAATTAAAGTATTAATTAGACTAAGACAGTATAAGTATGTATAAATGTGTATACACAAATTTCAAACTAAAACTTCTGTTTTTTTTTTACTTATTGAATAATCAATTATTTTGAATTAGCCCCCTAGGGTTAGCCTGAGTAGCTCGTGCTTCCCACAAAGTCCACACGGGTTCGATTCTTGACTTAAGCGGGATGTGCGTGAAGGATAACGTACATCTCCCCAGTTACACATCGGCTGCACAATTCATTGAGAGCTATAATAAACCAGTGTAGATTCTCAGTTACCAAAAAAGTTATTTTGAATTAGGTGGCATTATTTATGAATTTATTGAACATTGGTTTGGACTTATTTAGAAGTGAGATACTTAGATAAATATTTAAATAAAATTATTTGGAAGGAGAATTTTAGAAATATAGATTTTTTTTTATTTATGGCCAATTAAATCTTATTAGCGTGCCTATTTTTTAATAGTTTATGTATGGAACTTGATTGTTATCTAAAAGACATGCATGCAATGGCCAACACGACACTTAGGCCCAGGAGAATTTACTTCATAAGACTTATTAATTTAAAGGATGAACACAAAAACCAAATTAGGGAGAACTCTTATGGATGTTGTGCAGTTAATTAAAGGAATTGATTAAGATTGATTTTTGATATTGGGGTCATAGAGGGTACTGAAAAGAGTGGGTTCTAAAGCCCAAGGGTCGAAAGCCCCAAATTTTGCACAGGGTGGTTTAGCGTAACTAGTAGGTTAGAAACTTATGAAGTGTATATATACAACTTGTACTAGCATATATTAGTACCATACTACGGGATTGGTTTGCCTGGTAAGGCAAAATAAGTAAATTGAGGATTGCAAGACCAATTGCACCCCACGGTTTAGGCCTGGGGATTTAGTGAGTACATCTACAATTACGAGACTAGTTGTAACCTACGGCTAAGGCCTGGGGATTTATTTTGAGTTTAGCTCTGTGGCCACATACTAACCTTGCAAAGTACCTGATCCATAGTATGATATTGATGTGTGGTGATGTGAATGATGTGATGTGATTTATTTTAGCATGAGACTGCAGGATCTTGGCTAAGTAACTAGTTCTAATTAGAACAGTATGATTAAATTTTAAGATTTTAATTTAATTAATATTGATTGAGTGTTGATTGTTTTGCATGATTAAGAAATTATCTCATAAACACTTTTAGAGCACACGTGGAATTTAGTTTTCACCCCTACTACAGTTGGCAATACAGGGGTTAATGCTCGTGATGGACCGCTGGGTTAGCTAGCCGTTTGGGATTGTTATAGCTGGATGATTTATTTTACTTTGCATTTTAACATTTTAAATTATAATGTAATGGAGTACTAATTTGGGCTTATATTTGTGGTATAGTTTTGTAGCCATTTTTAAGGGCATTTTTAAGATGTTTGAACATTCAAGAAATTGATTAGTAGTTTATTTTATTCACTTTTTCTCTGATATATTATATTTTTCATGGTTTGATGTTTATTTGTGCATTTTGTCCCCATGTCCCTGGGTTGTGGATTTCGGGGCGTGACATTTATAATCCTTTAGATCCTCCACCATATGAGTGAATGTGATTGGTTTCTATGTATCATTTGTATAATACTAGATTTATTAATTTTAAGTTTTAGATTTAACTTTAGACATGAAGCTTAGTTTAAATTTCCTGAGGATTGAAATTCTTTGCATTTTTCTTCCTGCGATCAGGACGCCCTGATTAAGTAGTCTAGACACCTTAACTAATTTCTAGAAAAATTAAAAAATTCAAAAATCCTAAAATTTCTCTCTGGTCTAGACACCCTGATCGGGCGGTCCAGACACCAACTTTTCATTTCAAGTTTTAAAAGACTCCCTCTTCTCTGTTGTCCGGACACCCTAGGGGTGGCCCAGACACTGCATTGTTTTAAAACACCCCTAATTCAAAATTTTACTCAAATTTCATTACTTCCACTACAAAAATCTCTCACTCGGTTGAAAACATCCACAAGACTTCTTTACCCAACCGTTTTCAAGCCGAATTCAAAAGATTCTCATGCTCAAAAACCTTCATTCATGAATTTGGTACATTTGCTTCCCCGGTCATAAACCTCAGGTTTGGGTTCTTTGAGCTACAGCAACAGCTTTGAGTTTTTGTGTCAAACAGTTTAACTTTGTCAATACATTGACAATTTCATGTTTTTTTTCTTAGATTATCCATATTTTTGGGTACATCCACATTTTCGAGTCCACGGGTCTATAGTTTGTACTGCCATCTTCATCAAGTTCAAGATTCTAGGTGAGTACACTTACAGACCCAAGCGTGCAGTCTATACATTTTCAATAGAATAATTTGAAATCAAAGACCCGATTGTGAGGTCTTGAAAACATTGCAGCAAACTCGATTGTGTGGTTTTCCACTTACATGTTTGGTGTAATACCCCGGACTTTGTCTTAATGTGAGTATCTGGTTCTTGATGTATTTTGGAAGTTAAGATATGTTAATTTAGTGGTATGGATCATTTATGGTGTTTTGGAGTTAAGAACTTTGAAGGAAATGGGTTATGCAGTCAAAGGTGACATTTTGGCCAAGTGCTGGAAAATGGGGGGGAGGAAACCTTCGGTGCCCACCTGAAAAGAGCTTGGGCACCCAAGGCACAGTGGTTTTGATAGATAAGTGTTTTTCTGCATTTTCCAGCCGAGCCTTACCCTATTAACACCTATACCTAGCTAGGGGTGAGGGGAGACCTGAGAATCACTGTTTGGGGGTTTAAAATATTGTTATATATATATTTGGTTGATTTGATGCAAGAGAGAGAGAGAGTGGCTTGGAAGAAGATAGAATTCGGGTGAGAAGCAAAGGAAGAGCGAAGGAAGAACAAAGAAGGAACTAGGTGGAGATTCAAAGGTAGGTCTTACAAATCTTCGTAGAACTCAAATTCCCTTTGTAAAATTGAAATTAGAACCCTAAGAAACCTTCCTATGTCATTTATTTTTATTTTTGATCAAGGAGGGAGAAGATAGAGGCCATCAAAGTTTGAAGGTTTGGAAGCTTAAGACACCTTCTTGTTGATCTATCATTTTACCACTTGAGGTAGGGATTTAATGCCTCATTCTTACATATGTGTTGTGTAACAAGGAGTAGATTACCATTAGAAAACCCTCTTTAAGTGTTGGTTTCATGTATAGAAAAAAATGGGAGTTATACACATGTCTATATATGTATAGGTTGAGAGAGTGAAAGTAGTGTTTTGATCCATAACTTGACTTGTAGTTGATGAAAACTCAAATTTTTTATGTTGTTTGAAGCCTAAGAACCTAGTGTTGATGTTAGAAACTTGAAACTTGAGGTATTTTTACATTAACTTGGTCAATTTGAGGTCCCAAGGGTGAAAAACCATGAAACCAGAAAACAGGGCATGACACCCGAAACTTGGCCCAGGCTGTGGGCGCACAAGGGGGACACAGTCGGGTGCCCAAGACATTAAGGTATAGGTGCCCAAGCCCCTTAGGCGCCCAAGAAATTAAGGCACGGGCACCCAAGCCCCTTGGGCGCACAGCTGAGTGTCAACTTGGGCGCCTTGAGCCCAGGTCACTTTTCCTGACTTTGCTTAGTTTGACCTCCTACCTTAGGCTTATGAAAGTTTTGGTAACATGTTTATATGTGAAACTTTTTCTTGATTAGTTGCATGGATTTTAAGAGGGAAATGAGCTTTTCAAAGTGATTATGGATTGATTATCTTAAACCTATAGGATTTAACTTGTAAAGGGGAATGAATGCTACCTTGAATGAAATGAGTTGGAAACCTACTTTGAGATACGAATCTTAATTCAAATTGATTTGTGAAGATGCCTTGATGTAAACTAAACATTGAAGTCTATGAACTTATGATTGATTAAATAAAATATGACTTGACAAAAGGGAACTCATATTCATAATATTAAAGAATGTTGAATGTTTAATGATACTTGATCAATGTTGTTATGTGATGAATCGTGGGATGAACTGAAATGTGGAAATGTGTTGTGGGAAAGTATATGAGGTTGAATGTGAATCTATGAATGATGAAATGTTATGTGATGAATGATTGCTTGTGTGCCGGGGCCGGGGCCGTGGTGGGGTGCGAAAATAGGAAGGGTTTAGAGAGTACCCTCGGGTTGAGAGCCTCAGAACCTGTGCAAGGTTTGGTGTCAATGCCAGTGGGTTAGTAGCCCACAGCATTGTGTGTGTTTTGGCTCGTCATGGCCCTGGACGGCGATCCTAAACGATGACGTCGGTTTATCATTTCCGTTGGGTATTGGCCCATAAAAGACGATAGTGTGTATGCACCTATCCTCCGATGATTTATTTGGTTGTGGTTGTGCTATGTGATGATGAATGGATGATGATGTGAATATGTTTACTTGCTTGAATACTATTCAAATGATAAAATGGTGTTGAATTGTGAATGGAATTGGAGTTTGAATTGCAAAACATAAACATTAACCAAAATTTGAAATCTTAAACTTTGACATTGTTGTATGAGTATATGTTTCCACTTATTTTGGCATGGCTATGTTAATGTAATATTATGACTCTAGAAAAAGTTAAAATGGTTAACCTTACTTGAGATGCATTCCATGATTAGATTTGTATATCATATATGTTATTTTGAGACATCGTGGGCACAAGTGGACCCGTGCTCACATCCCTACAGACTTTGATGCAGGTACAGGCAATAACCAGCAGGTGGGCTAATGGGGTTGGACTAGGAGGATATGCATGAACCCAACCAAGCTTAGCAAAGCTCTGGGTCATCTAGTTTAAATTTCTTTTGGAATTTGTAATATTGTACACTGATAGACCTTTTCGATTTGATTGTAACGGCCTTAAGGCCTAAGCTATGTAATTTAGGAATTGAATATGTAGTTAGTGACCTGGCAACAGTCAAGGTTGACTTATGTTATCTTATATTATGTCTTAGGCTCACTCTTTGATGTTGCATTGCTTTGATCATGGGTAGTTATGTTGGTGTATGTTGTGTGTGTTTATCACTCACCCCTCGGGTCACGAGATCCGAGGCGTGACATTTGGAAGTCAACTTTTTATCCAAAATTTCTTTAAAAACATTATTCTTGACATCTTGCATTAACGTGAATCTGATTGTTAGATCCCGTGTGCTTTTCACTTTAATGTGTTCTTTGGGAAGCTCATATATGCACAACCTTTAAGGTTAATTTCCCATAAATGTTTATTCCTACAATACCATAGTTATAATGCTCTTTCATCCATTATGTTATCATTTGTAATGTTAATGGGGTGGCTGAATTTATGTAGACATAGGGCGTGATCTCTCCTTATTCTTAAATCAATATTTCTCCATTTATATATGTAGTGTGTCATGGGACCGCGAGTGAAACATGCAGCCAATAGGAAATTAGCCTTTACATCTTTTGATATAGGTCAATTTTGGAGAAAATAAGCCAAGACCAAACATGATGATATTTGGGTGTACAAACCAGTGGTGATTGAGCGTTACTGGTAGATAGAACAATTCAAGGGTGAAGAGTTTCTTCTCGAACAAAATTTTGAGGGACAACAATGGCTTCAGTTAACTAGGTTTCATTCTAGGTGTGTTATAGAGGTTGTTCGAGAATTCTTTGCAAATGTAAAAGAAGAATCTATAGTTAGGATGAGGGGAGGTGAAAAAATTATTAGCTAGGTTCGAGGAGTAGAATTAACACTAACACTAGATGATTTTGCACAAGTTTTTCAACTTCCCCATGTTCGGGATCCAAAATTCTCTTATCCCTCTGACGGTACCCCACCATTGGCCACTATAGCTACAGAAATATTACTAAGGGGCCAGGATTGGATTGGGGAGTTTAGGAAGCCTATCTTTGCTTTGAATGACAAGTACTGGGCTCTTCACATAGTTTCCTGCACTATCATTTACCCCAAAACTATAATCCAGATTCTAGTCCTCTGCCTGCCAAGCTGATATATGCTATAGGAACTAGGATGACCATAGATCTACCTTTTTATATCCGGCACCAGATAATGTACACATATGAGCATCTGGGAGCTCAAACAGGTCTACCATTTGGGGGTGCTCTCACTAAGATATTTAAAAGGAATGGTGCACGTATTTCTAATGATATGCCTTTAGCCATGAGTCTTTAGCCATTCAACTACATGTCATACTCTAAATCTGAGGGGCATTTTGCTAGAATTAAGAAGAGAAAGACTAAATCAGCTCAAGTAGCAGAAGAAAGTAATTCACCAACCCAAGAAGAAAAAGATAAAGAAGTGTCCAATGCAAACTTAGCTAACATGACTTAGGACACTCAAATAGCATTGGGGTGATCTGGCAGAGAGATTGAGCCACCTTAGCAAAACCAAGAAAAAGATTGCCAAAGCATTCTTCAGATATAGAGGACCCCGCAGGAGCATGGTCACCTTTTGTAGAGTATTCTAGACCATCTTTAGGTTGCTTGTCATCCTCCCCCCCCACAACGATTTTTATATCTTTCTTTATCTTTATTTTTGTACTATGTAGTGACATGAGATTTTAGGAACTAGAGTTGATGTTCTATTTTGTAATCCTAAAGCTCATGACAAGAAAAGTAGGTTACGGTGATGAGTCTTCTGTGACATTGAAAAATATTATCATAATATATGCTATTTAGTGACAAAATTTTTTTTGTTGTCATAAAAAATACATTTTAAGATTTTTTTTTTTTTTTGTGACAAGTAACATAAGTTGTCACTGAAACATCAATATTTAGTGAGAAAGATATTTTGTTGTCACTGAATCTAGTCACTGAAAATTAGGAGAGAAATTGGTGCTAAAAATTTAATGTTTTGGCAAGATTAAAATTTTTTTATTGTGACAATTTTTTTTTTCATCACTGAAACATATACGGTGACAAGTTTTATTGTCATTGAAATAAAAACTTCAAATAATTATTAAAAAATAAATTAATCTTACAAATTAAATTTTCAAAACCTAAATTAAACTTAAACATTCCACCAATCCCTACACCCTCTCCTTACTTGCACTATCTACGCCTTCTTTCCAAAATCCCAAATTTAAAGCACAATGATACTGCCAACGCTTTAGCACATATAATTAATCAAGCATATATAAATATATGTTTTGTATCTATATATATAGCATTTTCTCTCTCTTAATTCTTGACAAGGTTTAGGGTTTTGGTTTCTTAAAAACCTTTATGTGTGCGTTATATATATAGCATTTTCTCTCTCTTCATTCTCAACAATATTTAGGGTTTTCATTTCAGTGGTTTGCAGATTCAAGTCTTTGTAGGTGACAAGATCGTCTTTGCTTTTTCTTGGTTCTATTGTTGAAAGGTTTTCAATCTCAGAAGCTACATTTGAAAATTGACTTACATTTTGTTTTTGATAGACAATCATCTCCACAATTTTGCATTTTGAACTCAAAAGTAGGCATGCAATCTTTTATTCTTTCATTGCTTTGCAAGCTATGGTATTGAAATTAATGTTAGAAAGTTAAGTTCTTCTCTAGTTTTGGGTTTGATTGCATTTTAATGATTTTTTATTTATTTTTCTATTCAATTATATTTTATCTTCAATTTGAAATTTTTAGTTTAATGCAAATTCATGATTAAAATTGAAATTTTTAGAGAAACTAATTGGAATATAGAATCAATTAAAAATGATCGAAGTTTTTAGGGAAATTAATTAGAATATGTAAATTTTTAAGGAAAATCATGATTGGAACATAAAGTATTTGGAGAAATTTCATATATCTCCCTTGTTTGTTAACAAATAACTTACATTGAATGTGATATTCTCTATAAGAAATTAATTAACTTATAGTATGTGTTTCTTTGTATCCAAAAAATATAATAGATCTTTCCTTCATTAATTAATTTTTTTTGGAAATAGAAATTAAACATACTTTTGAACACTAGAGAGCACTGTAATTAAACTATATATATATATATATCCAACAAATAACTTACCTCGAATGAGATATTCTCGATAGGAAATTAATCAACTTGTAGTACATGTTTCTTTGTATCCAAAAAAATATTAGATCTTTCCTTCATTAATTAGCTTCTTTTTGGAAATAGAAATTAAGCATATTTTTCAACACTAGAGAGCACTATAATTACACTATATGTATATATCTCCAACAAATAACTTATCTTGAATGAGATATTCTCGACAGGAAATTAATCAATATGCAATACACATTTCTTTGTATCCAAAAAATATTAATTTAAATCATTTAAAATCATTAATTATATTATCCATTAAAAAAATTGAATAAAATATATTTCATATTTAAATTTAATTATGATACTTACTAAAAATAATTTAATAAAATATATTTATTATGAATTAAATAATTTATATTAAGTTATTATTCAATTAAATTAAATATTTATTAATTAAAATAATTAAATTAACTTCTTTACACTATTTATTAAACATAAATTAATAAAAAGTATTACATATTAAGTTAGATTTTATATAATTTCACTTATATTGGTATTGGGCATGCTCGATGTAAAATATTCTAGATACTTATTTTGCCTTTGTATGTTCAATGTTTTTTTTTTTTTTTTGTTGTTGGACACTTGATAATATTGATAGTGTGGAGCTGCTTCTTACAACTTTAAGATATTTAATTATAGATATTTTCTATTATGTCTTAACTACTAATTATAGTATACTAGATACAAATATCACTAAGGTATTGTAAAACTTTTTATTGGTTATTACTATGTCAAATTTATGTATTAGAGATTTTTAAATTTTTATTTAAGTTTTGTATTTTATTTACTTGAATTTCTTTGTTGAAAGTTATTTACTAGCCAAAAGTAACTTTAAATAGGATATTTTAAAAATTTTTTAATTATGAAATTGAAAATGTAAAATTACAAATAATGTATAGTGACAAAGAGACTTGCAACTTAAAAAAAAAAAAAAGTAAAGCAACGACAAAAGAGATGTCACAAAATCTCACATTTGTTACAGTTATTCAAAATTATGTTGTTACCAAGCACATTATTTGTGATAGAAGAGATTGTCACTAGTTATAGTTATTGTGACAATGAAATCATTCGTCATTGTTTTGTATTTTTAGTGACAAGAGATAGGATTGTCACTGTTATGTACTTTTGGTAACAAGATATATTGTCACTGTAAGGATATATTTTCCATTTTGAAAAAAATAGAAAATTCTTATAATGAAAACTTCGCAGGACTCTATGACTAGATTTTGTGTTACTAAATATATCAATTAGTAAAAGATTTAGTCATCACAAAAAGTAATCCTTTTGTGATGACATGTGCTTGTTACTAAAAGTTTGTTTTAGTGACAACAACAAATTGTCGTCACATTAAGTTTTAGTAATAGTACTATAAGCGACAATATTTAGTAGTCACTGATGTTGTCACTAAAGGTTTTCTACGATAAAAGTTATACTTTTGGTGACGACTTTTGTTGTCACTAAAAGCACATTTTTTCTTGTAGTGACTCTCTCATTTTATTTTTCTTTTATATGATCATGCCTCGGGTCTAGAGTGTACAGTTTCTTGCTATATTATAATCTAAAAAAAAAATCACCTTTTGTTTTCACTTATTGTTATTTTCATTTATATCCGTTTGCTTTTCATTTTATTTTCTTTTATATTTAATTCATGGTTAGTAACATTTTTATTAAATAATTTGTTAAGTTTACATTGAACTTATTATAAAGAACAAGTTCATCAAGACCAACAAAACTGAGCCTACACCTAACGAGGGAGGGAGCGAAATTTATTTAACTAATTCAGATTGTGATATTGCGACTGAGAGTTTAGAGATTGACTTAGATGAGTGGCCCGATGACTCATTTGAGGAGGGTATTCCCCTGCCCCTACCATTCCAGTATCCCCCTTTACTCCTAATAGCACCCCATTAACTTTTTGAGGGACAATGGTGGGATGAGGTTGACCTTGAAATTTTAGTGAGAATGGAATGGGCGGAGGTAGATATAGCTATTGAATGGCCCGATACACCTACCCTAGACACTGACATAGAATCCGCTCTAGCTACTGAGGATATATTACACTCTGACCATGATGGCATCCAGCCCTTGAAGATAACCCCAATTCTGACATTGATGAGGATGTTAATGATGACTCTCTCCCTACTTCTGACTTTGAGAATGAGGCCACAAAACCATTAGAAGTTTCTTTCAATGTTATGATGTGTTGTTTTGATGAGTATTGTGTCGACATGAGGTAATATTTAACCTTGTTACATTTTATTTCTTATTTTTATTTTTATACCCTTTGTTTTCGTAATCATTCATGCATCTAGTTTGGTGGGGTAACACATCGCTAGTTTCTTGCACAACTCTATCCATGCATTATGCACCCACACACACACTCACTCAAGTATTTTGAACACACTGGGGACAATGTGTAACTTTAGTTGGGGACAGTTACAACTTTAGTTGGGGGGCAATTGCATGATGACTTAGCTTTAACACATCATTTTTGATCTCAAACGAATGACCTTTGCATGTGTTAGTAACTAGTTTAATGGTAGTAATAATAAATGAATTGATTTCAATTTAGAATAAGGCACCTAGTTCAAATTGAGTACAAGAGTTGCTAATGCATTAAAAACTTATCATTTGAGACCACAAAATTAGAGTGTGTTATGGAGTGGAATTCATGAGATTTAGTTATTCAAGTGTACCAAGACATAGGTGGAGATCTAACGAAATCATATCTTGTGAGTTTTTGAGCCTCATCGTTTAATTTTTAGAGAGTTTACATTAGATGTTCTAAATCAATATTTTCAGTTCATTTTTTTTATATAGCTTTATTACATTATTTTGTTTTAGTATTGAATGCACAGAACACTCTGTTCTATAGACATGATTGGATCAATACTTCTGGAAAATACTAATAACCTTGAGAGTAAGGTCAGGCTATGTTTGTTTGCTTTGAGCCTATACCTTTTTTCTTGTTTACATCTTCCTAGGAGGCAATTTGAAGCCATTGAATAAAAAGTTGAAAAATATTTCTTGTCTTTAGCCACTCAAATATTTCCTTAGCCTTAGATATGTAGGAAAAGCCTAACCCTTGCATGTTTTGGGAAAATTAGTACACATAGGGATATAAGGTGACTATAAAAAGGCGGTTATGTGGAATGAAGTTTATTTAAAAAAGAAATAGGGACAGCACATCATGAATTAAGTATTTTTAAATCCCAAATAAATGAAAGAAAGGATGAGTTTAATTGAAGTCTTGGTTTCTAGTTGTGGGATGAATAAAGAAAGAGAAATAAACGAGAAACAAAGAAGAAAGTTGGGAAAAGGGGAAAGAGACATAGTGTGCTGATCATTTACTCTCAAAACATGCACTTTCAATTTTGTATATCTCCTTTGGTAGCACTAAACCACTAGCCAAGTTATAACCATTTTAAAGACCTAACAGACGTAAGGTGACAAGCATTTGTAAGAGTTTGATCTCAATTATATGTTTGAACTTAGTGATTTTGCATATGCATTGATACATTCCTCTATAAAGCTATAAACATTCACGTATGCTTTAATTCTATCTTATTCACATCTTATTTGGGTTCTATACATAAGCTTTGATATTACCTTTCTGCGTGAACCTTGAGAGTAACCCTTATCAGTGTGAAATCATTTGATAAGTGAAATACATGGTGAGCTTTGAGGTTGCAACCAGAATCTTTTGAGTATACTTGACAGCTACTTTGAATGACCAACATGAAATGGTACACTTGAAATTAAATGGTCGAAAAGTTAGGTGGGTTTGATCTGCATTAGGAGGTTTTATGCAATGTTTGGATTCTATTACTTGTTTTCATATTGAAACTAAATCAGGAGTTATTGGATTGAATTTTACTATTCATTAAACCTAGTTTAGGAATTTTGTAGGTAGATTCACTACAAACTTTACGAGACATAACCCGTCCACTGGGGGAACGTAGGGGTTTAAAAGGCTTGTTAAACACTGCTAAGTGCAATCGTGTTTCCAACAAAAAGAAAAATAGGATAGCATTTTAGTTTACTTTAAATAATGTCATTGCTAGGGACTAGTAATGCTTAAGTGGGGGGTGCGATTACACTTGAAAAGTGTAATTACAAACCTAACAATTAGATTATAATTCATGTATTTGTTTAATAGTCTTATGGTGTTTGGCTACTTTTAATAGTTACTCTGTTTTATTTTCTAAATGCAGTTAAAAGAAGGAAATTATTGAGATAACTGATGATGAAAGTGATGAAAAGGACAGAGTGGTTCAGACACCCTGACGATTGGTTCGGACTAGAGCAAAGGCACGACTAGAGAATAAGGAGAAAGATGAAAAGTGACATTGGACCTTACTCTTGTCTAGACACCCCCTTGGGTGGTTTGGACACCTGCAACCATTATGCATAGGGTTTTGTTTTAGGCTATATATATTTTTGTTTTGACGACAGTAGCCGTGCATGTTCTCCATTATTTTTATTTCAGAATTATAGAATGCAATTGGGAGAGTTTAAGTTAGTTTTTAGAGTGGTTTCGATCTTCATTGTTCATATATTATGTAATCGCTTTGCTTCGAAGTAGAGTATTTTTGTTTATGTTATCATTTAATGAGGTTTATTTCTTATTTAATTGCTATTTTTATATTCTGTTTTTATGTTAGAGTAATGTCAAGCTAAGTTCTTTAACCTTGATTCAATAAATCAAGGAAGGGCGAAATGTTAGGATCAATACGATGTGCGAAGATCTATGTATGTGATGTGAAAACATCTACACATAAATCTGCATTTTATTTTTTGATTTGATTTTATTTATATAAAAAATCTCAAAAAAGAAAATCTTTGATCATATTCTTTGTAATCACTGATAAGGATTTTCGAATTAAATGTTTCTTTCATATGTTTGAAATAAATGAATTAGGTTTGAACCAAAATATTATCAAAGAAAATCTTCCGGTTTTATAATCCTAAATGTGAATATAAAACTGTGTTTTTGGAATTTTAAGAGCTTTCAATAGAATATTTTCTAACTTATCTTTCCTTTATGAGAATTTTAAGTCATATATAGTTAATTGCACATCAGATTGTGAAATAGTGCTTTCACCTGGAATTGAAAGTTGAATTAAGGACTTTTTGTTATTGATTTCCATCTTACTTCGATTTAATTCGCTGCTTTAAATTTTATTTATTAGTGGCTTGATTATTTAGTTAATTTATTTGTTGGTTATTATTAGATAAAATTTTGTTAATTAGTTTGTTTAAATTGAGAAGTTAAGTTATTATTGAATTGAGAAAATCTATCAACTCAAAACTTTCAAACCAGTTAACCGTGAACTAGGTAATAGATTACTTACATCTTTTGAAACCTAGAAACTATTACATTAGGTTCCATGAGGATATGATCTCGGTCTCACCGAGTTAAAGCCACACTACATGTTCTTATACTTGGGGGTTTATTCAATTGCACTTTTGTGAGACGATCAAAATACATAAACTTATTCAATTGAATCCACAATCCTTGTTTAGAATTTCTCGATCCCCTAGATGAATCCTCCTAGTAAAAGACTAATTTTTAACCCCTTGAACATCAATTACCACTTTATATGAAGAATTTGTTGGCTAAGTTTATGAGAGAACTCTTCAATAAAACTCAAAATATCAATATGTAAATCTCTTCAATAAAACTCAAAATGTCCATTTATAATCTCTATTTTTTAAGTGCTTTAAGACCCATGGAGACGGTCTCTATTTATAAAGCACTCAAGTAATTCAAGTTTTATAAGATTGTATAGTTTCCTACTTTCACAATTTTTTAGGAAACTTCTTCCAAATGATGTCAACCTCCTTAAATATTAAGAAATCCTCATCAAAGTATTTCCAACCTTTTAAGCATTAGGAAACTTTTCCAATATATATCTTCAACACCTTATCCAAATACCTAAAAGTATAAGTTTGAAATCATTATTTTATTCACTAAATTGTCAGTTACAAATATAAACCTAACATATATGATTGTGATTTAGTGCCTAGCATTACAAATTAAATAGTTTTCAGGCTTTTGTGTATGGGTAATACTTCTTTATGAAACTTTCTTAATATGAAACCAACAAACCACACACTATTAATTGATCAATCACAAGAGCAAAACAATGATTGATGACGGGAAAACCCTTATAATCGCATTATTAAATATTTCAGTTAACTCCCAAATATAAATGTGAGCGTTGTAGTTTTGCCTGACAAGCCCAAGATCATATCTATAGGGAATGGACTGAAAATAAATAATTTTTAGAACTTACGTATTTTATTAATAAAAATAAAATTTATTAATTACTAGATAAAACAGTTATAATTAAAAACTAAATTCAAATGCAAAAACAATAAGTATGCTGTTACCTAATTAAAAGTTATCTAATAAATGAAAATAATTGTTTGTTTCAATTTTGAATCCAAACTAGAATTTATTTATGTTATAGATCAGTGTTCAATTATCTCAATCATATAATCATTTCAAGAATTAGGCAATTGGAAGATTTCGATCTAAAGCATAATTTTTAATAAAAACTAGGTTTGATAATCGATTTTTAAGAAAGTTATAATTTCGTTAGAGTCACTAGTGATTACAGAGAATATAGTCGAATGTAACAGTTTTTGAATGTTTTAAACCTTACCTAAATTGTTGATTAAAAACATTGAAATAATTCTTATAATAAAAATACTGGGATAGTAATCTAGGCATGAGTGAAATCCTAATTTTTTTATCTCCATGTGAAATAGATTCTTAAATCTAGCCTCACATGCTTGAAATTAATAAAATTAATTATAAGAAAAATAGAAAACAAAAATTAAATGTAAGAATTAAATAATAGAAAGTAGCACCTAAACTTGAAGAATTTAAAGAAATTCACGAAGTTAGAATGCTAGAATTTAAAGTTGCATTTAGAAATTTGAATTGAAGAACAATGAAAATAAACAAAGAATAATTTTTTGAACTAAAAGTTAAACCTAATCTATTCCTAAAACTGGAAAAAAAAAAAAAGAAAAAGAAAAAGGAAAACTAAGTTGCTAATCAACTATAGTGCCTACTTCTACTGCTTGATTTTCTTCTTTGTTGATGGCCCCTTTATATAAGCGCGTGGGTGGAAGAGCCTGTGTGGACTCAAACTTAGGTTTGAATATGGAGTCCTCACAACAAACAGATTCACTGTTATAAAGAGATATACGTCATGTATATCTTTTCCTCAACCACCTTCAATCTAGCATAATCTTTTTAATCTCTAACTTAATTCTCTGCTGATCTTAATACAAAGTTGGCTAGATGTAGGGTTTTTGAGTTAATCATTTTGATATACATATGTTGTAGTGAAATCAAAGCCAAATCAAATATGTTGTTCGGATAGGGGACTAGCATCCAGACGCTCAAAAGAGCTAGGGTGTTTGGACACCTGGTGACATGGGGAAGGTTCTGGACACCTAGCCATTAGGATGCTTAGTAATTTCAGGAGGCGTCTAGATGCCTACTTTATTTTAGGCCTTTTTTTTTGGTCCGACAATAAAATAAAAGAGAAGTAAAATAACAATCAACATTAATAATAAGTTAATTTATTTTTTTATTATATTATTAATCATATTTATTATTTACTAATTTAATTATTTTACTAAATAAAGTATCATAGTGGATTAAATTGCCTAATTACTTAAATTTATAACTAAAATACCTAATATATGCTAAATTTATACTTAATTATAGTATTTATTAAATAATTACGCTTTGTAATTACCTTACAAAAACAATAAGACAAAACCTTGGGTTTGATTTCGGAGACCACCCAATCACCTTCACTCTAGAATTAGTTACAAGAAAATTGACCTTAAATACTCTACGAGTCCTTGTTGGGATGTATGCCCTAAAGTCATATAGTAGATGATGAATTGATTTTATATTAATAAAGAACTCTTATTTAGCTTATCTAAAGTTTTTTTTTTTCCTTGTGGATGCATGTATTTTATCTGATTAATGTAATTCTTGATTGATTAATGAACTTGTTTGATGTGTATGAAAGTGTTTCATACACAAGAGATATGAATCTAAGTATTGATCAATCTAAATTTGTTCACAATCAATGATGAGGTGGGGACATCTCAATTGAAAGATTATAACATTTTAGATTTTTATATGATAAAATGATTTATCTCAATCATTAGACTAGTGGACTTTGAATCTAAAGTGTTGGTGTGGAAGACACTGAACGAGACAATAATAAGAAACATATCTAAGTTATGCTATCCACATTGATATATTTCTTTTGTTTACTCTAAACAATTGCTTCAAATCCTGATATAGTGATGGACATAATTTTATGTAATGATGCCTTTAATTCATAAGGAGTGAGGCTATTATCAATAGGGCAACACCTTAGTGTTTTGGAAATCATCGCATAAAATTAGGGAACATACACTATCAAGAAGAAATCCACAATCTCATTTGCGATGGGGATATTATCCATATTAAGAATATTAACTAATCATTAAATCCGGATTCTATCGTCTTAATAATATGGTATTGAGATAGTGATTAGCACAAAATTATTAGAATAGCTAGTTCTTAGAATATGGAGGGAGGTATCAATTGAAATTGGATAACTTCTAAATTCTAATTAACTCAATATCTAATGGACGGGCTTAATTGCAAACTTAATGAGTGAACAAGGTGCTTTATAAAATTATTTCAAAAAACTGAGGTTGGAGTTCAGCTATGCTTTTTTAGTGGAGTAAGGTATAATTGTTAGGGGATGTATCTATAATTATAGGATAATTATGGGTAATTTCCTAACTAACCAACTTAAGTTTATTTACACCTAGGTCATCTACTTTTGCCTATATAAAGGATCAATCTGTTAGGTTGGCCACATAACCCTAGACGTCAGAATAACCCTAAGAAGATCTTGATAGGAGAAAGAGCAGAAAATCTAGGCGTCTTAACCGTCAAGAAAGAAAAGTTCGAGAAGCCAAAATCAAATCAAGAAATGATGAAATCTGAATTCGTTTTTATATTTCAAATACAATATTGAAAGATGTTTATATTATTTCATGCATGATCGATATGAACCAAAAAAAAAAAACTTTAAAAACCAATTTTGCTACGTTCTTGATTCCTACAGTCCTTGCACATATTTTATCAATAATCTTGCTCGACTCGTCGAAGCACCATGAGCAAGTGAAGAAAAACTTTCCAACTCTTCAAAAAAAAAAAAACTATCTTAAAATTGTTCAAGACTAGGAAAAAGACAACACCTAGAGAGAAAGCTATGCATTCTAGAGCATCAATTATACCAAAACCCACAATAAAAAATACTGCAAAGATATTGTAGTAGTTGGCTATGGTGATGGCTATGTTGATGGGAGGCATTTAGGTGGAGCAGACGCCACAGCTTCAGACTACTTCTACGACACTTAAAATATTTCTAAGGATAAAGCCTCCAACCTATGATGGAATGATTGATATAGAGATCGCAGAGTAGTTTCTTGACCAGTGTTACGATTTTGGTAGCCACGCTAATTATAGATCATTTAGCTAGGATTACTTTAGCAACTTTTTAGATGGTGGGGAGTGTCATACCCCCAAATCCACAATTCAGGGATGTGGGGCTAAATCTACAAATAAATATAAAATCATATAAATAAGGCTATGTCAAAGCAAAAGCAAATTATCAATATTAGCATCCAAATATAGAATACCTCAAAGTCTCAAATTGCCACCAAGTGAGCTACAACAATAATGTGTTAGAAATGGGCCCAAAATTATAATCTATTACATTACAAAAAAAAAAAAAAAAAACGCTGAAAATGTAAAGTAAATAATTCATCAAAATATTCTAGGACCGGATAATCTAGTTCATAAGTCCATCATGAGCATCTTCTTCTACAACATCAACTATAGGGGGTGAGCACTAAACCACGTGTGCCGTGTGCTCAAAGAATGCATATAAGACATTATTCTTAATCATGTAAGGATATTAATACTTAATTGATTTTAAAATAAGTTGAAAACTTATCATCTTCATAATTAATCCAATTTTTCATATCATGTTATATCATTCCAATTTAATAGTTACTCAACCATGATCCCACAATCTCATACTAAACTATACCTTACCACAATCATACACATTAAACTCTGCAAGGCTAGTCTATGACCACAGAACTAAACTCAAATCAAATCCCTAGGCATTAGCCATGGGGTACAACTAGTTCTGCAATCCTAGATACACTCGTCATACCACTCATGGCCCTAGTCTCACAATCCCATTCCATCATAACTTTGCCTTAATAGGCATCTGATCCCGTAGTCCTAGTACAGTGTATGTTATAACGAGCCATACATATACTTTATAGGTTACTAGCCTATTAGAAACGACACCCACCTTGTGTAAGTTTCAGGTCTTTCAACCCTTGGGCTTTAGAACACATTCTTTTAAGAACTTTTTATGACCTCAATATCAAAAATCAAATCTCAACCATAATCCTTTAATAACTACAATAGCGACTGCCTAGACGATCACTAATACTTTTTAGCAATGAGCCAATTACGACTCATTGTTGGCGGTTGCCAAGCGGTCACAAATACCTTTTAGCGACCACTTTTGGCTTTTTAGCGACCGCTTCTGGTGGTTGCTAAGACCATCATTTCTAGTTGTGACAGCACATCATACACAAGTATTCATCCTAAGTTAAGTTCTTGTGTTCATTCTTCATTAATTAATTTTTATGAAATAATATTCTTTTGGGCCTAAGTTTCATATTACCTATTGCATGCATGTGTTTAACATAATAATCAAGCTCAACAAGAAACCACATATAAAGACAAATACTCAGATTTGTCATTCTATGAAAATTCGCTTGTTCAAGCGCCCTTGCTCGAAGGCAACTCTAGCCTTGAAGCTACTAGAAAACTTGCTTAAAGGTAGTTTGAGCACCCATCATGTTGAAAAACCTGCTTAAAGGCAGTTTAAGCACCCAACTGCTAAATATAATTTAAATTAATTTTTTTAAAATTTTATAAGGGAAAATGATGACCTTGCAGGCTCCCAACAAGAACATGGAAGGTTTAGAATAAATTTTTAATATAGGTTTTAATAAAGAAATATTTTTAACTTAATGACATGAATAGGTTTAATCAAATTTTAAAATATGATCTTGTAATTTCATATTTGAAACGTGGATAGATTTTCAACATAAATCCAATATGGATCATGAAATCATATAACTATACCTAGGCCTGTTAATGAGGCAGATTTGGATCAAGTCTATCAGATCTAGATCTAATCCAGATCCAATTATAATGGATTCGGTCCAAATTCAAAAGTAATCAGATCTAATTTGTAAGATTCAGTCCATATCTATATACGTAATAGATATGACTTGTTTTAATTTTTTTTTAAATCATCATTTCATAAACTAAATCGTAATCCTGACATTGTTAGCCATATGGACATTGGCCCCTTTACCGTCGATGGTCTTGTTGCCAGCCATGCGTGATGAGCTCCTGCTTTAGCTTAATTGTCATGTAGCATGCGAAAGTGATCTACAACAGCTCCTTCTAGATCATCATGTGGTGTAGAGTTCCTGGCTTGGGATTTGACATGTCATCGTTTGAGGTCAAAAACGATATAGATTTTGCTACTCCTCCATCTGGTGGTGCTATGCCCAAACTTAATGGTATAGTAGCTAGGCACTGTCTGTTTTAGTTCCAACCCGGATGGACCAAGGGAGAGGAGCCTGAGCACACAGATAGGCAAGCCTATACACATGAAAGAGAGGGCGAGTGCATGGAAGAGAAGCTCGTGTGCTTAGATTGGTGTGACAGGTGATTGATTTGCGGCCCCAAGATTTTCTCTATCGCACACTACTCTGTCACGTCTTGCTTAAAGCTTAGAGTGAGAGAACAGGCGAATGGGATGAGGCCGGTCCACCTTCCTCCCAGAGGTTGGATGCATATGTGTATGTGTATGTGTATGTGTATGCATATATAGTGCAAGAAATATGGGTATAGGCAAGAAAGATTTTCCTCACTAAAATCACATTTTCCTCATTAATGAGTATAGGCAAGGAAAACTATTTCTTGACAATTTCCTAGCCTATCCTTGGTCGCCTATAGTTTTTAGTGGGCAATTTTTATTTTTCTCGCCTATAGTAGCTTTTAGTGAGGAAATAGATTTCATTGTCTATTCTCACCTTTCAGTGAGGAACTAGAATTTTTCTCGCTAAAAGTAATTTTAGTGAGAAAATAAATTTCCTTGCCTATAGTGACTTTTTAATGAGAAAATCATATTTCCTCCCCAATAGTGACTTTTGCGAGGAAATGTATCCATCGCTTATAACATGTAGATTCTCAACAAATGGACTTTTAGTGACAAAAAGGATATATTTAGTGAGGAACAAATTTTCTTACTTAAAATATTGGTTAAAAAATAAAATTTCCTGAAAACTTAATTTTTTAAAAAATCTCTTACAACAATAAAACAAACCTGCAAATAAACCTGTTACAATAACAAAACAAACCTACAAATAAATATGTTATAACATCAAAACCAAACATACAAATTATTATATTAAAGTCATCCAAATCCAACAACAAACACTAAGATCCATGAAATAAAACAAAAATATTAAGATTACATACAATAAAATATATAAAAATGAAATTCAAAAAATTTAATATCAACTGCCAAATGTCTGAACCTAGAGAGATGGAGCTGCACTCAGTAGGAGAGGTCCTAGTAGAGCAAAACTCCTCAAATATCTTCAACAGTTGAACTTGCTACGTGTGTCTCCATATGGTCGACCTTGCTGGAAAAAAGAACATTTTGCTTAGTTGTCATAATTTCAAAATTACTTTTAATGAGATTCCAACATTACTGCAAATACATAAAATTTTTTTCTCTAATGTATACAAAAACACAACCTTATTTCTCTTATCCCGCTATACCCATTAGCAAGGAGTAACTGAGTAGCTTCATGGCACTTATTTTTAGCAACCATGTGCAATGGAGTTTCTTCATATTGCAATGCAAGGCATGTTAGCTTTAAGAAATTGTAGATAAAATAAAATTTGAGTCAAACATAGTGACTGCTCTCAGAAATTGAAAAGGTTTATACTCTTAAGTCCAAGAGGTGGTCGTAGTTTAGTTTGGGTAAGTCCTAGGTCATCTCCAAAAGGAGCAAGTGTAAGACTATTTGTTTTGGGGAAAACTTGTTTCAAAGCACTTGCAAAGAATAGTAAGCGAAAAAGAGAAAATTTAATTTGTTTTAACGTTTTTAGGGGGGTTTGAAAATAGGTTTGAAAGACACTCAAACACAAAACTTAACCTAAACTGAAAATACTAATGAAAGGACACGATACAACTTTAGCAAATTACTATTCAATGAAAACACTCGTTTTAACCTATTCTTGTAATGGATTCAAAGAGATCGATTTGAATACGTTTATAACTCAAGGTAGCATCAACACATGTAGTGCTATGTTAGAAAAATTAACTTTAAAAGCCTTTTGTAAAACAAGCGTTGAACTAGAGTTTTGAAATTAGATTTGAAGTCACCAAGACATTGAATAGGAAATTCGATATGCACAAGCTCCAACCGATAACCAAGGGCTGATTATAACACGGGTGATTCGATTTCTAGGGTTAAACTTAGACTTAGCAAGTTTTACAATTCATTAAAAAATATATCACATTTAAAACCTTAATATTCAATTCTATCTTCTTCTCTTCCATTACGTTCCTAAGTTAAAACCAAGATAGATTTAGCCTAGCATATCAAAATCGTAAACAAAACTATGCAAAGAATAACGAACATCCATTCGAACTTTTCAAGTTGAAAAGAAGCAAAACCAAATTCGTGTAAGAGTTGTGAAACAAATACAAAGTATAAACAAAAGAAGAAAACTTGAAACTTAATACTTTTAATTGAAAATATTGAAAAGCAGTCAATTACATGTAAACTCTAAGAGAAAAGAAAGCGAAATCACCTTATGAAACTTCAAATAAAATTGAATGCTAAAACGTAGTGTAACTCTCTAAAACATGAAGAAATCTCTCAGAAAAATAACTTTAAAATGTATGAATGGCCCGCAAAGTCTAAACAGCATAAGTATTTATAGAAAAGCCTAACAAAAACCCTAAAGTTGAGGTCTTAGGGATGCCACATCCAGACGGCAACCCTAGCATCCGGCCACCAGAAGGTAGTGCTGGATTTTACTTGCTTTTGGAGTTATGTGGTTTTGAAAATTGGCATCTGGACAGCAACCCTAGCATCTAGACGTTAGGAGACAGTGTTTGGGTCCAATATAAAATTATAGCCCTTCAAGTCTTCTTTCATTCCCATAAAGAATCACATCAATCAGAGTTGTGAGTAAAAAGTTTTGGCCAAAACATTGACAAGGTGTTGTGTTGAATCATCCGAAGAATTCTAAATTGTGTAACTTTTCAAGCTAATTTCGGGGTAGATGTAGACCTCTTTTGTCCGTGAGTTCTTCATAAAAGTTGTAGCTTAGAATGTGTACTTGATTTTAGGCTTTTAAATCACCTCAATTGGACCCCAAAAGCTCAAGGCATGCCCTAAGTTGTAATCAATAAGCTTTCCCATTTCTTTGCTAATTTACTTCTTTAAGCTTCTAAGTTGGCTTTCTTTGGGTGTTTTCCTTCCATACCCCTACAAAACATATAAAAACAATATTATAATCAAAACATGATAACAAAATTTTACTTGATAAAATATTCCAAAGAAGAGTGTAAAATGAGGTTAAAATCAACAATGATTGCGAGTAACCACAACCCCCAACCTAGACATTGCTAGTCCCTAAGAATGGAAAGAATTATGATTGAGGAATGATGAACACGTACCATGTAAATCCATTTTATTTAACTAAAAAGAAAAAACTAACAATTCTAACTAAAAGGGATGTCCATTTTCGTAGGAGACACACAACCACACTTAGCACGTGAGGCAAGCCCTTTAAATCCCTAGGTTCCACCTAATGGACAAGTAAGGTCTTGTGAGGGTTTACAATGACACTACCCACAAACATCTATGGCATGGTCTCAAGATGTCAAAAAGTGATTATGGTAAAAAAATGAATCAAGCTCAAGCCTAACAAATCACAAAAACCAAATATCATGTGTAATTCCCAAGTGCTAAGCATAAATGCATGGACTATCAAAGTAGGAAGAGCATGTGTACAAAATTGTTACATTCATTCAACAAGGTTGCAAGAGCATAAATGGAACTAGGTTTTGACTTCAAATACTCACAGGGTACCACTCATAGAAAGAAATTCACTCATCAAGGGTTTACACATACCTATTAGCATATAATGCTGTCCTAGTTGCACATAACATATAATGCTGCCCTAGTTGCACACAACCCCACAAATAAGTGAATGAACTGAATTGAAGTTCAAAGTGGATAGCTCATAACCATGTTCCAATACATGTGTAAGGGATCACACCACACAACATACACAGGACCATTACATGCATAATATAAGAGTTGCTTGCTTAGAATCCACTAGGTCTTTGTTTCGATTGTAACTTGGCCAGGAGTAATGGTTAACAATAGAAGAAATGAAAATCAAAGCACATGCCTTGGGATAAAGATGATCAAGTGCACACAAGCCCCAAACTACTAATTTCCTTTCTAACCCCAACAAAGATCCCAGTAAGAACCTTATTCATACTAAATACTACCCTTGGGACAATTACAAATGATTATACATCAAAATGTACAATTTAATCCCTTAAACAAGTGTTTCTAGTACAATTGAAGTGCATAATGGTATAGAAATAATCCATATTTTGAGCTAAATGAGTTTTCACTTTACTTGATAGGAAAAGGAAATAATTTATAGAAAAAAAAAGAGAAGAAAATGTAAAGGAGTGGACCTTTGCCCGGACACCTGTCCGGACGAGCCTCTATTTGAACAAGGGTTTGATCAATAGTAGCTATGCAAGAGCTCAAAGTTGGAAAAATTCTAAGTGTTAAACCATGTCCAGACCCTTGTCTAGATAGCACCCTATGTGCATGACTGTTCAATCAACAAAAAGGTAATTCTGAAAGCAAGATAAGAAAAATTCTAGGTATAAATCCATGTCTGGACCCCTGGCCAGACAGACACTTGTCCGCACACATGTTCGATCAATAGAGAGTAAGATTTTGAGCCTAGCATGAAGTTTTCTAAGTGTCAAGATCCTGTCCAGACACTTGTCCTGACAGTCGAGCTGATTTTTACCTGTAATTAATTCAGTTACTAGAGGGGTATTTTTGTACATAGATAATTCTTGTTTGAGTATATAAGCTACGAGAGAACTCTGAACGCAAAGTTTTTTTTTGTTTTTTTTTTTTTTAGCTTTAGTTTTACCTTTCTCATATAGCCTTAGAGAAAGAGAGAATCTAGATCATGTTTGTTTTCCAAGAAAATTTCACTTCCTTATTTTTTATCTTGTGAACTATGAATTTCATCAACACAAATTTCAATTCTATTCCAATTGTGAGTGAGTAGCTTCGCTTCTTGGATTCTATTCAAGGATAGTGGTTGAATTTGTATGGGAATTCAAGGTAAATTAAGCTTCATTTTCTATTTCTTTTCTTAAGGGTTTGGTTAATAGTTCAATTGAATTATCTTATGACCTACTTGCTGAATTCCCAATTAACCTCTGAACTTGTATAATTCATGAATGGATTTATGAATTACCGCTAGAATTCTCATGCATCTTCTAAGAACTCTGTATGTAATACCCCGAATTTTTCATGTTAATATAATTTGATGGCTTTAACATGTTTTGGGCATGTTAGTATGTTAATTAAGTAAGTTTAGTCATTAAAGATGACTTGGGGGTGTGAATTTTGGAAGAAATTGGCAAAATAGCTCAAAAGTCAATATTTTGACTTGGGAGCACGCTGAGTGTACTACCCCGAATTTTCATGTTAATATAATTTGATGGTTTTAACATGTTTTGGGCATGTTAGTATGTTAATTAAGTAAGTTTAGTCATTGAAGATGACTTGGGGGTGTGAATTTTGGAAGAATTGGGCAAAATAGCTCAAAAGTCAACATTTTGACTTGGGGGCATGCAGAGGGGCGCCCAAGGTAGAGGAGGGGTGCCCATGGGTCTAGGATGGGCGCCTATGGTCCATGAGGGGTGCCCCACTTGTATAGAAAATCAGCAGAAGGGTGTTCTCTGGTTGGATGGCTGAGACTTAACCCTATTGACACCTATGACAAGCAAGGGGTGAGGGGAGACCTGAGAATTACTATTTGGGGATTAAAAATATTTTTATATATATATATTTTAGATTGATTTGATGCAAGAGAAAGAGAGAGAGAAGTGGCTTGAAAGAGAGAGAATCGGGTGAGAAGAGCAAAGGAGAAGAAGAAGACCACCGGTTGGGTTTTCAAAGGTAGGTCTTCCAAACCTTCATGGAATTCAAATTCCTTTTACAAGATTGAAATTAAAACCCTAAGAAACCTTCCTATGTTATTCATTTTTAGTTTTGATCAAGGAGGGAGAAGATTGGAGCCATCAAAGTTTGAGGGTTTGGAAGCTCAAGATACCTCCATTTTGATCTATCTTTTTACCACTCAAGGTAGGGGGCATGACACTGAGGGGCGCCCCACTTGTGCAGAAAATCAACAGTAGGGGTCATCTGGGTTTTCCAGCTGACCCCTCACCCCTATACACCTATATTAGGGCTAGGGGATGGAAAAATCTAGAAGACACTATTTGGGGATTAAATAATTGGTTATATATATATATATTATTGATTTGATGCAGAGAGAGAGAGAAGTGGCTAGGAAGGAGAGAGAGTTTGGGTGAGAGCAAAAGAAGAGCAAAGGAAGACCAAAGGAGGAACCAGTTGGGATTTCAAAGGTAGGTCTTCCAAATCTTCATAGAATTCAAATTCCCTTTGCAAAGTTGAAATTATAACCTTCAGAAACCTCCCTATGTAATTTGTTTGTAGTTTTGATTAAGGAGGGAGGAGATTGACCTCATCAAAGTTTGAGGGTTTGGAAGCTCAAGACACCCCCTTATTAATCTATCTTCTTACCACTTGAGGTAGGGATTTCTAGTCTCATTTTAGCATATATGAGATGTATTTGAGCTAGTAAACACTTCTATGAAATTTATTTAAGATTTGGAAACCTTGGAAGTGGAGTTTGTGTGGATGAATGGTTGTGTGTTTATATGTGTAAAGGTTGGACCAAGATTTTTGTATTGAAGAAATGGATGGATTAAAATTTGTTTTGATGGACTTCTTAAAGTCTTCTAGGTCCTAGACAACCCAAGAAAATAAGGTATTAGGTTAGATATTGGATTGGGTAAAGTTTGGAACCTAAAAACATGGCTTAGAGCTTGAACCGGGGCAGAATAACTTTCTGGACAACAGAGGGGCGCCCGTGGGTTTTGAAGGGGTGCCCATGACCCTTTAGGGGTGCCCATGATCTTATGTGGGGCGCCCATGACCCTTCAGGGGCACCCATGAACTTTTGGTGGGGCGCCCACCGAGACCAGAACACTTTTCCTGATTTTTCTTAACTTGACTTCCTACCTTAGGATTATGAAGGGGTTGGTAATATGTCTATATGTGAGACTTTTATTTGATTAATTGTATGGATTTTAAAATGGAAATGAGCTTTCAAAAAGTGATTAAGGATTGATTCTCTTAAACCTATGGGATTAAGCTTATAAAGGGGGAATGCTTGCTACCATGAATGAAATGAATTGGAAGCCTACTTTGAAATAAGGGTCTTAATCAAATAGAATTGTGAGTATGTCTTGATGTAAACTAAATGTTGAGGTATATGAACTTGTGATTGATTAAGTGAAAGGGTAACTTGACAAAGAGACATATGTTTATAATTTTGGTAAATGTGGAATGCTTAATATGGTTTGATCAATGCGATATGTAATAAGCTATGGAATGAATCGTAACATTGATATGTGTATTGAATGGTATGTATATTGAATAATGTTAAATGTTTAATAAGGTTGATCAATGTTGATATATGATAAATCTTGGGATGAATCGAAAAGCGAACTTTTGTTAACAAATGATGGAAATTAAATGAGGCTTGGATTAAATAAAATGAAGAAATGAAATGAGTTGTGCTACATGATGAAATGGAATGTGGTTGTGCGTGTCGGAAAGTAATGATGATGAATGTGAATTGTGATTGATGAGTATTGAATGTGATGAACGATTGGTTGTGTGTGCCGAGGGTCGTGGTAGGGTGCAGAAATAGAAAGGGTCGTGAGATTACACTCGGGTTGAAAGACCCGGAACCTGCGCAGGGTTTGGTGTCAATGCCAGTGGGCTAATAGCCCACAACATTGTGTGTGTTTTGTCTCCTCGTGGCCCTAGATGGTGATCCTAAATGACGACGTCGGTTTATCGTTTCCGTTGGGTATTGGCCCATAAAAGACGATAGTATGTATGCACCCAACCCCTGAGGATTGTGTGGTTATGGCTATGTGATTGATTAATGAAATGATGGTACTGTGGATGTGATTTCATGATTGAATGATGAACAAATGTAATGTGGATGTGGATATGTGATTGAATGTTGAATATGTGATAATGTGATATGGAATATGATTGGATACAAAGTTGGGAAATTTAATAAGGGAGAATAATTAGACTTGAATGCTACACTATTATGTTATTGAATAAAGATAAATATTGTAAATATGGCTATGTGGTTGGCTATGCTTAAACATCAAAGAGATAATTGAAATTTGATATGAACACATGTATGGAATTTCAAAGATTAAATATCAATTGGAAACTTAATCCTTCTTATGATTTTGTTGTGTAAATATATATATATATATATATATTCCATGTCGGTTATATAGTTACATTGATAAATTGTTGTGGCACTAGAACATATTGAGATAACTAGATGCACATGACTAGTATACACGTTTGGAATACCTGTCATATATGTTTGTTTGAGATGTCGTGGGCACAAGTGGATCCGTGCTCACGTCCCTACAGAATTTGATGCAGGTACAGGCCATGATAATTAGGTGGGCTAATGGGGTTGGACTAGAAGGGTGTGCATGAGCCCTACCAAGTTTAACAAAGCTCTTGGTTATTTAGTTTAAATTTCTTTTGGAATTGTAATATTGTACATTGAGGACTTGTTTGATTTGGTTGTAAGGGCCCTAAGGCCTGAGTTATATATTAATGAGAGGATTGTTAGAAGTTAGTGACTTGACTTTGGCCAAGGTTAAATTTATGTTATCTTATCTATGTCTCGGGCTCACTGGTTTACGTTGCGTTGCTCTGATTATGGGTTGGTTATGTTAATGCATGTTGTGTGGGTTTATCACTCACCCCTCGGGTCACGAGATCCGAGGCGTGACACTGTATGAGAAATACTAAGTTGGATTCCATGTGTTTCATTTATGAATTATGCATATTAAGTGTTTGATTTGAGTTTTCAACTAAGTTTTGAGCTTAAATTTTAATTCAATTTCACTTTTCGATCACTCCAAATTGGTCTTCAATGTTTCAATTCTTCCAATCTATTCTCTACAAGTTTAGATTAAGTAATTAATACCTTAAATTTCTATATAATTTACTACTTGAATTGATTTGGATCTAAATTTTCCATTAAATCAATTTGAAAACAACAAACCAACAGCATTTTCAAATCAATTAACAATCCCTACCATTCTTTGTGGAATATTTTTACTCTTACGATTTTCCAATTCTTTTTATTCATCGAATTTCTATCAAGGATTTCTGTGGACATGATCCGGTACTTACTGGTTATTGTGCTTCAATAGACACCCATCACTTGGAGTTTTGAGCCAATATTGATATACATTGGAATTGAGCAAGTACTTTTGGCACCATTGTCGGGGAGCCTTAATTAGTAACGGTGAACAAATTTTAGTTGGAAGCTTAGGAGGAGTGAATTTCACCACCATATCCAATGACAAATTGCACACTTTGTTGGTAATTTTGTTCCATCGCTTTTATTTCATCATTGGTAGATTTTAGGATTTAAATAAGCTAGTGGTAGGAAGCATTTATAAATTGCTTGCGCTTGTGCATTTAATGCATCTTATGCATGTATATTAGATCAGGTAGGATTGTTCAGTCTATTCTGCATCCAGAACTTCAACTTAAGTAGGAATTCATAGAATTTTTTTTTTTGATTTCATCATCCACATCATCTAAACCACAATCACCAACATCATCATCTATCTCTACTGATTTAACAGATCTCATGGAGAATTTGGGAGATAATGGGCAAGATGGCCATGAGGCTATTACCCCTTTAAATGCATAGCCTTTGCGGGAGTTGTTGCACCTGGTGCGACAAACTACCCCTTCTTGCATAATTCTTCCTCTAAATCAGAAGAATCCTACTTTCAAGCCTGGCACAATATAATTGTTACCCACATTTCATGGCATGGATTCAAAAAATCCATATATATATATGAAGAATTTGAGGATGCGTGTGCCACTTGCATGGATGAAAATGTGAGCAAAGACACTATAAGTTACGGTTGTTTCCATTTTATTTGAAGGATAAGGCCAATATAGCTCAGTTCCTTGATACCTCGCTCCATTGGCACATGGAGGGAAATGCAACTAGAATTTCTGAAAAAAATATTTTCCATCTCATAAAACATTGATGATGCAAAAACAAATCATGAACTTTGCATGCCAACAAGTTGAGTCATTTTTTCATGCATGGGAGAGGTTTAAGGATTTGTGTAATGCATGTCTTCATCATGGATTTCCAATTTGGCGTTTGTATAGTTTCTTCTATGATTTCTTGTCACCAAAGCATAAACAATTAGTGCGTACCATGAGTAATGGTTAGTTTCTTGATAAGTCAGCTGAGGAAGCTTATGAGTTTTTGGAGAAGTTGGCAAAAAATACTTGGGGTTTTGAGCCAATATTGATATACATCAGAATCGAGCAAGCAGCAAATATTACAAATAATGTACAAGTCCCACAATTTCATAAACAAAAAGAATGATAATTTTCTTCTTTTCTTTTTTTTTTCTTTTCTTCTTTTTTTCATTTTTTCTTTTCTCATTTTTTTCCTTTTTTTGTTTTTTTTTTTATTTTAAAATATATATCAACTGAATTCTCCACCCACATTTTCTCTCATTACACTCTCAAGAGTTTCTATTCCTAACCCAAGTTCACATGACTGACATTGAGGCACTTTCACAACCTAAGACATGTGAAGGTGAGCTTAAAGTATTGAATGGGTGTAAGGGATAACATATGAGGTGAGAATCAAGAAAAAAACTAGAAAATCAAAAACTTAATAAAAGGGCTTCAAGTTGGTTCCTAGGACAATTTCATATCAAGGAAGAATGAAGAGGCCCAAAATAATAAAGAGGTCCTAGCATCATGTTCAAAGCTTGCAAGAACTCAAAATGTGCCAAGTGTAACTCATGCAAGTGTGTGATGCAATTAGTCCATTGAAAACCAAAGTAAAGAATAAAAGAGCTGTAATTATGTGCAACTCTCAAGAAAAGAATAATAGGCTCAAAAGCTCACCATTAAGGGGCATAAGTCTCCACCTAGTCCAAGAATGCTCAATTAACCAATGTTAAACAAAATCTACCCCTAAGCATATAAGCTCTTGTCCATGATAGTCAAAAAATGCACAAGGTCATGACACACTCAACTTGAACCAAATTTCTTATTAAAGCTTGAATAAAACTCACATATCACTCTCTCACTCAATTCCATAGTCAACCAAACCAAAAAGGGTTGACATGTAGGTACAAATATACTAAATTCATGTAGTCAAGCTCAAAGAAGCTCAAAAATCTTAAAATTTTACAATTTTGGCAAAAAAGGTTATCATGCAAACTCTACCCCCGAACCTGTAATAACCTAGATTTCCATATTAAGGTGAATTGGAGAATGTTGATGAGTTTAGTACATAGTGGGTTGCTAAATCGATTAATAAAAGGTATTAGGAATTTAAATTGATGATTTTTAACAACTTTAGGAGGTAATGGTGTGTTAATTTGATCAATGTGGGTCATTAGGGAGGTAGTTGGTTGAAGTTTTGGTGAAAAGAAACTTAATTATAGACTTAGCCATTTTTGGGCACGAAAGGTACCTGAGGGGTGTCCATGGCCATTGTGGGGTGCCCATGATTCATATGGGGCGCCCATGATGCTCTGTAATGGGTCAGACTAGACTGTTTTCCTTTTTGTCTTTCATAAGTCAACTTCTAAGTCATTTCTTGGACAAACCTAAGGGAGAGTTTGTAGGGGGAGGAGGTTAAGCTCCTGTAGCACGCTTGGAGACCAAGCTAAGCATTTGTATTTGTATGTATAAGAGGAGACAGCGAGAAAGTTTGGTGTTAGACAAGAAAAACTGAGAGAGTTTGGAACCAAGGGAGTAACCAAAGGAGAAGACAAACCAGGAGAGTTTGGAACCAAGGGAGCAACCAAAGAAATTGGTTTTGGTAAGCCACTCAAACCATCACCAAATATAAATCAATCTTGTAAAGATGAAATTAGGCACTCAATGAACATTTCTATGTGGTTTGTTTGTTGTTTGGATCAAAGGGTGAAAAGATTGAACAACTCAAAGTTAGGAACCAAAACTAGGAGTTTACCATCTTACCTTTGTTCAAGCTTGAGGTAGGGATTTATAGCACCCTATTCGCATATATGAGATGTAAAGAGTTAAAAAAATGTTGGTATGATGTTTATTTAAGGATTTGAAGGCATAAGGAGGTATATTAGGTGGTGTAATATAAGTGTATACATATACATATAGATTAGACCCAAAATTTTGATTCAATGAAATAGGTGAATTAAACCTAGATTTGATTGCTTTTTTGGAGTCTTTCGGATCCTAAACAACATCTAAAAAAAAGATTTTGAGCCAAACAATGGATTTGGCAAAGTTTGGAACCTAAAAACTTAAGATAAATCTCGGACAAAACAGAGTAACCTTTCTGTACATAAAGGGATGCCCATGGACCTTTGAGGGGCCCCCATACCTCCTAAAGGGTGCCTATGTCCCTTGAGGGGTGCCCATGAACCTCGAGGGGCACCTGTGAACCCCTGTTCGGAATGCCCAGTTTGTTCCTTTAAATGAAAACTTGTATATCTTCAAACCCAACCCTTGTGACATTAAATGGTTAACTTGGAGTAATTAAATAGGTGAAAAGTAAATGAATTAAAGTGTAAAAAGAGATACTTGGATAGAGGGATTGATTTTTAAGACATGTTTGGTATTGTGTTGATGCTATACTTATGAGTATACATCCTATGCATATGCTTTATATAGAATTGTTTCAATATTGTTAATAGGACTTTAGTGATGTTTGATTATAAAATAAGTTAAGATTATGTTAGCGGGGTAAAGAAATAATAGAATGAAAGGATAATATGTTAATGTGATAGTGTAATAAGTTGAGATTGTTGAAATGGTTGATTACGGTGGTATAAGTTGCTAATGATATGATAAAATGTAATGTGACATTACTAAATGGAATGAAATGGGATATTAATGGTGAAAATATTTCGATGGGAGATGTTTAAGAGAAAAGATGAAAGATATCAAATTATTGAAGAGATATATGATTTACTATTCGTTGCTTAGTGAACAATTTGATTATTATTGATTGATTGTAATTACTCGAATATAATTGATTGTTTATATTGAAAATATTGATTATTTGATCATAATAAGAATAACTTGATTATAATGAAAATGATACGATAATTGGATTTCAAATATGTTGAGTTATTGTTGTAATTGATAATGAAAGTGAAGGGAAAATGAAAAGAAGTTATGTATTGATTGTGGATTATGATGATATGTTATGTATAAAACGATTGAGGGTGATAATGGAATGAGATAATTGGAAATGTGATTTAGATATTGAGACACAGGGATGGTGGGTATTACAAAATAGAAAGGGTACAGAGATTACCCTAGGATTGAAAGATCTGAAATTTACACAGGGATTGGTGTTCATGCCAGTAGGTTAGTAGCCTATAACATGACATATGATAAGGATAATCGTGGCCTCTAACGATGATATAAAATAAGGTTAATTGTGGCCTCTAATGATGACATAAACTAAGGCTAATCGTGGCCTCTAACAACGACGTTAATTTTATACCCACCCTGTAAATAGAATGAGAATGGAACATAAATAAGAATGAATATGAAAAAAGTGATTAAGTAAATGATAGTTAAATTAAAAAATGAGATTAATGACAGTAATTATGACATGTAATTATTTTGATAACGAAATTATGATGCTTAGATGGATGAGGGCTTGGGGTCTATTATATGGAGTTGCATGATTATGTTGAGTTATGTTGAATTATAAATGTTAGCATTGTTTTACATTATTGCTTTACATATTATATATGCTTGCTTGTTTTTGCTCAATTACCTCACTCTCAAATGTAAATAAAAATGCAAATTCAGATTTCTAAAGTGTTGAGTAAGGAAAATCAAGACAAACTCCCCCAAGTGCAAGGTTTCATTGTAGCACAATTAACTGGTGAGAACCAGGTCATATCCACAGGGATCTAGGGAGCAAAATCATGTTTGAATCAAATGGATTAAAGAGGCAAAACATGGCTCACATGAATGGTAAACATAATTGAAAATCTGGTTTGGAATTTTTGATGATTTGGTAATGGATTTTGAAATGAAAACTAAACTTAACTAAAACTTGATATTAAAAAGATGGGCAAAGCAATTCTAATGCCTATCCAAATCAATCTCAAAATACCAAAAGTGAATAGATCATCAATTTTAGTTGCTCTAATGTTTGGAGAAAATTAATTTCAAATGATACAAGCCATGGATCAAACAAGTGATGTGCATAAGCTATCATGAAAACTATAGAAGATCTAACTCTAGCAACTCCCATACATATTTGCAATAAGAGTTCTGAATTCAGCAACTTCTATGAACTCATTGATAGAATATGTAAACAAATGTTAATCGGACATTGAACCATTGATTTCAAGAGTAACAAGATACAACTAAGATTGATAACCAAAGAACTCAAAATTAATCCATTAAGAACGGCATCTTGGAAATCATTGGACAGGTCATTATCCTTGCCTTAGCCCAAGAAGAACTAGCCGATCATCTTAAGAAAATGAAGAACAAAAATGAAGAACAGAGACATGAACTTCAAAGCTGAAAAATGTAATTCTCTCTTTAACTCCAATTGAAATCTAATTACAAGAATGAAATTAAAATGTGCTGTAGAATTCAAATCTAATTACAATAATTTGAAAATGAAAATCAGAATTGAAAACAACAGAAAATTGCAGAAAAATCTCTAAAACCAGAGAATGAAGAAGAAGGAAGAAGAGGAAGTTCTTCTCCCGCTACCCTCACTGCTCTCCTCCTCTCTCCTCTCGATTCTCTCTCTTCTAACCGAATGTTCTGTCCTCGTGGGTGTGGGTCGTGTGATGCCATCATTCCCCAGTCTTTCTCTCTCCTCCAGATTGCAATCCCCTCCCCGAATCTGTAAAATCACGTGGAGTCTGTTTTCTGCCAACGGTCCTCGTATTCGAATACTGCTTGGCTGTATTCGAATATGTATTTCCTCCAGAAATTCTCTGAACTCTTTTTGACAGCATTCGAATGCTTTGGCACTATATTCGAATGTTCTCCTCCTTCCAGAATTCGACTTGTTCAGCAACTGGAAATTCTTCTTCTGCTCCCATGACTTTACTCAACAAATCCACTTCAACAAATGTGCTTCAGCATCTCCTTCTTTGCATTCTTAATTTAGCTCAAATTGCTTCTCTTTATGGCACAATTCAACACATGTTCCATATTCCAAAGATGTGGATAAATTCTGCACAAAACACCTGTCTCATATCAATTATGTCATGTATAAAAGTGTATTTAAGTGAACAAATGTGTAACAACTCAAGCCCAATCACACCCCCCAACTTAGACATTGCTAGTCCCTAGCAATGCTTAAGGAAGGAAGGCTACCTTTAAAAGCAATCAACATTTTCATGTTATGAAATTGCACATCTGTGAAAGACACATCTAAAAATAGCATCTTCAATTCTAAATGGATAATAAGTCATAACCATGGAATGTTTCTTAACACATCAAGCTAAGAAATTTAAGCTAACACTCCAAGAATCATGAAATTAGGTATGGTATGTGAAATTTGCTAAACACTTGATCCAAGCATGAAAATTCAGTTCTTAACCTGTTAACTCAACATAGATCTCCATAATCAAACTCTATCCTAAACTTTGAATCATATTACTTCCCAAAGCTTCAACTTCAAAATCTCACCTTGGAATTCACTCACAAGAAAATGAAGCACACAAGGTTCCCCTCAAGATGCCCCTTTTTGTAAGGAATAAATGTAAATCAAATTCTAAGAGGGTGCATCTACAAGTCAAAAACATTCAATCCAATAAAGAAAAGGACTTGGCATAACTCCATGAAAGAATAGTGCAGTAAAGTTATTTTAGAATTTTCACTATACTCCCCAATTCCTAAATTTCACAATTGAATGATAATTCTTCCAAAGATCAATTAGGACTTGCTTTTGGTTGTAATGGGGCCATGAGGTTTGATGAGGTAGTTGAAAGGAGGATTAAGGAATTCAAAAGGAATTGGAACACTGAAATCAGTTTTTTTTTTTTTTTTTTTTTTTTTTTTTTTTTTTTGGAGATATATCTAAAAGGTGAAACTCATAATCGAAACAGAGTTTTCTGAATTTGGACATCACCATATCCTCTTGTCATTCTCTTCCTTCCACCAATTTTTCTATCCTCACCCCAAAATTCCCAAAATGTTGTTCATTGCTCTTCCTTAATATTTTCAGTGTATTCCAATCTGTTAGGGAAGGCTAAAGAGCATTCATAATGGTTAAGGGGATGATGTGGTAAGAATAAAGAAGTATGAATGCTCTAATAAAGCTCAAACTTGGCTCCAAGGATAATGTTCATCAAAGAAGAGGAAAAAATTTTTTTTTTTTTTTTTTTTTTTTTAAGCTCAACAGATAAGAAAAATGGCCTGATATCATTTCCTTGGTTTCATTTCATTCAACCATAAAAACTAAGAACCAAGAATCAAGTTCAATTCCTCTACAACTTCACAAACACCCAAAGCAAAGTATCGTAATTGGAGTTATTGAAGAAAATGAAGTAAAGAAATGTTTAAGCTTTTGATAAGCTCTAGAGTAATTGCATATCTCTCATAAACAAAGCTTAAAGGCTCAAAATTTCACTTCAGGTTTAAGTCTCCACTATGGCTGGGAAATAATGCAATCCATTGTTCAATCAAGAAACTCATTCACAAATGCCCATGTCTAAGTTGACAAGTTAAGAACTAACTCTATCCATACTAATTCAACCATTAAGCAAATTAACATAACAACTAATTTCAAATTCCAAACTGAAAACTCAAAATCCAGCAATCAGCGTCAAGGTACATTCTAAGTTATAGCTTGTCATGCATTTAAAACAAAAGAGCTCATCTCAACTAAACAGATCACAACACCACCCCAATGCTCAAAATGGATTTCCAACAAAATATCATCCAAATTTAGAGGTCAAAGTCATTCAAATTCAAAATTAACAAAATCAGAAAATAAAACAAGGGAAACTGTTTTCTAAGGACAAAACATGGCTTTAAATTTTCCTAAAATTCATTCACAAATTTTGGCTTTATGGCTCAAGGACAGCAGGCTTCAATGGTCCAGAGGTGTCATATAATCTTCAGGGGCAGCTGGTTCATGTAACCCTTCCAACATTTCCAGCATTTGTTGATGATCAGCATCCTGTTTGTCCTTTAAATTCTTCAGCTCAGCTGCCATCTCCATTTGCTGATCCTTCACCTCCTTCAATAATGCATACAAACTTTGAAGGGTCACCACTTCAGTTCCTGATTGCTCCTCAGATGGCTGTTCTTTCTGTGATTCTACTGCTACCTTCCTTGCTAATTGCCCTTTACTCCTCTTCATTGAAGTTTGAGCAATTCGAGTAGCAGGTTTCACTGTCTCCATTCCACTCTTCTCCTTCACCCCATAACCTTGCAGAATTTTAGTTATCAACCCTCCAAAAGGCAAACCAGAATTCACCTCTGGTTTTGCAATTGCTCCAGTGATTATATTCCAAATGTGCTTTGTCAAGTCAATGGGGATATCTAGGAGAAGCCTTCCAATCATCTCAGCTTGTGGTAAAGTCACAGCTGAGACATAGGCATGAGGTAAAATCTTTGAACAGACCAACATGTGCAACACCTTACTCTTGTCTGTGAGATCCCCTTTTGACAATCTAACTCCATTCCATTGAGCTTGAGGGTTTCCAGAAAGCAACTTTACCAAATTTTCTTTTTTAAGTTGTTCTATCCATTCAGCTTGCTGTTCCGGATCAATAACCATAGACTGTCCAAATGGTAATCCAGCATACATTGCAATAGTTTCAGGTGTCAGCAATATTTCCTTCTTCCTCACATTGGTCTTAATCTCAATTTTTCCTTTCTTTCCTTTCACAGCATTAGAATAAAATTCCCTCACCAGAGGTACTACTGCTTTCTGACTCACAATAACCCAATCAGTCCATCCCCTCCTGTTGATCATGTCTACTAATTCATAAGGGGGATCAGAATAGTCTTCAATGTTGATACCCCTCTCACAAAGGACAGCCCTCTTAGAATACCAATTGAGGTATCTATCTTTTGCTACTTCATTGGCAAACCTAGGATTAGAGTAAGGTGTTGCAGAAGTCCCTTCACCAGGAACCTCTGTTCTTGGAATGTCAGCTTCAACATTGACATCCACATTGGTGTCGTCTGGGGGTTGTTCAGGTTCAATGGTTGGTTGGTTTTCAGTGATAGGGGGAAGTGTAGGAGATTGGGGTTGGGCACTTAAGTCTACAGGTTCATAGAAAGAAGATTGAACAGACCTGGCACCTCGCATAGCTTCCCTCAATCGCCGACTCCATCGCCTTGGCCCTGGTGCAGTCAACTTCTTCTTCATCCTTATTCCCTCCAAACCTCGGATTGTTCTTCTTCAATCTCCTCAGAAAACCCTAGCCTCGTAACTTCTGTTCTTGAAGGAATCCCAAATCTCTGTTTTGCAACCTTTTTGATTTGAGTAAATGGGGGGAACTTAAGGAGTGTGTGCTTTTAGGGCATTCGGGCATGAATTTCCAAGTATCCGAATGGGAAAAAAAACTCATTTAAGTTACTGACCCGCCTCAGCATATTCGAATACCAACAGACCCGATTCGAATACAGTCTTCCATCCAGCAATCCAGTAACTGACCAAAATCTGTGATGAATTCTCAGAGAAATTTAAGCCATGTTTCTGCATATTTTTCTCTCTTTTTTTTTTTTTTTTTAGAAAACTTTTGCCAAAATTAAATTTGAAAAATCCTGTTGAATTGTTAGCCCACAATTTAATCCAAAAATATATCAATACAACCAATTACAACATGAGCTGTAACAAGTATTCGAATACCACAGCCCATATTCGAATAGGTTGCATCAGAAAATCCCAAACAGTAATTTCAATGTTCAAATCTGCTAACAATCCCACAGAAATGTTCAAACCTTATTTTGTCACCTGAGTTAAGTTTATTCACACTAATAACAGCTAAACTCAAAAGAAAAACAAAAAGAACAGCTTAAAAAGAAAAATCAAAGAAAATTTAGAAAAAAAAAATTTTTTTTTTTTTAGAAAATTCTCAGCATTTTAGCTAAATTAAACACACTACTCAAATTTCAATTCATCAAGTATAACAAAGTAGATCAGCAATTTCATTCAGCATATTCCAATCAACACCAATGCATAAGACCAAGAAAAGAACTCAAACTATTTCTCTCCCCCCAACTAGAAACAAGCATTGTCCTCAATGCACAAACAAATCAATCAATTTGGAATAAAGTGCGAAGGGAAAGAGGTACCTGCTGAGTTTAAGGTTAACATGTTTGAGTGATGTAGACCAGCTGAAACTCCAAGGTATTACCAAAACAGTTGCTCCCCCCAACTTGTTCAGTGCAATATTCTCAAAGAAAATGCAAATTAGTAGAACCAAAACAATACAAAATGGGTTGAGTGTAATTAAGGATCAGTGAGGTTTTGCCAATCATCACAAACAACAAAGATGCAAGAAATCAGTAAATATGCAAGATGGGTTGCTGTTAACAGATGAGATTTTGTGCCAAGATGGCCTATTCAAATGACTGTTCAGCTATTCGAATGAGATGAATTTCCCATCTGATTTGGACTTACAGCAGTACCAGATTTGATCAGTTTTTGTTGCACCTGCTGATATGACTTGATCCTTAATGAAGCTTGCTCAATTGAAATCCTTTTTGCTGCATTCTGAAACACTTTGAAAGCATGTGCTACCCAATTTGGTTAATGCATTATACTCTCAAAACAAATCAAGCAAATACATTTATTCCATTTGACTCTCAAGTAGTTCCACCACAAGTGATTTTGCTACCTCAAATAGCACATGTCAGTTCCATCCTTTGAAAATTCAAATATCAGTAAAACACAAAGCAGAAATTCTCAATTCTTCATGAAACTTGCTGAAACCAATGTGTTAAAACTTGCAAACTGAAAAAATTTTTTTTTTTTTAGATGAAAGAAGGAAAATTACAAAAACAAAAGAAAACAGAAAATCAAAAACATAACAGAATCTACACTATTATGATACAAAGTCAGAATCCTTTCTTCATTCAAACAGAATTTGGGGGATCTTCAAGATCCCAACTCTCTACTTCAGCAACAAAATTCTCATGATACTCTTTCAATCTCTGTCCATTCACTCTAAAAACATTTTTGGAGGTTGGATTTTGAATGTCAACAGCCCCAAACTCAGTGATGTTCTGAATCACATATGGACCACTCCATCTTGACTTCAACTTCCCGGGAAACAAGTGTAACCTTGAGTCATACAACAAAACCTTTTGACCCACAAACAACTCTCTTTTGAGGATATGTGTATCATGCCATTTCTTCACTCTATCCTTGGTGATCTTAGCATTCTCATATGCATCATTCCTAATCTCCTCAAGCTCATTTAGTTGCAATTTCCTCTGACAACCAGATTCAGTGATGTTTTCATTGAAATGTCTCACTGCCCAAAAGGCCTTGTGTTCAAGTTCCACAGGAAGATGACAAGCTTTTCCATACACTAACCTATAAGGAGACATGCCTAGGATAGTCTTGTAGGCAGTCCTATAAGCCCAAAGTGCATCAACCAATTTCAAAGACCAATCTTTCCTTGTGGGATTCACTGTTTTTTCAATGATTCTCTTGATCTCTCTATTGGCCAACTCAGCTTGTCCACTTGTTTGGGGATGATATGATGTTCCAACCTTATGCACAACCCCATACTTCCTCATCAATAGGCCAACATATCTATTGCAAAAATGTGTTCCCCTATCACTTATCATGGCCTTTGGCATTCCAAATCTTGAAAACACATTTTCCTTCAAAAATTTTATCACTACCTTGTGGTCATTGGTCTTAGTTGGTATGGCTTCTACCCACTTTGAAACATAATCCACTGCCACTAAGATATACTCATTGCCAAATGAATTCACAAATGGTCCCATAAAATCCATACCCCAACAATCAAAGACATCAAGCACATAAATGGGGTGAAGTGGCATCATGTTTCTCCTAGTGATCTTACCAAGCCTTTGACACCTATCACAAGCAACACAAAAGGCATGCACATCCCTAAACATGGTAGGCCAAAATAATCCACTTTGTAAAATCTTTGCCACTGTCTTCCTAGCTGAAAAATGACCTCCACATGCAAGAGTATGACAAAAACTAATGACACTTTGAGCTTCACTCTCGGGTATGCATCTCCTTATGACTTGATCTGAGCAATACTTAAACAGATATGGATCATCCCAGAAAAAATGCCTCACATTCCTGAAAAACTTTTTCTTATCTAACATGGTCCAATGAGAAGGCACCACACCTGAAACCAAATAATTGGCTATGTCTGCAAACCATGGTGTCTCTGAGGAATCTAAATGGAACAACTGCTCATCAGGGAAAATCTCATTAATAGGTGGCTCAAAAGCTGCTAAGTCCTGATGTGGAAGTCTAGAAAGATGGTCAGCAACTACATTTTCAACTCCCTTTTTATCTTTGATCTCTAAATCAAATTCTTGCAGCAAAAGAATCCACCTAATGAGTCTTGGCTTGGCATCAGATTTGGTCAAAAGATACTTGAGTGCTGCATGATCAGTAAACACAATGACATGAGATCCCACAAGATATGATCTAAACTTATCCAATGCATATACTACTGCTAGCAACTCCTTCTCAGTAGTTGTATAGTTCTTTTGTGCATCACTGAGGGATTTGCTAGCATAGTATAGCACATGTGACTTCCTCTCTCTCCTCTGACCTAGGACTGCACCAATGGCACTATCACTAGCATCACACATGATCTCAAAAGGTAAAGTCCAATCTGGTGTCTGCATAATGGGAGCTGAAGTGAGCAAGTCCTTAAGTCTATCAAATGAAGCCTGACATTCTGATGTCCAATCAAAAGGAACATCCTGGCCTAGGAGATTGCACAAAGGTCTAGAAATGGCACTGAATGATGCAATGAACCTCCTATAGAAACCTGCATGTCCTAAAAATGATCTGACATCCTTGACACATCTAGGGGTAGGAAGTTTTTGAATAATCTCCACTTTTGCTCTATCTACTTCTATCCCCCTAGAAGACACTATGTGACCAAGAACTATCCCCTGAGTTACCATAAAATGGCATTTCTCCCAATTCAACACCAAGTTTTTCTCTTCACATCTTGCCAAAACTTTCTCTAAATTCTCCAAACACAAATCAAAGTCACTCCCATAGACTGAAAAGTCATCCATGAACACTTCAAGAAATTTCTCCACAAAGTCACTAAACAAACTAATCATGCACCTCTGAAAAGTAGCAGGAGCATTGCAAAGGCCAAAAGGCATGCGCCTATATGCAAAAGTACCAAATGGGCAAGTAAATGTGGTCTTCTCCTGATCATCTAATGCAATTTCAATTTGATTGTACCCTGAGTATCCATCCAAGAAACAATAGAATGCCTGTCCTGCCACTCTTTCCAATACCTGATCTAGGAATGGAAGAGGGAAATGATCCTTCCTTGTGACTGCATTTAACTTCCTATAATCTATGCACATGCGCCATCCTGTTTGGATGCGCATTGGAACTAGCTCATCTTGTTCATTTTTCACCACAGTCACTCCGGATTTCTTGGGTACTACTTGAGTTGGACTAACCCATTTAGAGTCTGAGATAGGATAGATAATTCCAGCATCCAATAGCTTAATTACCTCTCCCCTAACCACTTCTTTCATGTTTGGGTTTAGTCTCCTTTGCATTTGCCTAATGGGTTTGGCATCCTCCTCCAAAAATATCCTATGGGTGCAAATCAGTGGGCTGATTCCTTGCAGGTCTGCTATGGTCCAGCCCAAGGCTCTTTTATGTTTTCTCAAGACCTCAACAAGCTTTCTTTCCTGGTCCAGGCTCAGCTGAGAAGAAATAACAGCTGGATAGGACTCTCCCTCACCCAAAAACACATATTTCAAGTCATTTGGTAGAGGTTTTCTCTCAGGTACAGGTGGCTTTTCCAAGGATGATTCTGTTTTGACTGTGGGCAGCTCTAAGGACTCAAAAGTGGGCCTCCACTGATTCACTGACATCATTGATTCTTTCATTTCCTCACATTCTCCTCCACCAATATTTTCCAAGTCACAATCATCTAGGAAATCTACTTGATCACTGTTCACTAAAGCTCTTTCCAATGGGTCTTCTAAGTACTCTCTATCAAAGTGCTCTTGTATGGCTATTTGAATCAAATCCACTTCTTCTATCTCCTCATGGTCACTTGGCTGTTTGGTCACATTAAAGATGTTCTTTTCAATTGTCATGTTACCAAAAGACAACTTAATGACTCCAGTCCTACAATTTATCAAAGCATTAGAAGTGGCCAAAAATGGTCGTCCTAGAATGACTGGGACAGCTGGTTGTGGACCTTGAATTGGTTGGGTATCAAGCACTATGAAGTCTACTGGGAAGACAAAATGCTCCACTTGAATTAAGACATCCTCCACAATACCTCTAGGGACTTTGACTGACCTATCTGCTAATTGAAGTGTCACCCTAGTAGGTCTAAGCTCACCTAATCCAAGTTGTTGGTACACAGAAAATGGCAAAAGATTGACACTTGCTCCCAAATCCAACAAAGCTCTATCTACCCTCTTTTCCCCAATGATGCATGCAATTGTAGGACACCCCGGATCTTTATATTTTGGAGGGGTTTTGAATTGCAAAATGGAGCTCACTTGTTCAGTTAAAAATGCCCTCTCTTTGACATTCATTCTCCTTTTGACAGTGCACAAATCTTTCAAAAACTTTCCATAAGATGGATTTTGTTTAATGGCATCAAGCAAAGGAATGTTTATTCTGACTTGTTTGAAAAGCTCATAAATTTCAGAATTCAGATTTTCTTTCTTTCCTTTGTTCAATCTTTGAGGAAAAGGAATTTTTGGAATGAAATCAGGGCTGTCCAGCTGGTTTTCCTTTGAAATCTTCTCTTTTCCAGAAATTTTTTCACTCTTATCCAGCTGGTTTTTATCAAAATCCTTGGTTTTATTTTCAGAAAACTCAATTGCATTCTCAGAATTTACCTGATCTTGCTTCTGAATTTTGCTATTCTGCTCAAAGTTGTTCAGCTGCTGTTTCTGTGTAGCTTTTCCTATGCTGTCCAAATTTTGTTTCTGTTCATTTTCTGTCCTGTTGTGCAGATTTTGTTCAATTTGTTGCTGTTCCTCAATTTCTTGTCTACTGTGCAGCTGCTGTTTTTGCTCTTTTAACAGCTGCTTTTGCTGCAATTCAGCTTCTGTTTTGGTGAGCAGCTGTTGTTCAACTGCTTTGTTGCTGCTGCTGCTGTTGTGCTGAATTTCTTCCTCATCTTCCAACATATTTTGCTCATTTGCCTCTTCAATTGGAATATAATCTGGTTTCAAGATCTGTTTCCCACTTCTCAATGTTGAAATAGCTTGCACATGTTCCAAATTCTCATTTGCACTTGAAGAAGATGATTCACTGAAGTGCACTTGCCCAGTGGGATTTGGTTTGGGCTGAGATGGAAGCTTTCCTGTTTCTCTCAAAGTTAAGGCTTGAGTGAGTTTTGACAATTGACTCCGAATGTCTTCCATAGCCCTATTAGTTTGATCTTGGAACTTTGAATTTTGGTTGTTGGTTCCAATTTGTCCTTGCATGAATTGTTGCAAGGTGTCTTCCAATGATCTTTTGTGAGGTGGCTGGTAAGAGTTTGTGTTCTGCTGAGGTTGATAAGGCTGGGAATGAAATGGTTGAGGTGGAAAAGGTTGTTGAGGTTGCTGCTGCTGCTGGTGTTGTGCCTCAGCTCTCCAGGATGTATTCGAATGACCTCTATATCCAGCATTGTAAGCATTCGAATATGGCTGATTTCCTGAAGCAAAGTTGTTCACCCCCTGGTTTGAGTTGTAATTTCTTGCAGCTGGTGGGGGATTTACTTGACCATAAAGAACTTCTTTAAAAGCTGGGAGTGTAGGACAATCGTCTGTCTTGTGATCCGAAGTTTCACACAACACACAGTTAACTTCCTTTTTCTTCAATCCTTGCTTCTCTTGCTCCATCAACTCCACTTTCTTTGACAATGCAGCCAATCGAGCACCAAGATCATCAGTGTCACTGAGATGAAACTTTCCTCTTGCACCTATGCTGTCAGAAAACTCAGAAAATGGAGAAACTACCTCCCATTGTTTAGTATTTTCAGCCAATGAATCAAAGAAATGCAAGGCTTCTTCAGCTGTCTTATCATAGAACTCACCATTGCACATTGTTGCAACCAACATTTTCAAGTTTGGAGTTAATGCATTATGAAAGAAATTAACAATTCTCCAAGACTCAAACCCATGATGTGGACATGCTTGCAACAATTCTCTAAACCTATCCCATGCATGTGCAAATGTTTCATTAGGCTTGCATACAAAATTCATGATTTGTTGTTGAAGTATTACTGTTCTATTGGCTGGAAAATACTTCTTTAAAAACTTTGTTTGCATGTCCCTCCAAGTTCCAATTGATCTAGGCTCCAATGAGTTCAACCACATCTTTGCTTTATCTTTCAATGAAAATGGAAACAACTTAAGCCTAACCATGTCCTCATTTGTATTCCTATCCATGCAAGTCCCACAAACATCCTCAAATTCCTTCATATGCATGTAAGGATTTTCAGAATCCATTCCATGAAAGGTTGGCAAAAGCTGAATTGTTCCCGGTTTAAAATTGAAATTATGATGGCCAATGGGAAGAACAATGCATGAGGGAGTTGTTTGCCTAGCTGGATGAAGATATTCCCTAAGAGGTCTAAGAAGATTTTGATTGATTCCATCATTCTCTCCAAGTTCACTTCCTTCCGGTAAAACAGGTGGTGGTGGATCCATGTGCACAGATGATTCAGATGATGTGTAAGATGTAGCAAGTTCAATTAATTCAGCTAGAGATGATGGTGAATGCAAATCAGAATTTTTCCCAATAATTCGACCAGACCTTAACAACATGCACAAAAATTTAGCTTCAAAATGACACCCACAAAACCTTAAAACTTCACAACTGAATCACCAATTCACAAAGAGAAATCATAGCCCTTCTCTAACAACTTGCAGCAGAATATACAGCAATTCCATGCAAATTTCCAGCAAGTCAAACAATAATTCAAAGGTGAATTTCAGCCAATGAAATCAGATTTTTCAGAGACAAAATGCAGCAATTTGAAGATTAGATGCAACAGATTCGAATCAGAAATTCAGAAAACAGATTGCAGACATCAGATTCAGCAACTTGGTTCAAAACTTAACAGCAAAACAGATCAGAATTTCAGAGACAAACTCAGGCATTCAAATATCTCATGCAGCAGATTTGAATATCAAACTTCCAGCAATCAAATTTCAGCAAAGAAAACCAGCAACTCAGAAATTTAGATATTCAAAACAAAATAAAACAGTAACTCAGATTTTTTTCTTCTTTTTTTTTTTTTAAATCAGAAACCACAATTTAAACACTACAAATTAAAAACTAAAACCTATAAAAATGAAACTAAAGGTGGAATTAAGAATGGAACAAAATTACCCAATGCCTTGAGTAGCTTTGTTGTTGAAGATGGTGGTGAGTGATGCTGCCAATCCTTGCTCCAAGAGTTCAAAACACCATTGCTTGTCAAAGATCCCCGGCAGCGGCGCCAAAATTGTGCTTGTTTTTGCTCAATTACCTCACTCTCAAATGTAAATAAAAATGCAAATTCAGATTTCTAAAGTGTTGAGTAAGGAAAATCAAGACAAACTCCCCCAAGTGCAAGGTTTCATTGTAGCACAATTAACTGGTGAGAACCAGGTCATATCCACAGGGATCTAGGGAGCAAAATCATGTTTGAATCAAATGGATTAAAGAGGCAAAACATGGCTCACATGAATGGTAAACATAATTGAAAATCTGGTTTGGAATTTTTGATGATTTGGTAATGGATTTTGAAATGAAAACTAAACTTAACTAAAACTTGATATTAAAAAGATGGGCAAAGCAATTCTAATGCCTATCCAAATCAATCTCAAAATACCAAAAGTGAATAGATCATCAATTTTAGTTGCTCTAATGTTTGGAGAAAATTAATTTCAAATGATACAAGCCATGGATCAAACAAGTGATGTGCATAAGCTATCATGAAAACTATAGAAGATCTAACTCTAGCAACTCCCATACATATTTGCAATAAGAGTTCTGAATTCAGCAACTTCTATGAACTCATTGATAGAATATGTAAACAAATGTTAATCGGACATTGAACCATTGATTTCAAGAGTAACAAGATACAACTAAGATTGATAACCAAAGAACTCAAAATTAATCCATTAAGAACGGCATCTTGGAAATCATTGGACAGGTCATTATCCTTGCCTTAGCCCAAGAAGAACTAGCCGATCATCTTAAGAAAATGAAGAACAAAAATGAAGAACAGAGACATGAACTTCAAAGCTGAAAAATGTAATTCTCTCTTTAACTCCAATTGAAATCTAATTACAAGAATGAAATTAAAATGTGCTGTAGAATTCAAATCTAATTACAATAATTTGGAAATGAAAATCAGAATTGAAAACGACAGAAAATTGCAGAAAAATCTCTAAAACCAGAGAATGAAGAAGAAGGAAGAAGAGGAAGTTCTTCTCCCGCTACCCTCACTGCTCTCCTCCTCTCTCCTCTCGATTCTCTCTCTTCTAACCGAATGTTCTGTCCTCGTGGGTGTGGGTCGTGTGATGCCATCATTCCCCAGTCTTTCTCTCTCCTCCAGATTGCAATCCCCTCCCCGAATCTGTAAAATCACGTGGAGTCTGTTTTCTGCCAACGGTCCTCGTATTCGAATACTGCTTGGCTGTATTCGAATATGCATTTCCTCCAGAAATTCTCTGAACTCTTTTTGACAGCATTCGAATGCTTTGGCACTATATTCGAATGTTCTCCTCCTTCCAGAATTCGACTTGTTCAGCAACTGGAAATTCTTTTTCTGCTCCCATGACTTTACTCAACAAATCCACTTCAACAAATGTGCTTCAGCATCTCCTTCTTTGCATTCTTAATTTAGCTCAAATTGCTTCTCTTTATGGCACAATTCAACACATGTTCCATATTCCAAAGATGTGGATAAATTCTGCACAAAACACCTGTCTCATATCAATTATGTCATGTATAAAAGTGTATTTAAGTGAACAAATGTGTAACAATTCAAGCCCAATCAATGCTTTTTATGATGCTTAGTGGGCATAAGTAGATTAGTGCTCACGTCTGTATAGATTTTGTTGTAGGAACATATCTTAATGGGGGATTAGAAGTACATAAGTTGTTGCAGAAATTGAATTTTTCATTTATTTAAATTAAAATATTCATTTGAGACTATAATATTATCTTAATTTAGAAAATTATTCGATTGGGTTGTAAAGGTCATAAGGCCTGTTTTGTGTATTGTTATTATTATGGGATATGTTGGAGCTTAATGGTCTGGCAATAGCCGAGGCTTAGTTTATATTATGTTATGTATTATTTTTTGAGGATGTCACTCTAGGGTGATCTTATTACTCTAATTAGGGGTTGGTTACTTAGTGTATGATATGTATGTTATCCACTCACCCCTTGGGTCCCGAGATCTGGGGCGTGATAGATTGGTATCAGAGCTTAGGTTAGAATGCCTAGGGGACAATTGGAGTCTAGCAATGCATGCTACATACTTATGTGAAATGACTAACCTTTAGTTATTTTAAAGATGGACTCAATGGTATTTTGTGGTAGGGTTGGTGGTGGAAGTAGATGAAACTGGAAATGTTATTAGAAAAGTGACCTTTTTGGTAGGGGACATGAAAACTTAGGAAACATTCTCACCTGATAGTAAATAAAGCTTATCTGTGAGCAAGTGGTGTGACTGGTAGTGGTCTTTTTGGCCTAGGCTTATGGTTTGAAAGATGTTTCAGTAGTAGTTTTGACATTAGGAATGATGGTTAGATGTGGTTATGAATACCATAGAAAATTTTAAATTTGAAGTTCCAGAGGCTTAGAGGGTCTAAGTTGGCACCTTAAGGATTTATTGAGATTGCATCTTATGGTTGAGTGATATGTAATTGTGGAATGATGTTTAAGTACTAATGGCAATGGTAGAAAATTAAATTTTAATTAAATGGAGGAGTTATCTACTGGACAAGTGCTGATGTAATACCCCGGACTTTTGTATTAACATAGGTATATGGTTTTGAATGCATTTGGAAGTTATGATATGTTAAATTAGTAGTATGGATCATTAACGGTGTTTTAGAGTTGAGAACATTGAAAGAGATGGGTTAGGCAATCAAAAGATAACATTTTAGCAAGTGTACAGGAGAAGGGTATCTTGGGCGCACGTGTCATGGGCACCCAAGGTCTTGGGTGCACGCCTAAGAAAGGCTTGGGCGCCCAAGGTGCAGTAGAATTGACAGGTATAGGTTTCTCTACATTTTTTAGCGGAGCCTCACCCTATTCATACCTATACCTAGCTAGGGGTGAAGGGAAATCTGAAATCTACTGTTGAGGGACATAAAATATTAATATATATATATTTGTATATATGATGCAAGAGAGAGAGAGAGAGATATTGTTGGGAGAAGAAAAAACTGGGTGAAGAAGCAAAGGAAGAGCAAGGAAGGAGAAGGAGAGAACCGGGTGGGAAAACTTGAAGGTAGGTCCTTCTACCCTAAATGAAAATCAAATCCATCTTGTAAGAGAGTAATTGGACCCTCAAAGAACTCTTCTATGTAATTTATTTGTAGTTTGGATCAAGGAGTGAGAGGATTGTGTCCATCAAAGCTTGAGAGCTTGGAAGCACAAAACATCTTCTTGTTGATCCATTTTCTTACAACCTAAGGTAGGGATTTAATGTCTCATTCTTATATATGTGATGCTTAATAAGGACTAGATTGCTACTAGAAAAACCTTTTTTCAAGTGTTGGTTACATTTATGGAAGAAAATAGGAGTTATACACATGTATATATATATGTATAGGTTGAGAGAGTGAAAATGGTGTTTTGATCCATAACTTGAGTTTTGATTGATGAAAACTCAAATTGATAATATTTTTTGGTGCCTAAGAACCTTGTGTTGATGTTAGAAACATGAAACTTTAGGTATTTTTACTTTAACTTGGTCAATTTGAGGTCTTAAGGATGAAAAACCAAAAAACCAAAAAATAGAGTATGAAACCTGTAATTTGGACCAAGCTGTGGGTGCACGAGGGAGACACAATCGGGCGCACAAAATATGGGCACCCAGCCCCTTGGGCACACAAGGTGTGGGCACCTAAGCCCCTTGGGCACACGACTGAGTGTCAGCTTGGGCAGCCTCCGCGCTTAGGTCATTTTCCTGACTTTGCTTAGTTTGGCCTCCTACCTTAGGATTATGAAAGTGTTGGTAACATGTTTTTACATGAAACTTTTACTTGATTAATTGCATGGATTTAGAAAGGGAAATGTGTTTTAAAAAGTGATTAAGGATTGATTATCTTAAGCTAATGGGAATTAACTGATAAGTATGAATGAATGTTACCTTGAATAAAATGAATTGAAAGATTACTTTGAGATAGGAGTCTCAATCGAGTAGAATTGTGAATATGTCTTGACGTAAACTAAATGTTGAGATATATGAACTTGTGATTAATTAAGTAAATTGTGAATTGACAAAAAGACTCAAATTCATAAACATGTTAAATGTTGAATGTTTAATAAAGTTGATTAATGTTGATATGTGACGAGCCTTGGGATGAACCGAAACATTGACATGTGTTGTTGGATAGTATGTGATGTTGAATATGAACCTGTGATAGATGAGAATGGAATATGATGATTTGTTATTTGTGTGCCGAGGACCGTGGTGGGGTGCGGAAATAGGAAGGGTCTTTAGGTCACCCTCGGGTTGAGAGTCTCGGAACCTGTGCAGGGTTTGGTGTCAATGCCAGTGGGTTAGTAGCCCACAACATTGTGTGTGTTTGGCTCCTCGTGGCCCTAGACGGTGATCCTAAACAATGATGTCAGCTTATCATTTCCGTTGGGTATTAGCCCATAAAAGACGATAATATGTATGCACCCATCCCCCGATGACTTGTATGACTATGATTGTGTAATGAAATGATGAATGGATGATAATGTGAATATGGCTATTGGTTTGAATGATGGTTAGATGATAAAGTGATGATGAGATGTGATTTGAATTGAAGATTAAGTTGCAAAGCACAAACATTAGCTGACATCGAATCTTAAAATATGACATTGTTAAATGAATTTATGTTTTCACTTATTTTGGCTATTGGTTATGTAAATGAAATTTTATGACTACAGAAATGTTGAAGTGGCTAACCTTACCTGAACATCGTTGCATGACTAGTTTGCATACCATATATGTTTGTTTGAGACATCATGGGCACAAGTGGACCCATGCTCACGTCCCTACACATTTTGATGCAGGAACATGCCATAACAATTAGGTGGGCTAATGGGGTTGGACTAGAAGTGTATTGCATGAGTCCTTCCAAACCTAGCAAGGCTTTTGGTCTCTTAGTGCAAGTTTTATTTGAAATTGTAATATTATATAATGCTAGACGTATTCAATTTGGTTGTAATGGTCTTAAGGCCTAGGTTATGTATTATGGAAATGGATTTGGAGTATATGACTCAGCAACAGTCAAGGTTTAACTCATGTTATGTTATCTTATGTCTTGGGTGCATCTGTTGAGGTTGCATTGCTCTGATCATGGGTTGGTTGTGTTAGTGCACGTTATGTGTGTTTATCACTCACCCCTCAGGTCGTGAGATTCGGGACGTGACAGGTTGGTATCAGAGCACTAGGTCAGAATACCTAGGGACATAGGAAGTCTTGCATCTCATATTGCATGCTTAAATGAAATATAATTGAATTTGATATTAGAATCTAATTTGTCTTGTGTAAAATTATAGATGGGAATAGAAAGAGGGGAGAGCAGTGGTACTAAAGCCTAATCAGTTGAGGAAGAGATTGAGTGGCCTGATGATGATATCTTTACCCAAATGGCAACAAAGGGTTTAATCGAGGCTCAACCCCAGAATGTGATAAGGGATGTAGAAAAGATAAGTAGGGTGTTAGCAATGATAGGTTATCAAATGGTTCCCTACTATGGGATGCCATATCCAGTTCCATATCCAACACCTTATCCATATCAGAGTGTGATGCCTTATCAGATGCCTGTTCAGATCCAGTCTACCTACCCGGTGATGGCAGTACAGAAAGTGACTGTGATTGTACATACCTTTTCAGTAAATCCAACCATGATACCAGATGTAATGATAGAACCTAACCCATGCAATCAGAATGTTAATTCACAAGAAGCTAGCACTAATGTTGGGGAGATGGATGGAAGCTCTAGTAGTGAGGAAGATCGGCTGCAAGGAGCATGTGGGGGTTGCCGTAGGTGCGGATATATACGCTACTGGTGCCCTAGGCAATGTATCAAATGTTGTACGTATTATGGCAGGAGGAGGCACACTCGTAGCTCTTGCCCGTATCGTAGAGTTTGAGATGTAAGAATGTAAAGGGAAAATTTTGGAAAGATAATTCCCTTAGTGGTAATCGGAATGGTTGATAGTCTAAGGACTTATGTTATGTTATGTACTCTTTTAACTTCAGTTAGTAGAGTAACTTGAGATCTTGTAATGTTGGAACTTCTGTGGTAGTACTAATGGAAGCAAGATGGTGTTGTTATGTTCAACCGTTATGAATGCATTGAATTGTTATATTATTATTATAAGATGAAGTTATGCTCTATCATAATCTTAAATGTCAATTAATATTGTCATTTATGCTTTGATATACCTTAGATAAAATGCCACCGCGTGAAATGGGAGTTAGAGGCCGAGGCCGAGGTAATCGTCGAGGTCGAGGTAGGGGTAGTGGAAGGGAACATGCACCTGTTCAGCAAGAACAGGAAACACATCATAGTGTAGTGGCTGAGGCCCTACCTATTGTACAATAGAATGCTTCAGGAGGGGAAGAGGTGCAGATGGAGGCACCAAGGGTTCCACAGCTGGCAGCTATGGATGCTGGGATAGTGTTGCAACAATTGGTGGCAACTATGGCTGTAATAGCAGAAGGGGTTCTAGTTGGACCCACGACACAAATGCAAGCTAGTCCAACTGCCCTGGAGAAATTTAGGAGGATGAAACCTCTAACATATGATGGTGTGGCTGACACTAATGTGGTAGAACAATTCTTAGAGGAATGTGAGAATATATTAATAGCAATGGAGATCACTGATCCTTTTACTCGCATTATGTTGACTACATTTCAACTAGTGGGAAGAGCATCAGTTTGCTGGACTAGTTTAAAGGACACGGGGAGGATCAGTGGGACTTACTTGGGAAAGGTTCAAGGAAAAATTTAGAGATCACTTCTTCCCTTAATCTTTAAGAGATGCTACGAGGGAGGAATTTGCTAGACTGATACAAGGGACTATGACGGTATTGGAGTATGAAAGGAAATTTTCAGACTTATCAAAGTATGCACTTGAGTTGGTCTCTACTACTCATTTGAAGTGCAGAAGATTCAAAAGGGGATTGAGATTGACTCTGAGGAATAAGATGGCGTTGTTGGGATTGGAGGATTATGAAACCTTGATAAATCGAGCTATGACGGTGGAAAGTGATTTGAATGAAACCAAAGTCATTTATGAAAGTCGGCGAGGCAAGACCATGGGAACTCAGCAGGAAGGAGTTAGTAGAAAAAGAATTAGGGGTAGTTCGTCAGCTCCTCGATCCAATCGTCTTACAAGGGAAGTACTGCACCCGCACCAATGGAAAGATTGGGGGGGATTTCTCGAAGGCAAATTGTATGCTTTAATTGTGGACAGGAAGGCCACAAAAGTACGGAGTGCCCCAGGAGAAAGAAATAGGTTGAATCAACAAGACCAATGAGGAGTGGTCAGGTTGGAGTGAACAAGGCATATTCAAAGGTTTTGCCCTCAGATTCAGTGAGGTGCAGGGGGAAAGGTAGTACAAGCTGGACGGTTATTGCAAGGACCCGGCCCATCAACCTCCCAGTCAGTTAGCAGTAGTATCAACAAATAATTGTCCCACAAAGAATGATGCAAACTGGGACATCACAGCAGTCGAGGGTGAACCCACCGGGACAAAGGTTTGGCTGGCCACATAATGTTCAGCCACAAGGCAGGGTGTTTGTAGTGGCACAGCAGGAGGCGCCAGCTGATCCTATGGTGACTAGAGGTATTTTTCGTGTCTACTCATCAAATGCTATTGTGATCTTAGACACGAGAGCATCCTATTCATTTAACGCTACATCATTTGTATCTACCTTGGGAATAGATGTTAGCCCCTTGGAATTTTTTATGCATTGAGACCCCCATAGCGGGATTTTCTTCCTTGACTCAAGTGTGTAAAGGGTGTGAATTAAGGGTAATCGATGTTTTTAATGGGCGAGAGTTCATCTCAACTTTTAATTTAATTGTATTGGAGATAAGGGGTTTTGATATCATACTTGGGATGGATTGGCTAATGTCCTACCAAGCTATGATTGACTGTCATAAGCGAAAGGTAACATTAACCACATCAGAGGGAGATCAAATTCACTTCTTTACAAACTAGTGTGAAATACAAGAAGTGTCGCTCATGAAAAGTAGAGGAAAGAATGAATTATGTAGTTTGTTTGTTTGCATGGTTATAGAAGAAGAGGATGGAGAATAGAAAGTTGAATTGCCTAAAGTTGTGAATGAATTTCCCGAAGCGTTTCCTAAGGAGATATCTGAGTTGCCACCTGAACGGGAAGTAAAGTTTTGTATTGATCTTGAAAATTCCAAACCCACACAATCACACACACAGTGAAAGTAATCACACAAGAGAATAACGAGGAAACCCTATCACAGGGAGAAAAACCTCTATTTACAATCCCACTATCAACGGGTTACAAGACTCTACTCAGACTCTCTACGAATCACTCGCACGAATCCTTTCGTCACTCTTGCTCGAATCACTCGATAAACCCTACAAGTAGGCTTTCTGCCTCACACAGAAAGTGAAAAGAAAATACAAGACGAATTTAGAGAAAGAACATGAAAGTTCTCAATCCTCAAAGACTCTTTCTCTAGGTCCCTATAATATGTTCTCCCACCTCTCACAATTACAGAGTTGGTTTCACATATATATAGGATTACAAAGTTGCCCTAGTTTGGCAAAATAGGAAATTGAATCCGAACAAAATATTCATAACTCGATCCCTCGCGCTCCCATCCTCCAGCCTGCGACCTGCACTGGAATTTTTATGCTTTAGAAAATAACACTGGCGCACCCTCGTGCTCCCATCCTCCAGCATGCGGACCTCACTGGAATTTCTGAGACACCTTGGCGCACCCGCGCGCTCCTTTCGGGCTGCCTGCGTGCTTGGGGCGCACCCGCGCGCTCCCCGCGCCGTGCCTGCGAGGTACACTGGAATTCCATTCATGTTCCAGAAGGCTGCGTCCGAATTCCATTAGGTTTTGTAATCCTTCACACCAATTAGAATTCTTCAAAATCTTGGTCAACTTGATTCATTTTATCTCCTTAATTGTTTAGAATTCTTCAAATCTTCAATTTGCATCACTTTAGGAAACTTGAATAGCATTCCTAATTTAACTAAGATTTTGATTGGATTTGCCACAAGACTTTACAATCTCCCCCTTGGCAATTCCATATCAAAACTTAAGTTAAATTTTAAATTCTGCTCAAATTCTGCACGTACTGAACACACACATCAAGGCACCATGTGGAATAATATAGAAATGATCAATGATATCATTACCAAAGCACATTATACATAAAATATCATGCCATAGCCGAAACACGTTCACATATTACATACATAACTTGAAATGACTCCCCCTTTTTGATATGGAAATGACAAGTGCACAAAAATAAGGCAAGATCAAACCGAAGACCCATGAGTATGGCATACATGACACGACCTCTTCTAAGTGTGACATCAGAATAATGTGAGGGAGGATCTCCTGCGCCCTGCCTACGAGGCTCGCAGGAAAATACATGTAAGTGCAGATTTGGACACAGACAATCAAAACTAAAAAGAGATAGTAGAAGAATTCACTAAAAAATGTTAAAAAAAACTTTTAATTCCACTATACCAATACATGTACATCAATCTCTCACCCTTCATAAATTCAAGGATTCACATTTTGATTTTCCAAGAAAATTGTCAATTCTGTGTCGAGAGGTGAAATAAGTCATAAAATTGAACAAATGCTTGTGCACGTGTGAGTTTTTGACTATAATATACATATAGGCTCCCCCTCAAACAAATCATAGACTCAAAAAGTTAAATTTGATGTACCAAATGAATTGAGAGCCAATCTTCCCTTTTTTTTTTTCAAACACTTAGCGGCTTTCACACGCTTATGGGCAGGTAGCTATTCCTTAACAATCAACGAGTCATTAAAGGGCTTCTCACTGGTCCCACCGGTAGCCCTTTCCAAGTTTGTTTGTTTGTTTTGTTTTGTTTTTTTTTTATATGATGCATAACTTTGATATGCACATATCAGGCTCCTCAACATTTTTTAAACACATCAAACAATAACCCTTGATTCATGGAAAAGAAGAGAAAGAGATATATGCATGTACAGTCAAGTGTAATAGGAAGCACTTCAAAATTATGACAAAAATAACCAAAACACTTCGTATCAATTTACAAGGAATGCGAAAATTATGAACTTATTGAAATCGATGAATTTGGAAGATTTAATGTACATGTAACAGTATAGAAGTCATAAAATATTTTCAACTTAATCAATGAACTTCTAACTTATCTTTTAGATTTCAATGGTGTGTACAAATGCCTACAGATTTTCTTAGAGACTCAAAGCGAAGGGCATTTTGTGAAACAAAACAATTTAAATCTGACTTTCTAACCCAAATAGCTCTAGTTTTAATACCAGTTGTCTTGACAGGTTTTTCCTCACGTTTTTGACTTTTATGAAAATTCTTTTTCTCAACAAATTTGAAATTTGTACCTCTTCGAAATATTGGACTGTTTTGTTTTTGAAAAGAACGTGAGTTTTTGTAACAATCTTCTGAAAATTTTGAAAACACTTGAAATTTATTCTTCACAGGGACTCTAGGCTCCGGGTTTTTTGAAAAATTTTTAACATGGTTTAAAGGAAGACCATAGAGTTTGTGACAGTTTGGGCGTATATGACCTTTGATTCCACAATGGTGACAAACAGGTACAAGGGATTGGGATCTAGCAGAATGCGTACCTTTCACTATGTGAGGAGGATACTGATAGTGTTTATTCTTTTCAAAACTCTTCTTTGGTGGTGCAACAGACTTAGGGAAGGTCTTGGGATTGGCTGCAGGTTTTGAAACAACCTCTTCTACTAATGAAGGCGCTGATGATGATGAAACAATTGTATTTTTCCCTCCAGTGTAGCCTAAGCCTGTTTTGTCTCCATGTGTTCGTTGTTGGCTCCAAATTTCTTCAAGTTTTTGTGAACTGGAGTTCATTCTTTCAATTATCTTCTCATCACTCTTGATCTTTTCTTTCAGCTTACTGACCTCATCCTGAAGTTCTTCAACAGCTTTCTCCAATTCATCAATCTTTTTATTCTTTTCTTCAAGTTTTTCTTTGAACTTTTCTGCACTATGAGACTGAGAAGTTTTGTCAGATTCCAAAATAGATATTTTACCTGTGAGTTTTTCATTCTCTGTCTTCAAGGAATCTAGTTCACTTCGGAGTTTACTGTTGTGGGTATGTTGGGCTTGTCTTTGTTTCTTTACCTTACTGTATTCGACAATGAGAGCATCATATGCTACTTGCAAATCATTGTTGAATTCATCCTCAGAGTCATCATCTTCATGATTTGATATATCAGTGTCGCTTTGAGATCCAGAAGCTGTTCTTGCAGACGAAGAGTGAGACGCCATAAAAGCAACAAAATTACCTTCATCGTTTGAGGATGCTGATGAAGATGATTCATCTGAACTGGATTCATCATCTAATGTAGCGTTCATGACTTTGACTTGCTTCTTTTTCATCTTTTTGTTTGCACAGTCTTGAGCAAAATGTCCATATCCGTGACACTCAAAACACTTGACCTTGTTCTTCTTGTTTTCTTCCCCAGATTCAATCTTCTTGATTTTCTTTCCTTTTTCTTGAGATTGTGACTCATTCTTGTTATTCTTATTAAATAAACCCTTCTTCCTCATATATCTCACGAATCGTTTAGCCACAAGCGCCATTTCTTTATCCGACTCCTCTTTATCACTTTCTTCTTCCACTGTCTTTAGAGCAATACCTTTTGACGCTTTGCGAGGTTTCACCATATTTGCTTCAAACGTTTGCAAGGATCCCACAAGGTCTTCTATTCTCATAGAGTTCACATCTCTGACTTCTTCTATTGCTGTAACTTTAGAATCAAACACTCGTGGAAGAGAACGTAAAATTTTACGTACCACTTTGTATTCTGGAATAGGTTCTCCAAGGTTGTGGCATGAATTAACAATGTGACTGAGCCGGACATAAAAGTCATCAAACCTTTCGTCTTCATTCATCCTTATTCCCTCAAACTCAGAAGTGAGTTTTTGAAGCTTGCTGGTTTTGACTTGTTCGTTCCCTTCGTGTGTACTTTGCAGAATTAACCACGCTTTTCGGGCACTTGTACAACTTGAGATGCGGCAGAATTCATTAGGGCAAACTGCAGAAAATATGGCACTCAAGGCTTTGAAGTTCCACTCCGAACTCTCTTGCTCAGCTTTAGTCCACGTTTGAATTGACTTTTGTTCAATTCTTCCGTCGACTTCATGGGTCGGTTCTTCCCATCCTTTAACTATTGACATCCAGACTTTGTAATTAATTCCCAAAAGAAAAGCTTGCATTCTTACCTTCTAGTATGAATAGTTTGAGCCGTCAAACCAAGGGGGTCTAGTGCTTGAGCCTCCTTCACGTGGTGGATCCATTGGTTTGGATGAAGATCTTCACTCAAGAACTTAGAGTGACCCGCTCTGATACCAATTGAAAATTCCAAACCCACACAATCACACACACAGTGAAAGTAATCACACAAGAGAATAACGAGGAAACCCTATCACAGGGAGAAAAACCTCTATTTACAATCCCACTATCAACGGGTTACAAGACTCTACTCAGACTCTCTACGAATCACTCGCACGAATCCTTTCGTCACTCTTGCTCGAATCACTCGATAAACCCTATAAGTAGGCTTTCTGCCTCACACAGAAAGTGAAAAGAAAATACAAGACGAATTTAGAGAAAGAACATGAAAGTTCTCAATCCTCAAAGACTCTTTCTCTAGGTCCCTATAATATGTTCTCCCACCTCTCACAATTACAGAGTTGGTTTCACATATATATAGGATTACAAAGTTGCCCTAGTTTGGCAAAATAGGAAATTGAATCCGAACAAAATATTCATAACTCGATCCCTCGCGCTCCCATCCTCCAGCCTGCGACCTGCACTGGAATTTTTATGCTTTAGAAAAAAACACTGGCGCACCCTCGTGCTCCCATCCTCCAGCCTGCGGACCTCACTGGAATTTCTGAGACACCTTGGCGCACCCGCGCGCTCCCTTCGGGCTGCCTGCGTGCTTGGGGCGCACCCGCGTGCTCCCCGCGCCGTGCCTGCGAGGTACACTGGAATTCTATTCATGTTCCAGAAGGCTGCGTCCGAATTCCATTAGGTTTTGTAATCCTTCACACCAATTAGAATTCTTCAAAATCTTGGTCAACTTGATTCATTTTATCTCCTTAATTGTTTAGAATTCTTCAAATTTTCAATTTGCATCACTTTAGGAAACTTGAATAGCATTCCTAATTTAACTAAGATTTTGATTGGATTTGCCACAAGACTTTACAGATCTGGTTCTAGGCACATAACCCATCTCCACTCCACCCTATAGGTTAGCACCAACAAAGTTAGTAGAATTGAAAACACAAAGTAGAGGAGTTTCTAGTTAAAGGATTCATCCGGCCAAGTACATCACCTTGGTGAGCACCGGCATTGTTTGCCGCTAAGAAAGATGGAACGTTGAGAATTTGAATTGATTACAAGAAATTGAACAGGGTGACTATCAAGAATAGATACCCGTTGCCAAGAATTGATGATTTATTTGATCAACTACAGGGATCGTTGGTGTTTTCGAAGATTGATCTACGATCTGGGTACCACCAAGTGAGGATAAGAGAAGAAGACATTCCAAAGACGGCATTCAAGACCCGATATGGTCATTATGAGTTTCTGGTTATGCCTTTTGGTTTAACAAATGCACCAGCAGTCTTTATGGACTTGATGAATTGACTTTTCAGAGATTATTTGGATAAGTTTGTGGTAGTATTCATAGATGATGTCTTGGTGTATTCTAAGTCAGAAGAAGAGCATGAACAACATTTAAGGCTCGTACTACAAAGGTTAAAAGATCATCAATTGTATGCCAAGTTAAGTAAATGTGAATTCTGGCTTAGAAAAGTCAAGTTTTTGGGGCATGTTGTATCAGAAGAAAGGGTAGCAGTGGACCCATCCAAAGTTGAAGCTATTTTGGAATGGTCTCAACCAAAGTTCATATTTGAGATCTGCAGTTTCCTCGGGTTGGCAGGATACTATAGAAGGTTTGTCTCAGATTTTTCTAGATTAGTGACCGACCCTGAAATGTGTTTGGGTTTTACCTCTCAAGTGCAAGAGGGCAGTCGTAGTTTTCAACTCAGTGAGTATCGAGGTCATCTCCATAGGAGGGCTTTGTTAAAAGCCCTAAACTTGTTCTCTTAGTTAGTAGGTCAACCTAAATTAATTTAAACTTATTTTTCAGTAACTCAAACCTTTGTTTTAGGTTCTAAATGAATTAAATATTAATTAAAGAAATTCAATTTAATTTTAAAGTGCAAACAAACCATCTACTCTAAATTTTAAAGCTAATAAATCAACTCATAAATTAAATTAAATAACAAGCACAATACTAAAGAGGTTCTTGATCTAACCTTCAAGTCCGGGTAGTTCATTACTTTGCCTTGGGATGTTTTTTTATTCAAATCTAGATTAGGGTTTAATTCGAAAAGTGTTAAGAATATTTTAATGAAAGGTTAGTCCCAGTGATCTCAAGCGGATATGGTTAAAGACCTTTGTTTTCGAAGGTTTTTCAAATAAACAAAACTATAAGTGAACTCAAATCCTATTTTTAATCTTATTCAAAAGTATGTAAACGATTATATTCGAAAACCCATACCAGTGACTTCAAACGAGTGTAATTAAAGATTTTCGATTTCGAATGTTTTTGAAACGAGTTAAAAATAGATTTTAACATGGTAGATCCTTACACATGAGCTCTCACAACCCATGCGAAGGGTCTACAAACATCCCAAGGTTTTTCGTGAACTACCCATTTTTGATTCGTTGAATCAAGAACTAGGGTTTTACGCTACGATCATTTTAAACAAAACAAAAGCAATGAAAACGTATACAATCAACACATCCATGGATTGAAATAAACAAAATATGTTATTAAAGAATGAAACAAAATCGAACTTACAATGTAACGTATTCTGAAAAGAAGTAATGAAAGACCACAGCGATAATGAAAAGCATAGCTCCAAACGTCTCCATCAACAATAATCAAAACTAGAAAAACTCTAAGACACTCTTAAAACTAATCTAAAGTTCTCAAAGTATCTAAAAAAGATGAAAAGGGAGTCCCCCTAGTTCGGCCGTTTACAAGGTTTATAAAAGGGTTACACAGGAACCTTAAAAAGTGCAAATTAAACTCGGGCAAGTTTGGCTACTGTGGTCCAGACCGTCTGGTAGGGGGTCCAGACCATAGAATGGTCATTTTCACAATTAAGCTCACTGTGGTCCAGACCATTTGGGTGGGAGTCCGGATCACAGAACCTTGATTCCCCAAATTCTGCTTGAAGTCGTCTCTTTCTTCTGACACTTTCTGCCCTCAACTTCCAACGCAATTTTGACCTCGAAGATGATTGATTCAAGTTTTGGCTAAAACACAAACGTTTTAGCTCTTTAAGTCTTCTTTCCAACTCAAAAATAATCAGGTCAATCAGAGTTATGAGTGAAAAGATATGGTCAAAATACTAATAGGGTGTCAAGCTGAAACTTCAGCTGCACACCCCTTCGACCATCTTGAACTTTGGACCTTCTCCTTCTCCTTGGCAGCCATGCTAACTCATTCTATTCCTTGGGATGGTGCTTTGGACATTGAGGAAGTCTTGGAAGTCATTGCACATGTCGACCTTTTTGCCTTCAAGTTGTTTTCTACATGTGTGCCAAGTGTTCGGCGAAATGCCCTAAAAGACACTATAGCATGTTCTTGCACTTCCTTACTACGTCTTGCTTTGGCTCCTCCTCACTTGCACTCTTAGTGTTATTTCAAGCTAAAACACCAAATTATATCCCCTGAAACACACCAATAACAAGAATGCATGGAAATGAGATAATTAAGCTAAAATCTCACTAATAACAAGCAGAATTGCATAATTAGCATGCTCAATAGATATAAAATTATACAATAATACATACTAATCAACTAGCAGCCCCGTTGACTAGATTAACCCAAAAGGGGATCAAATTTGGGTGGAATGATGCATGTGAAAGATCATTTCAAGAGATAAAAAGAAGATTGTCTATTGCACCATTATTAGTCATTCCAGAGAGGGGAGCCAGTTACTTGGTGTATTATGATGCATCACGGGAAGGACTTGGGAGTGTTCTTATTCAAAATAGGCGAATGGTGGCATATGGTTCAAGACAGTTGAAGAATCATGAAAAGAATTATCCAGTGCATGATTTGGAGCTGGCAGCAGTCATTTTTGCCTCAAAGAGTTGGAGGCATTACTTGTATGGTGAGAGATTTGAAGTGTTCTCGAACCATTAAAGTTTGAAATACATCTTTACTCAAAGAGACCTAAATTTTAGCAGCGGTGGATGGAGTACATGGAGGGTTATGACGTTGAATTGCATTACCATCTAAGTAAGGCTAATGTGGTTGCAGATGCTTTGAGCAGGAAAAGCAGAAGTGCCATGGCTAGTATAGTAGTTAAAAAATGGGAAATGATGAGGATATTGAATGAATTTGAATTGGAACTTAAAAAAGGAGAGGAACAAGGGATATTGAATACTATCGTCACCCAGCCTGCCCTAATCAATAGGGTAACTGAGGCTCTGAAGTTAGATGAGGAAGCTAATCATATTTGTACTAAAATAAAGGGGCTAGTGGATATTCCAAGCTGGACAAAAGGTGATAATGAAGTGATCAGATATCAAGGGAGAATCTTTGTGCCCTCCTTAGTTAGAGATGAAGTTTTGAAAAAATCTCACCGTTCCTAACTAGCAGTGCATCCGGGGAATATGAAAATGTATCATGACTTAAAGAGGCAGTTCTACTGGGTAGGAATGAAGAAAGATGTAGCGGAGTTTATTAGCAAGTGCCTAACCTATCAGCAGGTGAAAGCAGAGCATCAAAGACTAGCTGGATTGTTACAGCCATTACCAATATCTTATTAGAAGTGGGAGAATGTGACTATGGATTTTGTGTTGGGATTGCCAAAGACAAAGAGAGGATGTGATGCCATATGGGTGATTGTTGATCGACTGATAAAATCAACTCATTTCTTGTCAATGTGAATAACCGATTCAATGGATTCTTTGGCTCAATTGTATATCCGAGAAATTGTGAGGTTTCATGGGACGCCAGTGTTTATTATCTCAGATCGGGACCCTGGTTTTGTTTTCCGATTCTGGCAGAGTTTTCAAGCGGCCATGGAGGTAGAGTTATGTTTTAGTACAGCTTATCACCCCACAAACTGATGGACAGTTGGAGCGAACAATTCAAATTTTAGAAGATATGCTTCAAGCTTGTGTGTTGGACTTTAAAGGAAGCTGGGAAGATCATTTGCCACTGGCGGAATTCGCTTATAACAACAGTTACCAAGCTAGCATTGGGATGGCACCATTTGAGGCATTGTATGGAAGACCATGTAGATCCCCTGTGTGTTGGACACAAGTTGGAGAAGCGGCCATGATTGAGCTAGAATTAGTTCGTGAAACTAATGAAAAGATTAAGGTAATTAAGCAAAGACTGGAGACAGCACACAGTCATCAGAAGAGTTATACAGATCAAAAGAAGATACCTTTGGAGTTTCAGGTAGGGGATCATGTATTACTAAAGGTGTCACCATGAAAGGGACAGTTCAGATTTAGTAAGATTTGGAATACTAGCAAGAGTTGGAGAGGTTGCTTACCGGTTGGCACTGCCACCCCAAATGTCTGGAGTGCACGAAGTTTTCATGTCTTTATGTTACGTAAGTACATTCCAGACTCTACACGTGCGCTAAATTGGAATGAATTGGAAATAGACTCGGATGTGAAATATGAAGTTCAGCCAGTTCAAATTTTGGATTCTCGAAACCAAGTGCTATGGGGCAAAACAATTCCATTGGTTCGAGTGTTATGGAAGCATCATGGAGTGGAAGAATCAACTTGGGAACATGAGCTTGAGATATGAGAACGATACCCACATTTGTTCTCTTAAGATAATGTCTCTCAAGGTTATGTTATGTATTAAATTTTGAGGACGAATTTTTTTTTTTGTAGGGGGGAGAATATAATATCCTGAACTTTTGTGTTAATATAGGTATATGGTTTTGAATGCATTTGGAAGTTATGATATGTTAAATTAGTAGTATGGATCATTAATAGTGCTTTAGAGTTGAGAATTTTGAAAGAGATGGATTAGGCAATCAAAAGATGACATTTTAGCAAGTGTGCAGGAGAAGGATATCTTGGGCGCACGTGTCATGGGCACCTAAGGTCTTGGGTGCACGCCTAAGAAAGGCTTGGGCACCCAAGGTGTAGTAGAATTGACAGGTATGGGTTTCTCTGCATTTTTTAGCCGAGCCTCACACTATTCATACCTATACCTAGCTAGGGGTGAAGGAAAATTTGAAATCTACTGTTGAGGGACTTAAAATATCAGTTAATATATATATTTGTATATATGATACAAGAGAGAGATAAAGATATTGATGGGAGAGGAAGAAACCGGGTGAAGAAGGAAAGGAAAAACAAGGAAGGAGAAGGAGAGAACTAGGTGGGAAAACTTGAAGGTAGGTCCTTCTACCCTAAATGAAAATCAAATCCATCTTGTAAGAGTGTAATTGGACCCTTAAAGAACTCTTCTATGTAATTTATTTGTAGTTTGGATCAAAAAGTGCGAGGATTGAGTCCATCAAAGCTTGAGAGCTTGGAAGCACAAAACATCTTCTTGTTGATCCATTTTCTTACAACTTGATGTAGGGATTTAATGTCTCATTCTTACATATGTGATGTGTAATAAGGACTAGATTGCTACTAGAAAAACCTTTTTCAAGTGTTGGTTACATTTATGGAAGAAAATAGGAGTTATACATATGTATATATATATGTATAGGTTGAGAGAGTGAAAATGGTGTTTTGATCCATAACTTGACTTTTGGTTGATGAAAACTCAAATTGATAATATTTTTTGGTGCCTAAGAACCTTATGTTGATGTTAGACACATGAAACTTTAGGTATTTTTACTTTAACATGGTCAATTTGAGGTCCTAAGGATGAAAAACCAAGAAACCAGAAAATAGAGTATAAAACCCGTAATTTGGACCAAGCGATGGGAGCACGAGGGAGACACAGTCGGGCGCACAAGACATAGGCACCTAGCCCCTTAGGCGCACAAGGTGTGGGTGCCCAAGCACCTTGGGCGCACGGCTGAGTGTTAGCTTGGGCACCCATCGAGCTTAGGTCATTTTCCTGACTTTGCTTAGTTTGGCCTCCTACCTTAGGATTATGAAAGTGTTGTTAATATGTTTTTACATGAAACTTTTACTTGATTAATTGCATGGATTTAGAATGGGAAATGTGTTTTAAAAAGTGATTAAGGATTGATTATCTTAAGCTAATGAGAATTAATTGATAAGTATGAATGAATGTTACCTTGAATAAAATGAATTGAAAGATTACTTTGAGATAGGGGTCTCAATCGAGTAGAATTGTGAATATGTCTTGATGTAAACTAAATGTTGAGATATTTGAACTTGTGATTAATTAAGTAAATTGTGAATTGACAAAAAGACTCAAATTCATAAACCTGTTAAATGTTAAATGTTTAATAAAGTTGATTAATGTTGATGCGTGATGAGCCTTGGGACAAACCGAAACGTTGACATGTGTTGTTGGATAGTATGTGATGTTGAATATGAACCTATGATAGATGAAAATGGAATGTGATGATTGGTTATTTGTGTGCCAGGGACTGTGGTGGGGTTCGAAAATAGGAAAGGTCTTGAGGTTACCTTCGGGTTGAGAGTCCCAGAACCTGTACAAGGTTTGGTGTCCATGCCAGTGGGTTAGTAGCCCACAACATTGTATGTGTTTGGCTCCTCATGGCCCTGGACGGCGATCCTAAACGACGATGTCGATTTATCATTTCTGTTGGGTATTGGCCCATAAAAGGCGATAATGTGTATTGTAATACCCCGAGCTTTTGAATTAATGAAAGTATATGGTTTTGATGTATTTTGGAAGTTAAGATATGTTAATTTAATAGTGTGGGTCATTAATGGTGTTTAGAGTTGAAAACTTTGAAGGAGATGGGTTATGTAGTCAAAAGTGACATTTTGGCCAAGTGCTAGAAAATGGGAGGAACCTTGGGCACCCACCTGAAAAGAGCTTGTGCACCCAAGGTCTTGGGTGCCCATTTGAGAAGGGCTTGGACGCCCAAGGCACAGTGGATTTGACAGACAAGTGTTGCTCTGCATTTTTCAGCCGAGCCTCACCCTATTAACACTTATACCTAGCTAGGGGTGATGGGAAACCTGAAGATTACTGTTGAGGAACTTTAAAATATTGTTATATATATATATATATGGTTGATTTGATGCAAGAGAGAGAGAGAGAGAGAGAGAGAAGTTGCTTGGGAGAGGGAGAATCAGGTGAGAAGCAAAGAGGAAGAATAAGGAGAAGAACAAGATCACCAAGTAGAGATTTCAAGATAGGTTCTTCCACCCTTCATGAAATCCAAATTCCTTTTGTAAGATTGTAATTAGAACCCTAAGAAACCTTCCTATGTAATTTATTTGTAGTTTGGATCAAGGAGGGAGGAGATTGAGTCCATCAAAGTTTGAGGGTTTGGAAGCTCAAGACACCTCCTTGTTGATCCATCTTCTTACCACTTGAGGTAGGGATTTGATGCCTCATTCTCACATATGTGTTGTGTGACAAGGAGTAGATTATCATTAGAAAACCCTCTTTAAGTGTTGATTTCATGTATGGAAGAAAATGGGAGTTATACACATGTATATATATGTATAGGTTGAGAGAGTGAATGGGGTGTTTTGATCCATAACTTGACTTGTAGTTAATGAAAACTCAAATTTTTGATTTTGTTTGGAGCCTAAGAACCTTGTGTTGATGTTAGAAACTTAAGATTTTAAGTATTTTTACATTAGCTTGGTCAATTGGAGGTCCCAAGGGTGAAAAGCCATGAAACCAGAAAACAGAGTTTGGAACCCAGAACTTGGCCCAAGCTATGGGTGCACGAGGGGGACACGGTCGGGCGCCCAAGCCCTTAGGCACCCAAGACATAAGTGCCATGGGTACCCAAGCCCCTTGGGCGCACGGCTGAGTGTCAGCATGGGCACCCACCAAGCCCGGGTCATTTTTCTTGACTTTGTTTAGTTTAACCTCCTACCTTAGGCTAATGAAAGTTTTGGTAACATGTTTTTATCTGAAACTTTTACTTGATTAATTGTATGGATTTTAAAAGGGAAAATGAGCTTTAAAGAGTGATTAAAGATTGGTTATCTTAAGCTAATCGGACTCAACTTGCAAGGGTGATTGAATGTTACTTGAATTGCATGAATTGGAAGATTACTTTGAGATTAAAGTCTTAACCAATTAGAATTGTTATGATGCCTTGACAAAAGGGAACTCATGTTCATAATATTGAAAAATGTTGAATGTTTAATGATACTTGATCAATGTTGTTATGTGTTGAATCGTGGGATGAACTGAAATGTGGATATGTGTTGTGGAAAAGTATATGAGGTTGAATGTGAATCTATAAATGATGAAATGTTATGTGATGAATGATTGTTTGTGTGCGGGGGCCGTGGTGGGGTGCGGAAATAGGAAGGGTATAGAGAGTACCCTCAAGTTGAGAGTCCCAGAACCTGCGCAGGGTTTGGTGTCAATGCCAGTGGGTTAGTAACCTACAACATTGTGTGTGTTTTGGCTCCTCATGGCCCTGGACGGTGATCCTAAATGACAACGTCAGTTTATCGTTTCCGTTAGGTATTGGCCCATAAAAGACGATAATGTGTATGCACCCATCCCCCGATAACTTGTGTGATTATGGTTGTGTAATGTGATGATGAATGGTAGATGATGTGAATTGACCGCTCTCTAATTTGGTAGTGGCTCACTCTTAAGTATAAGAGGTCAGTTGAGTTTAGTCTAAGTGAGTCCTAGGTCATCTTCCACAGGGAGCAGGGGTGTGACAAAATCTTTGGAAAACTTGGTTTCAAAAACACTTACAAAAATCTTAAAAAGAAAAGATGAAAATCTTGTTTAAGTTTTCGAATAGGGAATTGAGATGATGATTTGAAAATTGAAAACACCAATTAGACGAAAAACAAAAACACGAAGATGCAAACTTTAACAAACTACGTAAATTGAACTTAAACAAATCGTGTGAATGGAAACACTTGGCCTTAACCTAATCCTATAATGTCCTCGAAGGGCTGAATTCGGATATGTAATTAATGCAACCTAATTCTTACACCTGTAATATTAGGTCAGAACATTTAACAATTGAAAACCCTTTTTCATAAGGAGATCACTAATCTAGGGTTTTGAAATCAAATTCGAAATCACCAGGACATGGAATTGACCTTCGATTTACACGATTGTAACCGAAGTTTAACTTTATCACGGGTGATTCGTTTTTGAAAATTATTCTAAGATTACGATCCTTACATTTTTATTCAAAAGATGATAAAAAAATTTCAGTTCGAACTATCCAAATTCAACTCCTTCGATTTGATTACATTCCTAGATTAAATCCAAGAAAAACCCTAGCCTAACATTGCAAAAGCATGAACAAAGCCTTTCAAAAAGAAAATCATCTTCATCATGCAAACAAAACACGAAAATGAAGTAGATCGAAAAGGTTTAGTGCGATTTCGAAAACAAATCAATCACAAACAAAGACTACGAAATGCTACGAAGCGAAAATAAAGAACAAAGTTATAGAAGATAATGAACCTTCATCGATCCCTTATGTGTCTTATGTGGTAATGGGCTTGAAACATTGAATCACCTCTTCTTCCAATGTCCATATGCAGCCGAGTTGAGAACCATAGTAATGGGAAGATGCTTTGTTTCAAGAGTCAACCAAACATGGGAAGCCGAAGTTCAATGGGCTTTGGGGAAGTTTAGTGGGAAGCATTCAAGCAATAAACTTTGCAAAACCGTGTGGGCTGGTATGATCTATCACTTATGGGGGGAAAGAAATGCAAGAATCTTCAAGGCCAAGGCATCCACGGTTACTACCATTGTGAAGAAAATAGAGCAAGTAGTTAGAGCCAAATTCTCAAGTCAATCACTAAACATGGCTAATGTAAATGTTAATTTAATGCATTGTTGGGGAATCCACATGTAGCTTACTATGTATGTTTTGATTCGGGGGTATGCCTCCTTGACATTGTATATAAACTTTCCCATTAATCCAAATACACGCTTACTTACCAAAAAAAGAAACTTAAAAGTTAATCTTAATGCGAAGATGAAACAAAGCTTGAACAACCCAAAGTGAAATCAAAACCTTAACCCTAATCTAAACTAAACTAAGAAAAGAGAAGAAGTGCGTAGGGTTTCGACCCTCAGTACATCAGAAATTTGCCATTTTATATCATTACATAATTCAAGGGCATAAAGGTAAAATTACAACTCAAAACTTCATTCTGAATGTGTGCTGGAAAAGACATCATGGGCGCCCATGGGTAAGTGTGGGGTGCCCATGGCTTAGTTGTCCAAGTGTTTGATGATGTCCTCAGTCAGCTGCTCAAAAACCTCTCTCGATGGGCGCCCATCTGATTCACAATGGGGTGCCCATGTTGAGTCCTCTCCAAAACATACTCTCGGTGGGCACCCATCTGGTCTATGGTGGGGTGCCCATGGATGAATGTGGGGCACCCATGTTGTACTGCTTCATCCCCAACTTTAGTTCTTTGCTCTTTTAACTCTCCTTCTTATCTTTCTTCCTCTAAAGAAGCACCAAACACCTGCAAACATCCACAAGTATGCAAATTAGCTCACTTTATTATAACTTATGAGATTTACGTAGATAAAACACTTGAAATCCATTGCAAAATCATGATGAAATAACATTATATGTGCTCAATCACACCCCCCAACCTAAACATTGCTAGTCCCTAGCAATGCATGCAATGAAACCATGGAGTACAAAAACAAGTGCAAAAACACCCACAACATGCAAGCTCTTATTTGAATCAAAATAAGATAAAATAAAAACTAACTAAGGTGATGTTCTTTTTCGTAGGAAACACACGGCCACACTTAGCGTGTGAGGCAAGCCCTTTAAACCCCTAGGTTCCCCCTAGTGGATGAGTAAGGTCTTGTGAGGATTTGCAGTAATGCTACCCACAAACATCTATGGTATGGTCTCAAAATGTCCAAGAGTGATTAAGATCAAAATGAATCAAGCTCAAGTCTAACAAGTCACAAAACCCAAATATCATGTATAATTCCCAAGTGTTTAGCATGAAAGCATAGACTATCAAAATAGAAAAAACATGTGTACCAAAGTGTTTCATTCATTCAATAGGGTTGCAAGAGCATAAATGGAGTCAGGTTTTGACTTCAAATCCTCACAAAGGATAGCACTCATAGAAAGAAATTCACTCATCAGGGGTTCACACATTCCTATTAGCATATAATGTTATCCTAGTTGCACATAACCCCACAAATAAGTGAGTGAATTGAAATGAAATTCAAAGTGGACAACTCATAACCATGTTCCAATGTATATGCAAAAGATCACACCACAACTTACACAAGACTACTACATGCACAATATAAGAGTTGCTTGCTTAGAATCCACTAGGTCTTTATTTTGGTTGTCACTTGGCCAGGGGTAGTGGTTAACAATGGAAGATATGGAAATCAATGGACATGTCTTGGGATAAAGATGTTCAAGTGCACACAAGTCCCAAACTACCCAATTCCTTTCCAACCCCAACAAGGATCCTAACAAGAAGCTTATTCACACTAAATACTACCCTTGGGACAATTGCAAATATTGCAAACAATGTACAAGTCCCATAATTTCATAAACAAAAGAATGATAATTTTTTTCTTTTTTTTGGTTTTTTTTCTTTTTTCTTTCTTTTTTTTTTCTTTTCTCTTCTTTCTTTTTCTTTTTTTTTTTCTTTTTTTTTTTGGAAATAATAGAATAAACATAAGTTGAATTCTCCACCCAATATTCCCTCCCAATATGCTCTCAAAAGTTTCTATTCCTAACCCCCATTCACATCACTAACATTGAGGCACTTTTCACAACCCAAAACATGTGTGGGTAAGGCTTAAAAGTGTGTGAATAAGGTTAAGGGATAATATATAAGGTGGGAGCCAAGAAAAATATGTATATAACTATCACACACTTTATTAAAAGGCTTCAGGTTGGTTCCTAGGGCAATTTCATATCAAGGAAGGATAAAAAGGCCCAACAATAGCAAAGATGGCTCAGCATCATGTTCAAAGCTTACAACAACTCATAATGTATGTGCCAAGTGAAACTCATGCAATTGTGTGTGATGCAATTAGTGCATTGAAAACCAAAGTGAAGAGCAAATGAGCTGTGATTATGTGCAACCCCTCAATAAAATAATAATAGGCTCAAAAGCTCACCATTAAGGGGTATAAGTCTCCACCTAGTCCAAGAATGCTCGATTAACCAATGTTAAACAAAATCTACTCCTAAGCACATAAGCTCTTCTCCATGATAGTCATGAAAATGCACAAGGTCATAACACACTTAACTTGAATTAAGTTTCCTATTAATGCTTGAACAAGACTCACTTATCACTCTCTCACTCAATTCCATAATCAACCAAACCAAAAAGGGCTGACATGTAGGCATAAATGTGCTAAATCATGCATTCAAGCTCAAAATCTCAAAATTTTAAAATTTTGCATTTTTTAGCACACAAGTCATCATGCGAGCTCTACCCCCCAACCTAAACTAAACATTGTCCTCAATGTGAGAACCATAATACATATGTGGGTCTATAGTGTGCAAAGTGAGCATGATGATGAGCATGAAATAATAGCCACAAGAGGCGCAAATAAGAACGTAGCACAAATTAAACCAAGCATGCACCATTATACAAGCCCCTTAAGGCATCACCCAAAACACCCCCTAACGTAGATTCTACAGCACTCGCAACAACAACTAGTATGTATAATGGAGTACCAAAATTGAAAGTGCTAGATTAAAGAAAAAGGCAGAGGAAGGGTATTACCTCAAGAGCTTCCTTATTTGAAGAAAACAAAAGAAACTATGTAAAAGAAAAGGTTAGAGAGAAATTAAAAGAAAAATAAAATGACAATAAGATAAGAGAAAGAGTTAGTACAAGAGAAGAAATGAAAATAAAATGGAAGAAAATAAAGGAAGAGAATCAAACTAAAAAGAACTATGAAAATAAGAAAATGAAAAATCTAATCTACTATGTACAAATGAAAAGAAGACAAAAATGTTATCCAACACCCTCTCTATCCCATGCATCCACAAATGGTTTAAGAAATAAAATGTTCTCTTTGGGCCCACAAAGCACCGAAGGTGGACGCTCCTTGGATGTATAACACATCAAGGGATGTAAGGCCAAGTGAGATTCATGAAACCTCGAATGTGGCCATAATGTATGTAAGGACATAGATATGGTGGGTTCTATCAGTCTCTTGGTGCCCAAAAAATCAATGAACTCACCCCCAATGTCTCTTACCTCCCCCCAATGATAATCAGTCACAGTGTAATCACTCACAATCCCTAGAGTAACACTCGTGAGTGGGGTTATACCAAGAGGTGAGAGGTGTGCACCACTCTCAACCTTGGGTGTATAAGTGAGTGAAAAAGGATCTACCAACTCAATGATATGCTCCTCGGGCAATGTAACGTGCAATTGCTCAAAAGGAGTCAAAAGACTCTCAACAGGGCCCATGGTGGTTTGGGTGGGTAGAGCATTAAACTCAGTGGTAGGAAAGGACTGCATGTCTCCTTGACTCTCAAAGGGTGGTAAATAAATCTCCTGAATGGGAGAGTCCACAGGGAAATGAGAAAGGCACTCATCCCAAACATCATCCCTACTGTGGTTAGGGCAATTTTCCCACTCGGTGCCTATGGTCTCAAAGTGTGCATCAGAAGGTTTACTAGGCCAATAATCTCGGGGCTCCTTAGACTGGCCCTCAATGAGTGGAACAAGGTTGGGACATGCAAAATCTGAGTAATCAAGCTCCACGCTTACGCTACTTTCAAGGGATGAATCATCAGGATCAAGTGAAGTAGGAACATACGGGAAAAGATCGGTGTGGCTTTCAAGTACATATGGGTCAAATCTAGTTTCAAGTCTTTCCTGTGGCTTGGTGTGTTCACAAAAAAATTCAAGGAATGACTATGCCTCACCCAGTGTAAGGTCAAGAAATTCCTTCCCCAAGACTTTATCAAATGCCTGGTGCAACTCATGAGGCAAAGCATTGTATAATATGTCTATGATGTCTCCCAACTCTAACCTATGACTTGGGAATGTGTCCAAAAGTATGTTAAATCTCTCACTGCATTTATAAAATACTTCACCCTTCTTTTGATAAACATTTCTAATTTGAAAGCCATGGGTGAAGGTTTGATGAATAGGGAGGAAATGTTCAATAAAAGCTTGATAACACTGATCCCAAGTGGTCCATTCACCAAAATCATAGCACCAGTCACCGGCCACACTTTGTAAAGACAAAGGGAAAAACATGAACCTAATTCTCTTGCTCATTCTAACATCATCACATAAAGCACACACTGCCTCAAACCTATCGAGATGAAGACATGGGTCTTCCTCCTTGTGCCCGAAAAATTGGGGAAGCATACTATATATATCTAATGTAAAATCATATCCAAACATGCCACCTAGATACTCTATGTATTCTCGGGTGTCAAAAGGGCCATGTACAAGATCACCAATATCCATGTCTAAGATCAGAAAATAAAATGAAAACAAAATAAGAAGAGAGAAAAACTACACTAAAATGTAACCTAAGTTTACTAACATGCAAGCTAGATTATATGAATGCAAATGACTATATTATTTTTGTTTTTTTTTTTTCAAATATCTGAAAGAAGAAAAATCTGAAAACTAGAGAAAATGAATCAAAATAAAAAATGAAATATACAAAAGAAAAGAAATAAGGAGCGATGTCACCTGGAAGTCCAAATGTAACCGCACCAGCAAGTGCTTTCATCCACAAGCTCTCCGAGTTCAGCACACACACACCGTTGCTCCTCGGCAACGGCCCCAAAAACATGACCGCTCTCTAATTTGGTAGTGGCTCACTCTTGAGTATAAGAGGTCGGTTGAGTTTAGTCTAGGTGAGTCCTAGGTCATCTTCAACAGGGAGCAGGGGTGTGACTAAATCTTTGGAAAACTTGGTTTCAAAAACACTAGCGAAAATCTTAAAAAGAAAAGATGAAAATCTTGTTGGAGTTTTCGAATAGGGAATTGAGATGATGATTTGAAAATTGAAAACACCAATTAGATGAAAAACGAAAACACGAAGATGCAAACTTTAACAAACTACGTAAATTGAACTTAAACAAACCGTGTGAATGGAAACACTTGGCCTTAACCTAATCCTATAATGTCCTCGAAGGGCTGAATTCGGATATGTAATTAATGCAACCTAATTCTTACACCTGTAATATTAGGTCGGAAGATTTAACAATTGAAAACCCTTTTTCGTAAGGAGATCGCTAATCTAGGGTTTTGAAATCAAATTTGAAATCACTGGACATGGAATTGACCTTCGATTTACACGATTGTAACTGAAGTTCAACTTTATCACGGGTGATTCATTTTCGAAAATTAATCTAAGATTATGATCCTTACATTTTTATTCAAAAGATGATAAACAAATTTCAGTTCGAACTATCCGAATTCAACTCCTTCGATTCGATTACATTCCTAGGTTAAAACCAAGAAAAACCCTAGCTTAACATTGCGAAAGCATGAACAAAGCCTTTGGAAAAAAAATCATCTTCATCATGCAACAAAACACAAAAATGAAGTAGATCGAAAAGGTTTAGAGCAATTTCAAAAATAAATCAATCACAAATAAAGACTACGAAATACTATAAAGTGAAAACAAAGAAGAAAGTTATAGAAGATAATGAACTTTCAATTAAAACAAAGTAACGAAAGTAACTTACAAGTTAATCTTAATGCGAAGATGAAATAAAGCTTGAACAACCCAAAACAAAATCAAAACCTTAACCCTAATCTAAACTAAACTAAGAAAAGAGAAGAAGGGTATAGGGTTTCGACCCTCAGTCCATAAAAAATTTGCCCTTTTATATCATTACATAATTCAAGGGCATAAAGGTAAAATTACAACTCAAAACTTCATTATGAACGTGTGTTGAAAAAGACATCATGGGTGCCTATGGGTAAGTGTGGGGCGCCCATGGCTTAGTTGTCCAAGTGTTTGATGAAATCCTCAGTCAGCTGCTCAAAAACCTCTCTCGGTGGGCACCCATCTGATTCACAATGGGGCACCCATGGATGCATGTGGGGCGCCCATGCTGAGTCCTCTCCAAAACATACTCTCGGTGGGCGCCTATCTGACCTATGGTGGGGCAACCATGTTGCACTACTTCATCCCCAACTTTAGTTCTTTGCTCTTTTAACTCTCCTTCTCATCTTTCTTCCTCTAAAGAAGCACCAAACACCTGCAAACATCCACAAGTATGCAAATTAGCTCACTTCATTATAACTTATGAGATTTACGTAGATAAAACACTTAAAATCCATTGCAAGATCATGATGAAATAACATTATATATGCTCAATCATGAATACGATTACTTGATTGAGTATTGTTCGAATGATAAAATAGTGTTGAAATTTGAATGGAATTGAAATTTGAATCGCAAAACATAAACATTAACCGAAATTTAAATTCTTAAACTTTGGCATTGTTGAATGAACATATGTTTCCACTTATTTTGACATGGCTATGTTAATGAAATGTTATGACTCTAGAAAGTGTTAAAATGGCTAACCTTACTTGAGATGCATTGCATGATTACATTGCATACCATATATGTTTGCTTGAGACATCGTGGGCATAAGTGGACCCGTGCTCACGTCCCTACAGATTTTGATGCAGGTACAAACGATAACAATCAGGTGGGCTAATGGGGTTAGACTAGGAGGTTATGCATAAGCCCAACCAAGCTTAGCAAAACTCTTGGTCATCTAGTTTAAATATCTTTTGGGATTGTAATATTGTACACTTCTAAACTTTTTCGATTTGGTTGTAATGGCCTTAAGGCCTAAGTTATGTAATTTGGGAATGGTGTACAGAGTATGTGACCTGGCAATAGTTAAAGTTAAACTTATGTTATCCTATTTTATGTCTCAGGCTCAATAGCTTACGTTGCATTTCTCTGATCATGGGATTGGTTATGTTAGTGCATGTGGTGTGCGTTTTTTACTCACCCCTCGGGTCACGAGATCCGGGGCGTGACAGGTTGGTATCAGAGCATTAGCTCAGAATACCTAAGGACATGGGAAGTCTTGCATTTCATATTGCATGCTTAAATGTATTGTAATTTTATTTTGACCTTGGAATCAAATTTGCCATGTTTAAAATTTCTAGATGAGATTAGAGAAAGGGGAGAACAGTGGTATAAAAGCCCAGTCAGTGGAGGAAGAGATAATGTGGCCTAGTGATAATATCTTCACCCAAGTGGCAACCGAGGCTTTAACCGAAGCTCAACCCCTAAATGTGATAGGGAATGTAGAAAAGATAAGCAGAGTGTCAGCAATATTAGGTCATCAAATGGTGCACTACTATGGGATGCCATATTCAGTTCCATATCCCGCACTTTATCCATACCAGAGTGTGATGCCTTATCAGATGCCTGTTCAGTTTTAGTCTACTCGCCCAGTGATAGTAGTACAGAATGTGACTATAATTGTACCTACCCTTTCAGCTAATCCAACCATGACACCAGATGTAACGATAGAAACCAACCCAAGCAGTTAGAATGTTAATCCACAGGAGGTTAGCACTAATGTTCGAGAGATGGATGGAAGTACTAGTAATGAGGAAGATCGGTTGCGGGGAGTATGTGCAGGCTGTCGTAGGTGGGGATAAATACATTATTGGTGCCCGAAGCAATGTATCAAATGTTGTACTTATTGTGGTAGGAGGAGGCTACTTGTAGTTCTTGCCCGTATCGTAGGGTTTGAAATGTAAGAATGTAAAAGGAAAATTTTGGAAAGGCAATTCCCTTGGTGGTAGTCGAAATGGTTGATAGTCTAAGGACTTGTGTTATGTTATGTACTCTTTTAACTTCAGTCGGTAGATTAATTGAGATATTGTAATGTTGGAACTTCTGTGACAGTGCTAATGGTAGTAAGATGATGTTATTATGTTAAACCTTTATGGATGTATTAAACTATTGAATTGTTATTCTGAGATTAACTTATGCTCTATCATAATCTTAGATGTGGATTTAATATTGTTATTTTATGCTTTGATATTCTTTAGATAAAATGCCACCACGTGAAATGGAAGTTAGAGGCCGAGACTGAGGTAATGGTTGAGGTCGAGGTAGGGGTAGAGGAAGAGAACACACGCCTGTTCAACAAGAACAGGAAACACATCAAAGTGCAGTGGCTGAGGCATCGCCTATTGCACCACGGGATGACTTAGGAGAGGAGGAGGTGCAGTCAAGGGCACCCGAGACTCAGCAACCAACAGCTATGGATGCTGGAGTAGTATTGCAGCAATTGGCGGTAGCCATGGCCGCAATAGCGGGAAGGGCTCGAGTTGGGCCCCAATCACAAGTGCAGGCAGGCCCGACTGCCTTAGAGAAATTCAGGAGGATGAAACCTCCAACATATGATGGTGTGGTTGACACGGATGTAGCGGAACAATTCTTAGAGGAATGTAAGAAGATACTAGTAGCAATGGGGATTACTAATCCTTCTACTCGGATTATGTTGACTGCATTTCAACTTGTGGGAAGGGCGTCAGCTTGGTGGTCTAGTTTAAAAGACACAGGAGGATCAGTGGGCCTCACGTGGGAAAGGTTCAAGGAAAAGTTTAGGGATCACTTCTTCCCTCAATCTTTAAGGGATGCTAAGAGAGAAGAATTTGCTGGGTTGATACAAAGGACAATGTCAGTGTTGGAGTATGAAAGAAAATTTTCAAACTTATCAAAGTACGTGCTTGAGTTGGTCTCGACTACTCATTTGAAATGTAGGAGGTTTGAAAGGGGATTGAGACCGACTTTGAGGAATAAAATGGTGATGTTGGGGTTGGAGGATTACGAGACTTTGGTAAATTGAGCTATGACTGTGGAAAGGGACTTGAATGAAACCAAAGTCATTTATGAAGGTCGGTGAGGTAAGACCATGGGAACTCAGCAAGAGGGAATTAACAGAAAGATGATTAGTGGCAGTTCGTCAGTTTCACAGGTCCAATTGTCTTACCAAGGAAGTACTGTACCCGCACCCATGGAAAGATCAAGGAGGACCTCTCAAAGGCAAATTCTATGCTTTAATTGCAAACGGGAAGGTCACAAAAGTACGGAGTGTCCCAAGAGTAAGAAACAGGTTGAATCAACAAGACCAATGAGGAGTAATCAGAGTGGAATGAACAGGGCATGCTATGGATGTGGAGAGATGGGGCATATTCAAAGGTTTTGCCTTCAAAATCAGAGAGGCGCAGGAGGAAGGATGGCACAACCTGGATAGTGGTTATAGGGAGCCCGCCCATCGATCTCTGAGTCAGTACAACAGCAGTATCAGCAGAGGAGTGTCCCACGAAGGACAATGCAAGCTGGAACATCACAACAGTCGAGAGTGAACTTGCAGGGACAAAGGTTTGGCCGGTCACAAAATGTTCAGCCACAGGACAGAGTATTTGCAGTGGCACAATAGGAGGCGCCAACTGAGCCTATGGTGACAAGAGGTATTTTTCGTGTCTATTCATCAAATGCCATTGTACTCTTAGACACGGTAGCAACTCATTCATTTATCGCCGCTTCCTTTGTATATACCTTAGGAATAGATGTTAGCCCCTTGGAATTGTTTTTGTGTTGAGACACCCATAGGGGGATTTTCTTCCTTGACTTAAGTGTGTAAGGGGTGTGAATTAAGGGTAACTGATGTTTTTGATGGGCGAGAGTTCATCTCAACTTTTGACTTAATTGTATTGGAGATGAGGGGTTTGATATCATACTTGGTATGGATTGGCTATATCCTACCAAGCTATGATTGACTGTAATAAGCGTAAGGTAACCTTAACCAAACCAGAGGGAGATCAAATTCGCTTCTTTACAAACGATGTGAAATAAGAGAAGTGTCACTCATGAAAGGTCGAGGAAAGAATGAAATGTGTAATTTGTTTGCTTGTATGGTTATAGATGAAGAGGACGGGGAACAGAGAATGGAATTGCCTAGAGTTGTGAATGAATTTCCTAAGGTGTTTCCTAAAGAAATATCTGGGTTGCCACCTGAACGGGAGGTAGAGTTTGGTATTGATCTTGTTCCAAGCACAGAACCCATCTCTATTCCACCTTACAGGTTAGCACCGATAGAGTTAGTTGAGTTGAAAACACAAGTGGAGGAGTTGTTAGCTAAGGGATTCATCCGGCCAAGTACATCACCTTGGGGAGCACCGGCATTGTTTTCCGCTAAGAAAGATGGAACATTGAGAATGTGCATTGATTATAGGAAATTGAACAGGGTGACTATCAAGAATAGTTACCCATTGCCAAGAATTGACGATTTATTTGATCAGTTGAAGGGATCATTAGTGTTTTCGAAGATTGATCTACGATCTAGGTACCATCAAGTGAGAATAAGAGAAGAAGACATTCCAAAGATGGCATTCAGGACTCGGTATGGCCATTATGAGTTTCTGGTTATGCCTTTTGGTTTGACAAATGCACTGGCAGTCTTATGGACTTAATGAATCGAGTCTTTAGAGATTACTTAGATAAGTTTGTGGTGGTATTCATAGATGATGTCTTGGTATATTCTAAGTCAGAAGAAGAACATGAACGACATTTGAGGCTTGTACTGCAAAGGTTAGAAGATCATCAATTGTATGCCAAATTGAGCAAATGTGAATTTTAGCTTAGAAAGGTTAAGTTTCTGGGACATGTTGTCTCGGAGGAACGAGTAGCAGTGGATCCATCCAAAATTGAAGCCATTTTGGAATGGTCTTAACCAAAGTCCGTATTTGAGATCTGTAGTTTCCTCGAGTTGGCAATATACTACAGAAGGTTTGATTCAGATTTTTCTAGATTAGCGACCCCGCTAACTAGATTAACCCGAAAGGGAATCAAATTCGAATTGAGTGGTGCATGTGAAAGATCATTTCAAGGGATAACAAGAAGATTGACTACTGCACCAGTGTTAATCATCCCAAAGAGGGGAGCTGGTTACTTGGTGTATTGTGATGCGTCACAAGAAGGACTAGGGTGTGTTCTTATGCAGAATGGGCGAGTGGTGGCAGATGGGTCAAGATAGTTGAAGAATCATGAAAAGAATTATCCAGTGCATGATTTAGAGCTGTCAGCAGTCATTTTTGCCTTAAAGAGTTGGAGACATTACTTCTATGGGGAGAAATTTGAAGTGTTCTCAGACCATAAAAGTTTAAAGTACTTTTTTACTCAAAGAGACCTGAACTTGAGGCAACGACGGTGGATGGAGTACATGGAGGACTATGACTTCGAATTGCATTATCATCCGGGTAAAACTAATGTGGTTGTAGATGCCTTAAGCAGGAAGAGTGAAAGAGCTATGGCTTGTATAACAGCTAAAGAATGGGAAATGATGGGGACATTGAATGAATTTGAATTGGAAATTAAAGAGGGAGAGGAACAAGGGATGTTGCATACTGTTGTCACCCAACTAGCCTTAATCAATAGAGTAACTGAGGCTCAGAAGTCAGATGAGAAAGCTAATGATTTTTGTAATAAAATAAGGGATCAGGTGGATATTCCGGGCTGGACAGTGGGTGATAATGGAGTGATCAAATACCAAGGGAGAATCTTTCTGCCCTCCTCAGCTAGAGAGAGAGTTTTGAGGGAATTTCATCATTCCCGGCTAACAGTGCATCCGGGGGGTACAAAGATGTATCACGACTTAAAGAGGTAGTTTTATTAGGTAAGAATGAAGAAAGATGTGACAGAGTGTATTAGCAAATGTTTAACTTGTTAGCAGGTGAAGGTAGAGCATCAAAGACCAGCTGGATTATTACATTACAGCCTTTGCCAATATCTAAGTGGAAATAGGAGAACGTAACCATGGATTTTGTGTCCGGGTTACCAAAGACAAAAAGAGGTTGTGATGCCATATGGGTAATTGTTGATCAATTGACCAAGTCAGCTTACTTCTTGTCAATGAGAATGACGGATTCCATGGACTCTTTGGCCCGATTGTATATCTGAGAAATTATGAGATTACATGGGACGCCAGTGTCTATTGTCTCAGACCGGGATTCTCATTTTGTTTCTCGATTCTGGCAGAGTTTTCAAGCAGCCATGGGGGAGGAGTTATGTTTTAGTACGGCTTATCATCCCCAAACTGATGGACAGTCAGAACGAACAATTCAGATTTTACAAGATATGCTTCGAGCTTGTGTGTTGGACTTTAAAGGTAGTTGGGAAGATCATTTGCCACTGGTAGAATTTGCTTATAATAACAGTTACCAAGCTAGCATTGGAATGGCACCATTTGATGCATTGTACGGAAGACCTTGTAAATCCCCAGTGTGTTGGACACAAGTTGGAGAAGCGGCCATGATTGGGCCAGAATTAGTTTGCGAAACTAATGAGAAGATCAGGGTAATTAGGCAAAGACTAGAGACAGCACACAGTCACCAGAAGAGTTATGCGAATCAAAGGAGACAACCTTTAGAGTTTCAAGTGGGGGATCACATATTTCTAAAAGTGTCACCACGGAAAGAACAGTATAGATTTAGCAGACAAGGAAAGTTATCTCCCAGATACATTGGCCCATTTGAAATATTAGCAAGAGTTGGAGAGGTTGCTTACTAATTTGCATTGCCACCCCAAATGTCTGGAGTGCACGGAGTCTTTCATGTCTGATTAGCATGCATTATTGTACAATTATATATATTGAGCATGCTAATTATGAATTTACAGTTATTATTGGCGATGTGTTAGTGTGATTATCTCATTTCCATGCATTCTTGGTGTGTGTATATTTCAGGTGATATAATATGGTATTTTTGGCCCAAACAACACCAAGGTTGCATGTGAGGAGGATCCATCCCAAGGCATAAGATCGACTACCATGGGTGCCAAGGAGAAGGAAGCGGTTTGAAGTTCAAAATAGTTGAAGTGGTGTGCGGTTGAAGTTCCAGCTCAACACCCTCTCAGTTTTCCAGCCATAACTTTTGCGTCACAACTCGAAATGGTTCCATTCTTTTTGCGTTGGAAATAAGACTCGAAGCCCTACAACTTTTCTGGTTTAGCCGAAGCCTGAATCTGTCATCTTCAATGTCAAAATCGCATCGGAATTCAGGGATAGAAAGCTGTCAAAGAAGAACTGTTCACTGTAGTTGCAGATGGGCGCCCCACCTAGACCCATGGGCGCCCCACCACAAGCATGGGCGCCCCACCTAGACCCATGGGCGCCCCTAAGGACCCTTGGGCACCCCACTCTTCATCAGGTGGGCGCCCACAGAAAAGGAGTTCTGACTGCTGTTTTTTGGCTAACTCTTTAAGGACTTCATCAAACACTTGTACCTTGGGCGCCCATGATGACCTGTCCAGCACACTTTTAAGTTAAATTTTGAATTATGAAATTACACTTTTACCCTTGAGTTATGTAATGATATAAAAGGGCAAATTTCTGATGTACAGGAGTTCGAAACCCTACGCATTTCTTCTCTTTCTCTTAGTTTAGTTTAGATTAGGGTTAGATGTTTTCATCTCGTGTTGGATTGATGGAAGCTTTATTTTTTCATCTTCGCATTAAGATTAATTGGTAAGTTTCATTCGTTACTTCGTTTTAATTAAAAGTTTATTATTTTCTTTATCTTTGTTCTTTATTTTCACTTCGTAGTACTTCGTAGTCATTGTTAGTGTTTGATTTGCTTTCGAAATTACTTTAGCTTATTTCTATATCCTTCGTTTTCGTGTTTGAGTGCTTGATGAAGGTTATTTTCTTTTTGAAAGGCTTTGTTAATACTTTTGCAATGTTAGGCTAGGGTTAGTTCTTGGCTTCAAGCCATTGAAAGTGGTGAAGTAGTTGGTGAACTCAAATGTAAACGAGTTTTATTTAACAAAATATATTTTGGACTTTTAATTGGAATTTCGTAGTAAGCTAGGGTTCTCTTGAAACCTACTCACCCGTGTCACAACCGTAGCTTGGTTACAAGTTTTCACTTGTGCACACCAAATGTTCGGTTTAATGTCCCGGTGAGTTAGAATCTGATTTTTCAAGACCCAAATTAGGTTTTCTTACAAAATCAGTCACCCATGTTAAAACCAAAGCTTGGTTACGATTGGCCACTCGTGCAAACCAAGTGGTTGGTTCAATGGCCCGGTGATTCGAGCCTTATTTTCAAAAAACCAAGACATGAGGTTTTCTTAAGAAACCGATTCACCTGTGTTATAATTGAAGTCTAGTTATGAGTTGATGCTCATGCACACTAGGTGTTCGATTTAATGTCCCGGTGAGTCTGAAACCAATTTCAAAAGCCTCCGCTTACTCTGAATTCCATAAATTAGTTTTTAATGAAATATCTTCCGACCTAGCAATGCATGTGCGTTTGTTAGGTTGAGTTATAAATGCGTTTGAGTAAACCACTACCCACTACTGGATTTGGTTCGAAGCCAAGATCATTTTAGTTAGTTTATTTTCAATATTTGCATTTTAGTTTAATATCACAATTTGCTTCGCTCCACCATTCTCAACCCAGCCATATTCAAATCACTTTGTAATTCAAAAATTAGTTTAGATTAGCTTAGGCTCAACTACTAATTAAGAGAACAAGTCTAGTGTCTTTTAACACAGCCCTCCCTGTGGAGATGACCTCGGTTCTCACCGAGTAAGACTACGACCACCCTCTTGCACTTGAGAGGTAGAACCCGAAACATTTTAGGGTCGGTCAATGTCTCTATGTTACATAAGTACATTCCAGACCCTACACATGTGCTAAGTTAGACTGAGTTGGAAATAGACTCGGATGTGAAGTATGAAGTACAACCGGTTCAGATTTTGGATGCTCAAGACCAAGTGCTTCAGGGTAAAACAATTCCGTTGGTTTGAGTGTTATGGAAACATCATGGAATGGAAGAATCAACTTGGGAACGTGAACTCGAGATGCAGGAACGCTATCCACATTTGTTTTCTTAAAGTTATATTATGTACTAAATTTCGAGCACGAAATTTTTTGAAGGGGGGAGAATGTAATACCCCGAGCTTTTGAATTAATGTAAGTATATGGTTTTGATGTATTTTGGAAGTTAAGATATGTTAATTTAATGGTATGGGTCATTAATGGTGTTTAGAGTTGAAAACTTTGAAGGAGATGGGTTATGCAGTCAAAAGTGACATTTTGGCCAAGTGCTGGAAAATAGGGGGAACCTTGGGCGCCCACCTGAAAAGAACTTGTGTGCCAAAAGTCTTGGGCGCCCATCTGAGAAGGGCTTGGGTGCCCAAGGCACAATGGATTTGACAGACAAGTGTTGCTCTGCAATTTTCAGCCGAGCCTCACCCTATTAACACCTATACCTAGCTAGGGGTGATGGGAAACCTAAAGATTACTATTGAGGAACTTTAAAATATTGTTATATATATATATGGTTGATTTGATGCAAGAGAGAGAGAGAGAGAGAAGTTGCTTGGGAGAGGGAGAATCAGGTGAGAAGCAAAGAGGAAGAACAAGGAGAGGAACAAGACCACCGGGTAGAGATTTCAAGGTAGGTTCTTCCACCCTTCATGAAATCCAAATTCCTTTTGTAAGATTGTAATTAGAACCCTAAGAAACCTTCCTATGTAATTTATTTGTAGTTTGGATCAAGGACGAGGAGATTGAGTCCATCAAAGTTTGAGGGTTTGGAAGCTCAAGACATCTCCTTTTTGATCCATCTTCTTACCACTTGAGGTATGGATTTGATGCCTCATTCTCACATATGTGTTGTGTAACAAGGAGTAGATTATCATTAGAAAACCAACTTTAAGTGTTGATTTCATGTATGGAAGAAAATGGGAGTTATACACATGTATATATATGTATAGGTTGAGAAAGTGAATGGGGTGTTTTGATCCATAACTTGACTTGTAGTTAATGAAAACTCAAATTTTTGATTTTGTTTGGAGCCTAAGAACCTTGTGTTGATGTTAGAAACTTAAGATTTTAAGTATTTTTACATTAACTTGGTCAATTGGAGGTCCCAAGTGTGAAAAGCCATGAAACCAGAAATAGAGTTTGGAACCCAGAATTGGCCCAAGCTGTGGGCGCACGAGGAGGACATAGTTGGGCACCCAAGCCCTTGGGCACCCAAGACATAAGTGCCATGGGCGCCCAAGCCCCTTGGGTGCACGGCTAAATGTCAGCTTGGGTGCCCACCGAGCTCGGGTCACTTTTCCTAACTTTGTTTAGTTTAACCTCCTACCTTGGACTTATGAATGTTTTGGTAACATGTTTTTATGTGAAACTTTTACTTGATTAATTGCTTGGATTTTAAAAAGGAAAATGAGCTTTAAAGAGTGATTAATGATTGGTTATCTTAAGCTAATGGGACTCAACTTGCAAGGGTAATTGAATGTCACTTGAATTGCATGAATTGGAATATTACTTTGAGATTAAAGTCTTAACCAATTAGAATTGTTATTATGCCTTGATGTAAACTAAACGTCGAAGTTTATGAACTTGTGATTGATTAAATAAAATGTGACTTGACAAAAGGGAACTCATGTTCATAGTATTGAAAAATGTTGAATGTTTAATGATACTTGTTCAATGTTGTTATGTGATGAATCGTGGGATGAACCAAAATGTGGATATGTGTTGTGGAAAAGTATATGAGGTTGAATGTGAATCTATGAATGATGAAATATTATGTGATGAATGATTGTTTGTGTGCAGGGGCCGTGGTGGGGTGCGGAAATAGGAAGGGTGTAGAGAGTACCCTCGGGTTGAGAGTCCCGGAACCTGCGCAGGGTTTGGTGTCAATGCCAGTGGGTTAGTAGCCCACAACATTGTGTGTGTTTTGGCTCCTCGTGGCCTTGGACGGCGATCCTAAACGTCGATGTCGGTTTATCGTTTCCATTGGGTATTGGCCCATAAAAGACGATAACGTGTATGCACTCATCCCCCAATAACCTGTGTGATTATGGTTGTGTAATGTGATGATGAATGTTGGATGATGTGAATACGATTACTTGATTGAGTATTGTTCGAATGATAAAATAGTATTGAAATGTGGATGGACTTGATGTTTGAATCACAAAACATAAACATTAACCGAAATTTAAAATCTTAAACTTTGGCATTGTTGAATGAACATATGTTTCCACTTATTTTGACATGGCTATGTTAATGAAATGTTATGACTCTAGAAAGTATTAAAATGGCTAACCTTACTTGAGATGCATTGTATGATTAGATTGCATACCATATATGTTTGCTTAAGACATCGTGGGTGACCGCTTCTTGATAGTGCGTCTAAACTAACCCCCAAGTGCAAGGGTGTGCGGTGTAGTTTTAACTCGGTGAGTCTTAGGTCGAATCCACAGGGAACCTAAAAGTTTAGTTTCTAAGTTATTAAGAATGTTCAAAATTCAAATACTAGGAAACTACAAAAATTATCTACCTAAATTCGAAAGTTGGTAAGTTTAAAACTTAACTAAACCTAAACAAGAATTAAGTAAAGGAGGTTGCAAAGCAAAGAAATTCTTAAATAAAAATATTTTTTACTCTTAAAAATGCTTAAATGTGAATTCGAAAATTAAAGAAAGTTCTCTAGCCTAATAAAGATTGCAAGAAAACAAGCAATTAATTTAAAATCAAATTCAAGATAGATTAAAGACTTAAAGATTAAGAGGTTCTTGATCCAACTTCACAAGTTCGGGTAGTTTACTACTTCGCTACGGGATGTGTTAACTGCAATCTATAGTTCACGTCAAAGGAGCTATAGATTAGGAAAAAGATAATCTCATTAAAGTTCAGCAAAGGCCCAATACTCAGTTTTAAAATCATGTTTCATTATGGATAATAAAACTGGAAAGATTTTCTAAGAAAACATTCGGTTTCAAACCTAAGTTAGGGTTTGTTCAAAAATTATTAAGAAAATTATATTCAAGAGTTTTACCAGTCATTACAGAGAATATAGTCAAAAACTCTTGTTTCCAAAGGTTTTTCAGACAACCAAACCTAGATTTGTTTAAGAAATCAATTTTTATTTGCCCAAAATTCTTAAATCAATTTTTTACCCGAAAACCTTTACCAGTGATTACAGAAAATGTAGTCAAAGGTCTTCGTTTTTGAAAGTGTTTGAAACAAACTAAAATGATTCTTACAATCGTAGATCACTCCACAATGGTTTTTACAAACCGTGCGAAGGATCTACGCACATCCCTTCGCTTTTCATAAACTACCCTTCCTTGATTCATTGAATCAAGAACTAGGGTTTTACGCTACGTTCATAATGAAATCCATGCAAGATAATCCAATTATTAAAACAAGAATTAAAGAATGAGAAGAAAGAATGAATAGAAACTAAACTATGAATAAAGATTTTATTAATCTAAGCAAAAATAGTACCGTACTTCGAGGAAAAGAAAGAACGACGCAAAATGAGCGAAACGGAAACAACTCCACAAAGTGCTGCGCAAAATTTGTAATACATCTTCAAAATAAATGAAAAAACTCCCTCTCTAATCTCTAAAATGTTCTCTCAAAGTTTAGAAAAAGATGAAAAGAAGATAGGAAAAGCCTCCAAAGAGAATGCCCTAGATGGCTGCTCATTGGGTTTTTATAACCCATGCACGAAACCCTAAAAACGGAGCAAAGCAATAATTCCCTGCGTGTCCCTAGGGTCTACCTTTAAAAATCCTTAAGTAAAATGCAAATTAAGCATGAAAAGTACCCCACTTGAAGCCATAAATAGCCCCATTTGGTCGGCCAAACTCCCACCTATGAGGAAGCATGAGGGCCCACGGGTAGGTTCAATTTAGGACAAAGAAATTCCATGTGTAAGATGCCTAGGTCCCATTGTTGAAGAAAGTAACCTTTGAAAGTTGTTTGGAAATGAAATTAAGGGACAAAATGAGAAGAAGAACCCTAGATATAAAAATCTTGAAGTTAGGGCTCCTATGGAGGAAGAAGAAGACTTACCTCATTTGAAGAACCCCAAAAACTTGAAGAAATCCAAAAATTTGCAGCAAAGGTTTCAAAAATTCTGCAACTCGTAGCCTAGGGAGGCTTGGATTGAGAGAGGAAGTGATTAGGTTTGGAGGAATCGGTGATAGAGTAAATTAGGAGGTGTGGATCAGCCAAAGGAGGAGATTTTGGGGGTTTTAAAAACTTCTAGGTGTCTAGACCACCCCTGGGGGTGTTCGGACCGGTGTAGCCCATCTTTACCTTGAACCTCACCGCTGTCCAGACTAGCTGGAGGGTGTCTGGACTGGCGAGCCACTTTGGTCTTTTTTTTTCCAACAAAAAATAAGAGAACCGAAAATCAACTAAAATGGATAAAGTTAAACTAATATTTCTAATAAAATTACCCTTTGAATAACTTTAATAACTATCTTAATTAATAGACAACAAAATCCTTTGAAAATGAACTTATTCATAAGGTGGGGGATCTTAGAGATCCCACGTCTCAATTAAACCCACAAAATTCTCCAAATATGGTTTTAATCGATACCCGTTCACTTTAAATCGATGCCCATTCTTCGGGTTTTCAATTTCAATAGCTCCATGGTCCGATACATGTGTTACAATGAACGGTCCCGACCACTTAGATTGTAATTTACCTGGGAATAAGTATAGTCGTGAGTGATAAAGAAATACCTTTTGACCTTCATGGAATGAATGTTGTGCAATATGTAGATCATGTACTTTCTTCATCTTTTCTTTAGAAATTAACTCATTTTCATAGGCGTCATTTCATAACTCATCCATTTCTGCAATTTGTAGTTTACGGTGCAGCCCTGCTTCATCAATATTGATGTTGAATTGTTTAATTGCCCAATAAGCTTTATGCTCTAATTCAATGGCAAATGGAACGGTTTACCATAAAATAACCGATAAGGTGACATTCCTCGAGTGGTTTTATATGCAGTACGATATGCCCATAAGAAATCTATCAACCTTAGTGACCAATCCTTGCGATTTGGATTAACCGTCTTTTCTAAAATTCGCTTGATTTCTCTGTTAGCAAGCTCTACTTGGCCACTTGTCTGGGGGTGATAGGGAGTACCCACTCTATGCATTACCCCATATTTAAGCAACAAGGTTCCCACTGCCCGGTTACAGAAATGCTTTCCTCCATCACTGATTATTGCTCGAGGCACCCCGAAGCGTGAAAATATGTTTTCGTGGAGAACTTTGAGCACTACTTTGTGATCATTAGTTCTAGCAGCTACTGTTTCTACCCACTTAGACACGTAATCAACCCCTACTAGGATGAATTCATACCCAAAGGATACTGGAAAAGGGCCCATGAAGTCTATTCCCCAACAATCAAATACTTCTAATACTAAAATGGGGGATAGGGGCATCATGTTCCTTCTTGTTAAACTACCTAGTTGTTGACATCGATCAAAGGTGGTGCAGAATTGATGTACGTCCTTGAATAAAGTAGGCCAGTAAAATCCACATTGTAAAATCTTGGTAGCTGTTTTATTTATGGAAAAGTGGCCACCACACGCTTGAGAATGGTAGAACTCTATTATCCCTGTAACTTCCTTTTCAGGAATACATCATCGAATAACTTGATCGGGACAATATTTGAATAGATACGGATCATCCCAGAAGAAAACTCTCACATTCCTAAGGAATTTCTTCCTATCCTTGGAGCTCCACTCAATTGAGATTTTAGCTATCACTAAGTAATTAGCGATATCAGTGTACCAAGGTGGGTTGGACGTTGTTATCGCTTGCACGTGAAACAACTGTTCTTCCGAGAAGTTATCATTGATTTCAATATCATCTTTGGGGTAGGCTTCGACCAGTAAACGTGACAAATGATCTGCCACCACGTTCTCCACACCCTTCTTATCTCTTATTTCCAAGTCAAACTCTTGCAACAACAAAATCCATCGAATTAATTGTGGTTTGGCCTCTTGTTTGGTCAACAAGTACTTGAGTGCGGAATGATCAGTAAACATGATAACTGTTGAACCAATGAGATAAGATCTAAATTTCTCAAGGGCAAAGACAACTGCTAGTAGTTCCTTTTTCAGTTGTCGTGTAATTCTTTTGCGTGTTATTAAGGGTTTTACTAGCGTAATAAATGACATGCGCCTTTTTATCCCTTCTCTGTCCTAATACAACTCCAATAGCATGGTCACTAGTGTCGCACATGAGTTCAAAGGGTAGTGACCAATCAGGAGATTGTAATATAGGGGTTGTAGTTAGACATCCCTTGAGTTTATCGAAAGCTTGCTGACATTGATCAATCCATTCAAATGGGGTATCTTGTGTTAGTAACTGACACAAGGGTTTGGAAATCTCGCTAAATGACCGAATAAATCTTCGATAAAAACTAGCATGCCCCAGGAAGGATCTGATATCCTTTACTGATTGAGGTGTGGGAAGCTTTTGTATCAGTTCTATCTTTGCTTGATCTACTTGGATGCCATCTTTTGAAACTATGTGCCCTAATATTATGCCTTGTGTCACCATAAAGTGACACTTTTCCCAATTAAGCACAAGATTCTTTTCCTCACATCGTGTTAATACTAGATCAAGGGGTTGCAAACATTGCTCGAATGAGTCTCCATAGACCGAGAAATCGTCCATAAAGACTTCAACGATTTCTTTTACCATTTCACTAAATATGCTAATCATGCAGCGCTGAAAGGTGGCAGGGGCGTTACACAGGCCAAATGGCATTCGTTTATACGTGAAGGTGCTAAAGGGACAAGTGAATGTAGTTTTGGATTGGTCTTCTAAAGCTACCTCTATTTGATTATAGCCCGAATAGCCATCTAGGAAACAATAGTATGCATGCCCAGCCACTCTTTATAAAACCTGATCTAAGAACGGGAGAGGGAAGTGGTATTTTCTAGTAACTACATTGAGTTTCTTATAATCAATGCAGATGCGCCAGCCAGTTTGCACTCTTGTTGGGACTAGCTCATTGTTTTCGTTTCGAACTACGGTAATACCTAACTTCTTAGGTACTACTTGTGTGGGGCTTACCCATTGGGAATCAGAAATTGGGTAAATTATCCCTACATCAAGCAACTTTAATACCTCAGCCCGTACTACCTCTTTCATATTTGGATTGAGCCTTCTTTGCATTTTTCAGACTCGTTTGGCACCCTCTTCTAAATAGATACGATGTGTGCAAAGGAGTGGACTTATACCTGTCAAATTGCCACTGACCACCCTAATGCCTTCTTATGGGTTTTTAATCGATCTACTAATGTATGTTCCTAATCAATGGTTAATTCAGAGGAAATGACAACTGAATATGACTCTCCTTCACCTAGAAAAGTGTATTTCAAACTAGAAGGTAATGGTTTCCTATCGGGGCTTGGAGCTTTCATTCTTGATGATTGAGTTTTGTTTATAATTGGTCCTAAACTTTCAAATGCTGGTACCCAATTCGCTATAAACATTAGTGGGCAAACATCTAACCATTCATATATCATTTTACTAACTTCGCTTTGAATCATAAGATCTCTTTTCTCCACAGTGCAACATAACGCCCTTTCTAAAGGATCTTTGAAGAATTCACAATTGATATAATCTTGTACTATAGCCTCCACTACATCTATTTCTTAAATCTCAGACATCTCTTTAGGATGTTTAGTAACATGGAAAATATTTGTCTCAAATTCTATGTTACCAAAGGACATCTTCATGGATCCATTCCTACAGTTGATCAAGGCATTTGAAGTTGCTAAGAATGGCCGTCCAAGAATCACAGGTGTCTGATTTGGTGCTGACAAACTGGTGAGTGGTTGTGTATCAAGGATTATAAAATCAACTGGAAAATAGAAATTTTCCACTTGCACCAGTACATCTTCAACTATATCTCGTGGGACTTTAATTGATCTATCAGCAAGTTGCAAAGTCACATGGGTAGGTTTTATCTCCCCTAAGCCCAGTTGTTCATACACCGAATAGGGAAGTAAATTCACACTAGCTCCTAAATCAAGAAGTGCTCGACTAATAAAGAACTCCCCTATATAACAAGAAATAGTCGGACATCCAGGGTCCTTATATTTCAGGGGTGTATGACATTGAAGGATAGCACTTGCTTGTTCAACTAGGAATGCTTTTTCCTTCACATTCAGTTCCCTCTTTACCGTGCATAACTCTTTTAAGAATTTTGCATAAACATGGATTTGCTTTATTGCATCTAAGAGAGGTATATTAATTTTTACTTGTTTAAATACCTCTAGCAATTCAGCTGCTTGGGCTTTTCTCTTAGCTTTCAAGAACTTTTGGGAGAGTGGTGATTTAGGGACGTACTCTCTAGGTACTAACATCGGTTCTCCTTCTTTTCCTTTTTGTTTTTCCCCTTTTTCTTCCTTACTCTCCTCTTTCTCAAACTCCTCTTCTTCTATAACTCTAGGTTGTTTTCCTTCCCTCCTATTATCTTCCAACATCCACTTAGGTTCTAACTCTTCCCTAACCTGAACCATCTTAGGGTGAATGGTTTTATCTATAGTTTTACCACTCCTAAGCGTCGTGATGTTTTGTACCTGCTCAATATTACTAGGCATATTGGAAGACCCTTCAACATTTTTCACTTGGGTGGTCGGATTTGGACGTGGTTGAGCAGGGAATTGCCCTTTAGGTTGTGCAGTCAAAGTTTGAGTTAAAAGAGTCAATTGCCCTTTAATATCATCCAAAGTTCTATTATTTTGAGCCCAAAGTGTAGATTTGTGTTCATAATTGTTGAAGTGTTTCTTCCGTGGACCTCTTATTTGGAAGATTGTATGGAGTATGATGTGAAGGTCCCGCATTCTGAGGCAATCCTAGATTAGTGAGTGGAACTTGAGGAATTGGAAGAGGTGTAGTATGATAAGGTTGTGGCATTTGAGCTCCATTATTTTTCCAACTAAAATTTGGATGGTTCCTCACGGCCGGATTATATGTTTCAGAATACGAATTTCCCCCCAAATTTTGTCCACGATATGGAGGTCAGTATTTGTTTATAGCATGGATAGGGAGTTCGCTAGATAACTGATTCTGCACAACTTCTCTACACATGTGCATAGTAGGACAATCATTTGTTCTATGAGATTGGCTATCTCAAGCTACACAATAGACATTCGCTACGGATTCTTTGACTATTGGTGTGTCTTTTTTGATCTTAAGGGTCTCAATTTCTTGGGTCAATATTGTTAGTCTTGCCTTAAGCTCATCAGTTTCACTTAAGTGATGCAAACCTCGAATAGAAGAACCACTAGTATTCTGAGTATTATGAGATCCCATGGTATCCCATGTTTGTTCATTTTCAGCTAAAAACTCGAAATATTCATAAGCTTCTTCGGGAGTTTTATCGTAAAACTACCCATTGCACATTGTCTCCACAAATTGTTTTAATTGTGACGTCAGTGAACCATATAAAATACTAGCTGGATGCCAAACCTCAAATCCATGGTGAGGACAGGAATGTAAGAGAGTTTTGAATCTCTCCCAGCTTTGATAAAATGTTTCACCATGTTGTGGAGCAAAGTTTAGAATTTGATGCTATATTGCATCAGTTCTGTCAGGTGGGAAGAATTTCTTTAAAAATTTGGCTTGCATTTCATCCCATGTGCGAATGGAATTCGATGGTAAAAATTCAAACCATCTAGAAGCCTTATCTTGCAATGAAAATGGGAAGAGCTTAAGAAATACTAATTCTAATGGGCATCCCTGATCCTTAACGGTGACACAAATGTTCCTAAAGCGAGTCAAGTGGTCGTATGGATTTTCAGAATCGATACCATGGAAAGTAGGTAACAATTGGATCATCTTGGGTCTAAAGTGGAAAGTGTGGTTTTCAGGCCACACTATATAAGATTCCGGAGTGTGCCTATTTTGCTGTAGGATATCCCTCATAGATCGCCTAGCTGCAACAGCTTGTTCTTCAGCCATTTGTAAGATTGGATTAGGGGTTCTAAGACTTGGAGATTCTCCTAAAGAGTTTTCAAGTTCAAAGAGAGGATTTAGAAACTCAGAACATTCTAATCGACCATCTTCACCACGAGTCCAAAAGCTCATAAGCTAGGAAAGATAAACTGAATGAATGAACTATGGTCCAGACCGAAGACCTAGGTATCCAGACCACTGAACAAGGTTATAGGACTTAGGAAAATTATTTTTTGAAAATTTTAAGTTTTAAGTTTTTTTTTTAAATTAAATTAAATTTAATCCTAAAATTCTAATAACCTAAAAACTAAGATTGGCTCCCCGGCAACGGCACCAAAAACCTGACCGCTTCTAGATAGTGCGTCTAAACTAACCCTCAAGTGCATAGGCGTAAGGTGTAGTTTTAACTTGGTGAGTTCGAGGTCGAATCCACAGGGAACCTAAAAGTTTAGTTTCTAAGTTATCAAGAATGTTCAAAATTCAAATACTAGGAAATTGGAAGAATTATCTACCTAAATTCAAAAGTTGGTAAGTTTAAAACTTAACTAAACCTAAACAAGAATTAAGTAAAGGAGGTTGCAAAGCAAAGAAATTCTTAAATAAAAATATTTTATACTTTTAAAAATGCTTAAATGTGAATTCGAAAATTAAAGAAAGTTCTCTAACCTAATCAAGATTGCAAGAAAACAAGCAATTAATTTAAAATCAAATTCAAGATAGATTAAAGACTTAAAGATTAAGAGATTCTTGATCCAACTTCACAAGTTTGGGTAGTTTACTACTTCGCTACGGGATGTGTTAACTGCAATCTATAGTTCATGTCAAAGGAGCTATAGATTGGGAAAAAGATAATCTCATTAAAGTTCAGCAAAGGCCCAATACTCAGTTTTAAAATCATGTTTCATTATGGATAATAAAACTGGAAAGATTTTCTAAGAAAACATTCGGTTTCAAACCTAAGTTAGGGTTTGTTCAAAAATTATTAAGAAAATTATATTCAAGAGTTTTACCAGTCATTACAGAGAATATAGTCAAAAACTCTTGTTTCTGAAGGTTTTTCAAACAACCAAACCCAGATTTGTTTAAGAAATCAATTTTTATTTGCCCAAAATTCTTAAATCAAATTTTTAACCGAAAACCTTTACCAGTGATTACAGAGAATGTAGTCAAAGGTCTTCGTTTTCGAAAGTGTTTGAAACAAACTAAAATGATTCTTACAATCGTAGATCACTCCACAATGGTTTTTACAAACCATGCGAAAGATCTACGCACATCCCTTCCCTTTTCATAAACTACCCTTCCTTGATTCATTGAATCAAGAACTAGGGTTTCACGCTACGTTCATAATGAAATCCATGCAAGATAATCCAATTATTAAAACAAGAATTAAAGAATGAGAAGAAAGAATGAATAGAAACTAAACTATGAAAAAAGATTTTATTAATCTAAGCAAAAATAGTACCGTACTTCAAGGAAAAGAAAGAACGACGTAAAATGAGCGAAACGAAAACAACTCCACAAAGTGCTGTGCAAAGTTTGTAAAACATCTTCAAAATAAATGGAAAAAATCCCTCTCTAATCTCTAAAATGTTCTCTCAAAGTTTAGAAAAAGATGAAAAGAAGATGGGAAAAGCCTCTAGAGAGAATGCCCTAGATGGCTGCTCATTGGGTTTTTATAACCCATGCATGAAACCCTAAAAACGGAGCAAAGCAATAATTCCCTGCGTGTCCCAGGTGCCCAGATGGCAATAGGCTCTAGACTCTGTTTTCTTTAGCTTTTTGTTTTGCGGTCTTGAAGGTGTCCGGACACCCACTTCATACAAGTACACCACGAGCTATCTTTTATTATTTTCTTCGTCTTTAGCACTCCTAATCACTTTGATTGAACCGTTTTCACTACAATTCAGAAAAATAATCCATATTAATGAAATATTAACAAAACACATAAATAAATTAAGAAAATGCATGATTTTATGTTAAAATAAGGTTCATGTAATTACACTTTTCAAGTGTAATCAGTGGGCACAAGTGGACCTGTGCTCACATCCCTACTGATTTTGATGCAGGTACAGGCGATAACAATCAAGTGGGCTAATGGAGTTGGACTAGGAGGTTATGCATGAGCCCAACCAAGCTTAGCAAAGCTCTTGGTCATCTAGTTTAAATATCTTTAGGGATTGTAATATTGTACATTTCTAAACTTTTTCGATTTGATTGTAATGGCCTTAAGGCCTAAGTTATGTAATTTGGGAATGGTGTATAGAGTAATTGACCTAGCAATAGTCAAAGTTAAACTTATGTTATCCTATTTTATGTCTCGGGCTCACTAGCTTATGTTGCATTGCTTTGATCATGGGATTGGTTATGTTAGTGCATGTGATGTGTGTTTCTCACTCCCCCCTCGGGTCAAGAGATCCGAGGCGTGACATGTATGCACCCATCTCCCGATGACTTGTATGACTTTGATTGTGTAATGAAATGATGAATGGATGATAATGTGAATATGGCTATTGGTTTGAATGATGGTTAGATGATAAAGTGATGATGAAATGTGATTTGAATTGAAGATTAAGTTGCAAAGCATAAACATTAGCTGTCATCGAATCTTAAAGTATGACATTTTTAAATGAATATATGTTTTCACTTATTTTGGCTACTGGTTGTGTAATTGAAATGTTATAACTATAGAAATGTTGAAGTGGCTAACCTTACCTGAACATCATTGCATGACTAGTTTAAATACCATATATGTTTGTTTGAGACATCGTGGACACAAGTGGACCCGTGCTCATGTCCCTACAGATTTTGATGTAGGAATATGCCATAACAAGCAGGTGGGTAATGGGGTTGGACTGGAAGTGTATTGCATGAGCCCTTCCAAACCTAGCAAGACTTTTGGTCTCTTAGTGCAAGTTTTATTTGAAATTGTAATATTGTATAATCCTAGACGTATTCGATTTGGTTGTAATGGCCTTAAGGCCTAAGTTATGTATTATGGAAATGGATTTGGAGTATGCGACTTGGCAACAGTTAAGGTTTAACTCATGTTATGTTATCTTATGTCCTTGGCTCACCAGTTGAGGTTGCATTGCTTTAATCATGGCTTGGTTGTGTTAGTGCATGTTATGTGTGTTTATCACTCACCCTTCAGGTCGTGAGATTCGGGGTGTGACAGCTGATTAACCGTTACTATGGATCAATGATGACTATTTGCCTAATAGCATTGTAGTCCAGATTTGAGATAAGGTAATAGTAATGTTACTTTCTCTACTAATGATATTAAGTGTAGTAGAAACATTGTGTTCACAGTTTCAAGTTGAATAAGAAGAAGTCTTGAAATTGTTTTCTATGAGAGATGTGTGGATCACGGACATGTTTCTTAAGAATAAGTAGGGTTAATCTCCTTAGATGTAGTTTCTCTTTTCCTAGATTCTATGAGAGGTATCTTTCCTGTTTTTATTGTGCCACATTCAATGGTAATAGTTAAGGTATGGAAGTTTAGAATTTAATCAAGTAATTCGAAGGTTATGGTTCTAACTAACATCATATTTTATTGTGGGGGGTATTGGAAATTCTTGTTAAGGATGAGATTGTAGTTTTGAGTAAATTAGAGGTTGTTAAACTCAAATGTAATTGTGGAAGTAATTAGTTACCGAATTTTGGTAATTTAATTAAATGGTTATGTATTAAGAGTAGTATGAGCTCAATTTATTTGAGATAAATTTGGCGCCTGGTTATATTTGGTTGGGAAATTACGATGGATCCCCTAAGGTTTTTAGTTGTATTAGTTGAGTATGGTTGAGATTGTGTTTCATATCTAAGTTTTGTGAATTTGACGGATTACTACTGCCATCCTATCTAGGATACCACTCTACCAATGGATTTATTAATTTGACTGATTTGGGAGAAAGTTATAAATTCGTGGGACAATGTTAATAAGAGCATTTTATGGGTTAAAGCGTAGGTTGACTGAGGCTTTACATTGGTTATTTTTAACCGTGGAAAGGGTATTTTTAAATATTGTGCTAGATTATGAAAAAATTTAGATCATGTGCTAATGTATAATGATCAGATGATGATGCAAGTCAAAGTAGTTGAAATCATATGAGAATGATAACCTGTACTTGACTTGGAATTAATTGCAATGGTTTTCCATTAGAGCCTTGATGGTGTTAGTAGAATAGTAGAAAAGTTTAGAATGTATTTAGAACACAAGGATTTTGATCGACCCTAAAATGTGTTTTGGGTTCTACCTCTCAAGTGCAAGAGGGCAGTCGTAGTTTTAAAACTCGGTAAGTCGGAGGTCGAATTCCATAGGGAGCCTAATGTGTTTTAGTTTTGAGGATGTGAAATGGATTCTAAAACTAAAGATAATTAATTTTGAAGTTCAAGATTACTAAATTCTAGAGTTTAATAAAATTAAGAGCAATTCCAATTTTAAACACTTAAAATTAAAATAAACAAAAACAATTCAGAATTTAAAAAAAAAAACAATTAAATTGGACGGTAAGAAATTGAAACAAATTCAACAAAACTAATCTCAACTTCAAAATTTCTCTATTATAATTAAAATCAAATTGGATTGAAATTCAATAATAGTAAGAATCTTGATTCAACGTCAAGTCTGGGTAGTTCACTACTTCGCCTTGGGGTGTGTCTATTTGAAAACTAGGGTTTAACCTGAAAAGTTTTGAAAACGTTGTAATCAAAGGTCAGTACCAGTGATCTCAAGCGGATATGGTTAAAGACCTTTATTTCCTAGGGTTTCTCAATTAAATACCAAAATATTAATCAAAATCTATTTTTTAAATCTATTCGAAAGTATTTGACAATTGGTTACGAAAATTCATACTAGTGATCTCAGACGGATTTGGTTAAGAATTTTCGTATTCGAATGTTTTCGAAATAGAAAAAATATAGATTTGTGAAAGGCAGATCCCTTCGCAAGAGTTTCCGCAACCTTCGCGAAAGGATTACGAACACCCCAATTCGTGAACTACCCTTTCTTGATTCGTTGAATCAAGATTAGGGTTTTACGCTACAACTACTTTAAGCATCATAAAAACAATAAAAGAACATTCCATCATGCGAAAAGGGAATCGAAACAAGCAAAACATTATATAATGACGTAAATCAAAATAAATCGAAGTGAATCGAAGTGCAACTTACAATGTAACTCGGATGTAAAAGAAAAGATGAACAATCAATACGAAGACAATGATGAAAACTCCAATGAACTCCATAAATCCACACGTCCAAGCGTAAAAACCACTCTAAAATCAATCAACAATCTAATCTAACTCTCAATTGAAAGTGTAATAAACAAAAGGAGACGTCCCTTGTTCAGCCGTACAAGGGTTACATATATAGCTTAAGCAAAACCCTAGAAAAAACAAAGTAACACGCGTGCCCAGGTCTTTGCTGGGGTCCAAACCCTTTGAGGAGGGGTGGGGACCCCAGAATACAAACTTTTCAAATTCCTTCACTGTGGTCCGGACCCTTTGATGAGGGATCTCGACCCCAGAACCTTGATTGCTCCATCTTTGTTTCTCCTTCACTCTGAGTCCTTGGGTTGGTCCAAACCATCTTTGATAAGGCTTTAATCCCAACTCCTCCTTCATCTTCCAAGCCTTCTCCAACACCATTAACTTCGCTTTTCTCATCCATTTCCCTACAAATAAGATGATGAAAATTGTAGGTTACAAAATGATATCAAAACTTTAAATTTAACCATTCAAATGCATTAAAATGTATCTAAATATAGAGTTTGTAATTACACCCCCAACTTAAACATTGCTAGTCCCTAGCAATAACTTTATTAAAATGAAATGCAACTACTACCCTATTTTTCTTTTCGTTGGAAACACGGCTACACTTAGCTACATGCAGCAAGCCCTTCCCTAGGTTCCCCCTAGTGGACGAGTAAGGTCTCGTGAGGGTTTGCAGTGAATCTACCCACAAAATTCTATAGCATGGTCTTAATGTGTCAAAGAATAAGCAAGATTAATGATAAATTAAGTTCAAGCTCAATAAGTTACAAAATCAAAATATCATGTGTAATTTCCAAGTGCTAAGCATAAATGCATGGACTATCAAAGTAGAAAAAGCATGTGTGCAAAATTGTTTCATTCATTCAACAAGGTCGCAAGAGCATAACGGAACTAAGTTTTGACTTCAAAAGCTCACAAGGTACCACTCATAGAAAGAAATTCACTCATAAAGGGTTCACACACACCTATTAGCATATAATGCTATCCTAGTTGCACATAACCCCAAAAACAAGTGAGTGAACTGAATTGAAGTTCAAAGTGGACAGCTCATGATAATGTTCCAATGCATATGCAAGAGATTACATCACACAAACTACACAAGACCACTACATGCACAATACAAGACTTGCTTGCTTAGAATCCACTAGGTCTTTGTTTTGGTTGTAACTTGGCCAGGGCTAATGGTTAACAATGGAAGATATGGAAATCAAAGCACATGTCTTGAGATAAAGATTTTCAAGTGCACATAAGTCTCGAACTACCCATTTCCTTTCCAACCCCAAGAAGAACTACAACAAGAAGCTTATTCACTAACTTACAAACGACTCATGGGACATTCTCAATAATTATAATACAATTCACAAGTCCCAAAATTACATAAGCAAAAAGGAATGACAGATTTTTTTTTTCTTTTCCTTTTTTTTTCTGTCTCTTTTTTTTTTTGAAATAATGAAATAAACATAAGCCGAATTCTCCACCTAATATTCCCTCTCAATATGCTCTCAAAAGTTTCCATTCCCAATCCCCACTCACATTACTGACATTGAGGCACTTTTTATAACCCAAAACATGTGAGGGTAAGGCTTAAAAGTGTGTGAACTAGGTTAGGGGATAATATATGAATATATATATATTACACACTTTATTGAAAAAGCTTCAAGTTGGTTCCTAGGGCAATTCATAACCAAGAAAAGACAAGAAGGCCCAAAATAGCAAAGAAGGCCTAGCATCATGTTCAAAACTTGCAACAACTCATAATGTGCCAAGTGAAACTCATGCAGGTGCGTGTGATGCAATTGATGCATTGAAAACCGAAGTGAAGCATAAAGAGCTATGATTATGTGCAACCCCTCAAGAAAAGAAAGATAGGCTCAAAAGCTCACAATCAAGGGGTATAAGTCTTCAACTAGTCCAAGAATGCTCAATTAACCAATGTCAAACAAAATCTACTCCTAAGCACATAAACTTTCACCATAGTAGTCCAAAAATGCACAAAGTTATCACACACTCCACTTGAATTATGTTTCCTATCAAAGTTTGAACAAAATTCAATTATTACTCTTTCACTCTAATTCACAATTAACCAAACCAAAAAGGTAAGATGTAAGTTTAAATGTGCTAAGTCATGTATTTATGCACAAAAAGAAGGCTCAAAATTTTGAAAAGTTTGAAAAATTTCAATTTTTCACCACAAATTCATCATGCGAACTCTACCCCCAACCTAAACTACACATTGTCCTCAATGTGGAAACTAGAATGCATAAGTGGGTCTGTAGTGTGTAAAGTGAGCATGATGAAGAGCAAGATGTGATAATCACATAAAGACAGTAGAGCACAAATAAAGCAAACATGCACCTATTATTAATTTTATGTAAACATATCCCCCCAACCTAAATTAAAAAAAATGTGTAGATGAACTGCAATAACAAAATGAACAATGTAACAAATAAAAGAATGAATATAAATAAGGAAAAGAAAGATATTACCTCGTGTTGTCTTCTAAAAGCAGATGTGATGCAAAAAGGAATTACAAATCAGTACCAAAAGCTTCTTCGTGGTTTAACTTGTTGGGAATTGCAACACCCTCCTTACATGAAGTTTCAACCCTCTCTATATCAGGGATATCTTCTAAAGGTGGCATATCAGTATATCCAGACAAAGAACTTAGCTCAGACTCTATACTAGTGTCAGTGTCTGTGGCATAAGAAGGTGCATCTAACCACTCATTGGCTACAGTTACCTCCGCCCATTCCATCTCTAACAGGAGTTCAAGATCAACTTTATTCCACCATTGGTCATCAAGTAATTGGTTAGGAGTTACATGCATCAATGGGGGATATATAAGTGCCAAGGTAAGGAATTACTCTCTAAAAAATATCTCTCAGGCCACCATTCACAATTAATTTCAGAACTCTTAGATTCACTATCACTAGACATGTAGGGTGTTGCTTTCCATTTACGTTTATGCCCAATTAATAGGTTAAAATTATCCTTCTGGTTACAAAGTCATGGTTAGAACTAGACTTGATGTACCTATTCTTTTCAAAGAGTATACAAATTAACATGTTAAGAACAAAGGTAGTTAAAATAACTCAACACAAGATAATAATAGTAAAGTTTAAAAAAAACTTAAAAGAATAATTTAAACGACGGCAAGAAGGAATAATTAAACATAACTAAGCAAAAGTATCAAAATGGCAAAGTTAAATATACATAAACATCTGTTTCAAAAGGAAAGTACAGAGTTTTAGGAACAATAAGTAAAGCAAGACATGTCTCTCCTAAACTCTCAAAAAGATACGAAAATAACAAGAAAAATCACTGAGGAGGTGGAGGTGGATGAGACTCTCTGATGTAGTCCAAAATGGTCTGTAAGAGGTGTCCATGGGTTTGCTGGCTCTGGTGGATACAATGAAGGAGTTAGTGATTTACTTCTTGATTTTGCTCCATAACACTGATACGCTCAGCCAGTGACTCTATTTGATCAGCTAAGTCATCATTAGTAACCTCCTCCTCATCCTCTTCTGGCCTCTCTGATGCTTGGGAAGGTTCACCCTAACTTTCAGGCTCATTCATCTTCCTCTTCTTTTAGGAGATTATGCCTCGAGATTTGACATAAGATGTGATATTGAAAGGGTGTAAACCAGCAGCTATTGGTAAATCATCAGTAATATGGGCTCCCTTCCTTCTGAATATTTCTATGAGCACTCCACCAAAAGCTAATGCAGTCAAAGCACTAGGGTGCTCACAGGTGTACGCCACTTGGTGCCAAAAATAAGAAGGCAAGTCGATTGTCAAACCCATCCTAATGGCATAAATCAATTTAGCTCTAATGCGGGTGCAATCAGAATTTCTATTCTGAGGTAGCAGGTTTGTGCAAGAAAACATGTGCAATGCCCAATATTTGTCCTTAAGTACAGACACTGGTTTCCTATACTCTACACCCCATTCATGTCCTTCTAATAAGATCTCAGAAGCTATAGTCGGGAATGATGGAGTCCTTTCAGAAGGATAAGTAAACTCTGGATTTTCAACTCTAGGGGTTTGGAAAACTTGTGCAAAGTCGTCGGGGGTTAAAGTAATCTCAACCCCTCTAACCCAACTAACAAAGCATTCCCTACCTCGTCGTCTGATGATAGACCCCTCTCTGAAATTAGTAAAGAATTCCTTTATTAAATCTACTCTACAATAAGCATGGAATCTCGCCACATTAAGCCACTGCCTTCCCTCAAAATTTTGCTCAAGCATAAACTCTTCTCTCCTGAAATGATCAATTTGCCAAAATCTCTCAATCACCACTGACTTACGTGACCAAGTGTGATCATATCTTTTATCAGCCTCCTCCGTCAAGAATCTACTCCTATCAAATGAACTTGACCCTAGTTGTCTATTTGCAGGTCTTTTCATTCTTGGAGCCATAGGAGCTACAAACAATTCAAAGAAATTATTCAATTGATCACTTCTCAATTCCTATGTCCACACAAATGCAGTGGCCCATTGTAGAAAACAAAACTGAAATTTGAAATTAGGATTAATGTATGTAATGAAAATGGTCCATGTGACCATTCACCATTTACCGTTAATGGGTCAATGCAAACTCGGTGACTAAACACCCTTCCACCAAAGATGGGTCCTCTAGCATCATGCACCAACTTTTAAAAAAAAAAAAAAATTCTATTTCACTTGCAAGACAAAAAATTCTGAAAATATGAAGATCAAAAACCAAGCTAGAGTTTGAGGGTTCTTGAACCCTTGGACCCTATTGTGACCCACGGCTAGAGAAGTCATAAGGTAGGAAAAAATCACTCAAAATGAGAGATCCATGTCTACCCAACATGAAAAACACCAAATAAAGCTTCATGAAGCCACAAATCAAGAACCCTTGGTGTTTTGAAGCTTGGGTTCATAGAGAATGAACAACAATTAACCTAGGGCTCAAATGGACGAAGAAGCATACCTTATGAAGCTTAGATAAGAAGATTAAAGATGAAAATCACTTAGATAAACCTTGGGACAGCCGATTCTTGAAAGATTCTTCAATTCTTGGGGATGGGCTTGAGAGGGTTTGGAGTTAAGAGGAGAGGAATAGAGGTTAAATGGCCGAATTGGGGTTAAATTCAGTCTGCAGGGTCTGGGCCGTAGGAAGAATGGTGGGGACCATAGTAAGGTACCTCGGCTGGAACATTAGCTAGGGTCTGGACCGTTTGGAAGGGGTCCGAACCACAGAGAGGTTACCTCCAAATTTTCCTCAGCAGCTCACTGTGGTCTGAACCCTTTGAGGAAGGGTGGGGACCACAGAATGAGACACTTTAACACTATTTTATGCGGTGTTAATCACTCAACAAAGACCTAAACTCAAGAATAAAAATCCTAAAACAAAGAAAAGGAAAAGAAATTCGTGCCAATCATAACTATGATTAATCCTAACTATGATACAACTACAAGCACATCCGAATTCCAATTCACTCATAAGGGGAGGGATCTAAAAGATCCCATGTTTCAATTTCTGCCACAAAATTTTCCAACTACGGTTTGAGACGATGGCCATTAACCTTGAAGGTGGTATTATTGCGTGGGTTTTGAACCTCACACACACCGTGTTTAGAGATGGAAAGTATAATAAAAGGACCGTACCATCTAGATTGAAGTTTGCTCAGGAAGAGATGTAACCTAGAGTTGTATAGGAAGACTTTTTGGCCTACTTGGAAGGATTCCCTAGAAATATGTTTGTCATGTACATCTTTCATTCTTGCCTTGGCAATCTTTGTGTTCTTAAAAGCATCATTACGCAACTCCTCAAGTTCATTCAATTGGAGCTTTCGGACAACACCAACATCATCCAAATTCTCATTGAAGTGCCTAATTGCCTAATAGGTTCTATGTTCCATTTCTACAGGTAAATGGCAATCTTTTTCAAAGACAAGGCGATAGGGAGACATGCCTAGAATAGTCTTATACGCCGTTCTATATGCCTATAATGCATCGATGAGATGTAGAGACCAATTTTTACGTGTCGGGTTAACAGTTTTCTCTAAGATTCCCTTAATCTCCCTATCTGCCAATTCGACTTGGCCACTATTTTGTGGATGATACGTAGTACCTACTTTGTGGGTCACACCATAACTACGAAGTAAGACTTCAATAGGTTGATTACAAAAATGCTTGCCTCCGTCACTAATGGTAGCTCGAGGCATCCCAAAACATGAAAAGATGGATTTCCTCAAGAATTTGATCACAACCCGGTGGTCATTGGTACGAGTTGCTATGGCTTCCACCCATTTCAAAACATAATCAATGGCCACAAGAATGAATTCATATCCAAATGACTTAGGGAATGGTCCTATAAAATCAATCCCCCAACAATCAAAAATCTCAAAAACGATTATGGGGTTTTGGGGCATCTCATTACGCTTGGTTAAAGCTCCCAACTGTTGACACCTATCACACCGAGGTAATAATCATGAACATCCCTAAACAATGAGGGCCAATAAAATCTGCTTCGAAGAATCTTAGCGGCTATTTTCTTTGAAAAGAAATGACCCCCATATGCTAGAGAATGACCCCCTATGCATCTCACTATCGGGAATGCAACATCTCACAATCTGATCAGGGCAATACTTGTAGAGGTATGGTTCGTCCCAAAAGAAACTACACACTTTTCGTAAGAATTTTCCTCTATCGATTTTTGTCCAATTAGAGGGCATTTGTCCAGTCACTAGAAAGTTAGCAATGTCCGCATACCAAGGAGGTTAGACTTGTAGGTTGGTGCTAACATGCATGAGGTGTTCATCAGGGAATTGTTCATTGATTGGTAGGTCACTAGAGTTGGACACCTGTTGGGGTAGTCTAGATAAATGATCAGCTACCACATTTTCAACTCCTTTCTTGTCCTTGATCTCCAAATCAAACTCTTGGAGAAGGAGCATCCATCTAATCAGACGAGGTTTAGCCTTTTGTTTTGCAAGGAGGTATTTCAAGGCTACTGACCGACCCTAAAAAGTGTTTCAGGTTCTACCTCTCAAGTGCAAGAGGGCAGTCGTAGTTTTAAAACTCGGTGAGTCCGAGGTCGAATCCACAGGGAGGGCTTTGTTAAAAGCTCTAGACTTATTCTCTTAATTAGTAGGTGAACCTAAATTAATTTAAACTAATTTTTTAGCAACTCAAACTTTTGTTTTAGATTCTAAATGAAAGAAATTCAATTTAATTTAAAAATGCAAACAAAGCATCTACTCTAAATTCTAAAGCGAATAAATCAACTCATAAATTAAATTAAATAACAAGCATAATACTAAAAAGGTTCTTGATCCAACTTTCAAGTCCGGGTAGTTCACTACTTTACCTTGGGATGTTTTTATTCAAAACTAGATTAGGGTTTAATTCGAAAAGTGTTAAGAATATTTTAATCAAATGTCAGTACCAGTGATCTCAAGCGGATATGGTTAAAGACCTTTGTTTCCGAAAGTTTTTCAAACAAACAAAACTAGAAATGAATTCAAAACCTATTTTTAACCTTATTCAAAAGTATGTAAACGGTTATATTCGAAAACCCATACCAGTGACTTCAAACGAGTGTGGTTAAATATTTTCGATTTCGAATGTTTTCGAAACAAGTTGAAAATAGATTTTAACACGGTAGATCCTTATGCATGAGCTCTCACAACCCATGCGAAGGGTCTACTAACACCCCAAGGTTTTTCGTGAACTACCCATTCTTGATTCGTTGAATCAAGAACTAGGGTTTTACGCTAAAACTACTTTAAGCATCTTAAAAACAATAAAATAGCATTCAGTCATACGAAAAGAGAATTGAAACAACCAAAACATGATATTACGAAACAAATCGAAATAAAACGAAATAGATTAAATTGTAACTTACAACGTAAAGTGAATATAAAAGACGAGGTGAAGAATCACTACAAAGACAGCGATGAAAGCTCCAACGAAAACCATGAATCCACGCATCCAAGTTTAAAAACTAATCTAAAAACTCTCAAAATTCTATTCTAACTCACAATTGAAGGTGCAAAATCAAAAGGGGCTTCCCCTGGGTCGGCCATGTAGCAGATATTATATAGAAGTTGTAAAGAAAACCCTAAAAGACGAAATGAAGCCGCACACGCATAATACACTGTGGTCCAGACCGTTTGGCAGGTGGTTCGGACCACAAAAACTTTGTTCTTCAAGTTCTGCTTCCCGTTTGCTGCTTTTGACAGCTTTCTGTCCTCAACTTCCACTGCGATTTTGACCTCGAAAATGATCGATTCAGGCTTCGGCTAAAGCACGAAAGTTGTAGCCCTTTGAGTCTTCTTTCCAACCCAAAATGAATCAGGTCAATCCGAGTTGTGAGTGAAAAGTTATGATCCAAATACTGACAAGGTGTCGAGCTGGAACTTCAGCTGCACACCACTTCAACTATCTTGAACTTTGGACCATTTTTTCCTCCTCGGAAGCCACTTTCAACACTGCTAATCCCATGTATTTTCCCCTTTTACCTACAATTAAGAGAATAAATACTATAAATAATAAAATAACGATAAAACTTTGAAATTAACTACTTAAATGCATCAATGAGTATCAAAATGTGGAGTTTGTAATTACACTTTTCAAGTGTAATCACATGGTCCGTGAATACTGTGACATAGGAACCTACCAAATATGACCTAAACTTATCCAGGGCAAACACTACCGCTAGAAGTTCCTTTTCAGTAGTGGTATAGTTCACTTGAGCCTCATTCAGAGTCTTACTGGCATAGTATATCACATAAGGTTTTCCTTCTTTTCTTTGCCCTAAAACTGCTCCCACAGCAAAGTCACTTGCATCACACATTAGCTCGAATGGTAAGGAGCAATCCAGTCTTTGGACGATTGGTGCAGTGGTAAGCAAATGTTTAAGTTTATCAAAGGCTTCTTGGCATGAAGTTGTCCACTCAAACGAACTATCCTTTGACAACAACGAGCATAAAGGTTGTGCAATAGAACTAAAGGACTGGATGAAATGTCGGCAAAAACTGGTGTGACCAAGGAATGATCTTACGTCCTTAACAAATCGAGGAACAGGCAAATTTTGAATCAATTCCACCTTTGCTCTATCTACCGCAATCCCACGATGCGATACTATATGCCCTAAGATAATCCCTTGTTGTACCATAAAGTGGCACTTTCCCCAGTTGAGCACTAAATTGCTCTCCTCACATCGCACTAACACCTTCTCAAGATTGATCAAACACTCATCAAATGTGTCTCCATAGATGGAGAAATCATCCATAAATACCTCTAAGAATCTCTCGACCATATCACTAAAAATGCTCATTACACATCTTTGAAAGTCGCAGGTGCGTTAATAGCCCAAATGGCATACGTCTATACACAAAAGTGCCAAAGGGGCATGTGAAAGTGGTTTTCTCTTGATCTTCTAATGCTATCTCAACCTGATTGTACCCAGAATACCCATCCAGAAAGCAATAGAAAGATCTCCTTGCCACTCTCTCAAGCACTTGGTCTAGGAAGGGAAGTGGAAAATGGTCTTTCCGAGTCACGGCATTCAAACGCCTATAGTCAATGCACATACGCCACCCAAATTGGGTGCATTGTGGCACTAACTCTCCTTTCACATTCTCAACTATAGTGACACCAGACTTCTTAGGAACTACTTGAGTGGGGCTCACCCACTTCGAGTCAGAGATGGGGTAAATGATACCCGCATCAAGCAACTTAAGCACCTCTCCTTTCACAACCTCTTTCATATTGAGGTTTAGCCTTCGTTGCATTTGCCTCACTGGTTTGGCATCATCTTCAAGGTATATATGATGAGAACATACCAATGGGCTAATACCTCGAAGATCTGCCACAGTCCAACCTAGTGCTTGATTGTGGGCTTTCAACACTCCCAACAACCTCTCTTCTTGTAATCTCTCTAAACTTGCAGACATTACTACTGGAAATGTCTCTCCCTCTCCCAGGAATGCATACTTGAGTTCACTTGGTAAGGGTTTCCTAGAAGGACATGGAAGACATTCAATCGAGGGTTTAGGTTTTATCACAGATGGCTCTATAGATTCAAATATTGGTATCCAACCACTAACTACCATAATCTCCTCCCTAGCACCTACAAACTCTCCAACATCCCTAAAATTTTTTTCATCTAACATTTCACATCTCTCACTCCTTACTAAGGCACGCTCTAAGGGATCCTCGAAGTAAGTCTGCTCAAAATACTCCTCGCTCAAAGTATTGATCACATCCACTTCCCTAATATCCTCACACTCTCCTATTTGCTTCCCTACCCTAAAAATATTCATCTCCATGGTCATTTCCAAAGGAGAGTTTCATGACCCTACTCCTACAATTGATCACAGCATTAGATGTAGCAAGGAAGGGTCTACCAAGAATGACCGAAATAGATTGGGTAGGGTTAGGAATTGGTTGGGTATCTAATACGATAAAATCCACTGGGAAGTAGAACTTGTCTACTTGAACTAATACGTCCTCCACCACACCCCTGGGCATTTTGACCGAACGGTCAGCTAACTGTAATGTCACTCTAGTAGGTTTCAACTCACCTAGACCTAGTTGCTGGTAAACAGTGTAAGGCAAAAGGTTGACACTAGCACCTAGGTCAAGTAGAGCTTTATCAATGATATGGTTTCCTATAATGCATGAAATGGTTGGACACCCAGGTTCCTTATATTTAGGAGGTGTTTCACATTGGAGTATGGCACTCACTTGTTCTGTCAAGAAAGCGTTTTCCTTGACATTGAGCTTCCTCTTCACAGTGCACATATTCTTGAGAAATCTAGCATAGGAAGGATTTTGATTAATAGCTTCAAGTAATGGGATATTGATTCTCATTTGTTTGAAAGTCTCATAAATTTCAGAGTTCAACATTTCATTCTTGCCTTTAGCTAGTCTTTGGGGAAAAGGTGGTCTAGGCATGTACTCAACAGGATGGTCAACTGGCCTAACCAAAGGTCCCTTGCTAGATTCCTCCTTACTCTTTTTTTCAGTTTCCCCTTTTTCTTTCTTATCCTCCAATTTTCCTTTCCCTTTTTTTTTCCTCTCCATCACTTACTTTTTTAATCCCCTTGCTAGCTTTTGGTTCTATCTTCTCACTCGTGGCATTGACTCTAGGATCAGTGAGTTTTTGAATAATTTTACCACTCCGTAGAGTGGTAATAGCTTGAACATGCTCATGCGGGGTGGTACCCGAGGTCGATGACTCAGTCATGTTCACCTAGCCTTTTGGGTTAGGAAACGATTGTGCAGGAAGTTTGCCACTTTGAGTGGTACTCATGGCTTGGGTTAACTTAGAAACTTGGCCCCTGATATCATCCATGGATCTAGCCAAGTTATCATTGATCATCGTTTGATGTTGCATAAATTGTCGAACAGATTCCCCAAAAGATCTCTTCGGCGGAGGTTGATATGCAACAGGATTGGATTGTTGATATTGAGGTGGTGATAAAAAGGGTTGGAAAGGTTAGCTTTGTTTATCATTTTTCCACCCAAAACCTGGAGGATTTTTCCATCCCCAAGGGTAAGCATTGAGATGTTGATTTCCCACCAGATACTTAACATTCCCACCTTGTGGGTAGGAAGTGTTACCCTAACCTCTATTTTTGAATGGTCTGTTCTGAGTGTTATTGACATATGCATTACCATAAGCTACTTCCTTAAGTAAAGGAAGCTCTGGACATGAATTAGGATCATGTCCTACTTGGTCACATGCCCAACACACCACTTGTGCTTCCACCAATTTCTCTTTGTTCTTAAGTTCAAGGGAATCTAACTTATGTTGTAATGTAGATATTCTAGCACTTAAATCATCCCTCTCACTTAACATCAACTGACCGCTAGATACAGGATTCCTATGCTCTAAAGAAGAAGGTGGTCCAATTTCCCAGTCATTGGAATCCTCAGCCACCATATCAAATAATTCCATAGCCTCTTTTGCAGTCTTATCAAACAAAGTACCATTGCACATGGTAGATACTAATTGCTTAAGACTAGGGGTTAGGGATTCATAGAAAATGCTCACTAACCTCCATGATTCATAACCATGGTGAGGGCAAGCCATTAAGAGGTCCTTAAACCTTTCCCAGGCTCGACAGAAATTCTCATTAGGTTTGCAAGAGAAAGTGGGAATCTGTCGCCTGTAGTATTGAGTTTTCTGAGTTGGGAAATATTTCTTAAGAAACTCAGTCTGCATTTCACGCCACGTTCCAATAGAACGTGGACGAAGGGAATTAAGCCAGAACTTGGCTTTGTCCTTTAGAGAGAAAGGAAAGAGTTGAAGACGCACTACGTCCTCATTGACATTATGATCTATACACGTGTTGCTCACTTCCTCAAACTCCCTAAGATGGTTATAGGGATTTTCAAAGTCAAGGCCATGGAAAGTGGGAAGAAGTTGGATAATTCCTGGCCTAAGGTTGAAGTTCCCCCTATTTAAGGGCAAGGCTATACATGATGGGGTGGTTTGTCTAACAGAATTAAGATGATCTTTCATAGGAATATAACCCAGAATTTCTTGGGGCTCATTTTCCCCATGCACACTCCCTTCCCCTCTTACTTCAGCCATTGAGTGAAAAGAAGATGTGGTAAGTGAAACTGTGGAAAGTGAGGTTGGTGAAAAAGGTTCAGGAAGGTATGAAGGATCTCCTAGTTCAGATTCAGCTACGACTACCTTGCCTGATCTTAATAGCATGCACGTAACAAGTCTCTAAAACAAGAAAAATTTAAGTTAAATTTTTTTTTTAAATTTTTCTGAAGAGAACAAAAAAAAAGAAGAAAAATTAGAACTATCCTAAAAACTGAATTTTGGCTCCCTGGCAACGGCGCCAAAAACTTGACCGACCCTAAAATGTGTTTTAGGTTCTACCTCTCAAGTGTAAGAGGGCGGTCGTAGTTTTAAAACTCGGTAAGTCCGAGATAGAATTCCACAGGGACCCTAATTTGTTTTAGTTTTTAGGATGTGAAATGGATTCTAAAACTAAAGATAATTAAGTTTGAAGTTCAAGATTACTAAACTATAGCGTGTAATAAAATTAAGAGCAATTCCAATTTTAAACACTTAAAATTAAAATAAACAAAAACAATTTAGAATTTAAAAAAAAAAGAAACAATTAAACCGGACGATAAGAAATTAAAACAAATTCAAAAAAACTAATCTCAACTTCAAAATTACTCTATTATAATTAAAATCAAATTGGATTGCAATTCAATAATAGTAAGAATCTTGATTCAACGTCAAGTCCGGGTAGTTCACTACTTCGCCTTGGGGTGTGTCTATTTGAAAACTAGGGTTTAACTTGAAAAGTTTTGAAAACGTTGTAATCAAAGGTCAGTACCAGTGATCTCAAGCAGATATGGTTAAAGACCTTTATTTCCTAGGGTTTCTCAATTAAACACCAAAATATTAATCAAAATCTGATTTTTAAACCTATTCAAAAGTATTTGACAATTGGTTACAAAAATTCATACTAGTGATCTCATAAGGATTTGGTTAAGAATTTTCGTATTCAAATGTTTTCGAAATAGAAAAAAATAGATTTGTGAATGGTAGATCCCTTCGCAAGAGGTTTTGCAACCTTCACGAAGGGATTACGAACACCCCAAGGCTTTTCGTGAACTGCCCTTTCTTGATTCGTTGAATCAAGATTAGGGTTTTATGCTACAACTACTTTAAGCATCATAAAAACAATAAAAGAACATTCTATCATACGAAACGGGAATCGAAACAAGCAAAACATTATATAACAATCTAAATCGAAATAAATCGAAGTGCAACTTACAATGTAACTCGGATGTAAAAGAAAAAATGAACAATCAATACGAAGGCAATGATGAAAACTCTAAAGAACTCCATAAATCCACACATCCAAGTGTAAAAACCACTCTAAAATCAATCAACAATCTAATCTAACTCTCAATTGAATGTGTAATAAACAAAAGGAGACGTCCCTTGTTCAGCCATACAAGGGTTACATATATAGCTTAAGCAAAACCCTAGAAAAAATGAAGTAACACATGTGCCCAGGTCTTTGCTGGGGTCCAGACCCTTCGAGAAGGGGTGGGGACCCCAGAATACAAACTTTTCAAATTCCCTCACTGTGGTCCAGACCCTTTGATGAGGGGTCCGAACCCCAGAACCTTGATTGCTCCATCTTTGTTTCTTCTTCACTCTGAGTCCTTGGGTTGGTCCAAACCATCTTTGATGAGGCTTCAATCCCAACTCCTCCTTCATCTTCTAAGCCTTCTCCAACACCATTAACTTCGCTTTTCTCATCCATTTCCCTACAAATAAGATGATGAAACTTGTAGGTTACAAAATCATATCAAAACTTTAAATTTAACCATTCAAATGCATTAAAATGTATCAAAATATAGAGTTTGTAATTACATTTTTCAAGTGTAATCAGATTTCAAGATTATTTATTTATGTAATGTGGTTCGATTGTGAGGGAATGTAGTTGAATAAAGTACTAGGAAGTTTTTGGTCATAAAATCTTTGATGTTATTCGAGTAAGGCCAAAGTAATGGCTGATACATTAAGCAAGAGATCGAGGAGTTTGATTGTGGCTAGGATTCTGTCAGGGAAGTCTTTAAGGAAATATTTGGTATTTTGAGATTCTTTGGGATGAGAATTATGATAATAAAGAAATTAAATTTTAGAGATAAAGTTATTCAGGAATTATATTTGATAATATGGATAAAGGGGTTATGAACTTCCAGTCGTGGGGCCAGTTTTATTAGAAAAATGCAATATTGTTAGTCTTCCAACTATAGTGTTGAGTACGAAAATATAACTATAAATGGAAAATGGGAATTTAAAAATAAAGTGAATGTACAAGATGTGGATGGATTTCATGAGGAGAGGCCTAGGAGTTTTATCATTTGAGATTGCAGTGCTTCTTAGTGGTACTAAAAGATATAATGGAATAAGATGTAAGGTGATGTTTGTGAATTCCCAATAGTGTTCAAGAAGAAATTTCTAGCTTATCACTTGAAAGGGAATAAGGAAAAAATATATATATTGGAAGTTGTAGCAAGTTAAGAAGATTAATAAATATTGGAGATTGATTTGTGTACTCGTAGTACTTGTAAGTGATTAATGATTAATATGATAAGTGGGAGCCAAAATTTATACGTTTAGGTGATAAATTGTGAAACTTAAAGGGTTTATTAAATTGGTTATGCTTGGTCAGGTTAGTTGTTAAATAGTGGATATTGAGGCTTCATATCATTAATAGAAATTTTATAGAATTTTAGTTGTGAGACAAAGGATAGTACAGAAATTAGAAATGAAAGATTTTGAAGAATATTCAAAAGTCCTAACTAAGAATTTGGGAAAATTTGAAGTTATTAATTATACAAGACATATCATACTTATTAGGCTTTGAGATGATTAATTTGGATCCATACCATTAGTTGATTAGATGTTTTGATATGATCAATATAAGTGTAATGTGGTATATGGTATATGGTATATAAAGTGATGCTATGATTTGCCTTGAATATAATTAGAATTGAGAATTTTGTGCTGAATAAACAGACATGTAGAGGGTTGTGGTGAATAAGGAAGAAATTAGAATTGATAAAAAAAAGGGTTTGTGGTTTAATTTAGTCTAATTGTTTGTTATATGATGTCTTGGGGATTGTGGTGCTATATGACGAATTGTAAAATTTGGCCTCGATTATTTGATTAGTATGTCTGATTTTAGTCAAAAGGATCATTGGTATTTTTAAAAGAATGATTTACTATTTGGCTACCACTAATTAAGGGTAAGGCAAGAGGATATTTCTAAGGTGAAGTGCGTTTGTTCTTAAATCATTCATATGCTGGAATTTTTATTAATGAAGGATAGTTTACTGAAGTCTTAATGAATTTTTTTTTTTTTTTTTTTTTTGTAACCTAGAACCCTCATCGGTTTATTACAGTCCTCAAAGAACTGCGTAGCTAATGGCTAAACCAGGGAGATGTACGCTACCTCTCACGCACAGCTCGCTTAAGTCAATAATCAAACTTGTGTGATCTCTATGTGGAGCATATCCGCAAGCCACTTAAGCTAACCCAAGGGTAGTCTATGATGAAATTAATGTGGTAAGTAATATATAGGTGCACCAAAATAAGGAATGTGGTATTAAATAGTTGATCAGGGAGCCTCATGTACTTGATTACTTATAGACTATACTGGAAACTTGTAGTGGTCATAGTGCATGCTTTGGTAAGTTGAAGTATTGGTTGCTAACTGGTTAATACTGCGTAAATGTAAATTCAAGAATATGAAGTTAGGTGAAAGACATGACTTTTGGTGAAAAATATTATTTAGATTTAGTTTGGTAAAAGTCATAAGCTAATATCTAAGTTCAGTTACAGTTTTGGGTAGGAAAGAGAAGGAATATGCAAAAGGAAGAAGAGTTTTGAAATAGAATAAGTAGCCTACCGAGTTTATTTGGTAGTTTCCTAATTTTATTTTTAAGCTGTTAATTATGTTGGAGGTAATATGGTAAATCGTGATTTAGAATTTGTGGATTTTATTTTTAATGAGTATCTAATTAGTTGGGTTAAATTGTAAGGTTAATCACTTAATGGAGTTAATGTAAATATTTAAATATGAGGAAAATTGCGATGGAAATGGTATTTGAAAAGTAGAGGAAAGCTACAAAATTAGAATTGATAAAGGATTTGTGGTCTAATTTGGTTAGTAGCTATGCCTAGTTGGATATTTATTACACTTAAATATGATACACTTAACATAGTGTCCCAAGTGATTAGTATGATTTTGTGGTGATTTGTGATGTTTGGTGTCAACCATATGATTGGTCTGCATTGATTGGTTTCTCTCAAGGCTGTAGTTAGAAAGATTAAATACTAAGGCCACGTGTTTCTGGTTTAGACCTATGGGAGAAATTAGAAATGAAATGGAAAGGTAAAATTTTGGAGTAACAATAAGTCCAGTACAAGGTTGTTGAGCCAAGAGGAATTGGTAAATAAAGTACTTTATGATTATTATCCGTGATTAATTGAAAATATTGATAAAGTGGTTGGTAATAGCAAATGATAAATTAAGAAAAGAATTTCGGGTAGAAGAAGAAGGTATTAAATTATATGATAAAGTGAATGAAAACTCTAGAAATAGGAGTGTTGCGGATATGTAATAACAGAACTATGTGTGTTCTTATTATCTTGACTATGTGATCAAGGGACATGGAGTGTGTGTGGTGTGATGATGCATTGGCATGTTTAAATGAAATTGTGGAAAGAGTTATTATTGAAGAAGAAATATGAATATGAATCAGATGATGAAAATGATGGAAAAAGGAAAACCTTAAAATATTAAGTGTTATGAGATTTGAATAAAAGAATATCGGCATTATAATATGGAGGAAATGTTAAAGTTCAACTTTGTTAAGGAAAGGATTTTGATTTGGGAGGTCAGTTGTCATATTATAGAAATTCAGAAAAGTATACAGTATAGTGCAATATAAGAAAGAGTTTAAGATTTGGTGTTGCTGAGATAGTAATACAAAAGTGGGTTGTTATTACAAATTATTTAAGGAGCCATAGGGTTAGTTATTGAATTCAAAGTAGCACAGCAGAAGTTTGGAGATTTATACTTTAGATTTGCCATGATTTGTTAGATTGTGAAGTGATCTAAGTATTATTTAATGAGTAGATTTTTAAATCCTGTTCACATTAGAAGCATCATGATATTGCATAATCTACTTGGGAGCATGAATACAAGGTGTACAAGCAATATATGTAGTTATTTACTTAAAGTTGTATTGAAATTTTGAGGACGAAATGTTTGTAAGAAGGGGAGAATATAATAACTCGAATTTCTATATTAAGGTGAATTGGAGAATGTTGATGAGTTTAATATATAGTGGGCTGTTAAATTGATTAATGAAAGGTACTAGATATTTGAATTGATGATTTTTAACAACTTTAGGAGGTAATGGTGTGTTAATTTGATCAATATGGGTCATTAGGAAGGTAGCTAGTTGAAGTTTTGGGGAAAAAAAAACTTAATTTTTGGACTTAGCTATTTTTGGGCTCGAAAGGTACCGGAGGGGCGCCCATGGCCATTGTGGGGTGCCCATGATTCATATGGGATGCCTATAATGCTCTGCAATGGGTCAAATGAGATTGTTTCCCTTCTGGTCTTTCATAGGTCAACTTCTAAGTCATTTCTTGGACAGACCTAGGAGAGAGTTTGTAGGGGGAGGGGCTTAGGCTCCTGTAGCAAGCTTGGAGACTAAGCTAAGCAATTGTATTTGTATGTATGAGAGGACAAATAGAGAAAGTTTAGTGTTGGAGAAGGAAAACCAGGAGAGTTTAGACCAAGGGAGCAACCAAAGAAATTGGTTTCAGTAAGCCACTCAAACCTTCACCAAACACAAATTAATCTTGCAAAGATGCAATTAGGCACTCAATGAACATGTCCATGTGCTTTGTTTGTTGTTTGGATGAAAGGGTGAGGAGATTGAGCAACTCAAAGCTAGGAGCCAAAACCAAGAGTTCTCCGTCTTCTTGCTCCACCTTTGTTCAAGCTTGAGGTAGAGATTTCTAGCATCCTATTTGCATATGTGAGATGTAAAGAGTTATAAAAATGTTGTTGTGATGTTTATTTAAGGATTTGAAGGCATGAGGAGGTGTATTGGCTGGTGTAATAGAAGTGTACATATGCATATATAGATTGGACCCAAAATTTTGATTCGATGAAATAGGTGAATTAAACCTAGTTTTGATTGCTTTTCTAGAGTCTTTTAGATCCTAAACAACATCTGAAAACAAGATTTTGAATTAAATAATGGATTTGGCAAAGTTTGGAACACAAAACATTGAGATAAAACTCGAATAAAATAGAGTAACCTTTTTGTACATAAAGGGGCACCCATGGACCTTTGAGGGGCACCCATGAACCCTTGAGGGGTGCCCATGTCCCCTAAGGGGCGACCATGAACCTCGAGGGGCGCTTGTGACCCCCTGTCCAAAATGCCCAGTTTGTTCCTTTGTATGAAAACTTATATATCTTCAATCCCAACTCTTGTGACATTAAATGGTTAACTTAAAGTAATTAAATAGGTGAAAAGTAAATGAACTAAAGTGTAAAAAGAGATACTTGGATAGAGTGATAGTTTTTTAAGACTTGTTTAGTATTACCTTAATGTTAAACTTATGAGTACACATCCTATGCTTAATATATGCTTCACATAGAATTTTTTCAATATTGTTAATAGGACTTTAGTGATGTTTGATTATAAAATAAGTTGAGATTATGTTAGTGGGGTGAAGAAATAATAGAATGAAAGGATAATATGTTGATGTGATAGTTTAATAAGTTGAGATTGTTGAAATGGTTGATTATGGTGGTATAAGTTGTTGATGATATGATAAAATGTAATATGACAATACTAAATGGAATAAAATGAGATATTAATGGTGAAAATATTTCGATGGGAGATGTTTATGAGATAAGATAAAAGATACCAAATTATTGAAGAGATATACGATTTAGTATTTGCTACTTAGTGAACAATTTTATTATAATTGATTGATTATGATTACTGGAATATAATTTGTTATTTGCATTGAAGAATATGGATTATTTGATCATGATAAGAATAACTTAATTATGATGAAAATGATACGATAATTGGATTTGGAATATGTTGAGTTATTGTTGTAATGGATAATGAAAGTGAAGGGAAAATGAAGAGACGTTATGTATTGATTGTGGATTATGACGATATTTATGTATAAAACGATTAAGGGTGATAATGGAATGAGATAATTAGAAATGTGATTGATATTGAGACACAAGGATGGTGGGTATTACAAAATAGGAAAGGCACATAGATTACCCTAGGATTGAAAGACCTGAAATCTATGCAGGGATTAGTGTTCATGCCAGTAGGTTAGTAGCCTACAACATGATGTGTGATAAGGCTAATCGTGGCCTATAATGATGACGTAAACTAAGGCTAATCGTGGCCTCTAATGATGACATAAAATAAGGCTAATTGTGGCCTATAATGACAACGTGAGCTAAGGCTAATCTAGCCTCTAACGACGACGTTATTTATGCCCGCCCCCGTAAATAGAATGAGAATAGAACATAAATAATAACGATTATGAAAAGAGTGATTAAGTAAATGATAGTTGAATTAAGAAATGAGATTAATGACAGTAATTATGACATGTAATTACATAAGATTTATTTTGATAATGAAATTATGATGCTTACAAGGATGAGGACTTAGGTTTTATTATATGAAGTTGCATGATTATATTGAGTTATGTTAAATTATAAATGTTAGCATTGTTTTACATTATTGCTTTATATATTATATATGCTTTTTATGATGCTTCGTGGGCACAGGTGGATTAGTGCTCACATCCCTATAAACTTTGTTGCAAGAGTAGATCCTAAGGACTAGGTGGGCATTTGGTGGGATTCGACGTGCATAAGTTGTTGTAGACATTGAATTTGTCATTTATTTAAATTAAAATATTCATTTGAGATTGTAATATTATCTTACTTTCGAAAATCATTCGATTGGGTTGTTAAGGCCATAAGGCCTTTTTCGTGTTTGTTATTATTATGGGATATGTTGGAGCTTGATGGCCTAGCAATAGCCGACGCATAGTTTATGTTATTTATGTATTATCTTTTGAGGAAGTCGCTCTAGGGTGGTCTTATTGCTCTAATACGGGGTTGGTTACTTAGTATATGTTATGTATCTTATTCACTCACCCCTCAAGTCATGAGATCTGGAGCGTGACACAACCTAAACTAAACATTGTCCTCAATATAAGAACCATGATGCATATGCAGGTCTGTTAGTGTGCAAAGTGAGCATAATGAGGATGATAAGCATAAAGATGAATCAATATATAACATATAAACCAAGCATGCAACCTAATAAATAGCCCTGAAGCAATAAAAACACCCCCAACCTGGTTTTACAGCACTCCAACAGCATCAACAGAATATACCAAGGTGTAATTGTCACGCCCCGAATCTCGTGACCCGAGGGGTGAGTGATAAACACACACAATATGCATAAACATAACCAATCCCATGATCAGAGCAACGCAACATAAGCTAGTGAGCCCAAGACATAAGATAAAATAATATAAGCTTAACTTGACCATTGCCATAATATAAATTCCATACACCATTCCCAAATTACATAACTTAGGCCTTAAGGCCATTACAACCAATTCGAAAAGGTTTAGAAGAGTACAATATTACAACCCCAAAAGAAATTCAATTTAAAAGACCAAGAGCTTTGTTAAGCTTTGTAGGGCTCATGCATAACCTCCTAATCCTAACACATCAACCCACTTGATTGTTATTGCTTGTACCTGCATCAAAGTCTGTAGGGATGTGAGCACGGGTCCACTTGTGCCCACAAGTCTCAAACAAACATATACGATATGTATTCCACACATGCAAGCATTTTATGATGTATCTAGTTACCACCTATACTCTAGAATCAAAATCACTCACTGACATCACCAATTTAGACTATGCACCTTTATACACAACAATATTGTAAAAAGAAATTCAATTCCAACCAATACTTAATCCTTGAATACTCATTCTTAAGTCTCAAATCACATTTCAATTCACTTTTTAATGTTTAATCAAAATTGACCACATAACCATATTTTCAACATCTATTAACATTCAACAACATCACAATGTAACATTCAATTCCAAATAATCTTCATTATTAAATTTCTCAACATTACATCTAATCACATTTCCTACCACATTGTTACAAATTCAACATTTAATCATGAATTCACATTCACATCATCACTTTCCATCAATCCATCACACAATCATAGTCACACAAATCATCGGGGGTTGGGTGTATACACAACATCGTCTTTTATGGGTCCAGACCCAACGGAAACGGCAAACCAAACACCATCGTTTAGGATCACAATCCAAGGTCACGGGTAACCCATACACTCACAATGTTGTGGGCTACTAACCCACTGGCATTGACACCAAACACTGTGCAGGTTTCGGGACTCTCAACCCGAGGGTAATCTCAAACCCTTCCTATTTACCACACCCCACCATGGCCCCCGTCACACAAACAATCATTCATCATATCACATCTCATCATTCACAAGTACACATTCAACATCATATACTTTTATAAAACACAAATCCACATTCAAGTTTATCCCATGATTCATCACATAACGACTTTAATTAAGCATCATTAAACATTTAACCTCTTTCAATGTTATGAACATGAGCTTCCTTTTGCCAAATCACAATTCATTAAAGCAATCACAAGTTCATATACTTTAACATTTAGTTTACATTAAGGCATATTCACAATTCTATTTGATTAAGACCCTTATCTCAAAGTAGGCTTCCAATTCATTTCATTCATGGTAGCAAGCATTCCTCTTTACAAGCTTAATCCCATAGGTTTAAGATAATCAACCCTTAATCACTTTGTTAAAAGCTCTTTTCCACTTTAAAATCCATGCAATTAATCAAATAAAAGTTCTACACACAAACATATTCCCAACCCCTTCATAATCCTAAGGTAGGAAGTTAAGTTAAGAAAAATCAGGAAAAGTGTTCTAGTCTCAGTGGGTGCCCCACCAAAAGTTCATGGGCACCCCTGAAGGGTCATGGGCGCCCCACAAAAGATCATGGGCGCCCCTCAAGGGTCATGGGCACCCCACCGAAACCCACAGGCGCCCCTCTGTTGTCCAAAAAGCTACTTTGCTCCGGTTCAAGCTCTAAGCCATGTTTTTAGGTTCCAAACTTTACCCAATCCAATATCTAACCTAATACCTTATTTTCTTAGGTTGTCTAGGACATAGAAGACTTTAAAAAGTCCATCAAAACACATTTTAATCCATTTATTTCTTCAATACAAAAATCTTGGTCCAACCTTTACACATGTAAACACACAACCATTCATCCACACAAACTCCACTTCCAAGGTTTCCAAATTTTAAATAAATTTCATAGAAGTGTTTACTAGCTCAAATACATCTCATATATTCTAAAATGAGACTAGAAATCCCTAGCTCAAGTGCTAAAAAGATAGATCAACAAAAGGGTGTCTTGAGCTTCCAAACCCTCAAACTTTGATGGCTCCAATCTTCTCCCTCCTTGATCAAAACTAAAAATGAATAACATAGGAAGGTTTTTTAGGGTTCTAATTTTAATCTTGTAAAAGGAATTTGAATTCTATGAAGATTTGGAAGACCTACCTTTGAAAACCCAACCGATTCTTCCTTTGGTCTTCCTTTGCTCTTCTTTTGCTCTCACCCGAACTCTCTCTCCTTCCTAGCCACTTCTCTCTCTCTCTCTTACATCAAATCAATCTAATATATATATATATATAACAATATTTTATATCCCCAAATAGTAATCCTCTTGTCTCCCCTCATCCCTAGCTAAGTATAGGTGTTAATAGGGTGAGGCTCAACTGGAAAATGCAAAGGTCAGCTTACTGTTGATTTTCTGCACAAGTGGGGCGCCCTTCATAAACCACAGGCGCCATCCTAGAGCCATGGGCACCCCTCAGCATGCTTCCGAGTCAAAATGTTGACTTTTGTGCTATTTTGCCAATTTCTTCCAAAATTCATACCCCCAAGTCATCTTTAATGACTAAACTTACTTAATTAACATACTAACATGCCCAAAACTTGTTAAAACCATCAAATTATATTAACATGAAATTTGAGATATTACATTCTTCCCCCCTTAAAAAATTTCATCCTCGAAATTTAGTACATAACATAACCTTAAGAAAACAAATGTGGATAGCGTTGCCGCATCTAAAGCTCCCATTCCCAAGTTGATTCTTCCACTCCATGATGTTTCCATAACACTCGAACCAAAGGAATTGTTTTACCCCGTAGTACTTGGTCTCGAGCATCCAAAATCCAAATGGTTGTACTTCGTACTTCACATCTGAGTCTATTTCCAATTCAGTCCAATTCAGTCCAATTCAGCACATGAGTAGGGTCTGGAATGTACTTACGTAACATAGAGACATGAAAGACTTCGTGCACTCCAGACATTTGGGGTGGCAATGCCAACCGGTAAGCAACCTCTCCAACTTTTGCTAATATTTCAAACGGGCCAATGTATCTAGGAGATAACTTCCCTCGCTTGCTAAATCTGTACTGTACCTTCCATGGCGACACTTTTAGAAATACGTGATCCCCCACTTGAAACTCCAAGGGTCTCCTTCTTTGATCTGCATAACTCTTCTGGCGACTACATGCTGTCTCCAGTCTTTGCCTAATTACCTTGATCTTCTCATTAGTCTCACGAACTAATTTTGGCCCAATCATGGCTGCTTCTCCAACTTGTGTCCAACACACCGGTGATCTATACGGTCTTCCATACAGTGCCTCAAATGGTGCCATTTCAATGCTAGCCTGGTAACTATTATTATAAGCAAACTCCACCAGTGGCAAATGATCCTCCCAACTACCTTTAAAGTCCAACACACAAGCTCGAAGCATGTCTTCTAAAATCTGAATTGTTCTTTCCGACTGTCCATCCGTTTGGGGATGATAAGCTGCACTAAAACACAACTCCGCCCCCATGGCCGCTTGAAAACTCTGCCAGAATCGAGAAACGAAACGAGAGTCCCGGTCTGAGACAATAGACACTGGCGTCCCATCCAACCTCACAATTTCCCGAATGTATAATCGGGCCAAAGAGTCCATTGAATCCGTCATTCACATTGGCAAGAAATGAGCCGACTTGGTCAACCGATCAACAATCACCCATATGGCATCACAACCTTTTTTTGTCCTTGGCAACCCTGCCACAAAATCCATAGTCACATTTTCCCACTTCCACTTGGATATTGGCAAAGGCTGTAACAATCTAGCCGGTCTTTGATGCTCTGCCTTCACTTGCTGACAAGTGAGACACTTGCTAATGAACTCCGCCACATCTTTCTTCATTCCTACCCAATAAAACTGCCTCTTTAAGTCATGATACATTTTTGTACTCCCTGAATGCACTGCTAGCCTGGAATGATGAAAATCCCTCAAAACTTCCTCTTTAACAGAAGAGGGCACAAAGATTCTCCCTTAGTATTTGACCAGTCCATCATCATTTACTGTCCAGCCCAGAATATCCACCCGATCCTTTATTTTATTACAAACATCATTAGCTTCCTCATCTAACTTCTGAGCCTCAGTTACTCTGTTGATTAGAGCTGGCTGGGTGACAATAGTACATAACACTCCTTGCTCTTTTCCTTTTTTAAGCTCCAATTCAAACTCATTCAATGTCCCCATCATTTCCTATTCCTTCACTGCTACACAAGCCACGGCTCTTCTACTCTTCCTGCTTAAGGCATCTGCAACTACATTAGCTTTGCCCGGATGATAATGCAATTCAAAGTCATAGTCCTCCATATATTCCATCCACCGCCATTACCTCAAATTCAGGTCTCTCTGAGTAAAAATATATTTCAAACTTTTATGATCCAAGAATACTTCAAATTTCTCACCATACAAGTAATGTCTCCAATGCTTTAAGGCAAAAATGACTGCTGCCAGCTCCAAATCATGCATTGGATAATTCTTTTCATGATTCTTCAACTGTCTTGACCCATAAGCCACCACTCGCCCATTCTGCATAAGAACACACCTAAGTCCTTCCTGTGATGCATCACAATACACCAAGTAACCGACTCCTCTCTCTAGGATAACCAACACTGGTGCAGTAGTCAATCTTCTTTTTATCTCTTGAAATGATCTTTCACATGCATCACTCCATTCAAATTTGATCCCCTTTCGGGTTAATCTAGTTAGCGGGGCCACTAATCTAGAAAAATCTGAGACAAACCTTCTGTAATATCCTGCCAACCCAAGGAAACTGCGGATCTCAAATACGGACTTTAGTTGAGACCATTCCAAAATAGCTTCAATTTTGGATGGGTCCACTGCTACTCCATCCTTTAAGACAACATGTCCTAAAAATTTAACCTTTGTAAGCCAAAATTCACATTTGCTCAGCTTGGCATATAACTGATGATCTTTCAACCTTTGTCGTATAAGCCTCAAATGTTGTTCATGTTCCTCTTCTGACTTAGAATACACCAAGACATCATCTATGAACACCACCACAAACTCATCCAAGTAATCTTTAAAGACTCGATTCATTAAGTCCATAAAGACTGCCAGTGCATTTGTCAAACCAAAAGGCATGACCAGAAACTCATAATGACCACACCGAGTCCTGAATGCCGTCTCTGGAATGTCTTCTTCTCTTATCCTCACTTGATGGTACCCGGATCATAGATCAATCTTCGAAAACACCAATGATCCTTTCAACTGATCAAATAAATCATCGATTCTTGGTAGCGGGTATCTATTATTGATAGTCACCCTGTTCAATTTCCTGTAATCAACACACATTCTCAAAGTCCCATCTTTCTTAGCTGCAAATAATCCTGGCGCACCCCAAGGTGAAGTACTTGGCCGGATGAATCCCTTGGCCGACAATTCCTCCACCTGTGTTTTCAATTCTACTAACTCTACCAGTGCCAACCTGTAGGGTGGAATGGAGATGGGTTCGGTGCCTGGAACCAGATCAATGCAAAACTCCACTTCCCTTTTAGTTGGCAACCCAAATATCTCTTCAGGAAACACCTCAGGAAATTCATTCACAACTCTAGGCAATTCAAGTCTCTGTTCCCCGTCCTCTTCTTCTATAATCATGCAAGCAAACAGACTACACAATTCATCTTTTCTCTGACTTTTCAAAAGCGACGCTTCTCTTGTTTTACACCGATCTATAAAGAAGCGAATTTGATCCCCCTCTAGCGTAGTTAAGGTCACCTTATGCTTATTACAGTCAATCATAGCTTGGTAGAACATAAGCCAATCCATTCCAAGTATGATATCAAAACCCCTCACTCCAATACAATTAAGTCAAAAGTTGAGACGAACTCTCGCCCATCAAATACATTAGTTACCCTTAGTTCACATCCATTACACACTTGAGTCAAAGAAGAAAATCCCGCTATGGGGGTCTTAACACACAAATAATTCCAAAGGGCTAACATCCAATCCCAAGGCATGCACAAATAACGCGGTGACAAATGAATGGGATGCTCCCGTGTCTAAGAGTACAATGGCATTTGATGAATAAACACGAAAAATACCTCTTGTCACCATAGGCTCAGCTGGCGTTTCCTGCTGTGCCACTGCAAACACTCTACCTTGTGTCTGGACATTCTGTGGCTAGCCAAACCTCTGTCCCGGTGGGTTCACCCTTGACTGTTGTGATGTTCCAACTTGCATTGTCCTTTGTGGGATACTCCTATGCTGAAACTGCTGCTGTATTGATTGGGAGGCCGATGGGCGAGCCCCATGTAACCACTGTCTAGGTTGTGTCATCTTTCTTCTTGCACCCTGCTGACTCTGAGGGCAAAACTTCTGAATATGCCCTGTCTTCCCAAACCCATAACACACTATCTCATCTCCAACCTGTCTGCTTCTCATCTACCTTATGGATTCATTTTGTCCTCTAGCCTTAAGGCATTCAGTGCTCTTATGCCCTGGTTGCTTGCAATTAAAACAGATAATCAGCCTCTGAGAAGTGCTTTCAAATTTCCTTGATGGTCTAGGTGTTGTACTCTCCTGATAGGATATTGCATCTGTGAAGTGGATGAGTTACCCTTAGCTCTTTTTTTGCTAACTCTTTCTTGTCGAGTCCCCATGGTCATGCTTCGCTGACTTTCATAGATAACTTTGGTCTTATTCAAGTCCCTTTCCACTGTCATGGCCTGATTTACCAAAGTCTCATAATCCTCCAGCCCCAACATCACCATCTTGTTCCTTAGGGTTGGCCTCAATCACCTCTCAAATCTCCTGTATTTCAAATAAGTAGTAGAGACCAACTCAGGCGCATACTTTGATAAGTCTGAGAATTTCCTCTCATACTCCAACACTGACATAGTTCCTTGTATCAACCCAGCAAATTCCTCCCTCTTAGCATCCCTTAAAGATTGAGGGAAAAAGTGATCCCTGAACTTTTCCTTAAAGCTTTCCCATGTGAGACCCACTGATCCTCCTGTGTCCTTCAAACTAGTCCACCAAGCTGACGCTCTTCCCACTAATTGAAAAGCCGTTAGCATAATGCAAGTAGAAGGATTAGTAATCTCCATTGCTACTAATATCTTCTCGCATTCCTCCAAGAACTGTTTAGCCACATCCGTGTCAGCCACACCATCATAAGTTGGAGCCTTCATCCTCCTGAATTTCTCCAAAGCAGTTGGGCCTGCTTGCACTTGTGTTTGGGGTCCAACTCGAGCCCTTCCTGCTATTGCGGCCATAGCTGCCGCCAATTGCTGTAATACTGCTCCAGCATCCATAGCTGCTGGTTGTTGAGCCTCTGATGTCCTAGACTGTACCTCTTCCTCTCCTAGGTCATCCCGTTGTGCAATAGGTGGTGCCTAAGCCACTGCACTTTGATGTGTTTCCTGTTCCTGCTGAACAGGAGAATGTTCTCTTCCTCTACCCCCACCTTGGCCATTACCTCGGCCTCGGCCTTTAACTCCCATTGCACGCGGTGGCATTTTATCTAAAGTATATCAAAGCATAAAATAACAATATTAGATCGACATCTAAGCTTATGATAAAGCATAACTTCATCTCATAACAACAATACAATAGTTTAACACATTCATAAGGGTTTAACATAACAACAACACCTTACTTCCATTAGTACTACCACAGAAATTCCAACATTCCAAGTTCCCAAGTTACTCTACTAACTGAAATTAAAAGAGTTCATAACATAGCATAAGTCCTTAGACTATCAACCATTCCGATTACCACTAAGGGAATTGTCTTTCCAAAATTTTCCCTTTACATTCTTATATCTCAATTCCTACGATACAGGCAAGAGCTACAAGAGTGCCTCCTCCTACCACAATAAGTACAGCACTTGATACATTGCTGAGGGCACTAGTAGCGTATCCATCCACGCCTACGACAGCTAGCACACACTCCTCGCAGATGATCTTCCCTACTACTAGAGCTTCCATCCATCTCCTCAACATTAGTGCTAACCTCATGTGGATTAACATTCTGACTATTTGGGTTGGGTTCTATCACCACGTCTAGGGTCATGGTTGGATTTGCTGAAAGAGTAGGTACAATCACAGTCACATTCTGTACTAACATCACCGGGTAGGCAGACTGGTACTGAACAGGCATCTAATAAGGCATCACACTCTGATATGGATAAGGTGTTAGATATGGAACTAGGTACGGCATCCCATAGTAGGATACCACTTGATGACCTAAAGTTGTTGGCACCCTGCTTATCTCTTCTATACTCTCTATCATGTTCTAGGGTTAGGCCTCAGTTTAACCTTTGGTTGCCACTTGGGTAAAGATGTCATCACTCGGCCACACTATCTCTTCTTCTACTGACTGGGCTTTAGTACCACTGCTCTCCCCTTTCTCAAATCCCATCTAAAAATTTAAACAAGATAAATTAGATCCCAAGGTCAAATTACAGTTATAATACATTCAAGCATGCAATATGAAATGCAAGACTTCCCATGTCCCTAGGTATTCTGACCTAGTGCTCTGATACCAACCTGTCACGCCCCGGATCTTGTGACCCGAGGGGTGAGTGATAAACACACATAATATGCATAAACATAACCAATCCCATGATTAGAGCAACGCAACATAAGCTAGTAAGCCCAAGACATAGAATAAAATAACATAAGCTTAACTTGACCATTGCCATAACATAAATTCCATACACTATTCCCAAATTACATAACTTAGGCCTTAAGGCCATTACAACCAATTCGAAAAGGTTTAGAAGAGTACAATATTACAACCCCAAAAGAAATTCAAGTTAGAAGACCAAGAGCTTTGTTAAGCTTGGTATGGCTCATGCATAACCTCCTAATCCCAACACATCAACCCACTTGATTGTTATTGCTTGTACCTGCATCAAAGTCTGTAGGGATGTGAGCACGGGTCCACTTGTGCCCACAAGTCTCAAACAAACATATATGATATGTATTCCACACATGCAAGCATTTTATGATGTATCTAGTTACCACCTATACTCTAGAATCAAAATCACTCATTGACATCACCAATTTAGACTATGCACCTTTATACACAACAATATTGTAAAAAGAAATTCAATTCCAACCAATACTTAATCCTTGAATTCTCATTCTTAAGTCTCAAATCACATTTCAATTCACTTTTTAATGTTTAATCAAAATTGACCACATAACCATATTTACAACATCTATTGACATTCAACAACATCACAATGTAACATTCAATTCCAAATAATCTTCATTATTAAATTTCTTAACATTACATCTAATCACATTTCCTACCACATTGTTACAAATTCAACATTTAATCATGAATTCACATCCACATCATCACTTTCCATCAATCCATCACACAATCATAGTCACACAAATCATCGAGGGTTGGGTGTATACACAACACCGTCTTTTATGGGTCCAGACCCAACGAAAATGGAAAACCAAACACCATCGTTTAGGATCACAATCCAAGGTCACGGGTAACCCATACACTCACAATGTTGTGGGCTACTAACCCACTGGCATTGACACCAAACCGTGCGCAGGTTCCGGGACTTTTAACCCAAGGGTAATCTCAAACCCTTCCTGCTTACCACACCCCACCATAGCCCCTGTCACATAAACAATCATTCATCGTATCACATCTCATTATTCACAACTACACATTCAACATCATATACTTTTATACAACGCAAATCCACATTCCAGTTTATCCCATGATTCATCACATAATGACTTTAATTAAGCATCATTAAACATTTAACCTCTTTCAATGTTATGAACATGAGCTTCCTTTTGCCAAATCACAATTCATTAAAGCAATCACAAGTTCATACTCTTTAACATTTAGTTTACATTAAGGCATATTCACAATTCTATTTGATTAAGATCCTTATCTCAAATTAAGCTTCCAATTCATTTCATTTATGGTAGCAAGCATTCCCCTTTACAAGCTTAATCCCATAGGTTTAAGATAATCAACCCTTAATCACTGTTTGAAAAGCTCTTTTCCACTTTAAAATCCATGCAATTAATCAAATAAAAGTTCTACACGCAAACATATTCCCAACCCCTTCATAATCCTAAGGTAGAAAGTCAAGTTAAGAAAAATCAGGAAGTGTTCTGGTCCCGGTGGGCGCCCCACCAAAAGTTCATGGGCACCCCTGAAGGGTCATGGGCACCCCACAAAAGATCATGGGTGCCCCTCAAGGGTCATGGGCGCCCCACCAAAACCCACAAGCGCCCCTCTATTGTCCAGAAAGCTACTTTGCTCCGGTTCAAGCTCTAAGCCATGTTTTTAGGTTCCAAACTTTACCCAATCCAATATCTAACCTAATACCTTATTTTCTTGAGTTGTCTAGGACCTAGAAGACTCTAAAAACCCATCAAAACACATTTTAATCCATTCATTTCTTCAATACAAAAATCTTGGTCCAGCCTTTACACATGTAAACACACAACCATTCATCCGCACAAACTCCACTTCCAAGGTTTCCAAATTTTAAATAAATTTCATAGAAGTGTTTACTAGCTCAAATACATCTCATATATGCTAAAATGAGACTAGAAATCCCTAGCTCAAGTGGTAAGAAGATAGATCAACAAAAGGGTGTCTTGAGCTTCCAAACCCTCAAACTTTGATGGCTCCAATCTTCTCCCTCCTTGATCAAAACTAAAAATGAATAACATAGGAAGGTTTCTTAGGGTTCTAATTTCAATCTTGTTAAAGGAATTTGAATTCTATGAAGATTTGGAAGACCTACCTTTGAAAACCCAACCGGTTCTTCCTTTGGTCTTCCTCTGCTCTTCTTTTGCTCTTACCCGAACTCTCTCTCCTTCCTAGCCACTTCTCTCTCTCTCTTTCTTGCATCAAATCAATCTAATATATATATATATGACAATATTTTTAATCCCCAAATAGTAATCCTCAGGTCTCTCTCACCCCTAGCTAAGTATAGGTGTTAATAGGATGACGCTCGGCTGGAAAATGCAGAGGTCAGCTTACTGTTGATTTTCTACACAAGTGGGGCACCCCTCATAAACCATGGGGGCCCATCCTAGAGCCATGGGCGCCCCTCATAAACCATGGGCGCCCCTCAACGTGCTCCCGCGTCAAAATGTTGACTTTTGAGCTATTTTGCCAATTTCTTCCAAAATTCACACCCCCAAGTCATCTTTAATGACTAAACTTACTTAATTAACATACTAACATGCCCAAAACATGTTAAAACCATCAAATTATATTAACATGAAAATTCAGGATATTACAGTAATCTTCAAAATATAGAAACAGAATGTGAAGAGGGTGGATATTACCTTGAAGCTACATTATTAATTAACTAACCAAAACCTACAAAACAAAATATAAGATAAAAAGAAAAAAACAGAGAAGAAAAATGAAAAAAGAAAAGAAAGTTAGTAAATGGAAGTAAATGAAAAAGAACAAGAAGAAACTTACTCCTAAAATGAAGTCTAAAAATGAAGATACAAAAACTCCTACACTAATATTATACAAGAATTGGTTCATGTACTTTAATCAAAGAGGTGAGGGTTAGAGAACTCCCACTTCTCAATCTCAACCACAAAGTTATCCAAATATGGCTTGAGATGATGGCAGGCCATTCAATTTGAAAGTGGTATCCTTACGTGGATTATGAACCTCACACACGCTATGCTCCAAAATTGAGGAGATGATGAACGAACAAGACCATCTAGACCGAAGTTTTCCTAGAAAAATGTGTAAACAAGAATTGTACATCAAGACTTTCTGGCCTACGTGAAAAGACTTCCTAGAAATGTGCTTGTCATAAAAGTCTTTCATTTTGGCCTTGACAATCTCTGCATTCTCGAAAGCATCATTACGTAACTCTTCAAGTTCATTCAATCGTAACTTCCGAAGAACACCTGCATCACCTAAACTTTCATTAAACTGCCAAATTGCCAGTAGGCCCTATGGTCCATCTCTACGGGTAGGTGGCAAGTTTTGCCAAAGATAAGGCCGTAGGGAAACATTCCTGAAATGGTCTTGTATGTCATCCGATATGTCCACGAAGCATCAATGAGATGCAAAGACAAATCTTGTGTGTGGGGTTGACGGCCTTTTCAAGTATGCCGTTAATCTCCCTATTCGCCAACTCTACTTGGCCACTATTCTGTGGGTAGTATGAGGCACCCACCTTATGTGTCACACTGAAATTATGTAACAAGACACCAATAGGCCTATTGCCAAAATGCTTGCCTCCATCACTAATGATGGCCCAAGGCATCCCACAGTGTAAGAAGATATACTCCTCCAAGAACTTAGCCACCAGCCGGTGGTCATTGGTGCGAGTTGCAATGGCTTCTACCCACTTGGAAACATAGTCTATAGCCATAAGTATGAACTTAAATCCAAACGATTTAGGAAATAGGCCCATGAAATCAATGCCCCAACAGTCAACAATCTCCAAAATGATTATGGGGTTTTAAGGCATCTCATTTCACTTACTAAGGACTCCTAGCCTTTGATACCGGTCACATCTAAGCCAGTAGTTATGGATATCCTTAAATAATGAAGGCCAATAAAATTTGCTTTGGATGATCTTAGTGGCTATTTTCTTTGAGGAAAAATGGCCTCCACATGCTAGGGAATGACAAAACTCAATGACATTAGGAATCTCAGTCTCGAGAATGCAACGTCTAATAATTTGATTCGGACAATATTTGTAGAGATATGGTTCATCCAAAAAGAAATTACAGACATTGCGTATAAATTTCCTTTTATCAATCCTAGTCCAATGTGATGGCATAAGGCCAGTCACCAAAAAGTTGGCAATGTCCAAATACCAAGGGGAGTAGTCCTGAGATGTGGAGCTCACATCCATAATATGTTCATCTGAAAACTGCTCCTCTATTGGTAGGTCACTATAGTCAGACATATGAGATGGTAACCTAGACAAATGATCAGCCACCACATTTTCTACTCTTTTCCTATCCTAGATTTTCAAGTTAAACTCTTATAGGAGCAAAATCCACCTAATAAGGTGGGGTTTGGCCTTTTGTTTGGAAAGGAGATATTTTAAAGTTGCTTGGTCTGTGAACACTATGACATGGGACCCTACCAAATAAGACCTAAACTTGTTAAGGGCAAATACTACAGCTAGCAATTCATTCTTAGTGGTGGTGTAGTTTAATTGAGTCTCATTAAGGGTCTTGCTAGCGTAGTAAATGACATGATGCTTGTCCTTTTTCCTTTGCCCCAAAATAGCCCCCACCACATGATCACTTGTGTCACACATAAGCTCAAAAGTAAGGACCAATTTGGGCTTTGAATTACGAGTGCAGTAGTCAGCATGGTCTTTAACTAATCAAATGCCCCTTAATACCTAGATGTCCATACAAATGGAACATCCTTAGAAAGTAAATCACACAAGGGATGAGCTATGGAACTAAAGGATTGGATGAAACTACGATAAAATCCAGCATGTCAAAGAAGAGATCTCACATCCTTAACACAAGTTAGAGTAGGTAATTTCTCTATAAGTTCAACTTTTGCTTTATTGAACTTTACCCCTTTGGATGAGACAATGTGTCCCAAAACTATCCCCAAGTTTACCATGAAATGGCACTTCTCCCAATTAAGCACTAGATTAGTCTCCTTACAATGAACCAAACTTTCTCTAAGCTTCTTAGACACTCATCAAATGGAGAAATCATCCATGAACACCTTTAGAACGTTTCGACCATGTCACTAAATATGCTTATCACACACTGTTGAAAAGTTACCGGTACATTACATAACCCAAATGGCATACATCTATATGTATAAGTTCCAAAAGGGCATGTGAAGGTGGGCTTTTCTTGATCCTCAAGTGCTATTTCAATTTAGTTATACCCTAAATATCCATCAAGAAAATAGTAGAAAGACTTCCCCGCTACTCTCTCAAGCACTTGATTTAGGAATGGAACGGGAAAATAGTCTTTTCGGGTCAAAGCATTTAGGTGCCTATAGTCGATACACATACACCGCCCGGTTTGGGTATGTTGTGGTACTAACTCTCCTTGTTTTCTTCAATAGTGACATCGGACTTTTTAGGGACTACTTAAGTCGGATCACCCACTTTGAATCTGAGATGGGGTAAAAGATACTTGCATCCAACAATTTGAGCACTTCTCCCTTCACAACCCCTTTCACGTTAGGGTTAAGCCTACGTTGCATTTGCCTCACCAGTTTGGCATCATCCTCAAAGTTTATATGATGAGTGCATACTAAAAGGCTAATACCTTGAAGATCTACTACTGTCCATCCTAAGGCCTTGCAGTGAGCACTCAAAAGGCCTTCTCCAACTTAGAGACACGACTACTAGAAATATCTTACCTTACCCTAGAAATGCATACTTAAGCTCATTAGGTAAAGGTTTCCTAGAGAGACAAGGGGGACACTCATCCAATGGCTTAGGTTTAACCAAAGTTGGCTCCAAAGGCTCAAACACCAACACCCAGCCATTAATAGCCATAACTTTTTCTTCCACACTCACTAGTTCATCACTGCCCACAAAATTCACCCCATTAGGGTCCCCACAGTTCTCACTTAACACCAACGCTCTTTCTAAGGGATCATCAAAGAAGGTTTTCTCGAAGTATTCCTCACTCAATGTATGATCCTCAAATTCTCCCATCTGTTTCCCTACCATAAAAATATTCATTTCCAAAGTCATATTTCTAAAAGACAATTTCATGACCCTACTCCTACAATTAATCACCACATTGGATGTTGTGAGGAATGGTCTACCTAGAATGACTAGAATGGACTGATTAGGGTTTTGGATGGGTTGGGTATCTAAAACAATGAAATCAATGGGAAAATAGAACTTATCTACTTGGACCAACACATCTTCCACTACAGCCCTTGATATTTTGACTGAGTGATTGGCCAATTGCAATATGACTCGGGTGGGTTATAGCCCACCTAAACCTAGTTGTTGATACACTGTATATGGCAATAGATTGACACTCGCACCTAGGTTAAGTAAAGCTTTGTCAATGATGTGGTCCCCAATTATGCATGAGATGGTTGGACACCATGGCTGTTTGTACCTAGGAGGGGTGTTACATTGGAGTATGGCATTCACTTGTTAAATCAAGAAGGCTTTCTCCTTGACATTGAGTTTTCTCTTCGCAGTGCACGTATCCTTGAGGAATTTAGCGTAAGGGGGGTTTTACTTAATGGCTTCAAGCAATGGGATGTTGATTCTCACTTGTTTGAAAATATCATAAATTTCAGAGTTCAACATCTCATTTTTGCTCTTTGCTAATCCATAGAAGAAGGGTGGTCCAAGCATGTACTCAATAGTTTGGTCAATTTGCCTACCCAAATTCCCTACATTTGTTTGCTCCTCATTTTCTTTACTTTCTTCCTCACTCTCTTTCTTAACCTCAAGACTCTACTTATCATGATTGCTATTCTTTCCCTTTTTCTCCATTTCTTTCTCTTTTACTTTTCCCTCACTCTCCTTTTCAATCTCCCGACTATCCCTAAGTTTTAGGTTGCCACTAGTTGCATTGGCTCTAGGATCTATGGGCTTTTGAATGACCTTACCACTTCTTAAAGTGGTGATTGCTTACATTTACTCATGTGGGATAGCACCTGAAGTCGATGATTCAGCCATATTTGCCTGTCCTTTGAGATTGGGAAAAGTTTATGCAAGGAGTATGCCACTTTGAGTGGTGCTCATGGCCTGAGTTAATTTGGAGAACTCTAATGTCATCTAACGCCCGGGTAACTTGGCTATTAATACCCACCTATTGTTGTATAAATTGATTAAGAGTATCCTCTAAAGGTTTCTTTTGCATGGGTTGAAATGCAACCGGGTTAGGCTGTGGGTATTGGGGTGGAGGTGGAAGAGGTGCTTGAAATGGTTGACTTTGATTATCATTGCTCCAAGAGAAACTAGGATGGTAACTCCACCCCGGGGGATAAGCATCAGAAATATGGTTCCCCCCTTGGTAAGTAACACTCACACCTTGTGGGTAAGAGATGCCTCCTTGGTTCCTATTGGGAAAGGGTCTATTGTGAGAGGATTGATTATAAGTCTGTCCATACATAACCTCCTTAAACACTGGAATATCAGGACACTCCTCAATCTTGTGCCTCGGAACATCACACATCACACACACCATATTGGTCTCTATTACTTTTTGCTTATTCTTGAGTTTGAAAGCATCTAGCTTATTTTGAAGGGCAAAGAACCTAGCTCTTAGATCATCACTCTTACTCAACTATAGTTTGCCACTTGATTGTGGTGGGTTCCTAAATTCTTAGGAAGAAAGAGGTCCAATGGTCTATTGTGTAGTGTTCTCAGCCAATTGATCAAGGAAAACCATGTCTTCCTCTATAGACTTCTCATAAAAATCCCCATTACTCATAGTAGATATAAGCTGTTTGAATAATTGTGAAAGAGACTACAAAATCTCCACTAAGGGAATCCATGGTGGGGACATGCAGCTATAAGGTCCTCAAATCTTTCCCATACTTGACTAAAGGTTTTATGGGGCATGTAAGAAAAATTCATGAGCTTGTTTGGCAAAGCTGCAATCCTTTGAGCTGGAAAGTATTTCTTAAGGGAGGCAGCTTGCATTTGACTCGATATTCTAATAGAATGAGGGCGTAGGGAGTGAAGCCAAGACTTGGCTTTGTCTTTGAGCAAGAAAGGAAACAACTTAAGTCGAACCACATCCTCATTAGTGTGCTGGTCCATACATGTGCCAGCCACTTCTTCAAACTCCTTCATATGAGTGTATGGATTCTCATAATCTATTCCATGAAATGTAGAAAGGAGTTGAATAAATTGAATTGATTATGACTTATGGACTGTATTATGTATTAGGGAGTCATTTTCCTAGTTGACTTCAAATGTTGCTTAAGAGGTAAAAACTTAGGAGCATCCTTGGGAAAATATCCCCATGATGACTCCCATCACCCGGTATATTGTCCATTGAATCAAATGAGGAAGTGAGTGAAATAGTGGAGTACAATTTTGAGTGTGAAGGTTGGTAAGTTAGGTCTTCTAGTTCAATGTCTCCTACTAAAACTCTATTTGACCTTAGAAACATGCAATAATTAGGAATTTCTAGCAATTACAAAAAAAAAAAATGAAAAAAAGAAAACAAAATTAAAATGTAAATTAAAATTAAAAAGAATGATGGAGTGATATCACCTAGAAGTCCAAATGATACCACACTGAAGATGGTGGCATGCATGTTCCACCACAAGCTTTTTAAATTCGTCACACTAGTAGTTACTGCCCAACAATGGCACCATAAACTTGACCGCTCATAGAAATTGAAAGGGTTTACTCTCTCTAAAACTCGAAGAAATCTCTTAGAAGAATAACCCTAAAATGTATGAATTGCCCCCAAAGTCTAATATAACATAGGTATTTATAGAAAAGCCTAACAAAAACCCTAAAGTTGAGGTCTCAGGAACATTGTTCCATATGGCAACCCTAGCGTCCAAATGCTAGAAGGCCGTGTTGCATTTTACTTTTCAGCTTTTGGAGTTCTAGGGTTCTGAAAGTTAGCGTCAGGACAGCAACTCTAGCATCCAGACGTTAGGAGACAATGTTTGGCTCTAACATTAAATTGTAGCCCTTCGAGTCTTCTTTCATACCCAAAAAGAATCGCATCAATCAGAGTTGTGAGTAAAAGGTTATGGCCGAAACATTGACAGGGTATTGTGCTGAATCATCCGAAGAATTCCAAATTGTGCAACTTTGCAAGCTTATTTCAGGGTAGACGTAGACTCTTTTGGACTTAAGTTCTTCATGAAAGTTGTAGCTTAGAATGTGTACTTGATTTTGAGCTTTTGAATCACCTTAATTGGATCTTGAAAGCTTAAGATATGCCCTAAGTTGTAATCAACAAGCTTTCCCATTTCTTTGCTGATTTGCTTCTTCAAGCTTCCAAGTTGCCTTTCTTTGCATGTTTTCGTTCCATACCCCTACAAAATGCATAAAAATAATATAAATAATCAAAACATGATAAAAATGAATTTTACTTGTTAAAATACTCTAAAGAATAGTGTAAAATAAGGTTAAAATCAACAATAATTGCAAGTAATCACACAGGTTCAGATTTTTTGTGCAATGATGGAAACATTATCATATATATTAAAATTATAGATATTATCACACAAAGAAACAATCGTTTGTAACAATTTTTCTAGGCACATCAACATACATATAGAGTCAAAATCATGGCATAAGAGTTAGAATTTGTTGACCCATCACAATCCCCTTCCTAATCCCCTTCCTGCTTGACTCCCTCGAAAAATCCAGTTATGAAATTAATTATTATTCACAAATTAAGGCACACAAATCTGTATACAAATTGATAAATTCAAAAGTAAGAGATAGCACACATATTACCAGATATGTGATTCCCATCGTCCAGTTCTAAAATAGAATCTAACTCCACGATACTACGAGCTCCGAAACCTAGGCCCTCGCTGACTTTTTTCTTCACTAGCTGTTGCAGCTTCGGTTGCTGAAAACTTCTCAACTCGACTCCATTTCCAAAGTCAGGAAATGAAAAAAGTAAAAAAATATAACACACAACACCTCTAGAATTCTCTACTATATAGATATGATTTCTAAAAAATTAATTATATATAGACACTTCAAAGGAATTCCTATTCCTTCAAGTCCTTCTACTTCCACATATGCACACAATAACTTGGTTTGCAATGCAAAAAGAATCCAATTCCTTACAACATAGGTAGTGGCTCAATAACCATACACTTCATACAACTAAATTAGTAGTAGGCATTGAAACGCTAATTGAAACCACTAGCAAAATTTGTATATATTTCAAAATAGCCCTTGGCGAAGAAGAGCACCAGTTCATCAAGTCAAAAGTTAGTTTTTTCTACTCACGAAAATTTGTGACATTGAACATAGGTTCAACCCCCTCCTCCTTAATCATCTCAAAGACAAACATCATAATTTTTCAAATGAAATGCATCCAAAAGCACCTCTTCCAATTATTTTGATCCAATAGCAGCGTAAGGACCATGTTCTCCTATCCAAAATGCTTAACATGATCTTGTTTTGTTTTCCCCCTCAAATGTTTCTTTAAAAAGTCCAATGGTATATACTACAAGAATTAAACATTAAACAACTTTTTCTGTCTTAAAACCAAAGGATATGACAAAAATTAAGGTAATTCATCGCTCACAACTTGCTCCCTAACTATAAATTTGTAATGCAATGACAACGATAAAAACCAAAGAAAATTTTAATTGATAGCTTACCATACAATATTTCTTAGAAACATAAGATGATCGGCTGCAACAATGACGTCGCCGATGATAATCGAGAGTCAATCTCCTCTGAATCACCAACCAGAAAAAGCTACCTCGTAACAAGCACCAACACCAAATTTTGGTCTCTTCCATCCTCAGTTTCCACAAAATTGAACAAAGATATATTGTTGGAGGGCGTCATGTGGCTTGAGCTCGAGTCTTCGTCCGTAGTGTTGTTTGAACCTTTGTCGGCGATGACGATAGAGGAATTCGAAGTGTCGAAATCGTCAGTTTCTTGGAACTTCTTGGCCCTGATATTCGTCTCAAACTCATTTCTAGTTGAATCAACCATGACATCAACGTTGAGATCCAACATATCTCTCTCACCAAATTCATCAATAGATCTTCAATCGCAGTAGTTTTCACAGAGCATTGATATTTCAGTTCACCAAACACAATTGTCTAATGATAACAATGGAGACAATGAAGAGACACTTCTAGAGAAAAAGGTATTGAGATCCGAATATTGGAGTTCGATGAATGGAACAAATATTGACACTGAAATTAAGAGACAAACTAAGAAAAATGCGAGTGAGACTTGTCCTTATCTATTTGTAATTGCAATCCAACCTGAGGAGTGTGGAAGAAGCTCAGAGGAGTTATATTTACACTAGTAGAGAGAAAGTAGAGAGAGAATGTAACGGATGGTTGTTAGGTTTCCATGGCAAGAAAAAACAAAAGTCTAAAAAGGCATATAGCAAGAGAGGTAGAAAAAGGGAGCTAGTCTGAGGAGTAAAAAAAAAAAAAAAACCATTTAGTGAGGGAATGTTTTCTCGCCTAAACCCATATTTATTTAGCGAGGAAACCATTCTCTCGCCTAAAGTCACAAATCAATTGCATAAATCGGATAATATTTTTTACTGTAAGCAAGAAAGTATAAATTTTGTCGTTAAATAATATTTTTAGTGAGGAAATAATTGTATTGCCTAAAGCCATATATCATTTGTATAACAAGAAAATCCAATGGCATATTTTCAACTGTTAAATTGATTCATTGATTTGGATTATTTTTTTCTCTTATTTGTTTTTTTATCACTTCACATGATAATTACACTTTCTTGCTCTTCCTATATTTTTTTTAAATATAAAAATTTTTAAATTAATATTTTAAAAATGTGATAATATTTATAATAAATAAATTAATATTTTTAAAAATTCTCTGGATACTTATTAAACAAAGTTAACTAAGATTATTTATTTAAAAAATTAATATTTCTAAATATTAATTTAGACTTTTAAGTATGTAATATATATGGGCAATTGTGTAATTTTGATTAATGAAAAAGAAAAGTGTAGTGTAAGAAGCTATTTGTAGAGTGCAAATAGGCTTACTTTTATTTCTAAAATTTAAATATTATTAGCAAGAAAGTAGATATCTCCTTGCCTATACTCTACTATTAATAAGGAAACTAGTTTTTCTCACCTATAGTAAAAAAAAGTTGCTTAACTATTAGCGAGGAAATTGATATTTCTTTGCCTATATCCCACTATTAGTGAGAAAACTAAATTTCCTCGCTTATAGTACTCCCTAAATCTTTATTTTCGACCCCATAGTGAGAAAATTTAAAACTTTTTGCAAAATACAACTATTAGCACGGAAATTTTTTTTACAAAATCTCTTCAAATTATTTAGGAGAAAATATTTTTTTTCCTCGCCTAAAATCTACTATTAGCAAGAAAATAAGTTTCCTCACAAAAACTTTCTTTGCCTATACTCCATTTTCTTGTAGTGTTTGTCAAGAGAGAGAATTAAAGGCTAAGATAGTAACCAAATATTGGTAAGTAAATCAAACCTTACCCAAAATCAAATTAACTTTACAATTGTTCAATTAGATTTGTACTGAACGCAATGGTGTGACTACATTGATGCTAGGATTAATCGTTTGAGCATGCAGAGTTCCTAGTTTTTCCAGAGTTTCCTAACAGTGAACAAGTTACTGTTTTCCTTCATTCAAGACCTTGAGGTACAGAGTTAATGCATTTTATTTACAAATATGATGTGTCGAAGATGTTTTTATGTTGTTTAGATGTTCATTTTAAGTTTTGAAGGCATCTTGTTGAAGGATATATGAGTTATACACATGTATATATGCATATATATGTCTATAGCATTACAAATCAATGTAACTGCATATTTTGATCCCTATTTGTTAAAATCTAAAGTTGATCATTTCATTGAATTCATATAAGTCTTGTGGTTTCATTTGAAACAAAAAAATTTCAATATTTTTTCCTTTAATTTGAACCAATTTGAGACCTAAAGTGAGAAACCAGTGAAAAAGAAGAACAGAGCACTCAACCTTGCACACTACCATAAGCCTGTGCACTAAAACTCCCATCCCTATGCACACTAACCTCCCCCGTGAGCACAAACTCTGCCTAGTGGCCCTGTTTTTCTCTTTCTATTACATAAAATGTGTTTTTACCCTAAATTTTAATGTTAAAGGATTTTAAAGTGTTTTTATAAAATAAACGATATTTTTAACTATATAAATGAGTAGTTTATGATTTGAGAAATATAATTTGAGTATTTGGCAAATAATATTGTTGAAGGAAAGATGTTTTTGTTATTTTATTGCTAAATATGATGATATAAGCAGGTCATTACTAGTAATAAATTGTTAAGAATAATGGTTATGACAGTGTGATCCATTATTAATTAGTTGTTATGATTATTAATAAGATATGTTGAGATAATAAAAATTTATAAATAAAATGAGACTGATGTTATGATTACGAGGTTGGTGAGTATTGGAAAATATGAAGGGTACAAAGTCTATTCTTGGGCTGAAAGGCCATAAACCTGCGTAGGAGTTAGTTATCGTGCCAGTGGGTTAGTAGCCTATATCATGATGCTTATTCTTATTGATCATGGCCATTGGATTCTAATCCTTGAATGATGACGATGATGATAATCATGGCTCATAAGACCAGGCTCGCAAACGACAACGTTTTGGTTAATTGTTTCTGTTAGGTGTTGGCCCATAAAAACAACATTGGTAGGATTCACACTATGATTATGATGTAATGGTTTGAAATGGTAAAAAAGTAATGGAAATATGATAAATGGATGTTGTTGATCATTAGGAAGTTATTGTTCATATATGATTATCAATTATTGATGTTGAGATATTATGACGACATATGATTATTAGATATTGAAATTATGATTATCACTATTTTCTTTTATTATTTTTACATATTATATATGTTTTTATCATGCATTCATGGACAATAGTAGATTAATGCTCACATTCCTATATATTATCTTATAAGTGTAGAACCTAAAAGTTAAGTGGACCTGATATGCTAGACTAAAGTGTTATTTTATTAAAGATATTTTATTTAACATTTGGAACTATACTAATATTTAGTTTAGACTTATTCAATACGGTTGTAAGCCCACAAGGCCATGTTATTATATTAGAATTGTGTTAGAGTACTGATGCCTAGTTTAACTAAAGCTTAGGTATTACTAATTTATTATGACAAACGATGGATGTCTGCTCTAGGTTGGTCACAGCTCTGATCAAGGTTATAATTGATGTATGCATATTGTGTGTGTGTCATCTAACTCATCCCTCGGGTCACAAGATTCAGAGCATGACATTCTGTATTTGACATGATTATGTTGAAGATAAAGGGCTTTGGTGTCATACCTAGTATGAATTGGTTGATGATCTACCTAGTGGTGATAGATTGCTTTAATGGTTGGCTTGTAATGACCTAAGTTTTCATATTAAAGTAAATAAATAATTTTGGGCTTGATTATGATGTATTAATATGAGTAAAATGATGAAATAGTTGACTTTATTGATCAAGGTTTCAAACTAAACTCAATAAGGTCCAACACTTAGTGAAAATGAGAGCAAAGAGGGGACACCGAGTGAATGAAAGGAACCCCAGGTGCATGCCCAAGCCCAAGCGCAAGACCCTTTGTGCCTAGGCGTCTGGAGAAACGGTGAGGTTATCTCTTACACATTCATTTTGATTTTTCACCACGTGCCAAACATTGTCATGTTAGTCTGTGCCATATACTTTACGCTGCACTAAAGATGGAAGGCTTAGGGTTCCATCCATACCCTTCACCCTTCCTTCTGAAGCTTCGTGTACGCATATATGTATGCCTCTGTGTGTGTGTTTGTTTTGTCGAAAGAGAGAACCAAGAACGGGAGGTGAACTAGGAGCAGTAGGTGTATCAAACCCTAGCTAAATCCAAATTAACTTTACAACTCTTCAATTAGATTAATTCTAAACACACTGATGTGATGATTTCGATATTAGGATTAATTATTTGAGTGTATGAAGTTTTTTGGCATCTCCAAAAGTTTGCCAATAGTTTACTGTGATTTGTTTTCCCTTCTTTGAAGATTTGAGGTAGAGATTTAAAGCATTCTATTTACATATATGACGTGTAAAAGACGTTAGGAAGCTGTTTATGTATTCATACTGGAATCCTAATGGCACTGTGTTGGGATTTGCAAATTATGCACTTGTATATATTTGTGAAAGAGATAATGAACATGACTTCATATCTTGATTTATACTTGAAGAAATCAAAAATTGATTATTTTATTGAAGTCATATAAGCCTTATGGTATTATTTGAAATAAGGAATTTCAAGTAAACAGTCTTAAAATGATGTATTTTGATGACTGAAGTTGAACTTTTGAAAAACCAAAAAATAGAACATGAGTCGGTGTGCACAGTGCCACAAGCCCATGCCCAATGTGAACGCCCATGTCCAAAATATTGTTTATTCTTCTTTTTACTTAATAAATGTATTTTTTGTTCCAAAGCTTTGAACATAAGAAAGGTTTTTTTTTTTTATAAAAATGATTTTTACATTGAATAAATGAGAAATATATAATTTGGGAAACAGGGTTTGGTTATTTTTTTAATCTATACTATAATACTAAAATAATGTATTTTTTCTCTCCTCTTCTCCTAATCACTTCAATCCCACGCGGCATGCCTATTTGATGTCTATTTCATTTTTAATAGATTTTTGAATTATTTTTTAATTTTCTTACTCTCTTCTTCTCCTTTTTTCTCATTCACAAAACATTTGTTTCTTTGTCCCAGCTTTGTTTCTTTGTCCCATATCACCAAAACACTGGAATTTTATTTTTTCTTTTGCTTATGAAAACACTAAAATTATGGGATATAATTTTAATAAATGTAAAAGAACTCATGGGTTCTGAAAAGGAACCCACTTTATTAGGTTCCGAAACAGATTCACTTTCTTATAAACTTCATATGAATAAACTCATGGGACCAAAAGTGGACCCAATAGCTTATAAATTCAATATAATTGTAAAATTTATATACTTCAAATGCATTAGTAATTAAATTAAAAATGCAAATAAAAAATGAAATGAAATTAAAAAAACATAAATAAAAAATCTAAAATAATAATTAGGTTACTCCTTTCATAATAACAACTCTGAGTATTTTCAAATTTTAAAAGTATAAAAAAATACCGAATATTAATTAGACTAAGAAGTAGTTATTTTTCTAAATTATAATTGTAAATTTAAATTAGTCATATTGACTATATTTGTTTTATTTTATAAAACTTATATAATTAATAATAATACTTTTTATTTGAGTTGTTTTTATAAAACTAATTAGAAATTTATTATCAAATCCTATGTAACACTCTCTATATTCATGATTCTACTTTTTGCTTTCAATAGTTTTATAAATCATGGAATAAAATTAGTTTTGGGGGAGTATTTTTTCTAAATTCTAATTTTAAATTTAAATTGGCAAGGTTTACTACTTTTCTATCAGAACATATCCTAAATTTAAATTGATATATTTTAAATTTGTTATATCTTAAATTTAAAAACACAAAGAAAAAATAAAAATGTTATTTAAGCCTAAGAATAATTTATTTTTAGAAAAAATTTTAAATTTAAATTGTTCATTTTAATAATTTTTAACTAATTAATATAATTAAGATTAATAGTATTTCTAACTCAATGCAAAAAAAATCAAGAATTAAAATAAATGAAAATGTATAGTAAAATTAACAAACAATTTAACACAAAAAATAGATGAGGTTGATTTGGTAAGTTTATGATTTAATATATATTCTAAAGAAAATTTTATTTTTTAAGATTGGATCGAATTAAAATTTGGTAAAATATAAATTTTTAGCATTTATATGTAAACCCGACTTTGATTAACTCTATCAGCTCACTAACATTGACACAAATAAAAAATATAAATATAAAAAATAATTCAATAACTATTTTATAAAATTATGTAATTTTAAAGAAATATTTTGTAATGTATTTAAAAATTATGTTTTGTCCATAAAAAGGTATTATACAGTTCCATGCATTGCATGGGTCAACGCCAGTAATGTTATTAAAGGAAAGATGTTTATGTTAGTGTTTAATAAGAGTTGTGAGCTATTGTTGAAAGATATGATGAAATGAGCATGTTATTGTTATGATGAATTGTTAATGATATTGGTTATGATAATGTGATGCATTAATAGTAAGTTGTTATGATGATAGCTAGAAAGAGATAAATAAAATGAGAATGATGTTGTGACTGCAGGAGCTAGAAGATATTGAAAAATAAACAGGGCACAAAAACTACCCTTAGATTGAAAAGCCTTGAACCTTTGTAGAGGTTGGTTATCATACCAATAAGTTAGTAGCCTATATTATGATGTTAGTATTTGGCGTATTGTGACCTTTGAATAGTGTTCCATAAACCACAATGATGATATAGCGTTTTGGTTGATCATTTCCATTGGGCGTTGGCCTATGAAACGACATTGGTAGTATTCATCTCATGATTTTGATGTGATGATATGAAATGGTAAAGAGATAAAGGATAGACAATAAGTAGATAATTGGTTATGCTGCTTATTTGGATTTTAATGTTGATATATGATTATTGATTATTATGATGACATGCTATTATTAGATGTTATAATATTCATTTTATTTTTTTTATTATTGCCACATATTATATATGTTTTTATTATGTATCGTAGGCATAAGTGAATTGGTGCTCATGTCCCGACAGATTGTGTTACAGGTGCAGAATCTGAACGTTAGGTGGGGCCCACATGTTGGATTAAGTGTTACCTTATTAGAACTACTGTTATTATTTTAATCATTTAGGAATGTAATATTTTTAATTTGAATTTATTCAATATGATTGTAAAGCCATAAGGCCGAGATATTCTATTGGGATTGTGTTAGAGCACTAACGCCTAGTTTGACCAAGGTTTACTTATTATTATTTTATTGTTGTATTGTGGATGTCTACTCTAGGGTGGTTATGGCTTTGATCATGGTTATAATTGTTGAATGCATGTTGTGTATGATTACATTTAATTCACTTCTCGAGTCACGAGATCTAAGGCGTGATACATGTGGCTTTATTTATCCTGGAGGGTGACTAGATTTGGCTCTTTGTGGATCATTGAGGTTCTCAGCCTTTCAATCCTTGGATGGGCAGGGACGAGTGGGTTTATGTAGATTGTTTGCTTATATGGAAGTTGATAATGATGAGAATCGTGGTAGGCCCGAATTGTCCAAAGTTTTTTGTTAGTTCCCATAAGTATTCTCAGAGGAGTTATCATGATTGCAGCGTGAGGTGGTGTTCCATGTTAATTTGGTGTTATTTTTATTGCTTTGTACATGTTGGCACCAGCAGAATTAGCTGAGTTGAAGACTTTGGTGGAAATTTTGCTGGCCAAATGGTTTATTCATCTGAATACCTCGACTTGGGTGCACTAGCTTTGTTTCTTGCCAAAAAAGATGGGATTTTACAGATATGTATTGATTACAACAAGTTAAATAGGTTGACCATCCATTACCAAGTATTGATGACTTGTTCAATTAGTTGAATGGATCGACAGTGCTTTCAAAGATTTATTTGAGGCATGGGTATCACCAACCAAGGGTGAGGTAGAAGAATATTCCTAAAACAACAGTTAGAACTTGGCATGGCCACTACGAATTCTGGGTAATGCTATTTGGTTTCACTAATGCTCTTCTCAAGTTTATGGATTTGATGAATAGAGTTTTTAGTACTTATCTGGATAAGTTTGTAGTGGTATTTATTGATGATGTATTAGTGTATTTTAAGGCAGAGAAAGAGCATGATTGGTGAAAATCATCAAATAATACAATTTTCATATCATTCTTGCATGCTAATTACCTAACTATTATCATTACGCATGCAGTTTTAGTATAATTATCTCACATACTTGCATTGGCAACATATGAGTTATTTCAAGTATTACATATTGTGAGTAAGGCCTATACTGCACCAATGATGCAAGCAAAGATGAACCATGGCAAAGGAATTGGATAAAAGTGCGAACATAAGCTTAGGAGGCCTTTGAGAAATTGAGTTAAACACTTGACATACATGGTGAAAACAGCCTCAAGCCACAAATGTCAACATCTCTAAGGCTGTTCATGCCTTTCTTAACCTCCCAAGAGCCATCCCAGTGCAAAATATCAATTATCATGGCTGCCAAGAGAATGAAATGTTTCTAAGTTCAAAACAATCTAAGAAGTGTTGCAGCAAAAAATTCCAACGCAACACATCTTTTATTTTTGGCCATAACTTTTTCTACATAGGTGTATATGACCTGCATAATGCATCATTGGAAAGAGGACTCAATTATCTATAACTTTTATGTTATAGATGTTCTCTAATTATGCTGTTCCGATGGCCAAATTATGATCAAAGTTAGTATCTAGTTTATTTCCAGCATAAAATTCTAGCATGTTGTCACTTCAGTTTTCTACCCATAACTTTTATATCAGATGCTCATCGACCTGTATGATATATTGATGGAAATAAGACTTATAGAACTACAGTTTTTTTGTTGAGGCTGTCTTCAAATTTTGTAGTTTCAAAGCCCAGAAACTACTTGAGAGTTGGCCTAGAGATCTGCCTACCTCCAGCAACCTTCACCAACACCCCGTGTGCATAGTTATGCATTCCTCATGTGCATGACAGCTTGCCTGGGCCTAATTTTCAAGGTTGTTAGTGTAATTTCCCTTTTTTGTCTATAAATACGCAACCTAAGCCTCCAAGCTTGGGATGCATTGTATTTTTTCAGACTTAGAGACCCTCCCAGGGTTCTTTCTTCTTCTCTTTTCATTTCTTTTTATTTCTAGCTTACATTTTCATTCCAAATAATTTTTCCTTCAATTTTATATAATTTTCTTGTAAGACTTCTTTATGTTTGTCAATATAATGTTGTTTTCCTTCATTTCAATTTGTTAGCTTAGTTTTTTGTTGGTTCCAAATGGGTCACCTGTTAGATAAGATGGATTTTATTGGTTTTATTGGTCTTTATTGTTAAATTTTTATTGTTATGATTGTGTTGTTGAATTGTTAGTAAGATTTCATTAGAACTCACTTAGTTGATGTTATAACCAATCCCTTTGAGTTTTTGTCTTAAGGTTTTGTATAAATGTTGCTTTGTTAGAGCATTTATGCACAATTTTAAGTCACATCCACTAAATATTTGATTCAATGTCTCACCTAAGTTGAAATGAATTTCTCACAATTCTTTAGGTTAATTTAACTTCCCTTCAATGCATGTGTTTTGTTTTAGTTGGGTAACCATTGAAATCACCCTAGGTTGTTAAGATTTAGAGTCCATATGTCATGTGCATGGGTTACTTTATCCTATGACACATTTGGGTAGAGATTTCTTTCCAAATGTCTAGCCAAATTGAATTCCCATATTATGTGCTTCATTGTCAAATCCTCCGATTCAATAGTGTCGACGCTAGCATTGGATTGAGTTATGGTGTCATACCTTGAGAATTCCATCAATATGCCACCATAAGAGTTTATTTGAGACCAACCTTCTCTTATCTTGCATTTTTAGTGTTTTTAATCTAGTATTTTAATTCTTTCACTCACCATCATCAACCAAAATCATATTCGAGCATTCCCTCAATCCAAATATAGTTTAGATTAATTTAGGATCACCTACTAGTTAGAGAACATACGTAGTGTCTTAAATCTTCCTTCTCTATGGAAAGAACGATCAGTACTTCATCATTAATATAAATTTAAATTGCTACCTATACACGACCCATGTACTTGTGGATCAAGGTCAAGTTTGGCACTGTTGTTGGGGTGGCAATTAATCATAAGACGTGGGAATTAATAGGACTTAATTTAAGAAATCAAGTTATTTTTTTCTTTTCTCTATATCTTTGTTAGTAGTTTTATTTTATTTTCTTCATCGTAACATACTCATTTGCATATCATATAATTTATTTTTCATGTTAATTAATTTTGTTTACATCGTAGCTTAGTTTCTCTTTTTTTTTTTTTATTTCACTTCATTTTCTTTTATTTTATTTTACTATTTTCATCATGAACATTAATGTGAGTGATTATAAACATAGTTCTTTTGACACCAAAATTTACATAGATTCTCTAGGTGACTATCACAGATATGATTTTGCTGTAGAGATCTATCATTTGCTTCCCCAAATTTCAAGCATTAATGTGAAGACCCACGCTTTCATCTCGATACATATGAGACGGTGCATGCTTTATGCACTAAATATGGCATGGATGAGAAACTTAGATTTTTGTTCTTCCCTTTATCATTAAAAAAATGTGACCAACGAATGGTGTTATGCCATTAGTGAATTGGTTTGAACTTGGAAAGAATTACATAAAGTTGTCACTGAAAAATTTCTTCCTTTCCATCAAAACTTCATCCATAATTGTCAAATAGAATGTTTTTAACAAAAAGGTGGTGAGGTATTTTATAAATGTTAGGAGAGATTTAATTCTCTTTTGAAAACCTTCTCAAGTCATAGAATAGAATTGTGGTGCGTACTAGACTTTTCTATAGGATGTGTTACAAGACAAGTTTGTAGACCTAACTCCAGAGGAGTCATGGAGCTTTCTCAAATTGTTCTATGAAAAAATAAGGCCACGGGAAGAGCCAGAACTTGGTGTCAAATCCTATGTTTCTAAAAGCTACATAGTTTATCTTGCTTTATTTTGATTATAATAAGTGTTTATGTATTGCGAGCGTTTTTTTCGGTTGCGAGCATTTTTTCGGTTGCTTGCATTTCTAAGATGTCATGCCCTTGATTTCGTAGCTCAAGTTGTAAACATTAATCAAATTCAATTAACAATAATAGGTGCTACAAGTGTTATTTGAGAGGGTGTTTTTTATATGTTATCTCATATAGAACTTCCAATATCTGCTGTACCAAATAAGTCTTTTTACATTAACAGCAGTTCTCTAAATATTTTTAGAAAAACAATATATGAATAAATTTTTAGCCAGCAATTGTAGAACCAAAAAAACAAAAAAGAAAAAAAAAACTAAAAAACAAAACTCTAACTAATAACCACACTTTTCCTCAGCAAACTTTTAACCTGAGAAAGAAATGCTTGACTATTCGAGTGACTAGTGGGATAGATTACTTAGCAAGTATATTATGACTTGTGGTAAGTAACAGCTACACTTTTTCTTTTGAAAAATTTTTAGCTTATAATAAAATGGTTAGTAGTCCTATTCTAGTGGTGAGTGGAAATGATTGTGGTAAGTGTGGTATAATTTGCGGCAAGTAATGACTACACTTTTTCCTTAGAAAACTTTTTACTTTAGAAAGAAATGCTTGGTTCTATTATTCAATTGGCATTGGGTGTGATTATGTAATATGGTATGGTTTGTGGTAAGTAATGACCATACTTGTACCTTAGGAAAAATTTTTACCTTAAAAAGAAATGGTTCTCCTATTTTAGTGGCAAGTGGGACTAATTATGTGATAAGTGTGATTTAACTTGTGATAAGTAATAACAAAACTTTTTTCTTAAAATATTTTTGTTAACCTTTCTCTCCGTTTGTTTCGATGTAAAATATTTGACATTAAAAAATAATTTTTATGTAAAAATTTTATTTTTATTTTTATTTCTATTTTTTGGTGTTTGGTTTAAAATATTCTTTTAGAGCTTTTTCCATAGAAAAAAAAATACAGAGAATATGTTAAAGAAGCAGGCGAAGGAGTACTCTTTTCCCTAAAACTAACGTATGGATTTGAGGAAAAGAAGTCATTTTTGAACATTTGAGAAAAAGATTTAATTAAAAAAATACTTTACATCAAGATGTTATGCCAAATAGCTAAAAATAAGTAAAATGTTTTTAAAAAATATTTTGAATTAAAATAAATGGAGTCTAAAAAGAAATAGTTTAATCCCATATTTTAGCAGCAAGAAGGGCCGATTACGTGGTGAGTATGGTATGATTTGTGACAAGTAATAATCACATTTTTTCTTACAAAATTTTTTATCTTATAAATAAATGGTTAGTTCTCCTGTTTTAGTTACAAATGGAAGTGATGATTTGTGATAACTAGTAGCAACACTTTTTGCTTAGAAAACTTTTTACCTTAAAAAATAAAATAATTTTGATTGACTATTTTTGCACTTCTATATTTACCCGTGAGTATTTAAACATGGTTAGTACGACACAATTTTTTGATTAGCGATAATTACATTTTTCTCTTTCATATTTAGATACAAGTGAGTATCAAAATGTGACAAGTTGTAAACATATTTTGCACTACAAAAGCCACGACTTGGACCCTCCAATCATTCGGTCAAAGCATGAACAAAACCATCTTGTAAAACATGCCCTAAAAATTATTTGGGAATTAAAGATGAGATCACTTTCCAAACCAAATTCCACGGCTACCGACGCATAAAAATCAGTTTTGTGCACCATAGCATTTTCCTAGTATTAGAGGTGTTGGACTGATTTATTGGTTGTTTCGAGTATTAGAGGGATTAGACTGTTTTCTGGTTGACCAAGTACTATGTCTAAAATGGAGAGTGAGGATTACTTATTTTTAAAAAAAAAAAAAAAAGGAGCGAGGATTCCTTACCAAAAAAAAAAAAAAAAATGGAGAGTGAGGAGGCTTTCATATCAACTCCAATTTCAGTCAAAACAATATTGAGGGGAAAATTAGAATGGCAAGAAATGGTGTTTTGAGGGAATTTATTGAAAATAATATGTTGTTTGAGTTGCAAGTAAAGGGACATAGATATACATAGTCAAATAAGAGGAATGGGGAAGGTTTGATAGTGGAAAAATTAGATAGGGTTTTTTGCACTTTTGATTGGAGGGAAATGTTGCCTTTTGCGATAATTTGGAATTTGTCGATGGTGGGTTCTAATCATTGTCCGATTCTTTTGAATACAAATGAGGTGGAGAAAGGTAAATGCAATTTAAGGAGATTTGAAATGCGTTGGTTGAAAAAAAAAAAAAAAAACAGGTGTCATTGCAAGCAATGTGTGGAGTTTGGATATAAGGGGTCACTTTTATTTAAAATAATGCAAAAGCAGAAGATTCTTATGAATTATTTAAAGAATTGGGATAATGTGTCTCCAAAAAAGTTAAATCAGTTAGTGAGTGAACAAAAATTTAGGTAGATAAATTGTAAATAGAAGTAGTATTGAAAAGGAGGAGACTCTAAAATTATAGAGGTCCAACGTTACAAAGTCGATGATCATTTTAAGGAGATCTATTTAGGGAGTTCTAATAAGTTGTTTGAATATCCTAGTAATTTTAATGTTACTATGCCTAATTCGAGGAAATTAAGTGAAGAGCAGAGGCAGTGGCTAGACAAAGGATTTGAAGATGACGAAGTTAAATATGCTATGTTTTAGATGGGAAGAAGCAAAGTTCCAGGCCCAGATGAATTTCTAGCAAATTTTTCTCAAAAGTATTGGGATACTACAGGTAAGCAAGTTATTATTACACTACTTTCTTTTCTGAATTCAGGCCAAATGTTAAAGGAAACTAGTCGTACTCTAATTGTTCTAATTCCAAAGAATAACCATCCCACGTTTATTAATGATTTTAAACCAATAAGTTTATGCAATGTTATTTACAAAATTATTACTAAGGTGTTGGGTAATAGGTTGATAGTGGTTTTACCTGATTTAATTTCACCATTTTAGAATGCATTTGTATCAGGGAGGACAATTTTTAAAAATATTTTAATTGCTCAAGAAATATTATTTTTTATCATGCATAGAAAGAAAGGAAAACATGTTTTTGCTCTAAAAGTTGATACGAACAAAGCATATGATAGAATCAGATGGGAATTTGTGTTGAAACTTATAAGAGCTATGGGATTTAGTGTTAAGTGCATTAATGTGATTAAGGCTTGTATATCTACCATGTGTTATACTGTTTTAATTAATATTTTTCTCTCTCCCATTCTTTATCCAACTCTACATGATTTTTTTTTTTTTTTTTGGTCAATACTTCTATAATCCTCGAAGAATTTTCCGATAAAACTAAAAGATGATCCTATTTTTCATATCAAAAAAATTCAATTCGATTTTCAATTAGACAATTGGAGGTTTAAAGTAATTAGCTGGGGATTAGTGGTTGGTAACATTTACCACACAATAGAGGGAATAAGCCATCTAAAATCAAAATCTGATACAAATACAAACATTTTACATATTTCACTTTAAGTTACAAATCAAATCTACAAGCATAATTAAGAAACACAGTTTCTCTCTATCTGCCGTAAACTCCATAAGATTCAATCTCCTCTTCAGTAGCATCACCAAGATATTATACCATCAACTATAAAACTAGTTGGCACCTTTAATGTATTTTTAGTTGAAGAGACTTCAAATCCAATATACAAGAGTAATTGTCTGTATATTTTTTGGAATTAGCACGTCAACAATTAAAAATAGAAATGCAAAACATTGCCAAAAATTTCAAACATGTTCATCATTAACTTATTATTCAGTTAATAAACGAACACTTCTCTTAATTGTTTTCGAACCTCCTTTACCCGACAGAGAGATTGAGCAAAATGAAGTACTTTTTTTTCCAGTGTAGTTTTGCAAATGCTCATATAATAATACATTATTCATTCTTTTGTGACAAAAGGTCAAATTAATTAATACACCCATAAGAAAGAAAAAGGCCAAATCAATAAAATTTGGACCATCAATAATATATTCCAGCAGATGATATATTAACATTGTTACATCTGAATCACTCTGATAAATTAATAATTGGCTATCACAAAAACAAACGAGCAGGCAAGACAGCATCAAAGAATTTACAAGTCCACGGCACTGCAGGTGTCATTCTGAAACAAGGATACCAGAACATAGGCCACTGATTTAGTGGACAAATCTTTCACAATAATTTCCCTTCTAAGCGCGCTCTAGTTACTTTTCAATGAATGATATATATATATAAAGAGTTATAAAAGTTGATTGGTGAAAAAACAGAGGAAAGAGCAAAAGGTACCGTTCATACCATTGATGCCCCAAATGATGCTAGTCTTCTCTTGGCAACCTTGGACCTGTAACACCACAACTCAAATGCCTCTGTCAGGTCTGGGTACCCAACATGCTCATTTTCCAACCACTCAGTCAAAATCTCTGCCTGGTCCCCTGATGGCAATGCAAGAATAATTGAAACAAATGCTGACTCCAAGGATTGAAAAAGCTCACCATCCATTTTAAGTGACAGACCATCCTTACCATCAGCCGAGGCAGAATCAATCAAGGGTTTCATTGCCCTCACAAATGGAAGCCAAACCTTCAGCAAGTGAAGCCGTTTTGCAGTTGGCAAAATGACAGTTCCATACCCTATTGCCTCTAAAACCTTTGCTACAATCTCAACAACCTTCAACTTTGTCTCAAGAATTTCAGCTTCCAGACTAGCTTGCTCAACGACCTTCACTATACTTTCGGATGCTTCCATCCAACTTCTAACAAATTCTCTCATTACATCCAATTTAGCCAATATTTGACAAGCCCACGATAAATCTGTTAAATAAGATTGGAATAACGGCATTTTCCTTGTGTCAGAAACCAAGTCTCCGGGTTCACACTGTAAATATTCTAATAAATTCTTAAATCTGTCTAGTAGGGTCTTAACGCATTCCCTAACCTCTGATTTTACCTCATCGTCAGCTGTTATTAAAGGGGCATCATCGTCTTCAGTAAGCATGTATTCAAGCTGCTCTTGAGCTGAGATTTTTAAATCAACCATGGATGAAGAGGGGGATGATGTTGCAAACCGTATGGCTGAGAGAAAAATCCTGACAATAGCTGCTACATTAACTGGTTGGAGACGCGCAAGAATAAGTTCTGTTTGTGATCCCATGCCTGGTATGGTTCTTAGAATCTCTTCCTCCTCGGCTTCTTCCCAAGGGACTGCTTCCACATAGTCCACGCAAGCAGTAACTATTTGCGGGCATCCGAGCTCATTGGCCGCCCTGAGAATGCCGAGGGCATTTTTAACACCATGACACATATCAGTCATTAAGCCATCCATACTTACATAGAACAAGCGTAAGACACTAACATGGTAATCCAAGTCACTTTCTTGACAGTAAACTTCAACACAGCTGCGCGAGTCAAGAATCTGACAGGTGGGCCAATTCTCAGATAAACGGTCAGCAAAATACTTGCTGTTCTTTATAAGGACATGGGAGTGACAGTATACCCAATCATCCCGGCCATCCTGCGTCCGCAGCCTTACAACAACATCACTGGTGGATCGATCACCAATATTGCACAGAGCCCTTGTTTTATTGCCCTGAGATGTAGGAAACAAAACATGGAAGAAAACATAGGTAGTTTCTATTCAAATTTCAGGAAAAAAACTGAAACTGTTGGCATTTCCTATAGAATGATAGAAACTGATACAAATATGTTGGTGTAGATCTTATCTAATGGTAAGACAGAGTAAATCAGATTATAAGGATCAAATTGGAACTGGATTATGCACCTAAAACAGGTCAATATGATTCTGAAATTCATGAAAAATAAAAAAAACCAACACAAAATAATTAAATCCAAACTTTGCCCTTACCATGATGTTCTAAAAAAGCAACAACCAAACTGTTTGGGCGTCAGAAACTTAAAAAGTAACAAAGCAAGTATGAAAACTCACAGGAGACTCCATCAAGATCTTAGCAGTAATGGCATCTATTTTTTATCCATAACAGCCCCTGTAAAGTGGATATTAACATAAGTACAGAAGAATGGGAGTCGTCAAAAACATTCTAAATTTTAATGAAAAATGTGTCACTAGTATGATACAATAAATACATTCTAACAGCTCTATAGTGAGGAAAACTCTTAACTTGTCATAGACTCATATTAAGCATTTACTAACCAAGACAAAATAATTGTCACAATAAAACTATAAATTGTGACAAAATATTTCATTCCAATATATAAATTATCCATTCCCAAAAGCTTATTTTATTACAAGTACCATATCCCAGAAAGTGACTACCCTTAGACTAAAAACAATGTTTTTACACTAGAAAGCCTAAGCTAGAAAATGGAGGCATCATAATGCTATTCTGAAGCCTACCCATTAACAGGATGCACTTTTAAGGATTAAACCTTGTTTCAGAAGAACTGAAGGAGTTCAAATTATAAATCCAACACAATTTGTTACATGAGCACCTCTTGGAACTCTAGGTTGGTTGAAAAGGAATCAGAGCAGATTGCCATAGAGGTCACTGTCAATGATGCATTCAGCATGCTAAAGGTCACTGTTTCACCCCATAAAAATGGGTTGTCAGGACAATGATATCTATCAGACAGTAATTAAGGTTAGAATGAATAAGATGCAGGCGACACTGAGTATGTACAGGGAGGGTCAGATTATAGAGGCTGGCCTCCTGCCCCGAGGTCATAGGTCCTCCGGGGACAGGTTGTTAGCATTGCATGGTTTAACCCAACCATTAGCGAGAGGGTAGTTTGGACAGGTAGTGGTTGTGTCTCCGCAAGGTTGAATACTGGTGAGAACCAGGGTTGGTATGTCTTGTAGTGCCTCTCTCTAAAGTTGCCAAGGTAACCTTGACAAATCTCTCTAGCTCTAGTCACTAGTCTCGATGGTCCCACGCAAAAGTGAAGAGCTATGAGACCCTCAAGATGCTCATCAATGGGGTCTACCTCTTGAAGGGCCTTTGCCCCTTTGGACATGCTCCTACCATAGGGTGACAATTGGTTCTTGTTAAAGCCAAGTGTTGGGAGTTTGAGAATACCCATGAGAGGTCTTGTGGGGAATAATGGCCAAGGGATGCTCGGAAAATTCGACTAGAGATGAGGCAATGAATTGATGGTCCTGCTATGTGATCTCATAGGTGAAGCACCTAAAAGAGGAACCCCTAAGAGGGCTATACCTCCGAAGGGTACATATCCCCCGTGGTGATGATGTGGTAGGAACCAATATGGCAGCAATATGGGGAGGAGACATGGTGGCATCGCCCAGTTACCTACGCTAAGTTCAAACCAAGGAGGAGGGAATTACTGGCACTATCATTCGAGAATACAAAGCCCAAATATGATGAAACATTATTTAAAGGGCATATCAACAACAAATAATAAGATTGAAGAGTTGAAGGGATAAATTATAAATCTAGCATCAGCTAGTGGTCTTAGAATTCTTTTTGTTGAGGGGGGGATCAAGAGTTAATAATACAACCCATCAAAAAAGGCCAAATAGGATAGAGAAGGATTTAGTTATTGAAGGATTTAGTTATTGATTTGATCAAGGTGAAATAAAGTAGCGCTACAAAAACTTACACCAAGAGGATATTGAACAAAATCTTGGCATCATCTAGCCTAAAACTTACGCTTAGTTTGTTCAGGGCTCAACACAAGTAGTTTGCATAAACTGACAAAGCGACTTCAATATAAGCACATTGTCTAGGGAAATTCAATATAAGCAATTGCACTCTAAGCCTTTGTAGTTTGACTAGAGAATACATCACTCCTTATCAAATAAATGTTATCTATTAAATTCACCAAAACATGTGATATCCACTGCTATGCAATGTTCTGTTGCCCTTTTTTTTCCCTCTCAAAAGAACAATATTAATTAACCAAAACACCATTTACAAAGGTAATAAATCCATGAAAAATGGAATTATGAAATGAACTTTAGACGCATTTTGGCTATTTAATAACCATTATTTCACATAAAGAAGACAACAAAATATTGTGCAGCATATGCATACCATATCAACTAAATCTTACAAATACACTTCAGTCCAAAACGCTGAGTGATCATGTCCGCATTTTTAACCCCACGATTGAGTTTTATGGTCAAAACACAAGTATAATTACCCATATCTAATGACATGACTAAATCACCTAGTTTAATTACAAAGTGTGTAGTGATTTATTGTCAATAACAAAAGTGGAGTCCAAAAAATAAGTAAGGAAACATAAAATTCTGAAATTAAATCTTCTTTTTCTCCGTATTGTGGGAGAACTAACCTTGGGAGAAAAACTCCCCGGAGGTAAAATTAGAACTTGTGACCCAAAAAAAAGAAAACTTAATGTCAAAGGAACTGATGAGGAAGTTCCAGTTAGCTTAATGTCGCTTCTGCCAAAAATAATGCATCCAATAAAGCAGAACTTAACAAATTTAATTTACAAAGTACCCAATCAGACAGTCAGACAAAATAGCAATAGATTGAACGGACCAAAAAAAAATGCAAAAGGAAAACTACCCAAAAGACAAGGTACCTACCTTGATCGGAGGGGATAGCCGCGGCTGTGGCTGCAGCGAGGCTAGGCGGATGATGCAGCGGCGGAGGTGCTACTGGAAAAGAGATTAGGAGGAAGAAAAAATAGATAGATAGATAAACAGACAGACAGAGCTGAGAGACGTGGGGAGGCACACAGAAAGAATGGGATTAGGAGAACACTTTCGATCGGTCGGGAGCGAGAGTGCTAGATGACGAACAGAGACAATGCGGAATACGAAAATTACGGTGCTGAAGTAGGGATGGCCGTTTCAACCTGCTCGTGTACTCGTCTGACTCTATTTGATAAGTGTGGGTATTTTTAAATTTTATAAGTAATGAGGTAAGTTAAGGTGTTAAAATAAAATAATCATAAGACATAGTTATAAAGGTGGTAAATGTAATGTACCTCATAGAGGTATTATTCAAACTCATCCCGATTACCCTAGTTATAGGGTACTCGATGCATATTATCTGATTACTATTAAATTTCTGTACCAATTACTTATTTATTTGATACTTAGCGAGTATTATTTGATTAATCATTAAATTACTCCATTATCAAACTAAATTATCGAACACTTGAATTTATGAAAATAATACTATCAATTTAGATACTAAATTATATATATATATATATATATATTGTGTTCAAATAATAGAATCGATTTAATTAGGGGGTGTTTGGAAGTTCAAAAAAACTCAAGTTTTGGTAGTTTTTTGAGTGTTTTTTTTTGTACTTTTTTGTGTGTTTGGTTGAACCAAGTGAAATTTTTAGTATTTTTTAGTAACTTTTGGGTGTTTGGTAAATTTTTTACTGTAGCAAAATAAAAAAGTGGTAACTTTTAGGTGTTTGATATATTTTTTACTGTAGCAAATAAAAAACGTTGTAATTATGGAGTGTACTTTTTACTGTAGGAAATCAAAAAAGTGAGAAAATTTATGGTTTTATCAAACACACCAAAAGTTACAAAATGTAACTTTTGGTATTTTTTTGAGTTGCCAAACGATACCTTAATACTAAATAACTCAAAATTTTGATGTCAAAATTATTTATTTTAAACTTAGGATTTAATTCTTAATATAACGAATGGATACAATTTTTTTTTTCAACTTAATTAGAGTAGATATGTAAGATGAGATCATATATATAAATTTTGTTTTCAAATTTTATTTTTATAAAATAAGTATAATAAATTTTACTATGCAAAAAATATTTAAATACTTTTATTTAAAGATAATTTGTTTAGTCTATTAAAATGTAAAATTACTTGTAAAGTTATCATATTTAAAGAAATTTTTAATCCTTATTTTTTATTTAACTATCTCATATTTGAAGGTTATAGGTACTTGATTACCCAACGGGTATCCGATTACTCGATGGGTTAGGGGATGGTAGCCACTTAAAAATGATCATTAGGTACTCACTTAGTTCGAGTATTCTTTTTATCCAACGGATTCGAGAATGATATAGGCAATATTCGATCTCAATCTGATCTGTTATCATTCTTATGCCAAAATTGGGGGCGACTCTAGCCCCTCAATTCGCGTGAAATGGCAACGTTTGTCTTTTTGTTAGAGTATCTTGGCGAGGAGACAAAAGTTTATAAATAAAAGTAAAAATAAATAATTTTTTATTTAATTAAGTAAAAAAATAAAATAAAATAAAAATTGTTTTTAAAATATATATTTTTTAATAAACTAAAAAAAAAACGTACTTTTCATAAAGTAATCATTGTCGATTACATATTTTCCTCTATCATAAGCATCTTTTACTAGCTTCCTATCAACTTTTCTAATACAACATCTTGGCCGTTCCTCTAAAACATTTATGGAAATCATTAAACATATTTTTAACTTTCCAATTACAACTTTTCCTATCCTTCAAATACTTAATAATTAAAATATAACCAGCAAATAGCTTTACTTCTGCAACCTTAAGATGCTTCACATAATTTAACGCCTTAATGCACGTAATTGTTTCACCATACAAGTTGACGATATTTTAATCTCCTTTGATCTTTGCAAATAAATTGTGCCTCTAGTATCTTTGATTACTCATGCAGCTTACATTCTCCCAGTACTCTTTCTCCACGCTGCATAAAACACAAGTACAATCTTGTATAAAAGAACAAGAGCTACATCCTCATTAACAAAACATACTTCTTCCTTGTTTTTCCTTCCACCTTGCTTTATTTTTTCTCTGACTACACCTTTTTTCTCCCTGCATCACAAACAATATTAAAATCTAACATATTAATAAAAATATTTGACATTCCAATGATGTTCATAGGATTCTTATCCACTTTGTTGAATGCTTTATCATTTCTTGCTCTCCCTCGCCCAACTAAGAGCTAGCTAGCAGCAGTTCGTAAACCTCTTCCTTCGCTCCTTCAACAAGCACTTTCTTAATCCATTCTCGAAAATTTATATCTTCTTCTCCATTGAATCTAATACCAAATCTTGATCCAAACCAAACCGTTCTTGCCATCTCACATTCCATAAAAATATAATTTTGTGTTTCCAATCTTTTACCACACCACAAACAATTACAATCTAAACTAACTCCCATTCTCCTTAAATTTTCTCTTACAGGTAAAACGTTGTGTAATAGTCTCGACAAGAAGAATTTTCACTTTCTCAGCACATTTTATTTCCACACTTTTGCCTAAGCACTGTTCGCACCATGTTGAAGATAATTTGAACTCTCAATACTCCATTTTACTACATCCTTCAAACCTCCCATAAGGCTGCAAAAATAAGTAGATTTAACTAAGAATTCCTCATTCTTCGCTCTACCCCATATCCATTCATTTTCACATTGTCCATCTAGAACATAAATCATTTTAATCGTGTAAACACCCTAATTTTGCCCCCTTAGTTAAAAATTATAATATTGAATATTTTTAGTTAAAAACTCTACTGATTAACTTCTCTTAATCATAGATGTCAAAGCACTAGAATTCAACAAAGAGCAAAAAATTAGCTAAATGACGATTAATTCCTCTGGAAAAGGCTAAGTCAAGCTGAAAGCTCAGATCAACGCAAAATGGCATCAAACTGCACAAACATGTCTAGGACATGAAACAAACAAGTTGTACATCAAAAACATGGCCAAAGTCCAAAGTTAGGGGTCAATTTTGTTTAAAAGTCAAAAATGGTCTTTACTGACACACCCGAATGATGGTATCAACTAAAATATCCAAAATCAAACCACAAGAAGACATAGAACATCCCAGAACATGCCAAAGAATTTGAAGGTAGACTCATAATAGTCAAAATATCAATCTAGTGGTCATTTGGGCCTTGCCAACTCAAAATAGCTCCTATTGATGAAAAAAAAGCTACCAATGAACCAGACACAAATTGTGCCTCCAGATGAAGTCAGAAGAGCTCTAAACTTCTTAAGGATACTAAGGAGATAATTCCTAAAGTAACCCCCCAACTGAACCAAACTAGATCAAGTATTAGGCCATGCCTTGGGAACCGACCCCTAAAAAGTCGCCAATAGCCTACCATTCAATAAAAACTTCTAAAGGTCAATTTGACATGATAGATGGATTCCTCATACCCAAAAGTAGTAGAAGGAGCCATCCTGGTGGTGCCTCTAAGGATCAAATAAAAGGTTTGGGTGGCCTCTCTCCATTTTAGCCCGTTTTAGAGTAAAAATTTTTGAACAGAGGTAACTTAGTCCTGGAGAATTCAAATTGAATCAAATTTTGACTTAATTGGTTTAAGTTTCTCCTAAGAGCATCCAAAAAGTCTTCGACACTCCCAAAACCTGTCCAGGACTCCCAAAATGCCCTGAACATTTTAAGGTGGAACCGAACTCAATAGAGCATGGCGAGAGCTGTGAACTGTAAGCCAAATGGCCAATTTTCCTCCTCTATCCTTCTAAATGGGCTTGCCACAAGCCTTATGGTGATTTGTTTCGCCTACAAGGTTAAGCAAAATCATCCGCCTGCGTTGCCAAGTGAACCTTTCTAGTCATTGAAGCCAGATAGGCTCTTTCGCCTACGAAGCCAAGCAAAATTGTTTGTCTGTAAAGTTGTGCAAGATTTTTGCCTATGAAGTCAGGTAAGGCTTTTTGTCAAGCGAACTTTTTGTTTAGTATAGTAAAGCCAATAAATAGGCGCCCCTTTTCTCATTTTACACATCCAACACTCTATTATGGAGTTCTCAAGGTAAGGCCAACACTTTAGAGTTTTTCTCTCTAAAAAAGGTCTACGTCAGTAAAAAATTTTCTCTGTAGAAAATTTTTTATTATTTTTCAATTTAATTTATTTACATAATTAGGATAAAATATTTCCAATTATTTAAATAAAAGAACTTTCCCAATGAAAGGTATCCAAATCATAACTCAAGTTCGGGGCAAGCTTGATGTATAATATTGATCGGATTTAAGCGAGCCAACTTTGCAAACTCTCAGACATCACAATTAGGACATCCATACCATACTACTACCATGCCATCACAAGTTTGCATTATACTACCATACCATGCCATCGTATATATCATGTCATATCATACCATAACATCACCTACCTTGCTAGACCATGCCAAACATTATGTTTACCATACCATGTCATCCCTACCATGTTATGCCATGTTGACATGTTACCATGACATGTCAAACCATGATATCATGATGTTATATCATGTTATACCATGTCATTACTATGTTATACCATATTACCATATCATATCATCATGTTATGACATGCTGACATGTCTTATCATCATCACATATCATGGTATAATAAGCTAGGACATCATTTACCACACTAGCCCATGCTATAACATGCCATACACCATGTCTTAGCATGCCTGAACATGCCATGACATGCTAGAACACATCTGCCCCATGATGAGGTTCACTGTGCCTGAGGTCAATCAGTTTGTCATTCACGACATTCTAATCATGCTTGCATACACATCAACAAATCACATCTATGCGAGGCACCAACCTAGACTTAGAGCAAGACTCTTACATTAACCATCTAATGTTACAAATACAAATAGTACGTTGACCTGATCCATTCATAGGGTATATGACCGCTATTAGAATATGCGTCTAAACTAAACCCCAAGTGCAAGAGTGTGCGGTGTAGTTTTAACTCGGTCAGTCTGAGGTCAAATCCACAGGGAACTATGAGATTGAACACTAGGGTTTCTAAGTTCTTCTATCTATTGTTTCATTTTAAAAGACAAAAAAAGAAAATAAAACAAGTTTTAGGTTTTGAGAAGAGTTGATTAAGTAACTAGCAATAAAAAAAAAGTAAATTGCAAACATTAACTGAACTAGCCTTCGAGAAATTAAATTACTTTTATTCCAACTAATAGAAAAGCAAGATACAAAATTAAACTAAACTAAAATAATGAAAGCAATAAAATTAAGCATTCAAGATAACTAAAATGATTCTTGATTCAACTTTCAATTCTGGGTAGTTTATCATTTCACTACGGGATGTGTTAAAACTACAATCTATAGTTCACGTCAAAGGAGCCATAGATTGGGAAAAATATTCTCATTAAAGTTCAGGAAATATCCGATACTCTGTTTTAAAATCACGTTTCATTATGGATAATAAAACTGGAAAGATTTTCTAAGAAAACATTCAGTTTCAAACCTAAATTAGGGTTTGTTCAAAAATTATTAAGAAAATTATATTCAAGAGTTTTTACCAATGATTATAGAGAATATAGTCAAAAACTCTTGTTTCTGAAGGTTTTTCAAACAACCAAAATCAGATTTGTTTAAGAAATCAATTTTAATTTGCCCAAAATTATTAAATCAATTTTTACCCGAAAACCTTTACCAGTGATTATAGAGAATGTAGTCAAAGGTCTCCATTTTTGAAAGTGTTTGAAACAAAATAAAAATGATTCTTACAATCGTAGATCACTCCGCAAAGGTTTTTTGCAAACCCTGTGAAGGATCTACGCACATCCCTTCGTTTTTCATAAACTATCCTTCCTTGATTCGTTGAATCAAGAACTAGGGTTTTACGCTATGTTCATAATGAAAACCATGCAATTAAATCCAACCATTAAAACAAGAATCAAAAAAAGAGAAGAACGAATGAATATAAACTAAACTACAAATAAAGAAGTTATTAAACTAAGAAAAAACAGTACCGTACTTTGAAGAACAAAAAGAATAACGAGTGATCACAAAAGCTGAAATGAATCCGCAAAGTGTTGCACAAATCTTCAAAAACATCTTCTTTAAACAAAAAGAAATCTCTCAAAAAATTCTAAAACACTCTTTAAAAGTCTAGAAAAAGATGGAAAAGAAGATGCAAAAAGATGAGAAGATTCCCCCCTAAACGGCTGCTTATTGGGTATTTATAACCCCTCCAAGGAAACCCTAAAAACGAAGAACGAAATTAACCCCGTGCGTCCAGGTGTTCGGACACCCAATTGGGGTGTCTAGACCGCAGTATGCTTCCATGTGTCCAGGCGGACACCCAAATGGGGTGTCCGGACGGTAGTGTATAAGTTTCACTTTTTGCGTTTTTTTCTTCTGAAAGCTTTCTGTCATCGACTTCCAATGCGATTTTGACCTCGAAGATGATGGATTCAGGCTTCGGCTAAAACATGAAAGTTGTAGCCATTTGAGTCTTCTTTCCAACCCAAAAAGAATCAGGTCAATCCGGATTGTGAGTGAAAAGGTATGGTCAAAACACTGATAGGGTGTCAAGCTAGAATTTCAGCTGCACACCACTTCAACTATCTTGAACTTTGGACCATTTTTTTCTCCGCGATAGCCACTTTCATCACCGCTAATCTCAATTATTTTGCCGTTTTCCCTGCAATTAAGAAAATAAAAGCTATAAGTAATAAAATAATGATAAAACTTCAAGATTAACTACTTAAATGCATCAATGTGTATCAAAATGTGGAGTTTGTAATTACACTTTTCAAGTGTAATCAGTACATAGGTAGCTTAAGCAGATAACTTGAGTCTAATCTCTTTAGTCTTCATAGACAATATTTCAATGTACACTTCATACCCAGCGTGCACAAATACTACATAAGTCTGCATACCTAATTCTATATAGTTTCTCAGTACAAGTCTCATCCCTAATGGAACTCATCTTTACAGAGCACATTCTAGCGAGCATCAAGAGCAAACTTAGAGTTTAAATTGCATTTGGAGTCAAACCAATATATAGAATCTCCTAGGTTGTAACACTGTCACATATGTAGACATTATACTACACTTGCACACATGCATTGCAAAACTCAACCACCTTGCACTTCATATGTCATTTGTATTTATAGGTTGTATGCAATTATAAACTAAAATATTATATCATGAGAATATGACTGCAAAGAGTGGAAAGGGACTTTGAATATCCCTAGGTATCCAGGCATAACGGTTTTTGTGCGCAGCTAAACCCCTAGACCTATTGCTCTAATTATACAGACTAGTTGAGAGTTAATAAAAATAGTCATTTATAGCAATTTCAAAAATATAGTAAGAAAGTATTTTAAATCATAATCAAAACTCGGGCATCTCAACTAACCCACTTTGAAAGTGTCGGGTGGTGACTTCTAGTCTCTATAATCAAGGCCTTATTTCAAAAACAAAACATAGTTTTTAATATTTGGACGATCTTAGATGCACCATATTGCAATAAAAACTTATGACCCGTGCCCCTTGGCCCAACACATGGATCCAATCACGACAAATAGCCTCCACCAATCTTTCTTTAAAAAAAAAAAAAACCATCTCAATAAAGGATCCCTTCAATATTTATTGTCAAAATTATAGAAATGTGCAACCTTGCAAGAAAAACCCAAAAGTTTAGTTGTAGCATTTACATATAGATTGTCATACCTTGGAATCCACTATCATTTAAAAGCACTCAAATCTAACTCCGATCCCAACCTGCAATATAATCCCTTCTTTAATAACTCTCTCCCTCATAAAATACTTCTCCATCTTCACGAGGCTCCTTCCATTTCCTTAGCATCCAAAAATTCCTTATGAGAGCAATACTTAGCTTTAAAAAATTTTGAAATCAAATCATCCAGTTTTTCCAATTCTCCATGCAACCTTAATTAGAAGGGTAAAATGTTCTAAATGTCTAAATCCCAACCCACCCTCCATCATGGGCTTACATAAATCTGTCTATTTTTTCCAACATATCCCTTTGTTCATCCTACTCTTCCCAAAAAAAAAAAAAAAAATCATTATTTTCCTGATATTCTCTATTACTTTCTTTGGGATTTTAAAAGAAGACATAATATAGATTAGAATTGCCTTCAAACAATATTTCACTGGAACTGCTTTGCCCCCAAATGATAATAAAGAAGATTTCCATTTTTGTATATTTTTTTAGTCATCTTCTGCTTAAGAGAATCGAAAAGCATTATTGTTGGCAAAAAAGTGAAATCCATGTCTGTTCCCAAATATTTTCCTGGTTTCTCCACAATGTTAACATTTAAAACCTCTCTTAGAAATGCTCCGTCTAATTCTCTCATTGAAGGTGAAACCACAATTTCTAATATACTTGTTAAAAATATAAATATAATTAAATTTTATTTTAATATTTAACATATTCTTTTGTACCAAACTAAGATTAAGTATTTTTGCCAGAATTTGTAAAGGTTTATTTATGAAGGGTAATTATGTCTTTTCAAATAAAATAATTATTTTTTTATTTGGTTAAATTAGAAAATAAAATAAAATAAAATTATTTTTAATAAGCTTGTTAAAAATATAAATATAATTAAATTTTATTTTAATCTTCAACATATTCTTTTGTACAAATCTAAGATTAATTGTTTTTGTCAAAATTTGTAAACATTTATTTATGAGGGATAATTATGTCTTTTTAAGAAATTTGAATAATTGTATTTTCCTCTTCTTACGTTCTTATAATAATTTGAATAGATATAATTACCCTACTGCTTGTTCTTGTTTAATTACCTCACTTCAAGATAAAAACTCAAATGAAAATTCAGATTATAAATTCAAAGTTAAAGAAAATGTTAAGTGAGGTAAGTCAAGACAAGTTTTCCCCTAAGTGCAAGGTGTGGTTGAAGCACAAAATAACTGGTAAGTCCCAGGTCATTTCCACAGGGATCTAGGGAGTAATGAAGTGAATGACTCTAATGGAGATTAATTTGGCAAAACACAACTCACAGAAAAATGTAAAATAGAAAATTAAAATCTGATTTGGTTGGTTGATGATTTTGAACTAACTTTCCAAAAGCAAAGTGAATTTAAACTTAAAGATTAAGTGATAAAAAAGTTGAGCAAGGCAAGTTTAATACCAATCCAAATGAATTTCAAGTGCCAAGAGTTTATAAATTACCAAATCAACTTGTACTGATTTTTGAGAAAATTAATTTCAATTGAAACAAACCATGGATTAAACACTCAATGTGCATAACCTATTTTAAGGACAATAGGAGTTCTAATTCTAGCAACCCACATACAACAATGTCATGAGAGTTCTAAGTTAAGCAACACCTATGAACTCATCAATAGGATATACAAAGTTGGATTAATCGGGTCTTGAATCAATGAGTTCTAAGACACCCAGCTACAAATTGATTTGATAACCATAAAAACTCAAGGTAAATTCATGAAGTTCGGCCACTTGAGATTCATTGGAAGGGCATTACCCTTGCCTTGGCTCAAGAAAACTTAGCCGAGCATGTTGAAAAGAAGAAAAACAGAAATGGAAATCTGATTGGAAGACATTGCAATCTGAAATTGAAAGTTAAATGGATTTAGACTTCAAAATCTGATTACAGAAATTGGAATGAATTCAATGTGTAAATCTCCAAAACTCCAATGCTGAATTAAAATTCCAATATAAAACTCTGAACTCTCAATGAAAAACTCTCTAAAACTCTCTCTACGAAATCTGAAAAATCTCAGCCGAATGCCCTCTGTTCTTCTCGCGTGGGTCTCCTCCCACTTCTTTCTTCCTTCTCTCTCCTATATCTTTTCTCTCTCCTCTAACCGAATGTTCCCTTCATGATGGCTTCTTCTCTCTCCTATATCTTTTCCTGATTTGCCCTCCCTGGATTGCAGATTACATCACGTGGGGAAGTTGGGGTCACATGGAATTCGTTGCTGTGAAGAAGCTCATATTCGAATACAGTAAACCCATATTCGAATACGATCCCCTGCTGCAGAAATTTCCAGAATAGTGATTCTGATTTCTTTGCACTGATTTCAACTGAATTTTCTTCTTCTTCTGAAATAGCTTCAATCCTTTGATGTGTTGTGCAGCATGCTTTCTTCTCAACATCCTCAATGTAGCTTAATTTCTTGTTCTTGTGATGGAAATCAACACACAATCCACTTTGGAGATATGGAGATGAAATCTGCACAAAACATAGATTTTATGTCTTTTTATGATGTGTGCAAGTGTAATTTGAATGTATAAATATGTATCAATTGATGTCCAATCACACACCCCCCAACTACAACATTACTAGTCCCTAGTAATGCTTCTAAATAGAAGAAATAGGAGAGAAATCCAAAAGCATTAATTTCATTTCAATTTCGAATGATATTTCAGCTATTCATATGGAACTAGTCAACACCATGAGCAAAAATTTTCATAAGCAAAGTTTAAAATTTAAAATTTTATAAGAGATGTGAAACTTGCCAAATGTGTGAAATGAATGTGAATGAATAGCAGCTTTTAACTCTATCAATCTTGACATACATCTTTTAGAACTTCATTTAATCCTGAACTTTGCATTCCATTTCATTCCCAAGTTTTGACTTCAAATCTCACCTTGGAATTCACTCCAAAGAAACTAGAGCACACAAGGTTTCACTCAAGATGCCCCTATTAAGAGTAAATGTTCATCAAATTCTAGAAGGTGGCATCAACAAGTCAAAAACGATGTATTCAAGAAAGAATTAGACTTGGCATAACTCCATGAAGGAATGATGTAGCAAAATAATTTCAGAATTTTCACCATGATTCCTTAATTCCTAAATTTCACAATTGAATGAAAATTCTTTCAAAGATCAATTAGGACTTGCACTGGGTTGTAATGGGGCCATGAGGTTTAATAAGGTAATAGAAGGGAAGGATAAGGAATTCAAAAACTGATTTGGAACACTGAAATAAACTTTCTTCCACCCTTCTCCAATTCTGCTTTTTTTTTTTTTTTTTTTTTTTTTTTTTTAGAAATTAACCTCAAGTGAATGTTTTTCAAAAGTAAAACAGTTTCCACCTTTTTGATTTTCTTTTTATCAACAATTTCCCTTAACATTTTCTTTTCCTCATTCCATTCATTTTCTTTCTTCTCACCTCAAAATCCCAAAGTGTTGTTCATTTCTCTTCCTTAATATTTTCAGTGTATTCCAATCTGTTAGGGAAGGCTAAAGAGCATTCACAATGGTTAAAGGTATGATGTGGTAAGAATAAAGAAGTATGAATGCTCTAATAAAGCTCAAACTTGGCTCCAAGGTTGATGTTCATCAAAGAAAGGCATTCCAAGCTCAAATGTTAAGAAAAATGGCCTAATATCATTTCTATGATTTCATTCCATTCAACCATAAAAGTTAAGAATCAGAAGTCTAGTTCCATTCATCCATCACTTCACAAACACCCAAAGCAAAATAGTATAAGTGGAGTTATTGAAGAATTTTGAAGTGCAAAAAGCTTGAGCTTTTGGAAAGCCCTTAGAGTAAATGAAGTCTCTCATGAGCAAAGTTTAAGGCTCAAATATCTCACTTCAGGTTTTAAGTCTCCACTATATCTGGAAATCCATAAAACACATTATTCATTCATAAATTCATTCTTCAAGACAAATGTTAGATCAACAATCCTCAAACTAAATCCATTCACACACTTTTCAACTTAAAAACACATGGCAATCACAACAACTCTTTAAAATTTCATACTTCAACTCAGCTCAATCCAATTTATGCAAATGACATTACTAATTCCAAGAAAACAGAAATTTCATTCATTCCAAGTTGAAAGTTCAAAGTCCTAAGTAGCAAAAGTAAAACAAAACAACTTAATCCTAATCAAAAGAAACAAACAGCAGGAACATTAATTCAAATCCTATTGTTGACAAAACATATTTGAAATATTCTAAAGATTTGTTGTCAAAAATCTGGTTTAAGGACAAAAGAGTCTGGATCATGGCTGAAGTATTGAAATTAAGCATTTCTCCCTTCTTGACTCCATTCGAATATGC